>VOIT01000126.1:0-600000 GCA_031010545.1 Laburnicola sp. JP_R_19 | reverse complement strand
CAAGTGATTCCTCAAGCTTGCGAGATAAAGTCTACTATTCTGTTTTCACTGTGATTCTCTCCAAAGGTAGAAGATGCCAGAACGCGTGCCGAGACCAATGACATCGCGTCGAGTTGAGCTGGTCTGTGCGCCTAATTTTTGCGCATTACTCCCTGGATGCTCATCGCCTTCATTCACTGACATTGCGCAGTCTTCCAACCGTCTATTCTAGGAACGCTTCTCTTACCCAGCATGAGCTTGATCGCTCCTGCGCTGCCTTTCAAGGCAGTTGCCCCCGTGCGCATCCTCTGCGCGTCCCGACCGTGCCAACGGCGGAACATATCGCAAACTTCGAGACGGCAACTCAACAGGCCATCTATACCGCCGCGGACACAGCAACAGCATGCGCCACGGATACGGGTGCGTCTACCGTGCTTTTACTGTGCTTTGAGGATTGCTAACCTGGACAGTTCTTCCACGCAACGTCCCCGTCCTATGCTGTTTCCGACCCCTACGCGACCCTAGGCGTGACCAAAAACGCTTCCGCTGCCGAAATCAAGAAAGCCTACTACGGTCTCGCGAAGAAGTACCACCCAGACACGAACAAGGACCCCTCCGCGAAGGATAAATTCTCCGCCGCGCAATCCGCCTACGAGATCCTGTCCGATGCCGACAAGAAAAAGGCTTACGACTCATACGGCTCCGCTGCATTCGATTCGAGTGGCGGGTTCAATCCTGGGGCCGGTGCTGGTGCCGGCGGGCCTGGGGGCAATCCGTTCGGCGGCGGGTTTGGAGGGTTCGGCGGGTTTGGCGGAGGGGCTGGTGGGTTCCAGGGTGGCTTTGCGGGAGACATCAACATCGAAGATCTATTCAATGCGTTTGGAGGGGGAGGAGGCAGGCGAGGCAAAAGGAGGGGGAACCCGTTTGAGGATGAGATTCTGGTCGGAGAAAACATTGAAGTGCAGACGAACATCTCGTTCATGGATGCGGCCAAGGGGGTTAGCAAGGACATACACATCACGCCAATGGCAGAGTGCAAGACTTGCGCGGGCAGCGGATTGAAGAAGGGTGCGAAGAAAACGGAGTGCAAGAGCTGCGGCGGCACAGGGCAAAGAGTAACGAGCATGGGAGGCTTCCACATGCAGGCGACGTGCTCCAGTTGCGGCGGCTCTGGGATGGCGGTGCCTCGCGGTTCGTCCTGCGGAACTTGCGGCGGCGACGGTGCGGTCAAGGAACGAAAGACAATCACAGTAGACATTCCAGGCGGTGTGGAGGACGGCATGCGGTTGCGGGTCAATGGCGAGGGTGATTCACCGCTAACCGGACATGCCATGGGCGCGAACGTGAGGGGTACGAAGGGCGATCTCTATGTGCTGATCCGCGTCGCATCCGACCCCAAGTTCAAACGCGCAGGCTCCGACATCCTTCACACGGCGACCATACCCTTGACTACCGCAGTGCTAGGCGGCGAAATCAAGATCCCGACGCTTGACGGCGAGATCATGGTCAAGGTCCCCACCGGCTCTGGAACAGGCGACAAAGTGACGCTGTCTGGTATGGGCATGAAGGTTCTCTCTGGCCGACGAAACGCAAAGGGCGACCTGAAGGTCGAATTCAAGGTCAACATGCCCAAGTACCTCAGTCACAACCAGCGCACCATCCTTGAGATGCTGGCGGATGAGATGGGCGACAAGACGGCGAAGAGGATGATTGTCAACAAAGGGCGGAACGATGCGGACAATTCGGGAGGGGGCTCGGGGGAGGACCACAGGAACGAGGGCTTCCTGAAGAGCGCGTGGCACAACCTGACCGGACAGCACCGCAACCTCAATGAGAGCGCAAAGAAGGAAGAGCCGAAGGATGACGAGAAGAAGAAGGCGTCGGGATCTGGGTAATGAATCGCTGCGGTAATTGTTGAGCATTTAACTTCTCGTATTCGTTGGATAACAGATATCTTCGATCTCAGCTGTACTGGCTGGAGGACGGGCGCAAAAGGGGGAACGTTTGTTGGAGGACTTTGAGCATTTATGGCGTTCCGAGTATTCATGTACTAGATGTATTCGCATAGAGCTCGCGACAGTCTTGGGGCCTCTCGACTCAGGCTTGTATATTACCCGGTCGGATAGCATGGTTGAAAAGCAATTAGTTGACCTATATCGCCCATGCTCCAGCGCCAAAGGTCTGGCAGCTACATCCAGACCACTCCGCAAAGAGCTAAAAGCCGCCTCTGACGGTTCGACGTGTAGACTTGTGCGGGTGAGCGCTTACACAGGCCGCTCACGATGCGGCTCCGGGACCTGAGTGGCTAGCTGGAGCGGCGACGGCCAGGGATGACCCCTCCCTATGGCTCGAGGACTTGGCGAGTGTGTGACTGCGCCGGGAGAGGTGCAGGGGACACGTGAAGCGCGAGGCTTGGAGGTAAGCGCGTGGAGAGAGGGCGGAGATATATAGGCAGAGGCGGAGGGGGTTGATGTATGCGGTGGAGAGAACATCACGATCCATGGTGTGTGCCTTGCAGCACTTGCCCCGCCCAGCACGCTTACGGAGGTAGGCTCCCGATCGAAGCACCACGACGACGACGGCAAGACAGCAGAGCTGGATGCGAGTGACTGTTTGACTGCGTGGCAGACAGCAGGAGAGGTTGCCATCGCCTGCGGACCCCCGAAACCAGGCAGTTCCGCTGGTAGCCACCCGTCGACGTCCACATCGACGTGCATCGACGACGTACTGTACATCGGCCCAGCCCTGCAACGTCATCCCGGGGCCTGCATATCGCTGCACCCACGCGCCAGCGTAGAAGGTACTCTTCACCACCGCCCGCGCTCGCACCCACCTCGGCACCCCGCCGCTACCTGACCTTGGAGAACACGAGCCCGCGCGAAGCCCATAGCCGCGACCACCCCGATCGCTGACCGCCTCCATCGTCCCACCACAAATCCCCCCAATTGCCCCGTCGTCCCTCAGCACTCGCGATCCGATACCCTCAGGCGGAGCTGGCAGGCGGACATTTGCCTCGCCCGGCTCACCGACGTCCAAATGGCGACGCTGATACCCATGATATCGGTGCCGCTGAAGCAGACCAACGAGATCGACTGGATACACCCGCTCAAGGGCTACATACGAGCGACCTACGGAGACGACCCGGAGCGCTATGCAGAGGAGTGCGCGACCCTGAACCGGCTGCGGCAGGACATGCGGGGTGCGGGCAAGGATAGCGCCGCGGGGAGGGATCTGTTGTATAGGTACTATGGACAGCTGGAGCTGCTGGACTTGCGGTTTCCGGTAGATGAACACCACATCAAGATCCAGTTCACTTGGTACGTTGCGTCACGAGCTCGGAGAGGGAGATGTGAGGAGAAGGGGTTCGTGGGCTAACAGCGGCAGGTTCGATGCCTTCACCCACAAGCCTACGTCGCAGTACTCCCTCGCCTTCGAGAAAGCGTCCATCATCTTCAACATCTCCGCCGTTCTTTCTTGCCACGCTGCGCACCAGAATCGCCACGAAGATGTGGGGCTCAAGACCGCCTATCACTCGTTCCAGGCCTCCGCCGGCATGTTCACGTACATCAACGAAAATTTCCTACACGCGCCGTCTACGGACCTGAGTCGGGAGACGGTGAAGACGCTGATAGCGATAATGCTTGCGCAGGCGCAGGAGGTGTTCCTCGAGAAGCAGATAGCGGACGGCAAGAAGGTGGGATTGCTGGCCAAACTGGCGAGCCAGGCTGCGTTTCTATACATTCAAGCTACGGAAGGCGCACAAGAGAATGTCAACAAGGCGATATTCGAGAAGGTTTGGTTGCTGGTTTGCCAGGTAAGTGCACCAGCATGCTTTCGAGACGCGGAGAGCTGACAAAATGGCAGACCAAAGCCAGCCACATGGCATCAGTGGCACAGTACTACCAAGCACTCGCAGACGACGACGCAAACTCCCACGGCGTAGCCATCTGCCGGTTGCAAGTCGCCGAAATGAACGTTAGGGATGCCAACCGAGTAGCAAATGCTTTCCCTTCGTCGTGTCCCGCCAACTCCAATTTGCCCGCAGAGACCGGCGCAGTGTTGGCCGAACTGACCAAGAAGCATCTTGCAAACGTGCAAGAGAAGCTAGCCGAGTTTATGAAGGACAATGATTTCATCTACCATCAGGGTATACCGAACGAAGCCTCGCTCACCCAAGTCCCGAAGCTACCAGCGGCCAAAGCGATACCCGTTAGCGAGCTGTACCAAGGACAAGATATCCAGAGAATTATCGGACCGGATATATTCCAGAAAATTGTGCCCATGGCTGTGACGGAATCGGCGAGTCTGTACGACGAGGAGAAGGCGAAGTTAATACGTGCGGAAAGCGAGCGGGTCGAGGTGGCCAACGATGAAATGGCGGCGAGCTTAGACTATCTAAAGCTACCGGAAAGCCTAGATGTGCTAAGAGGGGGCATGGACAGCCAGGACTTGATGGTCGACGAAGACTTCCGGAAGTGGTGCGAAGAGCTGGCAGGACACGCGCCATTCTCAACTGCATTCGAGCAGTCGCATGCGGACAAGGCTGAGATAACTGCCATGCTGGACGCGAGCATGAAGCAGCTAGACATGGAAGAGAGCGTTTGCGAAAAGATGAGGTCGAAATACGGCGCCGATTGGACACAGCAGCCCAGCTCTCGCCTTACCGCGACGTTGCGGAGCGACATACGGAATTACCGGGCCGCGATCGAGGAGGCGAGCAACAGCGATGCTCAGCTCTATAATACATTCCGACAGTATGAAGCGGACTTTGATGAGATGCGATCGGCTGGAGAGACAGACGAAGCGGACGTTCTGTACTCAAGGGCGATGGTCAAGGCCGGTGCGTCGAAAGGCAAGAGCCCAGGGCCTGCACAGGGTAATCTGTTGGATGACGATTTCCATGACGGGCCGAGCATAGCGGACCAGATTGCCAGCGTCGAGGAGCTGCTGCGGAGGCTGAACTTGATCAAGAAGGAGAGGATGCAGGTGTTGAAGGATCTCAAGGAGAAGGTAAGATTGCACGTCACGATTTGAAAGTTACACTAACAGAATCAAGGTTCACTCTGACGACATTTCCAACGTCTTGATCCTAAACAAGAAGGCCATCGCAAACCAGGAATCGCAGCTCTTCAAGGCCGAGCTTGAGAAGTTCCGCCCACACCAGAACCGCATACTACAGGCCAATCACAAGCAGGGTTCGCTCCTCAAGGAACTCACACGCACATACTCCGACCTCTTGAAAGACCCCAGAGTACGGTCCGAGCAGAGCAAATACGACGCTTTCTCGAGGCAACGGAATTCGGTCATGAACAAGTACAAAAGGGTATATCAAAGCTTCAACGACCTGAACGCTGGCCTCACACGCGCCCAAGGCTTCTACTCCGAGATGAAAGACACAGTCTCTAGTCTGCAGAAAAATGTAGAGACGTTTGTCAACAACAGACGCTCCGAAGGTGGCCAGCTCTTGCAAAACATCGAACAGAAGAAGTCGCAAGGCGCGGACCACGAACAGCAGCGACTGAAGGATCTCATGGAGCGCATGTCCATGGAGCCCTCGGGCTCGCCCAATTCGGCCGGCGGAAGGAAAAAGAGTATCCCTGCGCCTCTCTCTTCCGCTCCGCTCAACCAACCAAGCTATCAAACCACTTCTTCCGCCCACCCCGCCTACAACCCCACCGCTTCTCCGCCCGTCACGCCCCGCTATCCGATTACTACCCAAGGTCAAGGTCAAAACCACTACGCGTCTCCGCAGCCCCAACAGCAGCAACAAGCCTACTCTTCCAACGGCTACCAGTCACAATACCCACCGCATCACCCACAATCACACTCGCACTCTCAGTCCCAGTCCTCGTACAACCCCACAAACTACGGCCCTGTATCCCCACCCGCACACCAGCAATACTTCTCCCCGCCTCCGAACCAGCACCAGCATCAGCACCAGCAACCTTGGGGCCAACCGCCGTCGCACGCCCAACCGTACGGCTATCAGAGTGGCACGCCGCAGCCGGGTGTTGGTTTGCCGCAGGGTTACGTACCGCCTCCGCCGCCGCCGGGTCCGCCGCCGGGTCCGCCGCCGGGTCAGCATGGTGAGTTTGCGGGGTATGGACAGTATCAGGGGGTTTATGCGCAGGGGCAGGGGTTAGGGCAGCAGAGACAGAGTGGGCAGGGACATCAACATCAGCAGCCGCAGGGGGGTGCGGATCCGTGGGTGGGGTTAAGTGGGTGGAAATGAGGATGAGATTTGATGCGGGGGTGGGGGTGCCCTGTATGTAGCGATTGTTTGTTTGTTTGTTTGTTTTTCGATTCTGAATGCATGTCTGTCTATCTGGCTGGGGGTGTGTGTTTTCGAGGGGGTTTTTGGTTTAGCATGTAGATGTGTGGGTGCTGTGGGTTTGGGGAATTTGTAGCATCGTTGTATGGGATGGGATGGGATGGGATTGGTTGGGTGGGGTAGATAGGATTGGATTGGATCGGTGGGCTGGGTTGGGTGGGGCAGGAGTTGGAGTCTGGATGGATGGGTATTGATAGATTGGTGGGTCGGTGGGCTTAAGCATAAATGGAATGGAATGAATGGATATATGGATTGAGCATTTCTTTTTGCGTGTATGTGTATGCGTGGTGTGGAATAAGTCTCAAACTCCAACAGCGCACAAGAAAAGAAAGCCCGCAAGTCTAAATAAAAAACCTTTCAAAGACTCCTTCCATCGACCTGTCTCCTCCGCACGCCCGCAGGCGATAGATCCACGCCCTGGAACATGCGTACGTTGAGCGCTTTCACGCCCTCGTAGAAGCCTGGCTGGATGCTCTCGGCCATCAGGCTGCTGCCGCAGCGGGTGCAGAAGTAGTGTTGTATGCGGTGCGGGGGGAAGAGGTATTTCTTTTTAAGGGGTTAGTCGTGGTCGTTCTGCTGCTAGTTGTTGGAACGGGGGCGGGGGCTCGGAAGAAGGATTCAAGGGAGGTGAGCGGTGGGGAGTGGGAAATCGAGCCACAAAAAGTGCATAGGACGTAGTAATGGAAAGGAGACGTACTTCGACCAGCGGACTATCCAGCGTGACGCCGTCAAAGCGGACACATTCGTCTTTTACGTAGACGTTGAGGGAGCCGTTGCGCGTGCAGATGGAGCAGTTGCATTCTGTGACGGAGGAGGTGGGGCACGAGAGTGGAGGGGAGAGCGTGACGGTGTAGCGGATCTGTTGGCAGTGGCAGGAGGCGTGGTACTGCGTGTGGTATTAGGTTGTGGGAAGTTTTATGTGGGAAGGGGGTGGGTGTTGGAAGGAAGGAAAGAGGGTGGTGGTGTGGGTAATGGTTGGAGGATGGGAGAGGAGGGTATGAGATGGGTTGAGCAGAGGGGGGATGGTGGTTGGTTAAGCACATTGCTAGAAGAAAGAAATTGAGGCAGACGTACTGTTTGACTCGGTTTATTTGGATCTAGGGCGTGCACCGTGGGATACCGCACGTCTGCCGCGCTTCCGGAGTCGAGATTCATAGCGACGGAGAAGGGGTGCAGCGGAAGGAAGTAGATGGGATACATGTTGACAGACGGAGTTGTAAGTCCTCTTATAGGGTTTCGCCCTTGTGCATGGCGCTGTGATGAGCGATACTCGATTGGGTAATGGTTGCGAAGCGGCACGTATGGATGCGAATTATCGAGCGTCGTTCCGAGGCTTGATGCTACGGTACTAAGATAGAATTCTGATTACCGCGTGTTACCCTAGGATGGGAAATACCAAGGTAGAAGGTAGTCGATCGTTCGTCTTGTGGATGTAGCTTCCCCAACCGGTAGTTCTGGATATTGGGATATGCTTGCCTTGACAACATGGACGCCAACGAAGCCATACTTATACACTTCCTGTCCGCCAGTTCACGGTAATCTGACGTGTCTGCCTAACATCTCCAGACCCTGATCAGTGAGCGGCTTGCGGGCGGTCCGGTCCAGCATCCGTTTGCCTTCTTTTTTATATCTGCTATTTTGACCGTGGGATTCTCCTCCAGGCAGCTGGACTGTGCTGCGAGTCTGGATTTAGACCCACCCGTAGCAGTCATGACGGACGCCGAGAGCATTAGAATATAGCGTTTCCGCGGATTGTTTTGCAGCTTAGCTGGATGGGGGTTCAAATTGGGGCTCAACGCTCATTGCGGTTACGCTGCTGGTAGCACTTGCCGTGGTGATTGTGGCCCTGGGGCCGGGCGTGTCTGAAGATGGAGCACCTCTCTCGTATTGCGAGCGTAGCGTGATATCCGTGGCGTAAATCGAGATAAGCAACAATCAAGTAGGCGGAACCACTTGCTGAAGGAAAGGAAGTGTTGGTGCCACCATGTGACCATTGCCAACGGAAGACAGTTGCGACTCCACGAAAACACATGGTGTCGGTCCCATGTCGGTCCCAGATACGAGGATTAGGGCGTGGGTAACTGCCATCGGGTGAACATCAACATCCTCTTCGCTTTCAGTCGGTTTCACTGCTGCTTTTGGTCCAGCTTGTTCCTTCTTGGGGCCGAAAACGGCTATGTCTGGGACAAATTTGTAGCCCGGGTCCTGGGACGTGCATGCTGCATATGCAAGAAATCGGGGGTTCGGAAAGTTTTGGACAAATTGGACGGGGACTTCGCGGGGATCAGTGTTGCTTGTTGGCGGCAGGTACTGCAACTAGAGCAACTAACCACGTAACGTAACCGCCGATCTTCGTATTCGCCGAACCAGCCTGCTCCAGGACAGTTGAGTTAGTCTCCTGAGGGCGCGCAAACCCACGAAACTAACAAAAAACGTCGCTGCATACGACCTCGCAAGCATTTCAGGCTCCTCTCGTGCGCTGTTTGGCTACCAGCACCTCTCCAGCTGGGATAATTGTTGCAACCGACACGATTTTGTCGGTGGAAGGGGCCGAATTTTTTTTTCGGGCGATATGGCTGGGAAAATCTCGTATTTCCAGTGTGGTGTCTGTCGTGTTGAAGAATACGACGAGTTGGATGCTGGTGCTGATGCTGATGCGAGCCGAGGTGGTTAGTTATAGTACGATGTCATTGGCTGGTAATGTGCATGGGAGGAGGTGTGCATTGAGCAGGGCGGAGTACAGGAGAGAACGAGTAGGTTTGGGACGGGGCGGGATGGTAGAGTGAGGTCATGTGTCGGGTTTCTTGAGGTCTACATACCTATGTTAGGCAATGACTACCTAGTACTTACGACTGCGAGAGTGCATACTTCATAGCAGGCAGCCTATTCCTTGTCATCCCATTCAACGAGCTCAAAAACTGGTCAGACGAGCCGTATTCTATATATCAAATCCTTCAACCACTCTTCACAAGCTTGATGATGTCGTCAATATCCTTGGGCGTGGGAGTGAGATTCTCATAGCCCTCCTCCGTAATCAAGATGTTGTCTACGCAGCATTAGCACGACGAACCTCTACACACCGAGACCCAGCTTACCCTCGATTCGCACGCCCCCAACGCTCCAGTACTTGTCCAACACTGCCTTGTCGATGTACTTCGCCTGTTCGGGACTCTCTAGATACGGCTCGATGATGAATCTGCAGAAGTAGCAGCCCGGCTCGACAGTGATGACGCTCTTCGCCGGCAGCGTGCCGCGCACCCTCAAATACTTGAACATGGGATCAGCGTCTTTGTAGTTGGCATTCCCGCCCGTATCATGCGTGTCCATGCCGAGGAAGTGGCCCAGCCCATGCGGCATAAACGCCACGCTCGTTCTCGCCTTGAAGATCTCGTCGGCAGATCCTTTCAAGATGCCGAGCTTGAGCAGACCGTCGATTAAGACTTTGTGCGCGAGTTCGTGTACGCCGTCCCATAGTACGCCGTCTTTAAGCACGGCAATGGTCTGTTTCTGCATCTCGTGAACGATCTTGTAGATGGCGAGGCTCTCGTCGGTGAAGGTGCCGGAGAGGGGGAACGTGCGCGTGATGTCTGCGCAGTAGCAGTCATACTCGCATCCGGCATCTAGGAGCAATAGATTCTGGTTCGTGATGGGCGCGTCGTTCTTCACGTAGTGTAGCGTAGCGCCGTTCTCGCCTGCGGCAACGATCGAGTGGTATGACTGGTGCTTCGCGTTGCGCTCGAGACACGATTTGATGAACACAGCCTCGAGCTCCGCCTCGTTCTTCGCCTTAGAAGCAGCCTTCATGACATTGATGTGGCCCGCGGTGGAGATCTCATTCGCTTTGCAAAGCATCGCGACCTCGTAGTCGGACTTGGTAACACGGCACGTCTCGATGGCGATCTTGAGGAGCTCGAAATTGCTGTCCTTGTATGCGAGAAAGGTGGTTTCATCCGAGACCTGCTCTGGGATGGCATATATGGTCGACTGGGCACTCGTCGATGTGGAGGCGAGGTGCGAGTTGACGTCTACGGTCGTCTTGACATCGTCGACGTCGTACTTCTCTTTTGCCTCTTCCACGCTCAGAGGAAGGCCCGCCCAGATCACCTCCTCGGGCTCGACGGGAGGGATGAAGAGCGTCAGCTTGGAGCTGCCCATGTCGTAGGTGAGATATGCATCGGGCAGATTACATCCGCTAAGATAGTAGAAAAATCTCCGTTGCCTGAAGGGTGCAGCTTCATCGTTGTCCTTTGCTCCGTCAGCCAAGTTGCGTACGTGTATCCTACCTACCTGGCGTGCACACCGTAACCTACCTCGAGCAAACGGCTCTTTTGTGCCTCTAAATAAATGGTTCCTGTAGTATCACCTCCTTTGGCAACGATCCAGTCCGCGACCTTTCTCGCATGCGCCTTTGCCGGGTATTTGCCTCTCAGGACTTCTTCGTAGTTCTCTGCGGTCATCGTGGCTGTGGATCTGCTTGCGGATTGAGTTTCTGAATAGCCACGCAGTGCGACGTACGGTGCAGACGGGCGTCGTGGACCGAAGCTTTGATGACCAGGTTGTTAGAGCTGGGAGCTCAGCTTGGCGATGGTGGGGTGGTGGGGTAATTGCGCGGGTAGAAGCGGCGATTGGTGCCGCTATCATCCCTGAAGCCGAAGGCGATGCACGAACGACTTCCTCATACGACGACGTCACGAAACCGAAGAAACGTGAACTCTTCCAATCTTGATATTCAATGCGGAGCTCGCGGTGTTACATTCCAGTTTCCTAGCATAGGTAACTCCTTTAACACTACCTATTCCACAATGTGTAAACACCAAATCTTTAACAGAAATTTTGATTATAGATATTAGGTCGCTTTTTTGTAATTATCTTTTTACGCTCTTTTTAATTACTGAGCAAGGGGCTCTGCTTTTTTAATTATGTTATTTAAGATAAAAGACTTTGTTATTCTACTCCTAGACAGATAATTTAATAATATATAGATATTAGGTAGTAGTAATATAATAGTTTATTATTTGTATCTTTTTATAGTAAATACTAAATATAATAGATAAATATTTAATTACGTCAAAACTATACTAATATAGTTTTAAGTATACACTAAGCCGCCCCACCGACCTATGGCGCACCCCACCTATGGCGCACGCGCCCGAATAGGCAACCTCCTCATCAAAATTGTATTCTGTATAGCAATTTTTTATGTTTTAACTTTTAAACTATTTGAAAACGAAGCTAGTCAGTCTACTGAGCCATCCAGATGATTTTCCCCGTTGCCCGCCCCGTCTACGACCTCTGGCGGACCTTGTCGTCGCTCCACGGCCTTGGCGAAGCCTATCCTTTGCTGAAGCCTTCTGTGACCGCTCCTGTGCAATCTTGATATTGTCAAGCCCTGTAAAGCTGACATTGAGGTCTACTTTGACCTTCGTGCGTTTATTGGGCTTTAGATCCTCGACTTGAGCCTCAAGTCTGGCAATACGCGCCTTGGCTGCAGCCAGCTCGGTCGATTGCTGCGACCAACCCTTTATTAGCGCCTTCTCTACCCGCTGTTGCGCCCTAGATCCTTGTCCATCTGCTAGATTTCCCAATAGACAGGGTATCTCTTGAGGTCTAGATGGTGTACGAACTATGGGTGATCGCTTGCGCTTCTGGGGTAGGCTCGGAGTCGTTGGAGGTACTATAACCTTCTGATTGCACGGTAGTTGTGAAGAATTGAGGACCTTTCTAGGGTTGTACGGATGTATACCAGCTGTACGGAACCCCATCGTGATATGATTGGCTGTGACACGGCCTCGAGCGTCTGCGTATAGCATGAGGAAGCGATTGCGCTTGACTGGTGCTGCATCGGATAGGGCTGACAGCCTATCTAGCTCCTGACGGTAATTCTGCTTTAGTGGGCCAAAGAATGATAGATTAAGAAGCTGAAGTAGGTGCGAAGTGTGAGGAGGCAAGTATAGGATGAAGATCTGATTAGTTTTGGCTGTCCACATGAATTCTGTCGTCGCATGCGAGCTGTGACTATCGCAGATGAGAAGGCGCTAGTTAGATGAGTTGTTAGGCGTACTTTCTAGTAGAAATTTAGTCTCTAGCTACCGCAGACTAATATTATTTGATGTCTAGCTATTTTTGGACACTATATAGTGCTAATTAGGCGCGTTGTTAATGGGGAACTAGGTACTTTGAAGCCCTGCGCCCTTAAATATGACAAGAGGCTTGATGGAGCGGCCCTTGGCGCTGGCGCATCTATCGCGTGCAAAAATCGGTAGAAATCTTGGCGACATCCGAGAATTTGCGCGCGCGCGGGGAGCCTCATACAAATCGTAAATTTGACTGTGACGCATCGATAACAGCCTATAAACTGTTGAACAACTGTTAGTAAGTCGTGAGGCTGTACAAATACGTGTATAGGGCTATACTGACGCTTTTTCTGGTGGAGTAGTCCGTCGAAATGGCTGGAGATCGCCCACAGAGGGTGCGTAGGGCCCCCTCACGGCCTGGAGACCAAACTGAGGGCGACGGAGCAGCTGCAAAGGCGCGTACAGCCCGTAAGAGCAGCAAGAAGGCCCCTAAGAAAGCTCCAGTGGGAGTACTAGAGGGCGCCTGGCGAGCGGTACCGGTAAGGGCCCAATAACTCGCGCGCGACGCTGGGCTAACAGTGCCCCAGCAGTCAATCGGGCTGCCCTTGCTTCAGTTAGTACGCAGAACACTGCAAATAGACAGCAGGCTCTACCCTTGTCATCGCCGCCACCAGTAGAGCCTCCCCGTATTGACCTCACCGTCGAGAGCACGCTGCCGCTGTCGTCGCCCCCTACGCCGCGCGCGCGTGAGCCTCTCCGCCCTCCACTACTTGGTTTATCGTCGTCGCCAGGTTCGCGAGCGGAATTTGACCTAGAGGTAGACTATAAGCTTATCGTCAACTGCAAGAGCGCTGTTCACCGCCCACCAGAGAGACACGGCCGCTATTTTGGTGGCTCGATGTAGCGGAGAAAGTTATAAACGATATGCTGGAGCAGCCAGGCTCAACTTAGTGGGCGTGAGTTTGACTTTAAGAGCCGTACGGTGGCTTTTCGAGGGCGTAAAGTCGCGAAAAATACTAGTAACGCTGGCCGACTTTAGCCAGGTGGAGGAGGACAAGCTTTAAAGCTATCGAGTACCAGGTCAGCAAATCGCCAGGCGTCCAGCTTGTAGAGGTTACCTTTGAGGTGCGCGTCAAGGCTAAGGCTCTCGAAAAGGCCTTCAAGCGTAATCAATCGTTCAACGACCCATCGTCTGACGTAGGTGAGGTGACTCCACAGCCAGAAAAGCAGACGCGCCGTCAACAGCAGCTCCTTAACGAGTCAAGGGCTATACAGCGCGTAGAGAGCTTGTCGTCGGCGCAGGACTAGGAAAGAAGCCTTCATCAGCACTAGCTCTGTCGCAATAGTGAGTGTACAAACTTTAGGAACTGGTGCTAGGTAACGCCCAACCACGAGCACTACG
Organism: Laburnicola sp. JP_R_19; assembly: GCA_031010545.1. Lineage (NCBI taxonomy): Eukaryota > Fungi > Ascomycota > Dothideomycetes > Pleosporales > Didymosphaeriaceae > Laburnicola > Laburnicola sp. JP_R_19. The sequence continues at coordinate 586,214 of VOIT01000126.1, read as the reverse complement.
CTATTAGAGCTGCCGACTCGAAGTCCTAGGCGAACGCGATCGTTGCTGGCCAGGCTGAGCTCCTCGCGCCGCCAATAACTCTCATCGACTACTGGCGGAGCCCTACTGGCGGCGGCAACCAGCTAAAGCGTCGGAGAGGTGCCGGTAAAAAGCGCTCAAAAGCCCGGCGTGGCGGCTTATAGCGACTCGGAGAGCGATAAAAGCGACAGTGAGGGCGACTTCTGGCGTAACTACGAGCGACGTGAGCGCCAGAAGGAGCGCCAGAGAGCTATTGACGAGGCTCGCTGGCGCGACGAGAAACACGAGCTGCTCAAGCTCCAGCGTGAGAGCGTCCAGTTACAGCAAAATACTGTCGGATTTGGTCAGCCTGCAGTACCTATGGCGCCCCAAATGGGTTATCCTGCTTACTCTATACCGCCAGCTCTTCCATCGCAGCTTCAACAGCTGCAGCAGTACTACTCACCTCTGCCAAGTCAGCGTCCGCGTACGCCAGGCAGCGCCCTCCCAATCGTCAGCTCAAGCCCTGTGAGTGGCCAGGAGGATACAAGGGCAACAGTGAGGGAGTTTTCAGCTAGCTAATCAACCAGCAGCCGGAGGACGATCGTGAGGACTACGAGCAGGCTCGAGATGTGGCGATATCAGAAAAGTGGACTGTCAAAGATCTTAAGGAGATGTCAAGCGTTGGAGGAGAGCTCTATAAAATCGCGGTTAGTGAGCGCTTTAAGCTGAAGGATGGAGTCGTTAGGCACCTGCGAGATGACCTGAAGAAGTATAAGCAGCACTGTAAGACAGCTACTGCCGCCGCAGGGTTCGTAAGTATGGGTAGTAGGGGCGCTGGGTAGTGGGGTTACTGGCTGAGTTGACGATAATTGCAGAGCATGGACTTTACGTAATTACGTCACTACTTTACTTAGTATTCACCTTAGCAAGTTTAACGTCTATCCTAACAACTCTACGCTCTACTCTACGCTCTACTGCCACCTCCACATCTCCCTACGTGCCTCCCAGAGCTGCTCCTAGTTCTCTATCCTATACACGCCGTCGGCAGCGTGCTTAAAGTGCTTTTTCGCGAACCGATCGCAGCGACTTTCGCGGATAGCGCCCCTTAGAAAGTCGCCAAAGTTGTTAAAGCGCCACCGTACATGGCAGTAGTTGCGGCGGATCCAGGCCTTTAGGACTCCAAAGGTAAGCTCAGTTGGGTTAAAATCAGGCGAATACGGTGGCAGAAATCTAACAATATGGCCAGCTTCCTTAATAACTCTCACCACCTCCTAGTTTGTATGAATTGAGACGTTGTCGAGTATTATAACTATAGGCTTCTGGCCATACGCCGCCCAGAGCGTGGGCAACAGCGAATCGCGGATCCAATCGATAAAGTCCTCATAGCTGAAATAGCCCTCCTTTATACCTGTACAGGGCAGGTAACCGTCAACTGTATACGCTGGGAGAATAGCCCAAGCTTTGCCACGCCGTACGTCCTGGAAATATCGATTGGTAAACCCGATTGGGGCATACGCCCTGTGGCGCCAGCCGTCTTCTCGTTGAAAATAGACTCGTCAAGAAACACCAAGTCGGCGGCGATAAATTGCCTCATGCTTCTTCGGTAAGCCTCACGGAGCTCCTCATTGCGCAGTATTAATATGGGCCGTAGGGCTCGCTCGCTCCAGTCGCGATCCTTTAACAGTCAACTAATAACGTACTTTGCACTCGAGTCGGACACTCCATCGAGTCGGACACTTTGCCAAGACCCCACCAAAACGTACTATCAGCAATAGTATAACGCGATGCCTCAACCACACAATAAACTACCAGCGTTAAAAGAAGCGCGTATACAGCTTGCGATCCAGGCTATCAAACAAGACGCGACACTCTCTCAGCGACGCGCTGCAGCTATCTACAACGTCTCTCGAAGTACACTTAGCGACCAACGCGCTGGAAAGACGTTTAGACGCGACTGCGCACCCAACAAAATAAGACTTACTATAAGAGAGGAGCAGGCGATTGTGGAGCATATACTCGACCTAGACGCGCGAGGATTTCCGCCTCGGCTCAATGCTATAAAAGATATGGCTGATTCTTTACTGGCTGCACGCCACTATAAGCTAGTTGGCCAGAGGTGGCCTTATGACTTTGTTAAGCGCCAGCCAGAGCTTAAAGTCAAGTTCAATCGAAAGTACGACTACAAGAGAGCTCTCTAGGAGGATCCTAAGGTGATACAAGACTGGTTCCGGCTTGTGGAGAACATAAAGGCCAAACATAGTATCCTGGACGAGGACACCTACAATTTTGATGAAGCAGGCTTTATGATAGGCATAATATTGACTGGAGCAGTAGTCACAGGCTCTGAGCGTCGAGGACGGCCAAAGCAGGTGCAGCAGGGCAATAGGGAGTGGACAACAGTTATCTAAGGCATCAATGCGACGGGGTGGTGGATCCTACCCTTTATTATCTTTGGGGGCAAGCACCACCTCTCTGCCTGGTATAAGGAGAAGGATCTACCTCATAATTGGGTTATTGCAGTCTCTAAGAACGGCTAGACAACAAATGAGCTTAGTCTACAGTGGCTGAAGCACTTTAATAAGCATACAAAGAGGCGTGTTGTTAGCACAACACGTTTGCTTATTCTTAACGGCCATGAGAGTCACAACTCGTTCGAATTCGAACAGTATTGCAAGAAGAGTAATATTGTTACTCTCTGTATGCCCTCGCATTCGTCGCACCTCTTGCAGCCACTTGATGTGGGCTGTTTCGCGCCTTTAAAAAAGGCGTATGGGCGCCAAGCTGAGGATTTGATGCGCAACCACATCACGCACATCACTAAAATCGAGTTCCTGCCTTGCTTTATTGCTGCTTTCAAGGCTTCGTTTACTAAAAGTAATATCAAAGGAGGCTTTCGAGGTGCTGGCCTAGTGCCCCACGACCTAGAAGCTGTGATATCGCAGCTTGACGTCCGCATGGGTACGCCTCCACTTTGTACTATTCGCGATAGTACATGGGAGTCGCAAACTCCGCGAAATAGTACAGAACTTGGGTCGCAATCGACGCTGGTTAAGTAGAGGATTTAAAGGCATGTGGATAGTTCCCTAACTTATATGGTTGAGGCGATGGAAAAGCTTGTTAAAGGCGCTGAGATGATAGGGCATTCTTTGGTATTGATGACCAAACGCAACGCCGAACTTTAAGCTGCTAATGAGGCCGCCACACGACGTAAATTATATAAAAGAAAGCGATTGCAGCAAGAAGGAGTCCTTACAGTTGAAGAGGGCCAGCGACTGGCTACTCTAAAGGACTTTGGGGTGCGTAGTGATGGCAAGAAGGCAAAGAAGAGGGTGCGCACTAATGGAGGCGAATCCGCTCAACGGCGCTGTGGACGCTGCGGCAAGCCTGGGCACAATAAAAAAACCTGTAGACAGCTTATAGAAGTAGATTCTGAATAGTTTAGCCTATTTAGACTATCGAAAATAGTTTATGTTGACTCTATACTATCGTGAATAGTACAGAACTTGGTGGGGTCTTGGCAAAGTGTCCGACTCGATGGAGTGTCCGACTCGAGTGCAAAGTACGTTAGTGGATCGGTGTACCTGAACGCCTCTCTCCATCCACAGCCAGTATACAATCTCGTCCTGATACATCCAACCGCTCTGAAACAGCTCATCGTACAGCGCCTGCTCATCGTCAGACGATAATTTACGCGGGCGGCCAAGTACAACGTTAGGGCTGCTAGGTTTGTGAGTGCTCCCATAGAGCTTCAAGTTTCGCTCAATTTTATACACCTCTGACAACAACACGTCTACTGAATCTGCGATATCGTCATAGCGCCAGCCAAGTAGCAGAAAGCGATAAATATCGAGGCGACAACGGGGATCCAGCCCACGGCCTTTAGTTGTAAGCTCTCGGGGTATAGTTGGCGGGCGACGCGCCTGCGCGGCAGTAAGAGGGCGAGGAGCGACTCCGTGAGCTCGAAACATGGACTACTCCACCAAAAAAAGCGTCAGTATAGCCCTATACACGTATTTGTACAGCCTCACAACTTACTAACAGTTGTTCAACAGTTTATAGGCTGTTATCGACGCGTCACAGTCAAATTTATGATTTGTATGAGGCTCCCCGCGCGCGCGCAAATTCTCGGATGCCGCCAAGATTTCTACCGATTTTTGCACGCGATAGATTCTATAATTGATAATTACCTAATTAGTTAATCCAGGCTCTTTCACGTACGTACGCTTGGATCCTGACTTTGTTACAGGTCCTAGTACTCTTCTATTGCTACTACTGTCTTGCCGAAGGCTGTGTTCGTCTATATTCTAGATATTAGATAGTTTAATGCGGTGTTCGCTAATAATAGCCTTTAATACAGTAAAGAATCCTTTAAGAGTTAATTTGTTTAACCTATTAACGCGTGTTTTATTAAGTGATCAACTAATTAGGGTGGTAATGGTTAGATTACGAGCTCTAAAGCTGGCAATCTAATTCTTGCCTATAGGAATGTGTTTGCTATTGACGCGTGCAATGCAATTAGCTGTTTTGTGTATAGTAGTATAGCTTAGAGCGCGCTAAAGGCTATGCTCCTTGACTATCTAATTAGCGAGCTATCTCTCCTGATTAGGAGAGAGCTTCTGGCGTGGTAACTGTGCAGATACCGCATTGGTGCGGCTATTGAGGCGGTTTCGAAGTGTGGAGGGTAGGATCGCGTAGTCTGAGGCTATAGACCGTACTAAGGCGCCTTGCAGCATCTTAGCTTTATATATTGCGTGCTTGAGATTATAGGGACTATATCGAGGCTCTATATTTACAATTATATGTGATAATTATATGTGGTTGTAGAGATATTGCAGTTGGAAGAATTCTGTGTGTGCGAACGCGTCGCGCGCGATAGGTGGGGTGCGCCATAGGTCGGTGGGGCGGCTTAGCTAATAATTCGTTACTTAATTATATATATTCTTTTCTTATTCTAGAATTATCTTAGAATAGGTATACTATTAGCTATATAAGTTATATATAATAATTAGGCTGGTAAATAGGTGTAAGGACTGAACAATTCCTTACAGGGCTAACCTATCGGGGACAGCTAGAATAGTTGAAAGAGCTAGTTGAATTGATACTATTCTAAGACAGTGGATAAGAAAGGGACCTGGGGGGCCCTTTCTTATATAGAGGGCGGCGTGGGGCACGAGCCCACGCTAACTACCACGCTAACACTAGCTAGGAAAGGCGCCTTTTAGGAAGGTAAAAGGCGCAGATAGGGGAAATAGGGTGTGAAGGAAAGGTGATGGGGAGTGCTTGGCAGGGAGGCCAGCAGTTACCGTTACAATAGGTATAGGTTAGGTTAGGGTTAGGTCGCATCCGCACAGGCTAGTGTCAGATTCACTGTGCTTTCACAGTGTTTCTTAGTAATCCTTGATGGTTCAGATGAAAGGTGGTTGATTTTGATGATGGTTGAGATGATTGATTGTGGAGTGATCTCTGTCGGAGGAGCTGAGCTATCGTACGCAATATCTATCTAGCGCCAAGACACACTAGTACTAGTGCGGAGTAGTGTAACAGTAGTACGCCAGTCTCCTTCGTGTATTTCACAGTGATCTCACAGTGACATCACTGTGAGTCACACCAACTGTCGTTATAAGGAGACTATGTGATCGGACGCACGTGACTACTGGATTTCACAGTGAAATCACAGTGATTTCCAGTGACCTGATATCTGACAGCTAGAACACTAAAGTAAAAAATTTCCTTTCTAAATAACCTTTTTATTACTACTTAGATTTTAATATAAATTTAATATAAGGTGCACCTATATATATAGAATAACATAATAAAGTTCTAGAAAATAACAGAAAGAATTAAGCCTACTTTAATTATCTTTTATTATTTTTTAACGCGTATTTTTGTAATTACCTTTTTTACGCTCTTTTTAATTACTAAGCAGGGGGCTCTGTTTTTTTGTTATATTATTTAAGATGAAAGCCTTTGTCGTGCTACCCCTAGATAGTTAATTTAATGCCATATTACTTTTTAACATAAAAGATAATTAAACATAGGTCTAAAGTAGCTAGAAATTTCTATAATTAAGAAGACTTCGCGCACTCTTAGTATATAATATAACACTATAAGAGAAAGTAGTACTAGTAGGTATGCTAAAGAACGCAGTAAATTAAGTAAAGTAATAAAACTAGTTTAGTGACTATTTAGAGACTATTTATAAGTATATATAAATTAGTCCCTTATAAAGTTAATTATTGTTAGGGATCACCGCCCAACGGCCCATCGGACCTCCGCTCGGCCCGACGTTGATCCGGTTCCGTGCGCTAGTCCCAATTAGGTAGTACTAGCACACTCTTATGGCTGCTGCCACACAGGTGGTATGCGACACCTAGCATCCTCATTATAGCAATTCAACCTGTTCAACAATTGAGCCCGATTGCTCCCTTACATTATGCTAGGTCAACAAAAGCACGCTCACGACTGAGCGACAAGCCACGACAGGCTTTTGATTGACTGAATTACGACTCGCGACGACGTATATCGCGCTCTTACAACAAGAGGGATCGCACCTGCGACGGTGCATGGCTAGGCTTAACAACCCCAAACCTTCGGTTGAGCCCCACGAAACTGGTTCTATTAACGAGATGGCGAACCGCGGAAACACCCTAGGAAGGTTTGACGCCGCATTAGGTTAGCGTCTGTTCTCTATTTGACTACGTAACAAACTTAGCAACCTAATTAACTCTTGGGGCTTTACAGACCCCTGTCGCCGCCCCCCGCGTTACAGAAGACTTAGACAAAGAGGATCTAGATATGCTAGGCGGCGGCGTGAGTAGTAAGCGGGTGACTATGAACAGCCAGCCGACGGAAATCCCTGCGAAAAAGGGACCTACGGAGCCCGTGAGCTCTGAGGAGGCGATGAGTTACCGTGGGTCACCACCTGGTGCACGGCCCCATCTGGTGCACGGTTTCCAGATGCCCACACCCACAACTTTTGAAGCTGTAGAGTCGCATATATATTGTATTATCGCGAGATTTTTTAGTGGAGGGCTTTTAAGGACCTATTTGATCGATTGGCAACGATAAACTACGTGCGATACCTCTGTGGAAGGCGTACTTTGCGGGTGCGCGTGGCAGGGCCGGGTGTAGGCACCACATCAACTACAGATGATATATCCACACCAACATCCTCTGTCTCCTTAGAGACTTGAGGAGGTGGTGTAAAGGCCTTTGGACGGCGTCTATTAACCTTTTTGGAGAATTGTATGTCTTGTTGGAGTTGCTTTTTGGCTTCGCGCGCGATCCTAGCTTCTTCGCGCTGCACGGCCTTCTCGCGCTGTTCTTGAAGGCGTATTTCTTTGGCCACCTCTCTTATGCGCTGCCTCTCTTCAAGCATGGTAGCCTTCTCCTGCTTCTGCTGCTCCCTACGCTTGATCTCCTCGGACTTCTGTTGTTGTAGTAGCTGCTCGTCGGCATCCTTTTGTGCTTGGCGATCGCGGGCGTCCTTGACTTTGGATGGCGACCAGAATATAGCTCCACCATTATACTCCTGCGGTGCCTCAAGTAATAGAGGCTTGCCACGTTGACGGCGCTTCTTCTCATTGACAAGGGCCCCTCTGAGTCGCTCGTTTTCATGCTGGAGGAGCTGTTTTTGTACAGCCATCACGTGAATCGTCTGGCTTAGCTGTTGGGAGCGTCGATCGTGGATATCCTCCACTACCTGGCGCAGTAATCGCTCAATCTTTCTCCAATCTGAAGCGCTGAGTACGGAAGTAGTACTATCGCTTGACGAGGGCCTCTCAGTCTCCTCTATTTGAACTTCTTAAGTATAGCCTCTGGGTCTAACGGCGAAAGCCCTGTGACTTTAAAAGCCGTTAAGATCGTCTTTTCCTTGAACGTTGTATGCCAGGCCTTATAGAACAAGCGGAAGAAGTCTCTTTTGTAATCGCGGAGATGCCCTGGCAGCTATACATGAACTCGGAGAGCTCGTTTGAGTAGGCAGTTGATAGAGGCTTGAAAAGGCAGACATCGAGCGGCTGCAAGGTGTGGGTGGGGGAGGATAGATGGCCAGAAGAATCCGATTGTCGTCACAAAAACTTGATAAACTCCATCGATATATGTGAGCCATGGCCGTCAAGGATGAGTAGACGATATGATCGTCTTGCCTTTGCTTTTGTTTCGCGATTGAACACCTGTTCAAGCCATGCGAGCCCTAGCTTGTTGTTGGTCCATCACTGGGCGATGAGGCAAAGAGGTTTTGTGCTCTGTGGGGTCGAAATCTTGAAGCCATGTCTTGTATCTTACCAGAAACAGCCTGATAAATTAGCGCAGGCGTGAGATAGCTGCCGTCGGCGCAAATACAGGCTATCGTAGTTATCTACTCCCTGTTGCCGTCCTGGAGTGCTTGTTTAACGCCTCCGTGATCATATCGATGGCGGGAGAACACGCGCTTCATTTTTGACAGCACCCCGATTAAGAAGCCTTTCTCATCCATATTGTAGATATTGCGAGCCTCGATATCGTACTGAGTTATCTTCTGGTCTAGGAGCTTAAAATATAGGGCGTATTGAAGGCAGAGTCAGCTCTGTGGCGTGTGGAATCGATGCCGGATGCCCATCGAGATACAAGCTCAATGTGATGCCGCGCAATAAAGCGATCAACCTAGTTTTTTCCTGGCTCTTTTCCTGCTATTTCTGCTGCGAAATTCCGTATCATCTCCCTTGTAGGTGGTAGCCCTCGTACACAGAGCTTATCAATATATTGTACGAGCTCAGTTTCCTGTGTAGAGTTAAGAAGGCGCATATTATCGACTTTCTCCGCATAGCTGCCGATAACCCCGCGGTGACGCTTCGACAGCAACGTTCGATCAACACCGTACTTTTTCGCAGCCTGAGTATAATTAGGCTTCTCTCCAAGCTTCAGCAATTTTAACGACTCTAGGGCAGCCTCCATTGGGTGTATATTGGTGGTGTAAAGCGATTCTGAAAGTACGGGAGATTTGGTGTTGGCCGTGCACGAGGTGGGGCCGTGCACGAGGTGGGGCCGTGCACGAGGTGGTGACCCACGGTACCCGAAATTGATGGTCGACGGACCATCGCGCGGTTGGCGTTGGGGCTCTAGCAGAAAGTCCATCTTCGAAGTCGTCAATCAGCCCACTAAAGACACTCGCCTTCGACTCATGTACGATGAAGACACCGACGCACCACTGTTGTACTTCGAAGTTCTCCGCGCGCCCTCGGAGGGAGCGGAGCCGGAATGGGAAATGGTAGCAGACGTCCGCGACGGAAACTCACTGCAAGAAGCCACGTCTGCCCGCGGATGGCCCACAGCGTTGTTTGCCTATTTTATCGGTCACGCTAATAGCGCCGCTGAACTAGAAGAAGAAGTCCATTAAGGACTACAGCGTGAGGAGGAGTTGGAGGGTCGTATTACGCGCATCTCCGCGCTGGCAGAACAGGCGCGACTATTATTGTTGGAAGCAGAACACGATGTCTGAATTGAGCAATATCGCTCGGGCCAGCGCCAGACTTAAGTCACGGAGGCCCTCGCGCGTGTCGACCAGTTGAAAGAGTTGAAGGACTTATACCGCACCCGCTACAAGGAGCAGGAGCGGAAAGTCGCAGACCTGGAGGAACAATTGCGGACAACGTCGTTTGTCCCACCCAACGTCCCCGCGCACGTACAACAAGACTTGAATCCCGACGATCTCGAAGTCCTCCGACAGCACCGGACTTAAACGTACGCCGCCTCTCACGCAGGCACTTTGCGACCCGCAGTCGCTGTAGCTACTGCCCGAACCGCTCGCGGTAATACGCCAGGCGGACAATCAATCTCCGCACTCACGGGTATCGGTCAGGCCCCTGGTCACCGGCTGCGCGAGCCGGACAAGTTCAAGGGCTCTGAGGACCGCAAGAACTACAAGCCCTGGAAAAGCTCCATCCGCGCCTACCTGAGCGCCTATAACCACGTCTTCACCACCGAGCACGCCAAGATGGAGTTCATATTCAATCATACGCTGGACGTCGCCTACCAGCGTCTTGAGCATCGCATGGATTTTGACAAACTGGGTGCTTTCTAGTCGGCAGAAGACATCTTTGATATGTTGGACCGTAGCTACGTGGCAGCGGATCCTATAGGAGAGGCGTACGCGGCGATGCAGGGTGACCAATTGAGGATTGGCGATCGGGAGAGCTTCGAGGGATGGTTGTCCCGTTTTGAGATCGCGACTGCACCCGTTGACGTCCCAGACCAGCAGAAGATCATCACCGCCATCCGACTCTTGAAACCCTCCCGCCTGGAGGCTGACAAACAATGGTCCAACTCTGACTCATGAGCTTCTTTCATCGAAAAGATCCGCCACCGGGCCACGATCTTGAAACTTCAGGGTCCTGCGCCCAAGGCCACCGAGACTGGTAACCGCGGTGGTGGTCGTGTTGGAGGGGGCCGATCAGGAAACAACAACACAGGTAACACTAACAACATCTCGAGCCGCACTAATGCCCAGGTAAAGTTGTTAATAGAAGAGGGACGCTGCATCAAGTGCGGCGAGAAAGGACACCGTCGCAAGGACGAAGACGCGCCTTGCAAAGGGAAGGCACAGCAACCCGCCAACAAGATTAAACCTCTTGTCGACGCTGGACTCGCGGTAGCCAATATCGTGCCATCGTCCCCCGCCCCCACGGCATCGACTGAGACAGATCATTCGGAAAACTAGATGTCCCTGTCGAAAGTCGTCAGCAGGGACCTAAGTTATTACCGAAACTTATACGCAAGATTAAGGAGCTGGAGCTTTAGTTAACACGACAGTCCTCGCAGCCCCAGCAGGTCGTCGAGTTGCGCGCCAATTCGCTCGACAAGACGACCCCATTAATCTATGGGGCTTAGTTCGTCTTCAAGTGTTAACTACAGTCCGCCCACAGCGCTAAGTTCACTGTTAACGGCCTCACGGACTCTGGAGCGACGAACACGTGCGTTAGTCGTGACTGTGTCTCCAAACGGAAACTTCGCATGGTTACCCTCGACAAGCCTGTCCGGCTGCGTCTTGGCGACGGTGTTACGAAACAAGTACTTACAAAAGCAGCCGTGCTTCTGGTGTACCATGGAGACCACTTTAGTGAGGAGCTGGCCTATATTGTCGACATGACGGGTTATGATGTTATCTTCGGCATGTCCTGGCTGGGCGCACACAACCCCAACATAGATTGGCAGGACAAGACGATGACTTTTGATAAGCCTTTCTGCATAAGCAATTGCTGCATGAAGGGACTACCTATTGTAGTCACCAGCAAGGGTTGTCAACAGCAGTTGCCAAAACCGTCCACACCAAACCCAGCTTACGCTGGAATGGACATTGCAGTCGTCTCTGGGCATGCCGCCTCGCTTATAGCACTTCGGTCCGACCACCATGCAACGTGGTTGTACCCCGAACACCTGCAACAGCTGGAGGAAACTAGTGAATCCACGGACAAGGACGGTGAGTCGGCGGACGCAGCCGACGTTAAAGCAATGTTCGCGCAGTTGTTTCGTGTGGACCTCGCGGCTTTGACTCAAGAAGATTTCAACAAGTTTCATCAGAAGATAAACCAACCAGACAAGACGAAGGAGGAGATTATTAAGGCGTTGCTAGTGTGGATCCGGGACGAGTGGCAAGCTTTCACGGTCCCAGAGGATCAGTTACCACCTCATCGACCTGGGGTGGACCATGAGATCAATCTGGAACCCGGAGCAAAGCACCCAGCCGCCCGACTATACGGCATGAGCAGGAAGGAGGCCCTCGCGGTGAAGGCCTATGTCGACGAGAAGCTCAGCACGGGAGAAGTACGTCGCAGTACCTCTGACTTTGCGGCACCGGTGTTAGTTGTTAAGAAGCCCAATAGTGGGCTCCGGATCTGTGTTGACTACCGACAACTCGACGCGGCGACGGTTAAGAACAAGAACGCGCCGCCCAACATACGCGAGACCCTTGCCAGGTTGTCAGGCGTACAGTGGTTCAGCGTCCTCGACGTCATCGCCGCTTTTCATAAAGTGCGCATTAGAGAGGGCAATAAACACAAGACAGCGTTCGCAACACGATATAGCTTGTTTGAGTACTTAGTTATGCCTTTCAGTCTCTGTAACGCACTGGCTACATTCTAGTCTTACATCAATAAGACGCTGCGGGAATACCTTGATGAGTTTTGTTCAGCATATATCAACGACGTCCTTGTCTTCAGTCAGACGTTGGCGGAACACAAAGATCACGTCCGAAAGGTTTGCCGGCGTTTGAAAGAGGCCGGCTTGTACCTTGACATTGACAAGTGCGAGTTTGCGGTCAAAAAGGTCAAGGACCTTGGACTCATCCTCACCGTCGACGGCATCGAGATAGACCCCGCCAAGGTCCACGTCATAACAGCATGGCAGCTCCCCACCAACGTGCGTGAGGTACAATCCTTTCTAGGCTTTGCGAACTTTTATCGACGATTCATTATTGGGTATTCAGGGTTGGCTCGCGCGCTCACTGACCTAACTCGTAAAGAGGCATCAGTAGAGTTTCCTCTAGAGCCAGGTGGGCCCGCAGCTACCTCTTTCGAGCAACTCAAGCACGCTTTTACGGTGGCTCCCGTCTTAGCGCATTTTGATCCGGAGCTTGAAACCTAGGTGGAGAGCGACGCCTCTGACTTTGTTGTTGCCGCCATCCTTTCACAGATACAGCGCGACAGTGTCCTTCGCCCTGTCGCTTTTATGTCTACTAAAATGATCCCAGCGGAGTGCAATTACGCTATCTATGATAAAGAGCTACTGGCGATTGTCAAGGCGTTTGAGGAATAGCGACCGGAGCTATCGGATGGCTCGCTCATTAACGTCGTCTCAGACCATAGGGCATTGGAATGGTTCATGACCACCAAACAGCTCAACCGGCGGCAAGCACGCTGGGCTGAGTTTTTGTCTGAGTTTAACTTCAAGATTACATATCGTCCGGGCAAGCAAGGCGGCAAGCCGGATTCACTCACCCACCGCCCAGGCGATCTACCAAGGGACGTCCACGACGATCGCCTCCAGCACCAGTCGCAGACGATACTCACGCCCGACCGCGTCGAACCTGCCCCGCCGGCAGTCACACCCGAACCTGTCCCTGTGACAGTCACGTTGCCGACTGAGCGACCCGCCAAAGGCGCGTTGCATGCCATATACTTAGCCCGCATGATACTTAGCTTAGAGGAATTGGTTGTAGCTTTAGCAGCGATGCTATATTAATTAAGTGAGGAGATCGCTGTAGACAGGACAGTCGAAAGCAACTCTCCGGAGAGTCGCGAGGGTCGGCTGCCAGGACAGGCGGTCGACTCGGACGAGGATCCCTCTGTATGGAGTCACGTTGGGTTAGTTGACCGCCTGAAACAAGCTACTGCTGAGGATGGCGTCCTACAGCAGATTGCTGAGGCAAAACGAAATAGGATGCGACGTTTGCCTGCAGCGGTAATTCACAATCACGGTGTCAAGGTCGAGCTCCAGGACTGCTCCATAACAAATGGTCTGGTCTACCACCGCGACCGGATCTTTGTCCCTTTCAGCGACGCTGTGCGTACGGACATCATACAATCCTGCCATGAACCTCCCGGAGCAGGTCACGCTGGCAAACGCGGCACGTATTACGAGGTCAGCCAGCACTACTTTTGGCCTGGCATAATAGACTTAGTCGCTTGATACACTCGCAACTGTGTTACTTGTCGGCGTTCTAAGCCTTTTAAGGAGCAGAAACAGGGTTTGCTACGTCCGTTGCCCGTACCTAAGCGATTCTGGTCGGACATCTCTATTAACTTTATCACGCCGTTACCAGAATGTACACGGGGTGGGGTCACCTATCGTCACATCATGGTCGTGGTTAACCGCCTGTCTAAACAGCACAAATACATTGCGCTGCCGTCACTGGACGTAGAAGTCGTTGTCCGGGCCTTCATCGAGTACGTCTGGCGCGAGGAAGGATTTCCCGACACCGTCGTCTCCGACCACGGAGCTCAGTTCACGTCCTATTTTTGGAGAGAACTTTGCAGGAGTGTTGGTACACGCCTAGCTCTTACGACAGCGTTTCACCCAGAGGGTGACGGTTAGACTAAGATCATAAATGCCGTCCTTAAGGCGTACCTACGGTGTTACATTAACTACACACAGAACGATTGGGTCAACTAGCTACCCATCGCGCAGCTCACGACTAACTATAAGGAGAACGCGTCTACAGGCGTCGCGCCGCTTCTTGCGACAAAGGGCTACCTTCCGCGACAAGGCTTCGAGCCCATCACCCCAATCACGGCGACAGAGCGTTACAAGAAGCTGCAACGTGAGGACGCCCAACGTATAGTTCGACGCGTTAAGGATGTCATGCGCTTTATGAATAAGAATCTGGCCTGGGCCCAGTCAAAGATAGAGTTTTATGCGAACAAGGGACGACAGCCCGCGCCGGCGTACAAAGTCGGCAATATGGTTTACCTCGACGCACGTCATATACCCTCGCTGCGCCCCAGCAAGGGCCTCGACGTCAAAAACTTAGGTCCATTTCCGATAGCCGAAGTTTTCAACGATCATACGTACCGACTTAAGCTGCCGACCAGCTACCGTGACGTCCATCCATAGTTTCACGCCTGGCTGCTACACGACGCTCCCCACGCTGTCCGCTTGCCTGACAAGGAAGGCACAGTCGCGACAGATGCGCCCATTATCCCTCCAGCGGGATTGCAGGACTATTACGTCAACTCTGTTGTTAATAGTAAGGTCGACCGCCGTTGCAAGGACCCTTTAACAGGTAACAAGGGACTGCTCATGTACAAGGTCAGGTATGAGAACTCCCCCAGATGGAACGCTAACCCCAAGTGGCAACCATATACGGACATGCTGGGCTGTGAAGGGGCTGTCGAGGAGTACCATCGCCGCAACAGTGACCAGTGACAAACCGGGCCCGCACGCACTGTATAAGGATTTGGCGTTATACAAGGATCTTATAGTCATGTACCTGAGGGACGATGAAGCAGAGGACCCCGGGCCCTTATTTGCCCCCACGTACGCACACGCGTGCGATTAAGGTACCTCTTAAGACGATTACATGCCGCAAAGCTGCCAGGATAGGCATGTGGCGCGCCCACTGTTTGGATCTTTTGGACGACCTTTTTGGGTAGCATGTCTCTCTCCAGGCTACACCCAACAGAGACGCCTAGGTCGTCTTGTTGTTTTGGACGTAACCACCATGACGCGTGGCGGAAGGGGCGCTCACTTCACCAGCTCGTGTACTAGGGGAGGTTATCTGCGATAGTTGTTTATCCTGTTACGATGTTTCTAGATAGGCTTAAATGGTCTTAAATGGTCCATGATGGCTCATAATAAATCACAGTAGATCACAGTAATTCACGATGTTTGTTAAGTCACGCGATTAGCGCCTCTGACATGTTTTCTTGCCTCGCCGGAGCTGAGGCTTTTGGGGGGGGGGGGGGGGGGGGGTGAGGTTATGTTAGGGATCGCCGCCCATCGGCCCATCGGACCTCCGCTCGGCCCGATGTTGATCCGGCTCCGTGCGCTAGTCCCAATTAGGTAGTACTAGCACACTCTTATGGCTGCTGCCACACAGGTGGTATGCGACACCTAGCATCCTCATTATAGCAATTCAACCTGTTCAACAATTGAACCCGATTGCTCCCTTACAATTATAAGCTATACTATAGCACAAAAGTTAATAATAATAATATAACGCGTAGTTGCCTATATAGTACTGTCAGATATGCAGCTATCAGATAGAACAAGCGCGTTGAGGTTGGATCTGTACAATTGAGCAGGGACCACCGTGCTTGGCGCACTAGTTAGAACTAGCTGAACATAGGAGAGAAGAACACGACAGTTCATCCATCTTATCCATCAGACCCCCTATCTCAATGAGCTCAAATAGTGCTCAAATCTGACAATTAAGAGTCTCACTGCCTCAATCGATACCAAAATGGCTGCACTACCCCAGCGTGACCCAACGGTGACCCTTCGAGACCACACCAACTACAGGGCATAGATGATGCAGCTCCAGTCTAGATGCGTCGCATATCACATCTGGCCAAAAGTTAATCCTACGTCGAATATCCCAATAAAACCTGAACCTATAGCCCTAAGGGCGCCGCTAATTAATAGGTATACTCCAGCAGCGAATGTTAGCATCCCAACAAGGCAGTCCAAACTGTTAGTAGTAGGACTCAAGGCGTTCAAAGAAGATCTCAAGTATTACAAAATTCTTGCTAAGTAGTATAAGAACAATTAATATAAGTTTAAAAAGGAGCAAACAAGCCTCTAGCAAATTATTGTTTTTATTCAGGCTATTGTTAGCCCACATCTTCAGCGCACTTGCTGCCTCCCAGATCAACCACTAAGACAGTGGATTACGAACCTCAAAACCACAGTTGGCGTCGACGAACAATTCGAGAGAGAACGAGCCCGCGACCGATACCTTACATCCCTTAGACTGATAAGAAACGCGTCAAATTAGGACACATAGCTTGCTAAGTATAATTAAGCAGCTATAGAAGTGGAGACAAGCAATGTCCCTAAAATAACACAGATTAATGTGATTACAAAGGACTTTCTGACTACCGTGAATAAAGTTGCGCCCAATTAGTCTATAACCTTTCAGGATAGCGGACGGTTCACACCTGGTATGAATTAGAAAGAAATAATAAAGCGCTTCTAAGAGTATATAATATTGAATTATCTAACCCCTCAAACAGGGAAGCACAAGGCCGTATTTGTGGCAGATGACTTGTTATACCTCGCTAAAAGTGGGAAAACCACCCAGGGCATTGATGCCAAAGTAGCACCATCTAGAAAATAGGGCAGACCCTAATATCAACGTAATAACTAAACAGATAACAAGAACTTATCCTTAGTCTAAAGACCTACAAAAACAGGAGGCGCTAAATGTCCTGCTTACAGACATCTCTATAAACTCTAGGATTGCTTCTATGTTAATGCAGACAAAGCTCCTAAGTAGTAGAAACTAAATAAGAAGATTAAAGAACTCGTCGCATTGAATCGCAAGCACAATCCTAAATTTTAAGGACTGCTAAGAGAACAAAGTAGACTGAGATTAAAAACACTAAACATAAAACAATTACATACTCTAACACCTAAGGTCTAAGAGGAATAACTAGATAGTTAGGAAGTATTAAGTGTTGATGCAGCCTTTGTATCAGCGTCCTTTAGGACTAAGCAAGGTGGCTATCCACTCCAACGATCTTTTATCCTTGACTTAGGCTCAACCTGTCATATTACAAACGATCCTGATTGTATCCACAATTATCGCCAACTAGTACTAGGAGACTTCATATGGGCTGGCAACTCTAAGGTATAGATCAAGGGATATGGATTAATCAATCTTAACCTAAGGAGCACCTCTGGAATACACACACTAACTCTGCACGACGTGGCAATATGTCCCAATCTATTGTGCAACCTAGTGTTATTCTAATTACTTAGGCAGAAAGGTATATGGTGGGATACCTAAGCGGAGCCAACCGCTCTACAAAAGCCAAATAGAACAATTATCTGCCACCTTACTAAAACTCATAGGCAGTGGGTACTAGAACACCATCTAATAACTAATAGCTCATACCACACACACAGAATTACCTCAGCAACTAAGCGAGGACTATAGAAAGCACCAGCCAAATTATAGCATAAGAGACTAGGACACCCTAGACTAGCAGCTATTAAACATCTTGTGCAGCAAGCTGAAGGGGTGCGAGTTAAGGGAGTTACAACAGTTCAATACGACTCCTATAGGAAAGCAAAAATCTGGCGACAAATTAGCTAAGCACCGCGAATCAACAATAAAGGACTAGGAGAAAGACTGGCTATTAACTTTCATGCCTACGAGGCGCAAAGTAGCACTGGCGAAAAGAGCTAGATGCTTGTCACTGACAGGTTCTTAGGCCTGTAATAGGATTTTTATTTTAAAGACAATTAACTAGCAAAGTTGGTTATTAAAGTTCTATTAAACTTCTTTCTCTTCCTTAAAAACTATTATAATATTACGGTCAAGGTTATTGAAGCGGACAACGAGATCACGATGGTGAAACCGGAAATCGAGCGCTGGTTGACATCACAAGGAATTACTGTCGAGCCTTCCGCCCCGGATACACAAGCTCAAAATGGAGGTGCTAAACGCTTAGGGGGTGTGAACAAAGAGAAATCGCGCGCGATGCGTCTTGATGCCAACCTACCCTAGGAACTATGGCCTGAAGTCACAAGAGCAAGTGTGTACCTTTATAATCGAACGCCAAACTATGCAAACAACTAGAAGACTCCCTACAAGATCTTCTTCACACGAGTTGCTCTGAATAACGGAGTAGTCACCTCAATTAAGAAACCTAACCTCGCTCACCTCAAAGCGTATGGCTGCAAAGCGTTCGCAATGACGGATAATACACATTGAGGTAAATTAAGGCTACAACGCCTAGACCTAAAGGCTTGGATTAGTTACCTAGTAGGATACTAGTCCTTAAACATCTATTAAATCTGGATACTGTTACTTGCTAAGGTGATAAGCACCTGCGATGTTATCTTTGACGAACAAACTGTCTTTAGTGGCAAAACTAAG
The DNA here is from genome assembly GCA_031010545.1 of Laburnicola sp. JP_R_19. Lineage (NCBI taxonomy): Eukaryota > Fungi > Ascomycota > Dothideomycetes > Pleosporales > Didymosphaeriaceae > Laburnicola > Laburnicola sp. JP_R_19. The sequence goes on along the minus strand of VOIT01000126.1, from coordinate 567,637 downwards.
GACCTTATAGATAACCTTATACACAGCACACTAGAGGAAATCGCTATATACGTAAGAACAATCGAACTCCTAATACTAAGTTATTAACTAGAGACAGAGTCTTTTTATAAAGACGACACTGTTAGAGGCTTATTAAATCCCTAAGGCGAAGTAGACCTACCAGGTTACTACTAAGGAGTAAAGATTAGGGACAACTATCTAACTCTTCTAACTACACTACCACCTGCGGCATTGCTTGCGCAGTTAATAGCTAGAAATAAATTAGAAATGAACCTAAAAGGGTTATCTAAGACTGTCCCTTGGGCAGCCGCCTTTATGGCAGGAACTCAAGCCGGCAACGTTAGAACATACAAAGGAGAAGTAGTAGATAAGGCTAAGATAAAAAGGATGCTTGCTAAAGGCCTAAAGCCTTATTAAAGTTAACTTCCCCCCCTACTAATATGTTGAACTAAGCTTGAAGATTATCTGATGGGTGAACTATTTAAAGAAGCAGAACAGGTCTATCTTCAAAGTTATTAACAAATAAGATTATAGTTAGAAGTATCTCTTAAATCTATTAAACTGATAGGTTAACAGATACTTGACTGCATGTGGGTATACACCTACAAATTAAACAAGCATTATTAGTTTCTTAAGTGCAAGGCACAACTAGTAGTTCGTGGAGATTAGCAAAGGAATATCGCACTACAAGATACCTATGCTGCAATATTGGCAAGTTGTTTGTTTAGGATGCTTATAGCAATTGCGGCCAAATATAATCTTGAGCTAAAGCAATACGATATAACTAATGCATTTGTTTATGCAACAATAGACAGGGAAGTATATATAAGGATGCCCTAAGGATATTAGAAGAAGGGCACAATCCTTAGGGTGCAGAAGGCCCTCTATAGTCTACGCATCTCACCTATGCTATGGCAGAAGGAGTTCATAACAACCCTTAAGATCATTAGCTTCAAAACTGTACCTTATAAGCCCTGCTGCATAATTAAGGACAGTATTATTATCTTCTTCTATGTAGACGATATTATTGTCGTATTCCATAAAGAGAGTGAACAGGAAGTGGAACAAGCCGTTAAGCTCCTGCAAGAAAAGTATACTATAGCTAGAGGAGACGACCTGCAATGGTTTCTTAGCGTGGAGATCATCAGACGACGTAATTAGCGCCTTATTCAACTTTTATAAGCTAGTTATATCAACAAGATTAGTTGCCTAATTAACAAACAAGACTGTCGCTATAATACCCTAATAGCCGCTACCGAGTTAAAGCCTTAAACAGGCTTAGCAACACCCTTAGAAATTAACAAATACTAACGCAAAATTAGATCGCTTCTATTTACAGCAGTAACAACTTGACTAGACATCGCCTTTGCAACTTTAAGGCTAGCTCGATTCCTATCAAATCTGGGCTTAGAATATCACAATGTTGCTAATTAAGTACTACTATACTTATTAAGCACTAGATGGAGAGCACTGCAGCTTGGAGGAGGCAACTGCCTTTAAGTAGCCAGCGATGCCTTATTTGCTGACAACACACTAGATAGAAAGAGCTTGTAAGGATACGCTATTAAGCTATTTAATAGACTTATTGCCTGGAAAGCAAGCAAACAAGATACTGTTATAACTTTGATAACTGAAGCAGAGCTTCTCGCCCTATTATAAGTGGCTAAGGAAGCAATCTTTATATTAAGACTACTGGACGAACTGCAGATTGAACTGCGCTTATTGTTAATTACTGTTTAATGCGATAACAAGCAAACTATTCGACTAGTTACTGAGGAGATATCCAGGCTTTAGACTAAACTACGACACGTTGACATTCACAATCACTAGTTAAGACAGGAAGTCTCTACTAGAAAGATTAAGGTGGAGTACGTACAATCGGCAGAGATGATCGCCGACGGCTTCACGAAGGTCCTCCTAGTCAACAAGTGGGAAGGATTCCTAACCTAACTTGGGCTGGTTGAGGTAACAGAACGCAAAGTAGCGAATGAAGTACCTCTAAAGGAAATTCAAGGGCAACTTGATAACCTCACTTTGGGATAACAGGCTGCTAGATAGTTCAGCTTGCAAGGATCTTCTAAGCTAAGGGGGTGTGTCAGATATGCAGCTATCAGATAGAACAAGCGCGTTAAGGTTGGATCTGTACAATTGAGCAGGGACCACCGTGCTTGGCGCACTAGTTGAAAAGTTAGAACTAGCTAAACATAGGAGAGAAGAACACGACAGTTCATCCATCTTATCCATCAGACCCCCCATCTCAATGAGCTCAAATAGTGCTCAAATCTGACAGGAGGACCGAGGCCCCTGAAGGTGTATGGGTGAGGCTAGGCATAAGGTTATTCCGGCCGAGGTCATGTGACCAAGGACCGACCATACAGCCATGCGGCAGTCTTACATATTGCATTGTTTCTTTAGTGTTAATTACTCTTTTTAACTATATTTTTTTTAATTTAAGCCTGCGTAGGTTAGAATAGAAAGACTGCTCTAGTCTAGCGCCTAAAAATACAATTTACTCCTTGTCTTTACTAATATAATAATAGTTTATAATAGTTTATAAACTACGCACTTACCTAATATTTATAAATACTCTAATGCCTATTAAAATTTACTTAAAGCGTGTATAGCAAACTAACTTCTTACTCTATTATTACTATTATTAGTAATTACGCTATAAGTATACTACTACTCTAGTACACTTATATATTATACTTACCTAACACTATAACTATAAGAATCTAATATATCTATATAACACTTTTTTCTTCTAGTAACTTATTAATAAATAAATTTTTTTACTTCTTAACCTTACTTTTTATTACTACTATTGTTAGATTTACTGTGTTTTTATAGTATTTTTTAGTAATCCTTTATAGTTTAGATAAAAGGTGGTTGATTTTAATAATAGTTAAGATAATTAATTATATAGTAATTTCTCTCAAAGGAGCTAAGCTATTATACGCAATATCTATCTAGCGCCAAGACGCACTAGTACTAGTGCGAAGTAGTGTAATAGTAGTACGCTAGTCTTTTTTGTGAGGGGCTGAGCGCCCTTCTATAGTTACTCGGCCTGCGGCCTCGGAGTTCTAGGTCCGTGCTCCTGCCAAGCCAGGAGTATATATATAAGTCCATAGCCGGAGTTACTATTAGACTCCATCGAATTCTTAAGTTTACTTAGGCGACTCTAACCTCTTGGTCCAAAGCCCCTTACATAGAATTCGATCAACTCCTTATAACGTGGGAGCTCGCGAGACCTCCCTAATACGTTAAGGACGCCCCCACGGGACGAACACGTAGTTGAGTTGGACATCGAGATCCCTCAACCCCACGGGACAAATACGCAGTTGAGTTGGACATTGAGATCCCTCAACCCACGAACGAACACAAGTAGTTGAGCTAGATATTAAGATCCCTCACCCCCACAGGACAAACACAAATACAATAGAGGGAACACTAAGGCCTTCCTACGGAAGGAAAGACATCCTTGTCCCTCGCCTAGCGCAACAAGTTACTAAACTCTAACAGCAAGGAGCTATAGAGGCAGACATTACCGCTAACCTTACTAAGGAACTACGCATAGGAGGCTGTAACAAGGCTAAATATATATAGAAGATTAAGCTAGTCTGCTAGTATCTACAAGACCAAAGGTTAACGGGGCCCCAGGCACCTCCTCAAAAAAGGGGCAGGGGCCAGAACACAAGAGACGCCTTCCAAGACGCGCTAGCACAAATTATAAGCCATTTCGCCAACTTAGAGCAACTCCAAGTCGCACCAGCGGCTCAACTAAACGCTAACAAGCAGCTCCAGACCTCGCTGGGAGTGATTGCTAATCAACTCGCCCAATTAGAGCAAAGTGCTAGAGTAGGGACCGTGCCCTCAGCTCCCCCCTAAACGACATTGGCGACACCAACAACTAGCGAAGCGCCAACAGAGCGTTGACGTCCCTAACTACCTAACCCGGAGTTGTTCTCTAGAAGCCGGCGGGATTACCGGCGTTGGGAATACACAATGAAGGCTAAGATTCGCAAGGATCGCCCCTTATTAGGGAACGCAGTTGATTACATTATAAGCAGGCTAACAGGTAAGGCAATAGACATCGCACTAGCCTTTGTAGAGAAAGGAACCTATTCTAAGGATGAATTCTAGAACTTCTTAGACACAAGCTTCCGTAATAAGTTAGCAGAGGAGCAAGCACGGAATAGACTGTTCCTTAGCTAGTAGGGCAAAACCCCACTAACGGAGTTTAATGCCAACTTTATGCCCCTAGCTACTAAGGCCAACAAGGATAATTAGGAGAACCTAAAGAGTATTTACCGGAAAGCCTTACGCATGGACTTACAGGATAGGCTAATTACGCTAGAGATCCCTAAGGACTAGGACCTTACAATACTTATAGACAGAGTTAATATGGTTAAGGAAAACATTTGCTGTATAAAGATATTGAAGCCCTTTTACGCGGCGGCCTCCTCTTCCACTAAGTCTATTAATGCTATAGATTAGGAACCCACACGCTCTAACACTGCGAAGACTACTAAAGCAAATCCTCTAAAGACTAAGAAGCGCGCTAAATAGGTCTCTAAGGAGGAGTTGGAGAAATGCTATAAAGAAGGAGCATGCTTCTGCTGCGGCAAGAAGGGATATAGTGTCTAGAGTTGTTACCTCTAAGCCGTAATACCCCTAACGCAAGCTAGGGCTAGCAAGGCCTAGGAAACAAACAGTGGTAACAAAGATGTTAATAGCTTAGCGGAGTCGGAAAACTAGCTCCTCCCCCTAGAAGTTGTTAGAGGGAGGAGACGAAGCGAGCTACAAAGGAACTAGAGGAGAACTTTAACACATATAGGAAAACATGGCTAGATTCAACACTAATTACTATAAACACTCTTGTTAATAATATCGCCTTTGCGTATACTATGCTTAATTTAAGGTGTTTAACTATAGCCTTTATGTCTAAGAAGTTCGCTAAAAAAGCTAACCTATAACACATTAGTTTGAATAATCCCTATTAAGTGATAGGATTTGGAGGAATGACCTCCTTAGTCCATAAAGCCGCTTGCATAGAGATAGACATCAAGGGGCACGTCAAAACAATATGGGCGTACATTAATAGGAAGGAGGAGGACTATAAACTGGTCCTCAGTTTGCCATAGTAGAAGAAAAACGCTGTATTAGTAGCCCTAGGGAAAAGATCCATATACATAGGGTCCTCCTGCACAAGGGTTAGAGATAAGTAGGGGAAACGAACTCCTACTCCTAATTAGAAAGTTTCCACTACGTCGTTCATAACCCTAAATAGAAGAAACACAAAAGAAAAAAACAGACTAAAGGTTTTTACTGTATCCCTTAAGGACATCTAAAAAGCCCTAGCCCTAAAGGTTAAGATGGACCTAAGAGACCACCTTCCTGAATGGCTCCTGGACTAGGTAGAAGTCTTCTTAAGGGAACAAGCTGACAAACTTCCCCCGTTACGAGGCTCTAGGATTGATTATTCGATCCCCCTTATTAAGAAGAACGGAGAGACCCTAGAGATCCCCTTTAGGCCCCTCTATAGTATGTCGAAGGAGGAACTGCTTGTTCTCCGCAAGGAGCTAACAGAGTACCTTAACCACGGCTTTATTCGGGTAAGTAAGTCTAGCGCCGCAGCGCTGGTGTTGTTTGCGAGAAAACCTAGGGGAGGCCTACGATTTTGTGTGGACTACAGGGCACTAAATGCCCTGTTAAAGAAGGACCGCTACCCCCTCCCCCTTGTCAGAGAAACGCTACAGCTCCTTGCTAAGGCTAAGTAGCTAACAAAATTAGATGTAATTTAGGCCTTTTATAAGTTGAGGATAGCAAAAGGAGAGGAATAGAAAACGGCCTTTTAAACCTAATTCGGGTTGTATAAGTAGCTAGTAGTCCCCTTTAGACTAGCTAATACACTAAGCACTTTCCAGAGATATATTAACTTTGTTCTAAGGGAGTACTTAAATAACTTCTATTCCGCCTATATAGACGACGTCCTTATATTTTCTAGCAGATCTTTAGAGGACTATTAGAACAAAGTAAGACAAGTAGTAGAGAAGTTAGGCGAAGCAGGGTTGCACCTAGACATTAAAAAGTGCGAATTTGCAGTTACTAAGACTAAATACTTAGGATTTATTATAGAGTGTGGGAAGGGGATTAGTATAGACCTAGAGAAAGTTAAGGCTATTTAGGACTAGGCCCCTCCCACAAACGTAAAGGGTGTCTAGAGTTTTTTAGGGTTTGCTAACTTCTACTAGAGGTTTATAGAGAACTTCTTAGGGGTAGCATCCCTATTAACAAAGTTAACTAGGAAGGAAACTCCCTTCTCGTAGGGGCAGGAGCAACAGCAGGCCTTCGACCACCTAAAGAAAGTATTCTGCACCGAACCCACGCTAGCCTATTTTAATACTAAGAAGGAAGGAGTATTAGAGGCTAACTCCTTAGGCTAGGCCTCCAGAGCCTACTTCTCGCAGTTTAACGCAGAAGGAATCCTTAGGCTAATTACCTACTTCTCTACTAAATACACTTCTACAGAGGTAAACTACACAATCTATAATAAGGAAATGCTCGCAGTTATTAAGGCAACTAAGGAGTAGCACAACATGCTCTAGGCTGTCCCCTACACGCTTATATACACTAATCACAAGAACCTTACGTACTTTACAAAGTCCAGGAGGTTAGATAAGAGGCATATGCGCTAGGCTAACACCCTTAGCAAATACAATATAACATTCTAATATAGACTAGGAACTGTTAACTTAAGGGCAGATGCCCTTTCGCGACGCTAGCAGGACATGCCCACTAACGCTGAAGACAACTAGGTCAAGTCCCATAAAACCTAACTCCTTAAGAAGGTCCCTTTAGGGAACAGAAATGTTAGGCTCTGAACATCTACAGCCCCAGCGATACGAGCTCTTCCTAGGAGGCTCGACCCCCCTAGAGAAGAAGGGAGCCAGGCCGAACGCGAGGACTAACAGTCCTCTCCTCCCCGCTTACTGGAAGAGTTTCCCCCTAGACCAGAAACGCGCCCCCTAGCGGACGCGGACTTAGACAAACTGTGGGCTTATAGCTTAGAGGAAGACCTAGTGTTCAAGAAGGCAAAGGAGTGTATCCTTTACTATAGGCGCACTTTCCCCTCCTCCCTAAACCTAAAGGTCGCTATACGAGAATGCGACATCGATGACGCTGGTCACCTCCAGTACCAGAAACGAAGATGGGTCCTAGACTAGGAACCCCTACGGACGATGCTGGTCGCTGCAGTCCACAACTCCCCCGCATCTAGGCATCTAGGGAGAGAAATCACCTACAAAATAGTCGCTAGATCACACTTCTTCCTAGGGATGTTAGATTTTATTCGCAGATTTATTAAGAACTGCAATGTGTGTAGGAGAACTAAGCCGTAGAGAGATATAAAGCAAGGGCTACTAAAACCCCTCCCCCTCCTAGACTAGATATAGAAGGAGATTTCTATAGACTTTATCACCAAGCTCCCTATAAGTGGAGGGAACACGAACATAATGGTGGTGTGTGACAGGCTAGGGAAAGGAACAGTCCTAGTCCCCCTACCAGACCTGGAGGTGGAAACTGTGGTGGAGGCGTTCCTCCGCTACGTCGTAGCCTACCATTGGCTCCCCAATGCTATAACCTCTGACCGCAGAGGTCAATTCGTGAGCAACTTTTAGAGGCATCTATGTGAGAGGATAAAGATACAGAGGAGATTATCCTCCTCTAAGCACCCAGAGATCGACGGCACCACGGAACGCATGAATTCCGTAATTAAGGCATACCTCCGCGCTTTTATATAGTAGGACTAGAAAGATTAGGCCCTACACTGCCCTATAGTGCAGATAGCTATTAATAGGCGAGAAGCCACCTCTACTAGAGTAGCACTATTTTTCCTCTAGTATGGATATAATATAGACCTAGCTAAGCTGGACGCAGAGATAGAAGCTATTAACTATTACTAGTGGGATTTGCAACCAGCAAAGTCCGCTAAAGCTTTGCTATAGAAGTTCTAGGAAGTTTTCGCGTTTGTCTAAGCTAAAATAGCTGAGTCCTAATAGGAGCAGGAGCGACAAGCGAACTGGCATTAGAGGGACGCTCCCGTATTAAAGGAAGGAGACAAAGTTTGGCTCTAGTATAGGGACCACCTGTCTAACTCCTACCCTAATAAGAAGTTAGACTAGAAAAATATAAAGTTTATAGTTATGCGAGTAGTAGACTCCCACAATACAGAACTAGATGTTCTACTTGGAGTCCACCCAGTGTTCTTAGTGAATCGCCTACGCCTAGCTAGAGGAGACCCTCTCCCTAGCTAGGCCACGGATGACAGGAAACCAGAGGCTGTTATTGTTAAAGGAGAAGAGGAATAGGTCGTAGAAGATATCTTGGCCGAGAAACCCACCCGAAGGGGGAGGGGGCTATAGAGATTACTATACCAAGTCAAGTGGTTGGACAACGCTAACCTAACTTAGGAACCCGCTGCGAATCTCTCTGCTATAGAGGCATTAGACTGCTGGGAGATGTACACCTCCCTATTCTGAAACAACGATAGAGAGTTACCTATAGACTTCTGTAGGAACTCCCTAAACTAACGAACACGCTGCAGCTTCTAACACGGGAGTTGCACCTTTAGTGGAGAACTCTAGAAGCCTCTACTAGAGGGAGGCCAAGACAAGCCTGGACCTCTAGCCCTCCCCGCTAATTACTTAAGGATTAATAAGGAACGAGATTTTAACCTGCTTAGAAGAGTAGGGAACGCATAAGGAAGTACTACGAATTATCTAGGAGCGGCGGCTCTAATATAAGCTAATAGGAAGAGGGAGGGTTATCCTCCCCACAATAAAATAATATAGATCCTAAGCAATAGGAAGTAGGGCGATTAAGAAGGAGAAGGAGAGCTATTTAGAGGAGGATGTTACAAAAGAGAGGGAATAGACACAATGTAACTAAAGGAATTAATTATTTAAGGAGCTAAGCTTCTAGCTAAGCTACATCTACAAAGTTATAGACTACGTAGGAGAACGCCCCTAGACCTCTATAATAAGGCTAGATACAAGGATAGAAAAATCCTAATATCCTAGGAGGACAAACAGGAACACTACTCCTCCCCTGTAAATTTACCCTTGTCTGGAACGGGATTAAGGTCTAACCCCTTAACCTTTTTGCGAAGGATAGCGATCTAATTAGGACTAATAGCTGCAAAACCTAGAACCCTCTTAATACGATCTAGAAGAGCAGCAACTTTACAACCTCCTAACATCTTGCTAGTGTAAAAAGTCTCTACAACATCTAGAACAAAATTAGCGAATTTAGTCTTAGCAAAGTCCTCTTGTAAGCCGCCCTAAATCTAAGATGTAAATTAGTAAGGAAAAGGTCTATTAGAGAATTATTATATCTTGCCTAAGCACTTGCTAAAGTAAATAATGCAAGCCTTACAATTACGCTTCTTTCCTATAAGCCTCTACGCACAGAATATAACGCTAGAATTTTTTCCTAGGGGAGGGAGATATGTGAGGGGCTGAGCGCCCTTCTATAGTTACTCGGCCTGCGGCCTCAGAGTTCTAGGTCCGTGCTCCTGCCAAGCCAGGAGTATATATATAAGTCCATAGCCGGAGTTACTATTAGACTCCATCGAATTCTTAAGTTTACATAGGCGACTCTGACCTCTTAGTCCAAAGCCCCTTACATTTTTTATGTATTTTATAGTAATCTTATAGTAATATTACTATAAGTTACACTAACTATTATTATAAGAAGACTATATAATCGAATATACGTAATTACTAGATTTTATAGTAAAATTATAGTAATTTCCAGTAACCTAATATCTAATAACTATTCTAATCTATAGTAATATAATAAACTACAGTAGAAACCCTTTCTCCTCTAGGGTTAATTTGTAATGTTACGTAATTCTAGACTAGCTATTTAACTAACTACTATGTTATATAATTAACAATTTCTTTAATAATATTTTTTATAGTAATAATAATAATAATAATTATAATAGTAACTAACCTAACTATTTTATTACTTTTTTATAGTAAATTTCTTATAACTCGTAAGCTATATACTACTACTTACCCTTACCTTTATTACTTATAGTCCCCTACCTTAATAGTAGCCTAGATAATTACTACTACTTTAATAAGCTTTTTATACTACTACTATGCCTCTAGCGTCTTATATATTATAATAAACTCTTTCTTTTCTTTACTCTAGTTTTTACCTTTATAGTTCTTATTACTTTTATTTTTAGTTATATTTTTAAGCTTCTATAGTATAATCTCTATATTATACTATTATTACATTATAAACGCTACGTCTTTACTAATATTTAAATATTAAAAAAGTGTCATATTATTATGGATCTATGGCGGCACCCGGCCCGGAACAACGTTGATCCGGAGCTAGGCCCGATTTGGCGTTAGCTCGGCAGCACCCATAAGGTGCTGCCATCCTGCCTGCCTACTTGACATAGCAGTATTTTATGTACTAGGAATTAACTTACTTTCATCCCAACTATCGCGGGCCCGAACCCTTACACTTATACTCTAGAATTTAAAGATATAAGGTGCAGCAAATTAGCCTAAAAATATTACTAATAAGGTACTTAAAAATAAGCTCTAAATGCCCCTTTAATAATTCTTTTAGTTGTATAAGGTTACTAAATCTCTAGAAATTATTTTTAACTTTACTTAGCTAGTTGTTTATACCTTAACTAAATTTAATAATAGCTATATTACTATAGGTATTAGATTTAGATATAATATTAGGTTACTAGAAAGTTATTATATTGCTAGATATAATAGATAAAGAGATAAAGATTTAGTATCTTAGGCGTTTCTAATATTATAAGAGTAAATAGACTTTATACGCTATACGTATAGCAAACTATAGTTATATTATAGCTACTAAATTATAAGTATAATAACTAAACTATAGTTAAGTATCCTATTATCTACACTACTCTTGTGGTTATAACTCTATAGTTTATTATAGCTCTCTAATAGTCTACTAGTTAGAAGATAATATATAACTTAGTTATGCTAAATAGTAAACTATTTATTAACTGCTATTATTAATACTACTATAGAAAAAGTTAATAATAAAATTATTATTAATTTATTGTTGGGAGGACTTGTTGCACTAGTGCTGAAAGGAAATACTTGATAACGATTTACATTTGTTAATAGATGGATTCTTATTGTTCTATCTACTGAGGAGCGAAGTATATCGCGGGGTATGGAAGCTAGTCCTATATAGGGCTCGCTCCACACATGTAGTGTTTTGCAACACGACAGAGGCCTTAATGATTATTAACAGAATGCTCGCTCCTCCACACACACCTTTCTGTAATATACCTAAGGCCTTTGAGATTGTTAATCCAACACTGGAAGTCTTTTCTTTCTCAATATTGATTGTACACATGAAGGATCGAATATCTGAACTCGAATGCGCTAGGCAGAGGTTGTAGGTCTCTGTACCTAGCCCTCAACTCAGACTGTCACCTTATTGCTATTAACAAATTGTTCTAGGGCGCAGTTTGGTGATGCCTTCGTGAAAGCGTCCGCATAGTTGTCTTTACTGTTAATCTATTAGATCTCTGTAATCTCGCGGCATTCATATGACTAGCGCAGTGCCATAATGTCAATCATAAGGCGCTTTTCCTTAGTCGTCCTAAGCTTTACAAGGCACTTGTATAGAAAGTACGAGTCTGTACAAATAACTAAGGGAACTGCAGGCAAACTAAGGCGCTCTGTGATCATCTATAAGGTAGTGGCAACAGCAATGCCCATGTCAAACCTGTTGACCATGCTATAGATCTCAGAGGCTAGTACGCTCTGTGTAACACGCTTGCACTTCTTTGAGCTGTAGTGTATTACGTTGCCGCAGATTATAAAGGTATTATCGACATCTGTGGACTTATTAACAAGCATAAGTATGAAGCCTAGCTGCGAGCTAAGGTCCTTGTTGTTGGCAAAGGAGCCGTCCACGAATACTATCAGCTTAGCGTCGATAAGGTTGACAGGTACGTAGCGTAGTCCACGGTTGAGATTCTCTATCTGCCATTTGAGGCGCTTGTTGAGCGCCTTGATGTCCTTATCCGAAGGTTGCTGCGCTTGAGCTGCCACGGACAAGTTAAAAGACGCTTCTGGTTAACATGTTAACGCGATGTACGCCCCGCGGGCGCGCTGTTCAGTGTACTATTGCGCGCGATTAGGAGCATTGATGTCCATAAGCTTGATCTTTCCTCTTTATCCCTTCTACTTAAGGTTTAGGGTTGCTTTATAGTTATCTATGTTACTAGCGTCTATTGTGAGTGTGTAGCTGTTAAAGTCTAGTTGCGCGTCTAGCGTTAGCATAGTCTTTAGCTTTAATCTAAACTATGCCTTCTTAAGCCTTTTCTCTTTATACGCTGAGAATGCAGCTGTTCTAAGCATAAGGGTATTATTAGTCTGCATACTAACAATACTAAAGTTATTTGCATTGCTGTTTGTTACCAATAAGCATAGGTTGTATGTTGACGTAGACATGTCCAGTTCCTCACAGTAATGTCTGTGGTACGTTGTCCACTAATGGACTCCTGCTTCCGCGATTCCATATAGCGGCTTGATCACATGGAGCAGCGTGCCTTCTGGATATCTAGGTGCTAGCTCAGTGGGGAGGTGTGCGAGTATTGTCCTCTTGAGATTTGTCTGCGCCTGTGGATATGCCTGCGTTATATCGCGGAGCTCAAGATTCATCCCACGTCGTACGAGCATGGGCGCCAGGGCCATAATCACACGCTGGCTACAGCGTTGAATGGTTGGAGATTGCGTCAAGATAGCCTGCTTGCCATAGTCCTAGTATCCTTAGATAACGAGACGGGATTTTTCGTAAGGCTTAGTTGTCTTTCCCTTAACTACTCACACTAGACGCAACTTGAATATGCGGATTCCGCTATGCAATTCCTAATCGTATTGTTCAAACTTAAACACTCCACGGCCTACTAGGTTACTAATCTCTTAATTATCAGATGCCTCAAAGGGTGCGCCAGGCGTTGTAATAACTCTATCATTGCGTAGCTTTATAGCGAGCTTAAGGTTAGCCTCTTCCTTCTTAGTCATGTAAACGTTTGCCTTCCTCTTATTCCTTGATCCTAGGGGGCGGCCTCTCTTGCGTGGTTGCGCTGCCAGCGGCACTATCGTATCTGCAGGTGGCGCGTGCTACTGTTGCGGCGCATCAGGGTCACTCTAGAGGTTGTCTGGTCTGTAGTACGGCTTAACAACTATCGACCGAAATGTTGTTGGGCCATTGACTATGTCGACAGTGACGTCGTGGCCGTCTATGGCGGCGATTTTGTACGGGCCATTCCAGCCGTCCTTTTCTCTCTATACTAAAACCTTGCTTTATAGCAAGAGCGCAAGTATGTCTATGGTAGCAGGTCTATTACAGGTGTTTAACGCATCTGCAACCTAGCGTTTAGCAGTAAGCTTGCGCAGGTCTTTTATCGCCTTTTGAATAGCCTCGCTGCGCTTAATTATTAACAGTGATGGTGGTAACTCTATAGTTATACGTGGGTATGCGCTAAAGACTAGTAAGGTCGGGACTAGACCGTTAGGGCCGGCCGTGTCGTTAACGGCTTTCACAGCTATCTAAAGGATCGCTTCATCAGACATAGTGCCAGCAAGCTTAGCGTGGAGTATATCCCATGCGCGGTGTAGGGGCGCATGATACCTCTCTATCTTGCCAACAGACTAATGCGCCTCTGTAGGTACTTATTTGCATATAACTCCTATAATTTTTGCTTCTACGCAAAATTCTGCACTTGCAAAGTTTGTGCCTGCGTTGTGTACAAGGATGTCTAGTGGTCCTTAGTAGGTGTTAATCTATAACATCCGCAGTGCCTGCCACGTCTCCTTAGCTAAAATAGCGTTAAGAAACTTTGCGCCTTAGAACGAAGTTAATAAATCTACTACGTGCAACGTAGGCTTGCTTCCTAAGTACATTACGTCCACAAGGATCTTGTAGTTAAAGTGATGGTCGTCCTTAAGGGTGAACTTGAAGCGGCGCGGCGCGGAGCTATTAATCTGACAATAATAGCAAAGCTTCGCAATTTGCTCAAGAGTTCTTTCTTTAAAGTTGTTATAACTAGCGTCTTTTAAGAGCTTAGCTAGTCTTATAACAGCTAGGTGTCTAAAACAGCGATAGAGCTGTCTTAACTCTGTCTCTGTGAGAAATGCAGTTGCACGCTCTTTCTTATTAAGATAGAACTATAGATGTCCCTATTTTCGGATCACGGGGATGCGTACATTGCCCTAGACAAGCTTATCTATAGTGTTGTTAAAGTAGACTTTCAGCCTATCCATGTCCGCAAGGCATAGCAAGAACAGTGTGGGCGCATCTAGCACCTCAAAGTCGATTTTTCCAATCTCTGTCGGAATCTGTGCGGTGCTAATAGACACCGTAACACCGCCTTTACTAAATTTAATAGACGTTTTTCCTGCCGTAGATGTGTCTATTGTGACTGTAGGGTCTTCCTGTATGAGCGCGAGGTACTGTTCCTTGCTAACTGTAGATACATTGGCGGCGCCTGTATTAGGGAGGATTCCTTAGTACACAGATCGCGTGTAGTGGTCCTTAATAAGGAATTGCGACGCTGGCAATGATAGTGCATTTCTGCTATATATATCTTCGCTAGAGACATAGTGTATAAACGCTTAATCTGCAAGTTGTTGCTCCTTAAAAAATTGATGTTCCGCGTACGCAGTTGTGAAGTGCTGCTTGTTGATGTTATACTGCTAATCGCTGTTATTGTCGTTGTCCTCGTAGTTCTCCTCTTTCTAGCTTTGCTGATTATACTGGTTTGTGTGCTTACTACCTTCATACTTTGCAAGGTGCACAAAGAAGTCTGTAGGTAGTAGTGTGCCTATAAAGTGACATGCGGAGAAGAACTGCGTGCGGGCAGCTTTGCGTTCTTCGTTAGTATAGTTGGTTAACTAGCAGCCCTCTTTCTGGCAGATAAAGCACTTCTTCCTCTAGTGTAGCGTCGTGAATTCACGTCTACTATTGTTGCTGTTAAAGCGCTAATTGCCTCTGTTGCCTTAGCCTCCTTAGAATTCGCCTGCGAATCTGCTTTCGCCTCTAAATCCTCTTTAAGCTCTTCTATTCCTGTTGTTGTAGCGGCGGTTAAGGTAGTACTAGTCTATAGTAACTGTCTTACTCCCTATAAGCATTTGTCTTGTTTGCTAACGTGCAAGATGCGTCTTAACTGTGGACTGTAGGTCTGAAAAGAGTCCTTTGCAGATTATGGCTGGCTTAAAGAGTGCTATTTCAAGTTCTAGGACTCCATAGCACGCGTTGATGACAGTTGTACGTAGGGCATCCTCACCCTTAAAGTTCTTACCAAGCGCGCGTTGGCACAGCTGTAGCTTGTCAAGCAAGATCTGCAGCACCTTATGTAAGCTCTTGTTAGGGTTCTCCGTGCGCGTACGGGCGAAGGTTGTAGTTGTCCAGTCTATGTAATAGTGTTGATGGTAGACGTTATGGTCAAAGTGGTTCTTAATCGCCGTGTACGCATTAGAAAAGCTGTCGTCTCTGTCCACAACTTGTATATAGAACATCTCTGCTCGCCCTGTAAGAATACGAGGAAACACAGCATGGAACTGCTCTTCGTGGATGTCCACCTGCCAACAGATGCTAAAGAAGATCTTGATTTTATTATTAAGCAGATCGTACGCGTCTCCCGTGTATTTCTTGCTATTGTCCCAGAGCTTAGAGAACTGCGTGATTGTGTTGGCATTAAGTCGGTTGTTACGGGACCAGCGCGGCGGCAGCGTCTTATACGGGTCATGTAGTAGCTCAGGTGGTCTGCCAGGTACACCGTTCATAGGTTGTTGTGGAAATGGCGTGATTTCGCGATATGCAGTCGCTGGCGGCCGTGTCTGCAGTTGCCATTGCTGCGATTGCGCGCCTTGTTCCTACTTTTGTTGAGACTGAGGTCTTCTAAGCGCACTACTTATGAAGGGTGATTGTTGACCGTCAGTGCTCTGGTGTCTTGGTAGTTGGGTTTGCTCTGTCTGGTGCACTAGTTGTAGCCCCCATGTTTCAGATCAGTTTCGAGCGTCGTGTCCCGCTCCGTGCTGCTCGCCTTGCTGCTCGAGCTCCGGCTGCTGCTCGCCTCGCTGCGAGTGCTCCGGCTGCTGCAGCTATGACTGCGGCGCATGTGTACCAGCTGGCGGGCTGTCCTGCGGCGATTGTTGCTCAGCTATAGGAGTTGTCTGTTGTGTGTTCTGCTGACGCTTGTACGCCCTAGATCGTTGGTCAAAAGTTGTGGCTTGGAACTCCATAGGATCCCATTCAGGAGTGTTCTCTATAGTTAACAGATTGTAGAGGGAATTAGCAAGCCTCGCGTGGTTGTTGCCTGTGTAGACTCCTCTATGCCGTAGGACTAACTTTAGAGATTTTAATGTATCGCAGTTAACCTTAAGGAATAGCTTCTTTGTCTATCCTTTAAAATCGCAATAGTAGTCTACACATAGGTTATTGTCCTAGACTATTAATACGTTGTAATTATAGATAATTTTAGCAACCTAGGTTATTGCGTGTATCTCATTCGCGTCTGCTGGTGCGGGTACGTCCTAGAGAGATGTGTTGATAGATTCCAGCGCTACTGGATATAGGCAGTCTCCTATAAGGTGCTTTGCAGTGTATTTAGCCTAGCGTGAAGTAGCTTCTTAGCGTTTACTTAAGCCATGCTTTGACTAATTATTGCGTAGTTGAGCTTGAGTATTAGTAGCGTCTGCGACGCTGTTGCTGCTTCGGTCGTCTGCTATTGTGCTGGCAGGTGTTGTTAACTCGTTGTTGGTGTAGTTGTCTCGCTAGTTAGTTGTTTCCAGCGTGTGTTGGTGTATGTAAATGGATCGTCTGGGGACGCTCGTACGAATGAATTGTATGCGTTGCTGACGCGCTCTGTGTCTGCGGATCGGCCTAAACTAGCAGCTTTAGAGGTTAGTTAAGAGTGCTTTGTGTTATCTCTACCTCGCTCTGTTCTTAGCACAGTCTGCATCAACCTGAGATTTCTCATGTTAGGCTGTTAACAGTCTGTCTCTTCTTCCTTGCTGTCTGTGATGGCTTCTCGCGATTACTAATTAGTGTTGGGAGGACTTGTTGCACTAGTGCTGAAAGGAAATACTTAATAACAATTTACATTTGTTAATAGATAGATTCTTATTGTTCTATCTACTAAGGAGCAAAGTATATCGCGGGGTATAGAAGCTAGTCCTATATAGGGCTCGCTCCACACATGTAGTGTTTTGCAACACGACAGAGGCCTCAACGACTATTAACAGAATGCTCGCTCCTCCACACACACCTTCCTGTGATATACCTGAGGCCTTTGAGATTGTTAATCCGACAAAAAAAGTTATATAATTTTTATATATAATAGAGAAAGTTAGTAAGTTTAACAAGATATGCCTATATAATACTTACTAATTAGCGTAGAAGAGATCTTTAGCCTTAAATATAAGGATTTTAAAAAGTAAAAATTAAAATCTAAAAAGCTTTTTTACCAGAATATAAAATCTCTTTATATTTTAATATAGTCTAGTTATTAATAAGACCTATCTATATATAAATTTTTAGTATAGGCTATATCCTAAAATTACTTTTAATATTTAATTAACGTACTTTGCACTCGAGTCGGACACTCCATCGAGTCGGACACTTTGCCAAGACCCCACCAAAACGTACTATCAGCAATAGTATAACGCGATGCCTCAACCACACAACGAACCACTGGCGTTAAAAGAAGCGCGTATACAGCTTGCGATCCAGGCTATCGAACGAGACGCGACACTCTCTCAGCGACGCGCTGCAGCTATCTACAACGTCTCTCGAAGTACACTTAGCGACCGACGCGCTAGAAAGACGTTTAGACGCGACTGCGCACCCAACAAAATAAGACTTACTATAAGAGAGGAGCAGGCGATTGTAGAGCATATACTCAACCTAGACGCGCGAGGATTTCCGCCTCAGCTCGATGCTATAAAAGATATAGCTAATTCTTTACTGGCTGCACGCCACTACAAGCCAGTTGGCCAGAGGTGGCCTTATAACTTTGTTAAGCGCCAGCCAGAGCTTAAAGTCAAGTTCAATCGAAAGTACGACTACAAGAGAGCTCTCTAGGAGGATCCTAAGGTGATACAAGACTGGTTCTAGCTTGTGGAGAACATGAAGGCCAAACATGGTATCCTGGACGAGGACACCTACAATTTTGATGAAGCAGGCTTCATGATGGGCATGATATCGACTGGAGCAGTAGTCACAGGCTCTGAGCGTCGAGGACGGCCAAAGCAGGTGCAGCAGGGCAATAGGGAGTGGACAACAGTCATCCAAGGCATCAACGCGATGGGTTGGTGGATCCCACCCTTCATTATCTTTGGGGGCAAGCACCACCTCTCCGTCTGGTATAAGGAGAAGGATCTACCTCATGATTGGGTTATTGCAGTCTCTGAGAACGGCTGGACGACAAATGAGCTTGGTCTGCAATGGCTGAAGCACTTTAATAAGCATACAAAGAGGCGTACTACTAGTGGAGCACGTTTGCTTATTATTAATGGCCACAAAAGTCACAACTCGCTCGAATTCTAGGATTACTGCAAGAAGAGCAATATTGTTACTCTCTGTATGCCCTCGCATTCGTCGCACCTCTTGCAGCCACTGATGTGGGCTGTTTCGCCTTTAAAAAAGGCGTATGGGCGCCAAGCTGAGGATTTGATGCGCAACCACATCACGCACATCACTAAAATCGAGTTCCTGCCTTGCTTTATTGCTGCTTTCAAGGCTTCGTTTACTGAAAGTAATATCAAAGGAGGCTTTCGAGGTGCTGGCCTAGTGCCCCACAACCTAGAAGCTGTGATATCGCAGCTTGACGTCCGCCTGCGTACGCCTCCACTTTGTACTATTCGCGATAGTACATAGGAGTCGCAAACTCCGCGAAATAGTACAGAACTTAGGTCGCAATCAACGCTAGTTAAGCAGAGGATTCAAAGGCATGTGGATAGTTCCCCAACTTATATAGTTGAGGCGGTGGAAAAGCTCGTCAAAGGCGCCGAGCTGATGGGGCATTCTTTGGTGTTGATGACCAACGCAACGCCGAACTTCAAGCTGCCAATAAGCCGCCACACGACGTAAATCATATAAAAGAAAGCGATTGCAGCAAGAAGGAGTCCTTACAGTTAAAGAGGGCCAGCGACTGGCTACTCTAAAGGACTTTGGGGTGCGTAGTGATGGCAAGAAGGCAAAGAAGAGGGTGCGCACTGATGGAGGCGAATCCGCTCAACGGCGCTGTGGACGCTGCGGCAAGCCTAGGCACAATAAAAAAACCTGTAGGCAGCTTATAGAAGTAGATTCTGAATAGTTTAGCCTATTTAGACTATTGAAAATAGTTCATGTTGACTCTATACTATCGTGAATAGTACAGAACTTGGTGGGGTCTTGGCAAAGTGTCCGACTCGATGGAGTGTCCGACTCGAGTGCAAAGTACGTTATTTACTTTTTCTATTTTTAGCTATAAAATCTTTACTTTGCAATCTAATTAAGTATAAATAGTATTACCTAGTAGCTAAAGGGCTAATAAGTATTATAAAGGTAGAAATATTATAGTATTAAAGTTATTTTTAATATATTATTTAAACTTTAATTCTCTATATAGTTTAAGGCCCTATAACTTTCCTATTATATAATCCTATAGTCTATAATTTTAATATAAGGTTAAATACTAGGTAACCTAACTAGATAAAAATTTATAGCTTAGTAGCTATAGTTTTAGAAAATAGTATTTCTTTAGGTTTTTAAGTATACTTTTAGTAGGAAAAAAATAAAAACCTTAGATATAAAAATATTTAGAAAGATAACCTATACTAAAAATTTAATATAATATTATACTATGGTATAATATTAATATGTATATAAATAACCTTCGTTTCTAGGTATAAAAAAAGTTATAGGGGTTTTAAAATAGAGGGTTTAAAATCCCTATATTTAGATTCCTCTATATACCTAGATTATAATTACTAAGCAAAATTTTAATAAATTATCTAAAACTACCCTATCTTGCCTATAATATATATAAAATTAAATTTTTAATAATTAGTTAAATAAAAAGTTATAAGCTTTAAAAAAGAGTTAAAAAAATATTAGTTTTTTTATTATTCCTATCGGATTAATAATCTCAAAGGCCTTAGGTATATTATAGAAAGGTGTGTGTAGAGAAGTAAGCATTCTATTAATATTTATTAAGGCCTCTATTATATTGCAAAACACTATATATATAGAGCGAGCCCTATATAGGACTAGCTTCTATACTCTATAATATACTTCGCTCCTTAGTAAATAGAATAATAAGAATTTATCTATTAATAAAATTGTCAGATTTAATGGTTAAATGCGATGATGTATCTTTATGGATAATGATGATTGTCTTGTCTTTGTGTCCACCGTGTTCAGCTGGTTCTGACTTCTTCGCTAGTGTGCCAAGCCAGATGGTCCCTGCTTAATTGTACAGATCCAACCTCAACGCGCTTGTTCTATCTAACAGCTACATATCTGACAAAAATATAAATTATTATTAAATATTTTCTTTTAGCACTAGTGCAACAAGTCCTCCTAACACTAATTAGTAATTGTAAGAAGCTATTATAGATAGTAAGAAAGAAGAGACAGACTATTAATAGCCCAACGTGAGAAATCTTAGGTTAATACAGACTATACTAAGAATAAAGTGAGGCAGAGATAACACAAAGCACTCTTAACTAACCTCTAAAAGCTGCTAGTTTAGGCCAATCCGCAGATATAGAGCGCGTTAGTAACGTATTACAATTTACTATACAAACGTCTCTAGACAACCTAGTTACGTACACTAACACACGTTGGAAACGACTAACTAACAAGACAACTACACCGACAACAAGTCAACACCCGCCAGCACGATAGCAGACAACTGGAGCAGCGACAGCGCAGCAGGCGATGCTAATGCTTAAGTTTAAGCTTAACTGCGCGATAATTAGTCAGAGCATAGCTTAGGTGAACACGGGGAAGCCGCTTCTATCTGGGCTAAATTCACTGCCCAACACCTTATAGGAGACTGCTTATACCTAGTAGCGCTAGATATTATTAACACATCTCTCTAGAATACACCTGCACTAGTAGACGCAAATAAGATATATATAATAACCTAGATTGCTAAAATTATCTATAATTATAATATAGTAATAGTCTAGGACAATAACCTCTTTGCAGATTACTATTATAATTTTAAAGGATAGACAAAAGACCTATTTCTTAAGGTTAACCGCGGTATATTAAAGTCTCTAAAGACGGTCCTACGGCATAGAGGAGTCTACACAGGCAACAACCGCGCCAGGCTTACTAATTCTCTATATAATCTGTTAACTATAGAGAACGTTCCTAAATAGGACCCTATAGAATTCTAAGCTATAATATTTCACTAATAATTAAGGGCGTATAAGCGCTAGCAGAATACATAATAGATAGCTCCTATAGCTAAGTAATAACTATAGTAGAATAGCCCGCCCGCTAGTACATATACACTATAGTTACAACTATAGCTATAGTAACTAGAGCACTTATAGCGAGGCAAGTAGTATAAAGTAGAATATAACACTTAAAACTAATTTAAAATATAGGGGCTATAACTAGTGCACTAGATAGAGAAAATCTAACTACTAAAATTGTCAGATAGACGGTCACTGTGCATTCCAGTGATAATCTCTCTGTGAAATACACTGAGGAGGCTGGCGCACTACTGTTTTGCATTGCCCCTGTACTATCCTAGATAGTACAAGGGCCTTAGCATAGATAGAAACTTCTCGCGATAGCTAGGCTTCTTAAACAATATAATCAATTATCACAGTTATTAATTCTTATTAATATATTATCTCAAAGTGACAGAACACTATCAAATCTAACAATTAAGAGTCTCACTGCCTTAATTAACCCTAAGTAAAGACAATGTCGCTGTTAACGCTCCGCGACTTAACGATCGTGTTGACTAATTACACTAACTATACACTATAGCTGCAGCAGCTAAAAGCGCGATGCGAGCCAATAGATATATAGCCTATTATCAATCTAGACGGAGCTAAACTCCCACGCGAAAAGCCGACATCGCCGTCGCCGCTAGAAATAGCGAGTTACTAGCCGATTATCCGCGTAAACGACGACAATTAATAGAACCCTCTAACACGCCTATTAGAGCTATTAAACTTAGGCCTTAAGGCATATAAGGAGGACATTAAGTTCTATAAGATACAGCTTAAGGACTACAAGATTAAAGACAAAGAATGCTAAGAAGAGAGAATAAGTCTTAAGAAAGTAGTTATCTATATCTAATCTACTATGTTGCAATACCTGCAATATAACTGCTGGAAGCCTAAAGAGTAGATCTAAAAATAGATTAAATCTCTAACGCAGATAGTAGGCGTTAATAAGGAAGATAAGCGGGATAGGGCAAGAGCACGATACCTATAGGCTCTTAAGCTAATAAGACAACCCTTAAACTAGGATACCTGGCTAACTAAGTATAATTAGGCAGCTATAGAAGTAGAGACGAATAATGTTACTAAAGTACAATCAATCTATAATACTATAAAGGACTTCCTAACTATAATTATAAAGGCTGCCCCTACCTAGGGCGTGTCCTTTTAAGAAACTAGACGCTAAGACGCAGATATAACAAGGAAGGAGATAATAAAACGCTTCTAAGAACATATAGCAATACTCCGCCTAATTAAGGGCAAACAGCATAGGGGCGCCTTTGCTGCTAGTGAGCTATCTCTCGCTGCTAGTGGTGCATCCACTCTAGGCACTAACAGGGACGCCTCTTACGCTGCTAAAGATGCGCTATCTTCTACAAATAACTAACGTGGATGGGGGAGACTTTAACAAAAACGATCCTTTAGTTAAAGTACTATATCTAAGCAGTCCTTAATAGAGAATACAACGGCAGTTAAAGGCAGAAAATGCCCTGCTTATAGACAAAGGCATAGTCTAAAAGACTGCTTCTACGCATACCCAAATTATACACTAGAGTAGTTTAGGCTACAACCTAGCTTTATAAATATAGTACAATACAGGATCTAAAATAATTTAGATCTATAAGAGGAGATAAGGAAGGTGAAAAGACTAAAGTCTCAAATACCTAGAATTAAACTATCGCATACTTCTACTCTAACCTAAATTACTAAGGCTACTAACAATAAATAACTAGATAGTAGACAAATCACTGTCCTCTCAGCGAGCTTTAATGCTATCGCATCTTCCTACTACTTAGACCCGAATACCTATCCACTACGTTACTCCGCGATCCTCGATTCTGGCACAATATGCCACATCTTCAATGATATCAACCGTTTCGTCACGATGCGACCACCGTCGCCAGGAGACTTTATATGGGCGGGATTATCACGAGTTTGGATAAGGGGATATGGGAGTGTCTATCTACACGTTAAGAGCGTACACAGAAATAGGGTACTAAGGCTAGACAACGTCGCCTACTGCCCTAATCTGATATGCAATCTTATGTCCTTCTAATTACTCCGCAGGCAAGGCCTCTAGTGGGACACAAAGGCAGATCTAATAACAATTAAGAGAAGGGACAATACAGTCCTAGCTGACCTTTAAGAACTCTATAGTTAATAGGTACTAGAATACATGCCCGAACAAAATCGTACTATACACAATGGTACGTATGCCACACACAAAATTACCACGCGCACCGCACGACAAGCGCAGAAGGCAGACGCCATCACCTAGCACAAACGACTAGGCCACCCAGGTCCCCAGGCACTAGAACACACTGTGAATCACTATAAGGGGGTGCGGCTTAAAGGACTTACTATAGTCTAATGCGACGCTTGCGGCAGATTAAAGCTTAAGCGACAAATTAGACGATAACCTAGGCAAATTAATAACGGTCCTGGTGAGAGAGTCGCTATAGACTTTCACGACTACGAAGATCAGAGCTTTACTGGCGAGAAAAGCTAGATGCTTATCACTAATTGATTCTTAGGTATGGCTTAGGACTTCTATTTTAAAGACAACCGACCAGCACGAATAATTATCAAGTTACTAAAGGAATTTGTACAATTTATAAAAGTACAACTTAATGTGACTATTAAAGTTATTAAATCTAACAATGAGATCTTTTTAGTTAAATAAGACGTTCACAGGTGGTGCATTAGTAAAGGTATTGTTATTAAGCCTTCAGCACCTGACACCTAAGCTCAAAATGGAGGAGCTGAACGCTCAAAAGGTGTAATTAAGGAGAAGGGTTGTGTAATGCGACTTGACGCCAACCTTCCGTTCAACCTATAGCTAGAAATCACACGAGCGGCCGTATACCTATACAATTGAACTCTAAACTATGGTAACTGATGGCGATCACCACACGAAGTATTCTTTACGATGGTTGCTTTCTAAAACAGCATTGTCACTTAACTAAAGAAACCAAACTAGGCTTACCTTAGGGCCTATGGCTATAAAGCCTTTGCCTTAACTGACGATACTAAACGCAGCAAGAGCAAGCTCTAAAGGTTAGACCCGAAGGCATGGGTTGGATACCTAGTGGGCTACCGATCATCAAACATCTGGAGGATATGGATCCTACCACTCAACAAAGTCATCAGTACACGCGACGTTATCTTTGACGAAGATAAGGTGTTCTTAGGTAAAATAGAGGACCTGTTAGACAACCTTATGCACAGCACTACTGAAGAGATTGCTGTATGGACCTAATTAGTAGCGTTGCCACCTCCACCACCTAAGCAAGAAAACACTGAATCCTTCTATGAGGATAAGTCAATCACTAACACCCGCAATCGCGAGGATGAAGAAGAAGACCCGCCAGGGTATTACCAAGGGAGGAAGATCAATTACACCTACCCAACACCACTAGTGACACCTCCGCCTGTCGTATTGCTTGTCCAATCAATGGCGAGCTTCGAACACGATCAACACGACCAGTTACCTATTGGATTACCACAGCTAGATTAACGCGCTGTGCTATGGGCAGCCGCTTTCCTAGCAGGTACACAAGTAGGAAGTAGAGGCAAGTATAAGGGGAAGCCGCTTAATAAAGCTTAATTCAATCGCATGCTCGCAACAGGACAGAAACCCCACTAAAGTTAATTACCAGAACCTCCATCTAGCGGAACACAGATAGACAATCACCCGCTATTTAACATGTAGAAGGAGGCCAAGCAGGTACACCTACAAAGCTACAAGGAAATGAAGTTTTAGAGTGAGGTGTCTATTACCCTAGTGCGATCATGCGGCTACTAAATCCTTAATTGCATGTAGGTGTATACTTACAAACTTGATAAATATTATTAATTTTAGAAGTGCAAGGCTAGGTTAGTAGTGCGCGGAGATTAACAACGCCACCTTACTACTTAAGACACCTATACTGCAACCCTCGCAGGACGATTATTTCGCCTGCTTATGTCCATGGCAGCTTGATACGACCTAGAGCTCAGCTAGTACGACGTCACTAACGCTTTCGTCCATGCGAATATGGACAGAGAACTGTATATGAGAATGCTGCGAGGTTATATACGACCTAGCACTATCCTATAGTTGCACAAGGCACTATATAGTCTTCGAATCTCACCACTGCTGTGGCAGAGAGAATTTACCAGCGCTCTTAGGGATCTTGGTTTTACTACAGTCCCTTATGAGCCTTGCTGTATAATTAAAGACGGCATCATCATCTTCTTCTATGTGGACGACCTTATTGTCGCCTACTCTAAAGATTAGAAACACGCTGCTAACGCAGTGATGGAAAAGATAAGTATACGGTTCATCCTTACTGGTGGTAATAATCTTTAGTGGTTTCTAGGGATTGAAATTGTTAGAGACTGTGCAAACAGGCAACTCTGGCTGTCCTAGGCGTCCTATATAGACAAGATCAGTCGCCTAATTGACTGACGCGACCTTAAACACGATACCCCGATGTCTGCAGTTGAACCGCTACCCTGAGATGGACTCGCTACAAAGGCTGAGATTAATTGATACTAGCAAAAGATTGGATTAATCCTTTACGCCGCAGTAACTACACGCCCTGATATCGCATTCGCAAGCTCTCGATTATCGCGATTCCTGTTAAATCCCAGCGAGGAGCATCACAACGCCGCCGACCGCGTACTGCTTTACCTGTCCTCCACCCGATCATTAGGGCTACGCTTTGGAGGGGCAGACACTTATGAGGTTGCTAGCGATGCCTCGTTCGCCGACAACACCCTCGATAGAAAGAGCTCACAAGGATACATTATCAAGCTGTTTGGTGGTCTTGTTGCCTGGAAGGCGAGCAAGCAAGACACAGTTACCACCTTAACAACTAAAGCTGAGTTGCTAGCCCTTTTACAAGTTGCAAAAGAGGCACTCTTTACCTTTTGGTTGATTACTAAACTTAAGATCAAACTCTCCTTATTAACAATCACTATTAACTGCGATAATCAACAAACTATTCAACTCGTTACTAAAGAAATCGCCAAGTTACAGACTAAGCTTAGGCACGTTGATATACACAATTATTGGCTTCGATAAGAAGTAGCTTATAGAGCTATTAAAATCTAGTACTAATAATTAGAAGAAATAGCAGTAGATGGCCTTACAAAGGCTCTGCTAGCTGGCAAATAGACTAAGTTCGTAAATTAACTTGGACTTGAAGACGTCAAGGGTAGGATCACCGACCACAAGGTTGACCTGGATGAATTAGAACAAAGGATGGAAGCTTTTGGACTATAAGCAATAGTACAGCTGCGAAGAATTGGGTCCAGCTTAGGATGGCTCTAAGCTGAGGGGGTGTGTTAGATAGACGGTCACTGTGCATTCTAGTGATAATCTCTTTGTGAAATATACTGAGGAGGCTGGCGCACTACTGTTTTGCATTGCCCCTGTACTATCCTAGATAGTACAAGGGCCTTAGCATAGATAGAAACTTCTCGCGATAGCTGGGCTTCTCGAACAACACAATCAATCATCACAGTCATCAATTCTCATTAATATATTATCTCAAAGTGACAGAACACTATCAAATCTGACACCTAGAGGGTTATCTCAGAAACCCTTCCTTTACTAACTCTTTTTATATTATAATTCTCCTTTTTCTTCTCTTTAATACAATAAATAGTATTCTTTATACTTTTTAAGGGTTTATTTAAAGTAGTAGCAATAGTAGAATTAGGCATTTTAGGTTTTAAAAGAAGAAGAACGTTAGATTTAAGTGTGGTGAATTTTAGAGCCATTTTAAAGATTTAAAAAAGAAGAATTTAAATCTAGAAAGATATTATTATAAACTAAACGCTTACTAATAAATTATATAATCAGTGCTTATATAAGCATATGCTTAATTTTTCTACCTAAAATATAAAAGAAGTTAGAGAGAAGACTTAGCTTAAAATTTTGCTTACATAATCTATCCTAAACCTAAAAAGGCTAGTTAAAATTTAAAATAAAACGAAATATTAATTAATAAGTTATAGAGCTCTAAATATAGGGTTAAAAAAAGGTTTAGGTTTAATGTCACATATGCCAAGACTTACGCTTTGTTAGCTAATACTCTATTACTAGTCTAAACGTGTCAGATATGCAGCTATCAGATTGTCAGATTTAATGGTTGAATGCGATGATGTGTCTTTATGGATGATGATGATTGTATTGTCTTTGTGTGCACCGTGTTCAGCTGGTTCTGACTTCTTCGCTAGTGTGCCAAGCCAGATGGTCCCTGCTTAATTGTACAGATCCAACCTCAACGCGCTTGTTCTATCTAACAGCTGCATATCTGACACACCCCCTCAGCTTGGAAGATCCTTGCAAGCTGAACTATTTAGCAGCCTGTTATCCTAAAGTGAGGTTATCAAGGTGCCCTTGAATTTCCTCAAGAGGTACTTTATTCGCTACTTTGCGTTCTGTTACCTCAACTAGCCCAAGTTAGGTTAGGAATCCCTCCCACTTGTTAACTAGGAGGACCTTCGTAAAGCCGTCAGCGATCATCTCTGCCAATTGTACGTACTCTACCTTAATCTTTCCAGTAGAGACTTCCTATCTTAACCAGTGATTGTGAATGTCAACGTGTCGTAGTTTAGTCTAAAGCCTGGATATCTCCTTAGTAACTAGTTAAATAGTTTGCTTGTTATCGCATTAAACAGTAATTAACAATAAGCGCAGTTCAATCTGCAGTTCGTCTAGTAGTCTTGATATAAAGATTGCTTCCTTGGCCACTTGTGATAGGGCAAGAAGCTCTGCTTCGGTTGTCGAAGTTGTGACAGTGTCTTGTTTGCTTGCTTTCCAGGCAATAAGTCTATTAAATAGCTTAATAGCGTATCCTTGCGAGCTCTTTCTGTCCAGTGTGTTATTAGCAAATAAGGCATCGCTGGCTACTTAAAGGCAGTTGCCTCCTCCGAGCTGCAGTGCTCTCCATCTAGTGCTTAATAAGTATAGTAGTACTCGATCAGCGGCATTGTGATGTTCCAAGCCCAGATTTAACAGGAATTGAGCTAGCCTTGAGGTTGCAAAGGCTATGTCCGGTCGAGTTGTTACTGCCACAAACAGAAGCGATCCAATCTTGCGTTAGTATTTGTTAATTTCTAAGGGTGTCGCTAAGCCGTCTCGTGGTTTCAGCTCAATAGCTGCTATTAGGGTGTCGTGTCAAATATTCCTCTTATCAACTAATTAACTAATCTTGTCTAAGTAGGCAGCCTAAGAGAGTTGAATTGTCCTAGTCTTTCAATCTCTAATAATCTCTACGCCAAGGAACCACTAAAGGTTGTTTCCTCCACTTAAGGTGTATTTTTCTTGTAGGCGCTTAATTGCTTATTAGGCTTCTTCCTCTTTCTGCTTGTAAAAAGCTAAGATAATATTGTCGACGTAGAAGAAGACAATAATTCCGTCTTTAAGAAGGCAGCATAGCTCGTAAGGCACTGTCTAGAAGCCTAGAGCTTTAAGCGTTAAGGTAAACTCTTTCTTCTAAAGGAGTGGTGAGATCCGAAGACCATATAAAGCCTTGTTAACTTAAAGTATCGTTCTAGGCTTCTAATAGCCACAGGGCATTCTCATGTATACCTCTCAGTCCATACTTGCATGGACAAAAGCGTTTATAACGTCGTATTGCTTGAGCTCCATATCATAGTGAGCTGCTATTGCCACTAGCATTCGGAACGACCTGCTGGCAAGCGTGGCTGCATAAGTGTCTTGAGAGGTAATATTCCGTTGTTGATCGCCCCAGACGACGAGCCGTGCCTTGCACTTCAGCAAGCAATGGTGTTTGTCAAGCTTGTAGGTGTATACCCACATACAGTCAAGGATCTGCTGTCCTATTAGTTTGATCTTCTTCATTAGTACTTCTAACCATGATTTCATTTGTTTATAGCTTGCAAGGTGATCCCGCTCTGCTTCTTTAAACAATTCGCCCATCAGGTGATCCTCAAGCTTAGTACAGCACGTTGGAAGAGGTAGGAGTTAACTTCGATGGGGCTTCAAGCCTTTGGCGAGCGTTCTTATCATCTTAGCCTTGTCTATAACATCCCCTCTATATTTCCCAACGTAGCCAGCTTGAGTTCCTGCCATAAAGGCGGCTGCCCAGGGGACAGTCTTGGATAACCCTTTTATGTTCATTTCTAATTCATTTCCAGCCATTAACTGCGCAAGTAATGCCGCAGGTGGTGGTGTAGTTAGAGGAGTTGGATAGTTGTCCCTGATCTTCACTCCTTAGTAGTAGCCTGGTGGGTCTACTTCGCCTTAGGGATTTAATAAGCCTCTAACAGTGTCGTCTTCATAGAAGGACTCTGTCTCTAGTTAATAACTTGGTGTTGGGAGTTCGATTGTTCTCACGTATGTGGCGATTTCCTCTAGTGTGCTGTGCATGAGGTTATCTATAAGGTCCTCAGTTTTGCCACTAAAGACAGTTTGTTTGTTGAAGATAACGTTGCGGGTGCTTATCACCTTAGCAAGTAACGGTATCCAGATTTGATAGATGTTTGAGGACTAGTATCCTACCAGGTAACTAATCCAAGCCTTTAGGTCTAGGCGTTGTAGCCTTGATTTACCTCGATGTGTATCATCCGTTATTGCGAACGTTTTGCAGCTATACGCTTTAAGGTAAGCGAGGTTAGGTTTCTTGATTAAGGTGACTACTCCGTTTGTGGGCGAACAACAGAATGACGAACTGGTTGATTGCTATCTAATGAAGTCAGAGTGGTTATATACATGGAGTGGAGTTTCCAGAAGATTCCAGATCAGCAAGGTCACATGACTGTGTGACGACATAGTAGAACATTCTAGAGTTGGCTAACACCGTTGTTCAGAGCAACTTGTGTAAAGAATATCGCGTATAGCGTTTTCTAGTTGTTCGCATAATTCGGTGTTTGATTATAGAGGTATATTACAGCTCTCGTAACTTTGGGCCATAGTTCCTAGGGTAGGTTGGCATTGAGACGCATTGCGCGCGATTTCTCTTTGTTTACACCCCCTAAGCGTTTGGCACCTCCATTTTGAGCTTGTGTATCTGGGGCGGAAGGCTCGACAGTAATTCCTTGTAATGCCAACCAGCGCTCGATTTCCGGTTTCACCATCGTGATCTTGTTGTCTGCTTCAATAACCTTGACTGTAATGTTGTAATAGTTTCTAAGGAAGAGAAAGAAGTTTAATAGAACTTTAATAACCAACTTTGCTAGTTGATTATCTTTGAAATAAAAGTCCTATTGCAGGGCTAAGTACCTATTAGTGACAAGCATCTAGCTCCTTTCGCTAGTGCTACTTTGCGCCTCATAGGCATAAAAGTCAATAGCTAGTCTTTCTCCTAGTCCTTTATTGTTAATTCGCGGTGCTTGGCTAATTTGTTGCCAGATCTTTGCTTTCCCACAGGAGTCGCATTAAACTATTGTAACTCCCTTAACTCGCACCCCTTTAGCTTGCTGCACAAGATGATAGTGCTGGTCTGTGTCCTAGTCTCTTGGCTAAGGCCCTTTGTGGTGCTCCTTTTGTTCGTAATGCATTCTTGCAGATGTGATATAAAGTGGGTGGTAGCGGATTATACTTAAGTACCCATTGACCGTGTATCTCAGATAGTTTTCCAATAACCTTGTCGTCTGGTCCTTTTAGCGTAGTTGGGTCCGTTTGCGTATCCTACTAGATTCCTCTATGCCTTAGTAGTTAAAAGGAGACTAGGTTACATAGGAGGTCTGGACAGATAGCTACATCATATAGAACTAACGTAGTTGTTCCATATTAGCCTCTTAGTGTTAAGTTAACAGAGCCATAGCCTTTTATCTATATCTTTGTATTCCCAGCCTATATATAATCTCTAGACGTAGGTAGATAGAAGTTGTAGATACAGTCGGGGTTGTTTGTAATATAGCAAGTTGATCCTAAATTAAGAATAAACGAGCGCTTTAGCGGGTAATTAGACACTTCTGTTTCTATTGGCGCTAATGTAAACGCAGCGTTGACGTTTGATATTCTCTGTCCCTCTAGTCAGTCCTTAGGGGACTTGAGGATCTCAGGTGTGGGCGTGTGCGATTGTTTGATGATTAGTGTTCGTGATCGGGTTCTGCTTTGTCCGCGGATTAGCCCTTGGAAAGTTGCGTCGTTCTTACGCTTGAAGTTAATAAGCTTATTTATAATTTTATTAGGTTTCTACTACTTAGGAGCTTTGTCTAGGTTGACATAATAGCAGTCCCTAATACTATGGCGTTATCCACAGGCAGGGCATTTTGCTCCTCCTGTCATAGCTGGCTCTTGATCTAAAGGCCGCTTGAGCTTGACATCTTTCTTGTCAGTTGTACGTTGATTACGGGGTCTGCCCCGGTTTCGGTTGGATGGCGCGCTTTCGGCATGAGAGGCGTCCCTGTTATTGCCTTGGGTGGTTGCACCACCTTCAGCGAGAAATAATGCATTATTAGTTACAAAAGCTGCTTTGTGCTTCCCTGATCTAAGGGGATGGTTTGCTATTATGTGTTCTTGGAAGCGTTTCATCATCTCCTTCTGGCTTATGCTAGTTGCAAATCGACTATTGTCTTAAAAGTTTGTAGACTATATGGGAGCAACTTTGTTCACGGCTGCTAGGAAGTCTTTTGTAATCACATTTAATTGTGATAGCTTGGCGACTTGATATGTCTCCGCCTTAGTAGCTGCTTAGTTGTACTCTACTAGCTATATGTCCTATTGCGACGCGCTCCTTATTGGCCTTAATAAGGCAAGATATCGCTCGCGAGCTTGTTCTTGTTCGATTTGTTCGTCGAATCTAACTGTTAGTTGTAGGTCTATAATCTATTGTTGTAGTGGCTTCTTTGGTAGGCAGCACGTGCGCAACAGGTGTGGGGATATAGTTAACTAGATAAATGCCACAATGTGTTGGAGGCTTGCTTGTTCCTTCTTAAAGTTGTGCTGGTTGTTCTTGTATTGTTCGACGAGGATCTTATAATATTCAAGGTCTTCCTTAAACGCCTTCTGTCCAGTTGCTGACAGCGCAGTCGGTCTTGTTGGGATTTCGACGTTCGCGGCTGGTGTGTAATCAGCGACTACCAGAGCTCTAACAACTGCTAGTCTTGATATCAGCGGGACTGTTGACTTTGGATTAACCTTATCCCAGATGTTGTAGACAACGCATCTCGCCTGCAGCTGCGTTATCCATCCCATATAGTCGGTATAATCCCTCAGCGTTACTGTAGGATCGCGGTATAGTTGTTGCGCCATTTCGTATCAGTTAAGGCAGTGAGACTCTTAATTGTCAGATTTAATGGTTGAATGCGATGATGTGTCTTTATAGATGATAATGATTGTATTGTCTTTGTGTGCACCGTGTTCAGCTAGTTCTGACTTCTTCGCTAGTGTGCCAAGCCAGATGGTCCCTGCTTAATTGTACAGATCCAACCTCAACGCGCTTGTTCTATCTAACAGCTGCATATCTGACACAGATAGAACAAGCGCGTTGAGATTGGATCTGTACAATTGAGCAGGGACCACCGTGCTTGGCGCACTAGTTGAAAAGTTAGAACTGGCTGAACATAGGAGAGAAGAACACGACAGTTCATCTATTGTTGGTTCCACGTCGGGTCGTGTATACACGGTAAACAGTAATAAATAGATAGTCAAAGATTCTGGTTGTAAGTTGTTGTCCTATCCTCACCGTGGAGGTGAGGATAGGGCAGACCCCCTGTCAAACACTGGCCAAACAAGGAGGCAAGGCTAGGGGTAGAACCCCTGTAACAACGCTAGCTACTTGGGGAGAGCTACTGCCAACACTGGCAGTCTTTTCTTTGTGAAAATGAAGCTATCCCCAATTACCTGAATCTCCTACTACTCCTCCTTCCGCTTCACCCATCCTTCTATCCTAATTGTCAGCTTGTTTAAGCTAACTAGCTGTTCAAGGGACTTATTCGGATTGCTCTTAGTCATCGCGTCGGCAGGGTTGTCGTCTCCATTAATCCATCGGATCTCTGCGAGCTCGCGTCTCTCGTATGATTGGCGTAGAGCCATAATATCTATCATAAGTCTCTTCTCCTTTGTTGTACCAATCTTGACAAGGCACTCGTATAGCGAGTAGGAGTCTGTACAGACTACTATTGGCAATAGTTCTCCAAGATCAGATGCAAGTTGCGACGCAATCTTGCCAATTGTCTGACCTATACAGACACCTATATCTACGCCACTAACCATGCCGTAGATCTCTGAAGCTAGCACGCTCCGTGTAATCCTTTTGCTCTTGGTTGAGCTCCAGTGGAGCAGGTTACCATAGATTTCGAACTTATCTTGTGCCGCAGGGTCGTCCTCTGTTGTCTCATTTGCTAATACAATAATATATCCAATCTGGGAGCTATAATCTTTATTGTTTGCAAATGAGCCGTCAACAAAGATATACAGCTTTGCTGTTGCAAGGTGTAGCGGCACGTATTGTAGTCCACGGGTCAGGTTGTCAAGTTGCCACTTTAGTCGCTTGTTGAGATCCTTTGCGTCCTCTTCTGTTGGATCCTGAGCTTGCGCGGCGCGAGATAGATCAAATGAAGCCTCTGGTTGGCAAATTGTCGCAATATAAGCTGCTCGAGCTCGTTGTTCTCTGTACGCCTGGCGGAAGTCACTGTGCGACAGGTCTACAAGCTGGATCTTCTTGCCCTGGTCCTTCTGTCTCATTTCTATCACTTTGTCTTTCTGTGTAATAATACAGCCATTGAATAGTAGTGGTAGGCTTTCAGAGAGAGCTTCCTTTGGTTTAGCCTTGATTTCTGCCTTTTGCAGTTCTGTATCTTCTTTTTCAGCAAACTGCTCATCTGCAAGAATCAAGGTATCGTCTGTCTGCATGCCAACAACTCCAAAAGGCTTTTCTGCTGTTAATAGCAGGCAGGGTCGTACGTAGACGTCTCCATAGCTAACTGTTGGCGGTGGTGCTTGTGGTAAGTCGCCCACCAGTGTGTGCCTGCCTCTGGTATGCCGTATAGCGGTCGTTGTACCACCATAATTGTATTTGGCGGGTAGGTTGATTGAAGCTGATTAGGCAGTTGAGCGAGAATGAGACGGTTGAGATATGTTGTTGACTGCGTATAGGCTTGAGTGACGTCGCGGAGGTATACTCTGATATCGCAGTGGATAGCCGTAGGTGCTAGAGCTAGAATAAGACGTTGACTAGACCGTTGGATTGTGGGAGATTGCGTAAGGATAATCTCCTTTCCGTCGTCATTGTACGCCTGTATTACTAGCCTAGATTTCTCAAAAGGGTTGTCTGTTGTCTTGCCTTTGACCTCATTGACTAGTCGCGATTTGAATACTCGGATCCCCTGGTGTTTGCCATCTGGATCGTACTGAGTAAACTCAAAGACTCCTCTTGCAATTAGCCCGTCGATTTCCTGCCTTTGTGATGCCTCAAAAGGTGCTCCTGGTGTTGTAATCTTGCCTTCCTGGCGCAGTTTGCGAGAGAGCTCTCTATCCGCAACTTCCTTTGCGGTCATGTAGGCTGTTGATTGAAGCTGCTCACCCTGATCCTCATTGTCTGTTTCGTCACCTGGGTATCTTGTTGGCTTGCGTCTTTGGCGACTGGGTCGAGCTTCTGCGGCTGGTTTCTCGCGCGGGGATTTGGGTGGCGTACCGCCAACAGGATCTGGCATTGTGGTATCTGGCAGTGTGGGATCTTGTGGCGTAGTCTCTTGCGGCTCCTTATAGTACGGTTTCACAACTGTTGAGTGGAACTGGGTTGATCCGCTTGGCAGCTCTACTATACAGGTCTCTCCCTGGGTTTCAAGCAGCGTATGTGGGCCTGTCCATCCTTTCTTCTCTCTGTATACTCGGACCTGGGAGCCAATAGGCAGGTTGACAGTAATCCGCGTATCTGGGCCATTCCGTATCGCAAGGGCGTCGTTGATTTGGCGCTGGGCGTGCAGTTTTCGCACTTCATCAGTCGCTAGTCTGATAGCTTTTGTACGTTTTTCAGTAGAGGGTGACGGAGGATCTGCGTCCGTCATCCTTGGGTAGGCGCCAAACACTAGCAGAGTGGGCACTAGTCCATCTGGTCCTGCTGAATCGTTGACAGCCTTCTGTGCCATTTGTAGTATGAGCTCCTTGCTTGGTCTCTCGTCCTGTACCTCAGCTTCTATAATCTTGTACGCGCGGCGGCAGAGGGGCGTGGTATCGCTCTACTAAGCCAATGCTGTTGTGAGCTTCTACTGGCACTTCCTTTGTGATAATTGCCATCGATCTGGCGAGCTGCTGGAACTCCCGCGAAGCAAAGTTTGTACCGGCGTCATGCACAATCTGATCTGGCGGGCCAAGATAGACGTCAATCCAGCAGATTCGGATCGTGTCCCATGTCGTAGCTGCAGACATGTCAGGTAGGAATCGTGAGGCACCAAATCGAGTAGCTTCATCAACTATCTGGAGGACTGGCTTGCCATTAATGTATAGTACGTCCACAACAATAGAAAAATTGAACTCATAGTCGTCTTTTAACGTAAATTTGAATCTGCCAGGTGACTTGGCATTCATCTGACAGTGGTGGCAATACCTTGTCAGGTGTTGCAGGATCTGCTGGTCTACCTCATGGCCAGCGCGCTGTAACAGCCGGAGCAGTCGGCGTACTGACGGGTGGCCGAATCGTCGGTGGAGGCGTCGTAGTTCAGTCTCTGTGAGGTGGCAAGTTGCTCGCGAACCGCGGTCTTCTGTCGCTGTCCAGTGACACCCTGCTAGCGATTCTTCCTGATCCAGAAGCATGTACGGGTGGCCCCATTTCCATACAATAGGGACGAACTTAGAGTCGTTCTGGACAAGTACACTGCGGAGATTGTCAAGCCGTACCCCCATGCGATTCATGTCCTGTACACAGTACAGGAAGGGCGTCTTTGTAGGAACAATATGGAAGGTAATATTACCAACTGGAGTTGGAACAACTATTACTCCAAGGGTTCTAGTGTCGCCTTTGCCAAATCGAATTGTCTGACTAGCTGCTGAGGTATCGATCTGTACGAGTGGCAGTTTCCTACACAGAGCTTCAACCTGGGGTTGGCCAGCAGTCGATATGCCAGAAGCTCCAGTATCTGGCATAATCCCCTGAAAGACAGCGGATGAGTAGCGATCCTCAAACGTACAGTTGCGGCCTGTTGTCCATGCCTCATATCCTTCTATAAGCCTGTGAGACTGATATCCTCCTGTAAGCCTGTGAGAGACTGATTGATCGTTCAATATTGACACAGTTTTGGCGCCGTCAATTGCACGCGGCCCTGCTAGGTAGCCCTCGCAGAAGAATTGCTCGCTATAGTCCGCCTCATCCTGCAGTAATCCGTCGATCAAGTTGGTGATCCCGCTCGGGTCGGCAGTGGCGTTGCTATTATGGGCATTGCTGTCGGATATATCAAGGCCTTCGTAGTCAACTAGGAACTGCTGGATATCCTCTGTTGTACAGTCCATTGTTTGCTGTAGATGTTGAGCGTGCCTGTCGTATAATCTGCGCCTTTCCTCTGGTGTGTGCCTTGTAGAGAAGCAGTCAATCTTCCCACATACCCAGCATCGTTTTGCGTCCCGCTGGAACCGCTGGGATCCTCTGTAGCGGTCGCGGAATGACTGGTTTCCGCCTCTAGCGCGACTGTAACTGCCTTTATCGCGGCCGAAGCGGTAGCGGTTGCTGCCGCGGTTGTACGTCCGGTCCGTCCAGTACTGCTGCGGATCCGGGCTGTCGTCCGTATAGTAGGCCTGGCGTTGTGCTTGTCTCTCTTTCTCCGCCGTAACAATTGCTGACCTGATTTCCGCACAAAGTCCTTCATACGTAGACGCTGGTTTGTACAGAGCCATGCTACACTCCTTGACGCCGCGGCAGGCTCGTATCACTGCGTTGCGGAGGCTTATCTCTGAAGAATACTCCATAGTGTGCTCTGTCAGTCCATCCTGTATCTGTTGCAGCTCATCTGTGAGCTCTTGAAAGAGCTCTAGCATTGGCCTCTCTGGACTTTTCTGTACAAGGTTGAGTAGAGAGGCTTCGTGCCAAAGGATAGTGTATCGTTGCAGATCCTCCTCTGTCTCAAAGTGTTCCCTAACAGTCTTGACAATTGTAGCAAAATTAAAGCCTCTGTCGCGGATCTTACTCTGATAGAAAGCTTTAGCTCGTCCTTTAAGTGAGATAGGGTAGAGCCAGTGCATCTGTCCCTCAGAGATCTCAAACAACTCGCAGGTATCGTAAAAGGTCCTTAACTTGGCTGACAGAAAGTCATCCTTGTCGCCGCTGTATTTCATGTCCTCTGTATAGACCTTGAGAAACCCTGTCTTTGTCTGAATTGGGATCCTTTCTGGATCTGGGGCTGTATATGGTATTGGTGGCGGTGCTGAGAAACCTCTATATGTAGATGGTGCTGGCAGATTCGTGTACGATGGAAACCGTACTTGTGGCTGCTGAGATTGCTGCTGCTGTACTTGCTGAGGCAGCTGCTGAGGCTCTGGCGGCGGCAACAGTGACGGGTTACGATTCGGATAGGGCAACTCAGTTGTTCTGACTATTGTTGTATCGTCTTGGGGAGCTGTACTCTGTATAGCTGGCTTCGGAGCTATATTTGAAGCAATCTCCTCTAGATGGGTTCGCGTAATTTTGCCTGCCTGTATGATCTCCTCCTCTGTCCACTGATGTGGCTCGTCGTTGTCAAGTACGTCTTGAAGAGACTTGCCAATCGATTTCCTTATGCCGCTGTCAACCCATACGCCATTGTAGAGGAGGTAATCGCGCAGTGTACACCGAGCTTTCCTAGCTGGTATCTCGAAGGTTGCCTTTGTCCATCCATCAAAGTCTGTCTTGAAGGTTTCCCATAGTCCAATACCTCCATATTGAGAGCTTTTGTACAGTGAGACAGTGCTCAAGATGTATGCGTTAAGGATTGGCTCTGTGAGGTGTTCTGGGTTAGAGATGTCAATATCCTTGTCCCATCCGCGTAGGTCGATCTGAAACTCCTCTCGTAGTTTCTGGACTTTGGCAGGAACAAAGTTGTTGTTACTGTACGCGGTTGATTGCGTAGGTTTGTCTTGGGTATCCTCTGGGTTTGCGGTGCCGAGAGAGCTGGTCTCTTTTCCAGACGCTGAAGCTGACATGGTTGTCGCTATATGACGGTACTATAGGACAGTGAGACGAGTCTTCAAGTCCTGTATCGTAAGCGACGTTGTTGAGGCAAAACCAGTACGCTATGAGTCGATACTAGTAATTACCAGGCAAAAGCCAGTATGCTATAAGTCGATACTCGCAATCACCCTTCGAGCGCTGGTACCTTGCTTGTCTGTGGCTAACGTGAGGTTAACCACTGATCAGTGTTGGTTCCACGTCGGGTCGTGTATACACGGTAAACAGTAATAAATAGATAGTCAAAGATTCTGGTTGTAAGTTGTTGTCCTATCCTCACCGTGGAGGTGAGGATAGGGCAGACCCCCTGTCAAACACTGGCCAAACAAGGAGGCAAGGCTAGGGGTAGAACCCCTGTAACAACGCTAGCTACTTGGGGAGAGCTACTGCCAACATCTATCTTATCCATCAGACCCCCCTATCTCAATGAGCTCAAATAGTGCTCAAATCTGACAATTAAGAGTCTCACTGCCTTAATCGATACCAAAATGGCTGCACTACCCCAGCGTGACCCGACGGTGACCCTTCGAGACCACACCGACTACAGGGCATGGATGATGCAGCTCTAGTCTAGATGCGTCGCATATCGCATCTGGCCAAAAGGTAATCCTACGTCGAATATCCCAATAAAACCTGAACCTATAGCCCCAAGGGCGCCGCTAATTAATGGGTATACTCCAGCAGCGAATGTTAGCATCCTAATAAGGCAGTCTGAACTGTTAGCAGCAGGACTTAAGGTGTTTAAAGAAGATCTCGAGTATTACAAGATTCTTGCTAAGCAGTATAAGAATAATTAATATGAGTTTAAAAAGGAGCAAACAAGCCTCCAGCAAATTATTGTTTTTATTTAGGCTACTGTTAGCCCACATCTTCAGCGCACTTGCTGCCTCCCAGATCAACCACTAAGACAGTGGATTACGAACCTCAAAGCCACGGTTGGCGTCGACGAACGATTCGAGAGAGAACGAGCCCGCGACCGATACCTTACATCCCTCAGACCGATGAGAAACGCGTTAAATTAGGACACATAGCTTGCTAAGTATAATTAAGCAGCTATAGAAGTAGAGATAAGCAATGTCCCTAAGATAACACAGATTAATGTGATTACAAAGGACTTTCTAACTACTATGAACAAAGTTGCGCCTAATTGGTCTACGACCTTTCAGGATAGCGGACGGTTCACACCTAGCATAAATTAGAAAGAAATAATAAAGCGCTTCCAAGAGCATATAATGTTGAATTATCTAACCCCTTGAATAGGGAAGCACAAGGCCGCATTTGTGGCAAATGACTTATTATACCTCGCTAAAAGTGGGAAAACCACCTAGGGCATTGATGCCGAAGCAGCACCATCTAGAAAACGGGGCAGACCCTAATATTAACGTGATAACTAAAAAGATAACAAGAACTTATTCTTAGTCCAAAGACCTGCAAAAATAGGAGGCGCTAAATGTCCTACTTACAGATATCTCTATAGACTCCAGGATTGCTTCTATGTTAATGCAGACAAAGCTCCCAAGTAGTAGAAACTAAATAAGAAGATCGAAGAACTCGTCGCATTGAAGCGCGAGCACGATCCCAAATTTTAAGGACTGCTAAGAGGACAAAGCAGACTAAGATTAAAAATACTAAATATAAAACAATCACATACTCTAACACCTAAGGTCTAAGAGGAATAACTAGATAGTTAGGAAGTATTAAGTGTCGATGCAGCCTTTGTATCAGCGTCCTTTAGGACTAAGCAAGGTGGCTATCCACTCTAATAATCTTTCATCCTCAACTTAGGCTCAACCTGTTACATCACAAACAATCCCGATCGCATCTACAATTATCGCTAACTAGTACTAGGAGACTTCATATGGGCTGGCAACTCCAAGGTATAGATTAAGGGATACGGATCAATCAATCTCAATATAAGGAGCACCTCTAGAATACACACACTGACTCTGCACGACGTGGCAATATGTCCCAATCTATTGTGCAACCTGGTGTCATTCCAATTACTTAGGCGGAAAGGTATATGGTGGGATACCCAAGCGGAGCCAACCGCTCTACGAAAGCCAAATAGAACAATCATCTGCCACCTCACTGAAACTCATAGGCAGTGGGTACTGGAACACCATCTAACGACTAATGGCTCATACCACACACACAGAATTACCTCAGCAACCAAGCGAGGACTACAGAAAGCACTGGCCGAATTATGGCATAAGAGACTAGGACACCCTAGACTAGTAGCTATCAAACATCTTGTGCAGCAAGCTAAAGGGGTGCGAGTTAAGGGAGTTACAACAGTTCAATGCGACTCCTGTAGAAAAGCAAAAATCCAGCGACAAATTAGCTAAGCACCGCGAATTAATAATGAAGGACTAGAAGAAAGACTGGCTATTAACTTTTATGCCTACAAGGCGCAAAGTAGCACTAGCGAAAAGAGCTAGATGCTTGTCACTAACAGGTACTTAGGCCTGCAATAGGATTTCTATTTTAAAGACAATTAACTAGTAAAGTTGGTTATTAAATTTCTATTAAACTTCTTTCTCTTCCTTAAAAACTATTACAACATTACAGTTAAGGTCATTAAAGCAGACAATAAGATTATGATAGTGAAACTGGAAATTAAGCGCTAGTTGGCATTACAAGGAATTACTGTCGAGCCTTCCGCCCTAGATACACAAGCTCAAAATGGAGGTGGCAAACGCTTAGGGGGTGTAAACAAAGAGAAATCGCGCGCAATGCATCTCAATGCCAACCTACCCTGGGAACTATGGCCCAAAGTTACGAGAGCTGTAGTATACCTCTATAATCAAACACCGAATTATGCGAACAACTAGAAAACGCTATACGAGATATTCTTTACACAAGTTGCTCTGAACAACGGAGTAGTCACCTTAATCAAGAAACCTAACCTCGCTTACCTTAAAGCGTATGGCTGCAAAGCGTTCGCAATGACGGATGATACACATCGAGGTAAATCAAGGCTACAACGCCTAGACCTAAAGGCTTGGATTAGTTACCTGGTAGGATACTAGTCCTCAAACATCTATCAAATCTAGATACTGTCACTTACTAAGGTGATAAGCACCTGCGATGTTATCTTTGACGAACAAACTGTCTTTAGTGGCAAAACTAAGGACCTTATAGATAACCTTATGCACAGCACACTAGAGGAAATCGCCACATACGTAAGAACGATCGAACTCCTAACACTAAGTTATTAACTAGAGACAGAGTCCTTCTATAAAGACAACACTATTAGAGGCTTATTAAATCCCCAAGGCGAAGTAGACTCACTAGGCTACTACTAAGGAGTAAAGATGAGGGACAACTATCTAACTCCTCTAACTACACCACTCCCTGCGGCATTGCTTGCGCAATTAATAGCTGGAAATAAATTAGAAATAAACCTAAAAGGGTTATCTAAGACTGTCCCCTAGGCAGCCGCCTTTATAGTAGGAACTTAAGCCGGCAACGTTAGAATATACAAAGGAGAAGTAGTAGATAAGGCTAAAATAAAAAGGATGCTTGCTAAAGGCCTAAAGCCTTATCAAAGTCAACTTCCCCCCCCTACTAAGACTTCCCCCCCCTACTAACAGGTCAACTAAGCTCAAAGTTTAAACTAAGGAATCAGACAGTCCTCTTCAAAGTTATTAACAAATAAGATTATAGTTAGAAGTATCTCTTAAATCTATTAAACTAACAGGTCAACAGATACTTAACTGCATGTAGGTATACACCTACAAACTAAACAAGCATTATTAGTTTCTTAAGTGCAAGGCACGACTAGTAGTTTGTGGAGATCAGCAAAGGAATATTGCACTACAAGATACCTATGCTGCAACATTAGCAAGTTGTTTGTTTAGGATGCTTATAGCAATTGCGGCTAAATATGATCTTAAGCTAAAGTAATACGATATAACTAATGCATTTGTTTATGCAATAATGGACAGGGAAGTATATATGAGGATGCCCCAAGGATATTAGAAGAAGGGCACAATCCTTAGGGTGCAGAAGGCCCTCTACGGTCTACGCATCTCACCTATGCTATGGCAGAAGGAGTTCACAACAACCCTTAAGACCATTAGCTTTAAAACCGTACCTCACGAGCCCTGTTGCGTAATTAAGGACGGCATTATTATCTTCTTCTATATAGACGATATTATCGTCGCATTCTACAAAGAGAGTGAACATGAAGCAGAACAAGCTGTCAAGCTCCTGCAAGAAAAGTATACTATAACTAGAGGAGACAACCTGCAATAGTTTCTCGGCGTGGAGATCATCAGACAACGTGATTAGCGCCTTATTCAACTTTCACAAGCTAGTTACATTAACAAGATCAGTCGCCTAATTAACAAACAAGACTGTCGCCATAATACCCCAATAGCCGCTA
The DNA here is from genome assembly GCA_031010545.1 of Laburnicola sp. JP_R_19. Taxonomy (NCBI): domain Eukaryota; kingdom Fungi; phylum Ascomycota; class Dothideomycetes; order Pleosporales; family Didymosphaeriaceae; genus Laburnicola; species Laburnicola sp. JP_R_19. The sequence continues at coordinate 524,612 of VOIT01000126.1, read as the reverse complement.
CCAAGTTAAAGCCTCAAACAGGCTTAGCAACACCCTCAGAAATCAACAAATACTAACGCAAAATCAGATCGCTTCTATTCGCGGCAGTAACAACTCGACCAGACATCGCCTTTACAACTTCAAGGCTAGCTCGATTCCTGTCAAATCCGGGCTTAGAACATCACAATGCCGCTAATTGAGTACTACTATACTTATTAAGCACCAGATGGAGAGCACTGCAGCTTGGAGGAGGCAACTGCCTTCAAGTAGCCAGCGATGCCTTATTTGCTAACAATACACTAGACAGAAAGAGCTCGCAAGGATACGCTATTAAGCTATTTAATAGACTTATTGCCTGGAAAGTAAGCAAACAAGACACTGTCACAACTTCGACAACTAAAGCAGAGCTTCTCGCCCTATCACAAGTGGCTAAGGAAGCAATCTTTATATCAAGACTACTAGACGAACTGCAGATTGAACTGCGCTTATTGTCAATTACCGTTCAATGCGATAACAAGCAAACTATTCGACTGGTCACTGAGGAGATATCCAGGCTTTAGACCAAACTACGACACGTTGACATTCACAATCACTAGTTAAGACAGGAAGTCTCTACTAGAAAGATTAAGGTGGAGTACGTACAATCGGCAGAGATAATCGCTAACGGCTTCACAAAGGTCCTCTTAGTTAACAAGTGGGAAGGATTCCTAACCTAACTTAGGCTAGTTAAGGTAACAGAATGCAAAGTAGCAAATAAAGTACCTCTAAAGGAAATTCAAGGGCAACTTAATAACCTCACTTTAGGATAATAGGCTGCTAGATAGTTTAGCTTGCAAGGATCTTCTAAGCTAAGGGGGTGTGTCAGATATGCAGCTATTAGATAGAACAAGCGCGTTGAGATTGGATCTGTACAATTGAGCAGGGACCACCGTGCTTGGCGCACTAGTTGAAAAGTTAGAACTAGCTGAACATAGGAGAGAAGAACACGACAGTTCATCCATCTTATCCATCAGACCCCCCCATCTCAATGAGCTCAAATAGTGCTCAAATCTGACAAAACGTCGTAAACGTTCTCTTTAAAATAGGCTATTTAGTATATTTTTAGCTAATTTATTAAATAAGTTATAAGACTTTTAAAAAGATAACTTTCTGAGTGACTTTTTTTTACTACACTCTACTGTAATAGAATAGTGGCTAGTAAAATTAAAGAAAAAAAACACAAATAAAGCACTTTGTAATTAAGAAGACTACAAGATTAAATATAAGAAAGAATATAAAATTTACTAGAATAGATAGACTATAACTAAAAGTAGTGCTTAAAATATATATATAAATAAGAAGAAGTATTTACTAGTAAATATTAACCTAGATATAAGAAACTAAGGCCCTAGAAGTGTTAGGTATAGAATTACTAAGGGCACTAAAATTATAATATAGATAAGAAAAAGAACTAGCGTATAGAAAACATAAGAAACTATTATAAATAATAGTATTAAGATATATATATAGACTCTTATTTAAATAAACCTTAGATAAAGTGTAATAAGAATAACTACTAATATTATTAGAAAATTAAGAAATTAGCAAAATACTTTCTACCTAATAAAATCCTTAATAAGGTACTATAGTAGTAGTAGTAGTATATAACTATATTATAGACAAGATGTTATAAGGACTAGTGTTAAATATATCTTAATAATAAATAGAGTATAGAATAGTTTCTAAAGGGCCTAAAACTAACAAAAAACTAGAAAGCTCTTAGTAATAGAGTTACGCTAGTAAGAGTAAATTAATAACCCTTTATAAAGTATATTCTACTACGTAAATATATCTAAAGGTAAATATACTAGTGTCAGATTCACTGTGCTTTCACAGTGTTTCTTAGTAATCCTTGATGGTTCAGATGAAAGGTGGTTGATTTTGATAATGGTTGAGATGATTGATTGTGGAGTGATCTCTGTCGGAGGAGCTAAGCTATCGTACGCAATATCTATCTAGCGCCAAGACACACTAGTACTAGTGCGGAGTAGTGTAACAGTAGTACGCCAGTCTCCTTCGTGTATTTCACAGTGATCTCACAGTGACATCACTGTGAGTCACACCAACTGTCGTTATAAGGAGACTATGTAATCGGACGCACGTGACTACTGGATTTCACAGTGAAATCACAGTGATTTCCAGTGACCTGATATCTGACAACTAGTATAAAAATATAAAATATACGCACTTATAAATAGTAGTATAGAGTAGACCTTTATATTACTATAAGTAGTAAAAAGATATAATATACCTTATTAGAATAAGCTAGGACTAGTAAAGGTTATGCTTATAGATAATACACTACTAGAATATAGAAATAGTATAATACGCCTTATATTAGATACGTAAGTATCTTTAATAAAATAAGATAAAAGTAATAAATTTAATTATAAATTAATTGTCGAGTAATCTCTATCGGAGAAGCTTAGCTATGGTACGCAATATCTATCTAGCGCTAAGACGCACTAGTAATAGTGCGGAGTAGTGTAATAGTAGTACGCTAGTCTTCTTTGTATATTTTATAGTAATCTTATAGTAAAATTACTATAAGTTACACTAACTATTATTATAAGGAGACTATATAATCGAATGCACGTAACTACTAGATTTTATAGTAAAATCACAGCGATTTCTAGCGACCTAATATCTAACACCTTAAGACCTAGAAGGTATTACTAGAACTTGCTAAATTAGAAGATTAATAACAAATTAATATTATAGATTTTAAAGACGAAAATATATTAATAGAATATAGTTAGCTTAGAAAGTATAATCCTAATATTAATTAGCAAAATAAAATATTATAAAACTAATAGCCTATAGATATAGTCGCTTTATAATAAAGATTAGAATAAAGAAAATTTATAAAGTAGGTTGCTTTAGACTATAACTTATAATTATGCCTAACAATTTATAGTACACCCTAGCTAGATAGAATTAGTTAAATATTAATAATAAAGATTATACGCATATATAAAAAAAATCTTTAGAAAGTAAAAGTTATCTAAGTATAATAAGTTATAACTATAGAGGGTAAACTCTAACCTAATATATCTTAAAAATATAAAAAATATTATAAGCTCTTTAAGAAGTATAAAAGTAATAATATACTAGAGTACTAGAAGTAGAATTATAAGATTTACCTAGAAGAAAAGGTAAAGCTTAAGCTTAGATATATATACCTACTATTAGATAGCTAGTGAAAAGAGCTAAAGGCGTATATTAATAAATTTTTTATAAGAGAATTTATATAATAAAGTAAAAGCTTAATAGCCTTACTAATTTTATTTATACTAAAAAAAAATAGTAAGCTAAGACTCTATATAAACTATAGACAGCTAAACAATACTAGAAAAAAGAATAGATACCCCTTGCCTTTTATCTAAGAACTTATAGACTAACTCTAGAGAGTTAAGTAGATTATAAAGTTTAATATCTATAAGAAATACTACTAAATATAAATTACAAAAGAATTTAAATAGCTTACTACTTATAAAATATAATATAGCCTATTTAAATATATAGTTATGCCTTTTAGATTAATAAACACACTAGCAATATTTTAGGTAGTTATTAATAAGGCACTATACAAATACTTATATATATTTTATATAGCGTACTTAGATAATATACTAGTATACTCTAAAAAATTACTCAAAAAGTATATAGAATATATAAAAAAGCTGCTTAATAAGCTAAAGTAGTATAGATTACTTTTATAGCTAAAAAAGTATAAATTTTATATTATATAAACTAAATATCTTAGATTTATTATTAGATAAGATAGTATTACTCTAGACCCTTAGAAAGTTATAGCTATATAAGACTAGCTAGTTCCTAAAATAGTTAAGAATATACAATCCTTTTTAGGATTTATAAACTTTTACTAAAAGTTTATTATAAAATACTTAAAAACTATAATGCCTCTTATAAAAGTAGCTAAGAAGAAGAAAGGATTCTTCTAGGGCTAGGAATAGCAGAGAGCTTTTAAGAAGCTAAAAAGACAATTTACTATAGCACTATTACTATAGATATAAAATCTAACACAACTAATATATATAAAACTAACATATTTAACTATACCTTAGAAGCTATGCTTATATAGTAGGATAAGAATAGGAAATAGAAACTAATATTCTACTATTCTAGAAAGTTTTTATGAGTAGAACTTAACTATAACGTTTATAATAAAAAACTATTAGCAATAATAAACTTCTTTAAAAAATAAGAACTATAGCTTATAGAGGCCTAATATTAGATTAAAGTATTCTTAGACTACTAAAACCTTATAAGTTTTATATTAACTAAGAAACTTAACTAATAATAGGTTAAATAGGTAGAAATAATAGCAAACTATAACTTTAAAATCTACTATTATCTAAAATTACTAAATAGGGTAACAAACGCCCTTAGCTAAAGATTAGACCTTAGAGAGATAGACTAACCTAAGATATATAGTATAGTTTTACAAATAGAAATAGATAGTACTCTCTAATATAATTTATTATACTTAGTAAAAGTTATAGTATTTAGATATAACCTAGTAAGTAGATAATAGGACCTAAACTAATAAATACAACACGCCCTAAAGAATTATAATAATTAAAAAAGAATTAAGGTAGTAGATAATATAGCTAAGACCTTAATTAAATTATAATATAAGTTAAGAGACTAGGGATATCTAGGTATTAATAAAATAACTTAACAAATTTAGCTAAAATATAATATTCTATATGCGCATAATAGGGTAAGAAAGATTATAGACAACTATTTAGTATATATAAAGAATAAGCCTAAGAGATATAAGCTCTATAGGTTATTATAATCTCTAATACTACCTAAGTAACTATAGGCTAGTGTTATAATAGACTTTATAGTAAAGTTACTAGTATTAGTAGAACCTAAATCTAGATAAATATGCGACTTAACACTACTAATTATTAATTAATTTACTAAATAGGCGTATTTTATACCTATAAACAAATTAATAATATATAAGACTGCCGCATGGCTGTATGGTCGGTCCTTGGTCACATGACCTCGGCCGGAATAACCTTATGCCTAGCCTCACCCATACACCTTTAGGGGCCTCGGTCCTCCATAGCAATGAACACACCTCTTTTCTCATGGTCAACCCATATCACTATGAATTACTGTGATCTCCACTATCTTACAGTTATAAGCCCAGCACGACGCTTATTGCGCACCCTCTAAAACTCCTTACTAATTAGTCCTGCTGCCACATTATCGCTCGCATAGACTAGAGCAGAGTTTTCACAATAATAATAAGAAAAAGTTATTATAAAACCACAATTACAGTCACTATAAATCACTGTAAAACACTATAAGACTCCAAATCACAACAAAAAGCCCACACTAGTGGCCAAACACGCGAAAAGTCATCGCAAATGCGTCATAATGGCAACGCTAAAAGACGAAAAAGTTATACTAAAAGGGATAGACAACTTTGAACTATAGTATATAGTTTTTAAACATACCGCGCGCACACTACGCGTCCTAAAATACGTCGACCTAGAGGCTACAAACCTTGCGGTGCTAGAAGACGTTAAATCCGACCCTAAAAAAAACCTCGACATTGCAGTGTGGAAAGAGAAATATAAGCGCAAACACGTGAGGTGTGGAAAGAGAAATATAAGCCCACATTAACAAGTATAGTAAGGGATAATATACTAATTTCTATGCCTGCCAACTACACTATTATAGAACAAATTAAGTTCCTGTACAAGAACTACTCAAAACTAATAGTTACTAAACAAGAAGAAGCAGACTGTTAATATAACAAGGCGAAGAAGTACACGCCTAGTTGCCAGTCAATTAAGGACTAGATAAACGACTTCTAAATTCATCTCCACAAGGGCATTGAACTGAAGGTTCCAGCTGTCTAGGGTTTCGCTCCCTAGCAAGATCTTCTTAAGGTCTTTTATGCTATCAATTCAGGGTTTGCAGCGACAATAAACAAGAAAGTCTATAAGGCCTGTTTAGTATACGTTAACGCAGAACTTAATCCACTAGCTTCAATAGTCTACACTATACCAGCTATCATCAATTGCGCAGGCGTCGTTGTTACACCAGAACAACTTATTACAGTCCCTGCACCACTACTAAGTATACCCGACGAGGTATCTGTCGCGGCGCTTATTCAACACTACCGAACGACGCCGTACCTACACAGCTTAAACAAGGGCAATATATAAGGCACCACCTATGCCGCGCTTAACAGAGCACAGTCTCCTTACTATACAGATGCAAGAAATTAGAGCTATAGCTTAACGCCTTCGAATAATGTAGGAGGACTTCAGAACAATAGGAAGCGCACTAACACTAAGATCGCTGGTGGTTCGCAAAGAAAGCCTTGTCCTTGTGGCAAAGGCGACGCCCACCCAGGTAACCCACGATGGGGAGCTTGTCTATACATCTGCACCTAGCTGCAAGGAATTAGGTTCAAAATTGACCCAGCTTGCGTCGAAGCCATTTAAAGATACAGTAAGGTTACTAGACAGGCTAAGCTGCTTAACAAAATACAAACAAGAGAGAAGGCGAAGCGAGATCGCGTTACACCTACGGGTTATATCAACACTAGCAACTAAGCCTCTAATAGAGAATACAAATAGGCACACATAACAAAATACCTAGCAATAAGCAACAAGTAACGTCTAACCTTAGTACTCTGTCACTCTTAGATCCTTAATTATAGTTTGGACATACATGTCTATAATAAGCCTAACAAGTTTATATAAATTTGTCCTATAATACTAGGCAAAAAAATTAGTTGTGGAGAAGACTTAGTGGAAATCGCTGTATAGGGTAAATGCGACATTAAAATCCAGACACTAGGTGGACCTATAAGGACTATATTAAGGAATGTTGCCTTATGTCTAGGCTTTATTACCTTACTAGTGTTGCTCTTAAGGCTTAGAGGAAAAAATATCTACTTTAACTTAGGGCGTAAATGCCTATACACAAAAAATAGCACTAAGAATCCTATCTAGGTAATAGTTAAACCTATAGGCGGTCACTATATTCTAGTAGACTAACGGTCTCCCCCAGCACCACCAGAGGACCACACCAACAGACCTTTCCTAGCGCTTGCCAACAAAAGGAGCTACAAGAAACCCTCTATTGCACCACTACCTAACCACATGTTATCTAGTCTTCACGCACACGTCTTAATAGGCTATACTAGAGCTAAATTAATAGAGAAACTAAGTCACAACGTTGCTAGCATAGCTCCGCTTATATCTCCTCCCCCTAGTACACAAGACTGCGAATAATGCAGAGTTAACAGGGCTTCACAGATTATCTTACGGAGATCTAATAGAGAGCACCAACCTACGCGTGCATTTGAAGCTATTGCTATCGATATTATCGCACTTGACGCCGAATCTATTGCGGGCAACTAGTACATCTTTCATGGTTACTGTCTTGTCTCCAAGACCCATATAGTGTATGGCATACCCAATCGATCTACAGATGTCCTGGATAGAGTCTTCAAACTCATAGACAGACACATTAAACGCCGCTACAACGCCAGCCCAGTGTTCGTACTAATAGACGGAGAGAGAGCTTATAGGTTTTAGAATAACCTTAGTGTAGTTAAGCACTGCAAACAACAAGGCATTACTATACAGCTCTAGTCCCCTAATACTACAGAACAATTAGGCTATATAGAACAGTTAGGAAAGATGCTAATTACTGTGTCTTAATTACTTAGGACTACGTCTAACCTTCTACTTTACCTATGCAAAGAGATGTACGTCTATGCGGCATATCTACTTAATTAGACTTCTATTAAATTATTAAACTAGACCACACTATTTGAGGCTGCACACAGCAAACCGCCCTCCATCGCTCATCTACGCATCTACGGATGTAGAGCATACTACCTTCGCAAGAAGATTCCCCAAATAGACAAGCTTTCCCTAAGGGCGCTTATTGGTTACTTGGTAGGCGTAGACTCACGCAATATCTACCGTATATGGGTACCAAAAGCTGTATCCCACGGACACAGAGGCAAGGTCATTCGAATAAGGGATGTTACCTTTAATAAAGAACTATTCTTTGGATCTACTGATAAAGAGAGCCTACTTAGCATTTAGTTAGATCAAGCTATCAACAATATTAAGGTTGAAGAATTAGAAAGTGAGCAGGAAGATTCTAATAAGGAAGTATATGAAGATGCTAAGCTGTCTATCCTTCCCACCGAAACCCTACTCGCAGGCGAGAAATCAGGCCAAGCTCATGATGTACACCGTGGCAGAGATGCATACCCTTCACTAGTTTCTATAGTTAATCGGACCTCCGCGCCGCCAACGTCAGTACCAGCTACACCGCCAACGCCCTCTCAGTCCTCTGCGTCCCCTACATCTACATCAATAGGACCTCCTGCGCAAAGAAAGCAATACAGGACCAATACCCATCTCCAAACTACTAATATATTGCCCAAACGCACACGAAATTCTGCTGCTAACGCTATCCAGACTTATTGGAACACGTTCGCGTTGGCCTCACTACCAGACAAAGTGCCCCAATCAATCGCACTATCACGGCGAGTCCACAGAGACCAGCTTCCGCCCCTGCCTCAATTTTGGAATGATGTCCTGAAACTCCCTACGTAGTTCAGAGAAGGCTTCATAGCAGCTGCAAAGAAGGAGCTGAATACTATCGCCAAAAAGGAGATATACACTGAGATTCCGCTCTTAGAGCTCCCTCTAAACACTAAAGTCTTGCTACTTATCTGGGTCTTTACATACAAATTTAATTAAGGCTACCTAGCTAAGTTTAAAGCACAAATTGTAGTAAGAGGAGACTTGCAGACTGTTGTGGGTGACACCTATGCTGCTACTCTTGCTGTACGAATATTCTGCGCTCTTATGGCAATTGCCGCCTACTTCAATATGGACATATGTCAATACGACGCTGTCAATGCTTTTACTAACGCCAAACTCCCCGAACCTGTTTACACCTTTCAACCAGAAGGTTTCCGTGATGGCAGGCACTACTAGCAACTTCATCGCGCCCTTTATGGCCTCAAGATGTTACTACTACTCTAGTACGAAGACTTTACAACTACACTTAAGAGCTTTAGTCTATCACTAGTACTTAACGCACCCTGTCTATAGAGAGACAATCGCATTATCGTCTTCTTTTACGTAGACGATATTATTACTATAGCCTTTCTAGGTCATTTATCCTTCCTTGACGCCTTTAAACGCAAGCTTGTTAAACAGTATGAAATTACTAACTTGCAAGGCTAAGAGAACTCTACTTTCTGTGGTATTACCACACACAGAGACCGCAACAATAGTTATCTTTAGTTGTCACAACGTGACTACATCTAGAAAATCTACGCCAAATACCTAGCACCTTAAAAGTCGTCCTAGACTAAGGCACCTACTTTACCTCTACCTTTTGAGGAGCTTCTACCATCAACAGAGTCTAAGAACAAGGACGCATCTTATCGTTACTCCCAGATAGTTAGATCTATCGGCTACGCCGCTAGTGCTACACGTCTAGATATCGCCAAAGCTTATTTAAAATTGGCTGAATTCCTTACTAACCCTAGCCCTAAACACTTATCAGCTGCATATTAGTGCCTCGCATACCTGTATTACTCCTAGGACCTAGCACTGCACTACTCTGCAGACTACACTACTCCGCATCTCTATTAAAAAGATACCAAAGAGACCAACTTCTATGGCGCAACTGACGCGTCTTACGCCGATTATAAGGCAACCCGCAAGTCCTCACAAGGCTACATCTTCTTCCTATTCGGCGGTCCAATCGACTGGAAAGCAACGCTCCAACGCTGCGTTGTTAAGTCAACTACCAAAGCCGAACTCATCTCACTCTCTATAGGGTACACTGAGTACTACTGGTGGTCTAGGATCTTTAATAATCTCCACCTAGACTTTAAGGAACAACCCTCTATGTACTGTAACAACAAACAGACAATTCGTCTACTAGTTACAGAGTCCCCTCAGCTGAAGACAACCCTTTGACACGTGGATATACACTACTATTAGTTACGGGAACAGGCACTATAAGGAACTGTTACTCCTGCTTACATTAAAACTAACTCTTAGCCCGCTAACAGCCTTATAAAACTTCTACCTAAACAGAAGTATTAGAAATAGTTAAAGCTCTTACAACTTAAGCCTATTCTAAAGCAAATTACAGGTAAACAAGTAGAGCCTTTAAGCTCTTCCACCTCTGCAACCTTATAGCAGAACATTGGCGGTTTAGGTGACCTATGAATCTCACCCCGTCCCTACGCCCACAGTCTCTAGAATTACTGTGTTTTACTGTGTCAATAAGGCCTATAGCTACGCGCTCCTCTAGTCTAATACTCCTCTATCTCTACATGTTAATAAGGTATATAGCCACGCGCCCCTCTAGTCTAACATTGCCCCTAAGCACTGCTCTGTTCTAGCACCCTACTTTCCCTGTGTTTCACAGTGACAAGACCTTACACGTGTTGTATCACAGCTCTAGCGAGAAGAATCTTAACGTTCAACGCAGAGCACTGTCTATTAAGAAGTTAATGATAGCTGATAACTGTCTACACCTAGGTGGATTAGCTACCTATCCTGCGGATTAGTTCCCTTAGTACATACACACCCAAGGCACAAGTCTAGGTATTAGCAAGGAGTTCTGTCTCCTTGTGCTGGCGCAGCTATATGGAGTGGTTCCGCCCACTTACGCTGGAGTCAATCACACTGGAGTCAATTGAGACGGCTTATATTGATGACGAACACGGGCAGACCTCAGCACTAGACTAGGACCCACCTTTTCTTATTTTAAGACCAGACTCTCCTGTAAGGTACGCCCTTACTTGCTGGCCTAGCTATATGGAACAGTTACGATTGTTTACGCTAGTACCTGGGCAGACTGCTTTCTCATAGTGATTTCACATTGAAACAGACCCAATCTACCGTTACAGGCTATATGCTGAGGACACTCAGACGCCGACCCACACACAGACGGCTCAGGTGACCCATTAGTCTCACCCCGTCCTGGCGGTTCAGGTGACCAATGAATCTTACCCCGTCCTTGCACTCACAGTCCACAAAATCACTGTGTTTCACACTGTCGATGAGGCATATGGCTACGCGCCCCTCTGGTCCGACACCATGTCAATGAGGCACATGGCTACGCGCCCCTCTGGTCTGACACCTTTTAGCTCACTCACACTGTTGTCACAGTGTTTTAGGGTGACTTTTACGGCAAGCAGCCCACACAAGAACCTGCTGACGGCTCCTTTTTCTTCCCCTCACTGAGGTTGGGAGTTGTTTGTTGCCTGTCGCGCCATTTTGACTTCATCTCTTGTCGCCACGCATACCTGTTTTGACTCAGGACCTGGCATCTCTCAGATCACCACTGTTGGCAATCTGAAGGGGGTGTGTAAGACTGCCGCATGGCTGTATGGTCGGTCCTTGGTCACATGACCTCGGCCGGAATAACCTTATGCCTAGCCTCACCCATACACCTTCAGGGGCCTCGGTCCTCCATAGCAATGAATACACCTCTTTTCTCGTGGTCAACCTATATCACTATGAATTACTGTGATCTCTACTATCTTACACTAAACATCTTTATATATAACGTAGGCACAAACTTTATAAGTATAAAATTTTATATAAAAGTAAGAATTATAGAAATTATATATAAATAAGTACCTATTAAGGCACATTAGTTTGTTAGTAAGATAGAGAGATATTACACGCCTCTATACCGCGTATAGAATATACTCTACGCTAAGCTTGCTAGTATTATATCTAATAAAGCGATCCTTTAGATAGCTGTAAAAGCTATTAATAACACGGCCGGCCCTAATAGTCTAGTTCTGACCTTACTAGTCTTTAGCACATACCTATGTATAACTATAGAGTTACTACTATTATTATTAATAATTAAGCGCAGTAAGACTATTTAAAAAGTAATAAAAGACCTATATAAGCTTACTCCTAAACGCTAAATTATAGATATATTAAATATCTATAATAGACCTACTACTATAAATATGCTTACGCTCCTGCTATAAAGCGAGGTTTTAGTCTAGAGAGAAAAGGACAACTAGAATGGCCTATACAAAATCGCCGCTATAGACGGCCATAACGTTACTGTTAACATAGTTAATAGCCTAATAACATTTTAGTTAATAGTTATTAAGCCGTACTATAGACTAGACAACTTCTAAAGTAACCCTAATGTGCTATAATAGTAGCACGCGCTACCTATAGATATAATAGTGCCGCTAGTAGCGCAACTACGCAAAAGAGGCTGCCCCCTAGAATTAAGAAATAAGAGAAAGGCAAACGTTTATATAACTAAGAAGAAAGACGCTAACCTTAAGCTTGCTATAAAGCTACGTAATAATAGAGTTATTATAACGCCTAGCACACTCTTTAAGGTATCTAATAATTAAGAGATTAGTAACCTAGTAGGCTATAGAGTGTTTAAGTTTAAATAATATAATTAGGAATTGTATAGTAAAATCTATATATTTAAGTTACGTCTAGTATAAAAAGTTAAAGAAAAGACAACTAAACCTTATAAAAATCCTATCTTATTATCTAAGAATACTAGAACTATAGCAAGTAGGCTATCTTAACACAATCTCTAACTATTCAATGCTGTAGCCAGCGTGTAATTATGGCCCTGGCGTCTATACTTGTATAATATAGGATAAATCTTAAGCTTCGCGATATAACGTAGGCATATCCATAGGCGCAGACAAATTTTAAGAGGACAATACTTGTATACCTCCCTACTAAGCTAGTACCTAGATATCTAGAAGGCACGCTACTCTATATTATTAAGCCGCTATATAGAATCGGGAAAGTAGGAGTCTATTAGTAGACAATATACTATAGATATTACTATAAGGAACTAGATATGTCTATATTAATATATAACCTATGCTTATTAGTAATAAATAGCAATATAAATAACTTTAGCATTATTAGTATATAAACTAATAATACCCTTATACTTAGAATAGCTATATTCTTAGCATATAAAGAGAAAAGACTTAAGAAGGTATAGTTTAGATTAAAGCTAAAGACTATACTAATGCCAAATACGCAACTAGACTTTAACAGCTATATACTTATAATAAACGCTAGTAATATAGATAACTATAAAGCAACCCTAAACCTTAAGCAAAAGAGATAAAAAGGAAAGATTAAGCTTATAGATATTAATACTCCTAATTACGCACAATAGTACACTAAACAGCGCGCCTATAGGGCGTATATTATGTTAATATATTAACTAAAAGCGTCTTTTAACTTGTTAGTGGTAGCTTAAGCGCAGCAACCTTTAGATAAGAATATTAAGGCGCTTAATAAGCGTCTTAAATAGCAGATAGAGAATCTTAATTATAGACTACGCTACGTACCTATTAACCTTATTAACACTAAGCTAATAGTATTTATAGATAGCTTCTTTGCTAAAAATAAGGACCTTAGCTTATAGCTAGGCTTTATACTTATACTTATTAATAAGTCTATAGATATTAATAATACTTTTATAATATGCGGTAATACAATATACTATAGCTTAACAAAGCGTAAGCGTGTTATATAGAGCGTACTAGCCTATAAAATCTATAGTATAGTTAACGGGTTTAATATGGGCATTACTATTGCTACTACCTTATAGATAATTATAGAGCGCCTTAGTCTGCCTATAGTTTCCTTAGTTATTTATATAGACTTATACTTTTTATATAAGTGCCTTATAAAGCTTAGGACAACTAAAGAAAAGTACCTTATAATAAATATTATAGCACTGCGCTAGTTATATAAACGTTGCGAGATTATAAAAATCTAACAGATTAATAGTAAAGACAACCCTATAGACGCTTTTATAAAGGCATTACTAAACTACACCCCAGAATAATTTATTAATAGCAATAAGATAATAGTCTAAATTAAGGGCTAGGTGTAGAGACCTATAACCTCTGCCTAGCGTATTTAAGTTTAGATATTCGATCCTTTATGTGTACAATTAATATTAAGAAAGAAAAGACTTCTAGTATTAGATTAATAATCTTAAAGGCCTTAGGTATATTATAAAAAGGTGTATATAAAGGAGCGAGTATTCTATTAATAGTTATTAAGGCCTCTATTATATTATAAAACACTATATATGTGGAGCGAGCCCTATATAGAACTAGCTTCTATACTCTATAATATACTTTGCTCTTTAGTAAATAGAATAATAAGAATCTATCTATTAATAAAATATAAATTGTTATTAAGTATTTTCTTTTAGCACAAGTGTAATAAGTTCTCCCAATATATATATTATTAAATTATCTACCTAGCGGTAGAATAATAAAGACTTTTATTTTAAATAACATAATAAAAAAAGCAAAGCCTCCTACTTAGTAACTAAAAAGATTGTAAAAAGGCAATTAAAAATGCGTGTTTAAACTACTAAGTAAGCTTAGTAGTTTTAGTGCAAAGCTTCTATATATAAATTTTTTATAAAGAGGCTACTTAGAACTTTTAGAAAGAGGTAAAACTTTAGCGTAATAATACTATAGTTATTTATTCTTTCTCTACTATTTTAAGTTATAAATTCCTATCTAAATTATTATAAATAATATAAGTTAATATATTAATAGGTACATTTTTTTTAAGTAGTAGGACAAAGATAATATATACTAGATATACTATTACTCTATTACTATACTAAGATTATTCTTAATAAATCTTCCACTATCTCTTTACACTTTACTATCTATCTAGATATTAATATTTTTTCTAAAAAAGTACTTACTATTACTAAAGAGTATATACTATAGTTTTACGCTACTACTACTAATATAACTATACTAGAGTTTTATTTTATCTATAAAATACTTATCTAGTATAAAGAATAGGTATATTTAACTATTTATAAGGCTATTCTTATATACTAGTTAGGCTAGTAGCTAATATAGTTTATAAAAAATAGTAGCACTATATACTTATATTAGTAAATATAATTATGTTAGATATTAGGTTACTAGAAATCACTATAATTTTACTATAAAATCTAGTAGTGACGTAAGTTCGATTATATAGTCTTCTTATAATAATAATTAGTGTAACTTATAGTAATTTTACTATAAGATTACTATAAAATATATAAAGAAGACTAGCGTACTACTATTATACTACTCCGCACTATTACTAGTGCGTTTTAGCACTAGATAGATATTGCGTATAATAGCTAAGCTTCTCTAATAAAGATTACTTAATAATTAATTTATTATTAAATCTATTACTTTTATCTTATCTTAATAAAGATACTTATGTATCTAATAAATTACTTCTTATTAGTACTAGAATTCTCTAGTAGAGAATATAAAAGAATAATAATAAGATTTATATTAATAAGCTCTAGTATAGTAAAAGTATTATATAAATCTATAAGATTCTTGTAGCTATTAATACTATTAAGTTAGAATAACTAATAATAGTAATAGTAATAATAAGCCAAGTATGCTATATACACTATAAGTAAATCTTATATATATTAGAAGCTTATATAGTATAGGCAAAGTATAAGTAGGTTTAAAGTTTAAACTATTATTATATTATTAAATATTTAAGATTCTTTAATTAGAATTAGGTACTATATATAGTATATAATAACCTTCTATCTTAATCTACTTAAATCTCAAACTAAAAAAAAGGTTAAAAAAGGTATTTGGCAAGCCTACTATAAAATATTTATAATAAGGAACTTTGTATAATTATAATAATATTTAAGTATTAAAGAATCTATATATATAATTATTTAGATCTTATAATCTTTACTAACTATAAAAACCTAATATAATTTATAATAATAAAAGAACTAATACTATAATAAGCTAAGTAGATAAA
Organism: Laburnicola sp. JP_R_19; assembly: GCA_031010545.1. NCBI lineage: Eukaryota > Fungi > Ascomycota > Dothideomycetes > Pleosporales > Didymosphaeriaceae > Laburnicola > Laburnicola sp. JP_R_19. Next base: position 508,692 of record VOIT01000126.1, on the reverse strand, counting down.
AATACTAAAATAGTATAAATTTAAGATTATATACACGCTAGATAAGAAGAATAAAAGACCTAACGCTTTTAGCTAATAAAGTAACCTTGTAGAAGAAAAGATAAAGATATACTTTATAATACTTTAACAAAAGTAAGATAAATTATTTAAACTAATAGTAGAACTTAATTAACTCCTAGTTATTACTAAAGAAGTATCTAAGAAATAATAAACTAAGATTATTTTATAATATTTTAATGACCCTATATATAAACACCTAGGTATTAAAAATATAATAAAACTTATTTAGTAGAACTATAACTTTAAAGAAATTAAAGAAGTAGTAATAATATTTATCTATAAGTATATAAATTATTAATATAATAAGTATACTATATATCTTAAGTACAAAGACCTATAAGCTATTAAAATACTAATAGCATTATAGGAAGATATTACAATAGACTTTATTATAGAAATACTAAAATTTAAGAATCTAGTAATAGAAATTATATATAGTACTATATTAATAATAGTTTATTAACTAACTAAATATATTAAACTAATACCCTATATAAAAACTATAATAGTAACGAAACTTATATTCCTTATTTTGGATTAACTTATTAGATATTATAGAATTCTAAAAATAATTATTAGTAATAGAAATAAGCTCTTTATCTTAAATTACTACATAACACTTATAGCACCTATTAGAATAAAATAAAAGTTATTAATAGCTTATTATTTATAAATAGATAGACAAATAAAATATATAAATAAAACTATAGAAATATACCTATACATTTACTATAATAACTAGAGAAATAACTAGGTTTTATTATTATCTATTATATAGCTTATATAAGCTAGCGTACAAGGATCCTGATCACCCGGTGTTTCTGATCACCCCATCAAAACGCGACACCTGAACAAAACACGCGATATCTCTCTACAACGCTCATCAATATGGACGCCCGCGAGCATGCTATACAATCCGCTATTCGCGATTTCGCTGCAGGTCTTTATACAAGTCAGCGTGCAGCTGCAAAGGCGTACGGCATCTCCCAGTCTACGCTATCGATGCGACTCCGTGGCGTAACAACGAGCTCGCTCAGTCACCAGCACCAGCAGCGATTAACTCCTCGACAGGAGGACTTTCTAGTAGAATGGATCCTTGAAGAAGACGCGCGCGCCTGCCCTCCCTCACACGCTCGCGCGCGAGAAATGGCCAATCGAATCCTACGTATGAACGGCGACGATCGTCCTGTTGGCAAGCACTGGCTATACCACTTTATCAAGCGCCAGCCACGTATCGCCTCTGTAGTCGGCAGAAAGCTAGAGGCTCAGAGAGCTGATGCAGCGACTCCAGAGCAGTTGCGCGCGTTCCTAGAGCGCTATGAGCAGACTCGACAGCGGCTCAACATACAGGCGGAGAATACATACAATATGGATGAGACTGGCGTTGCTCTAGGAGTATGTACAAACACTAGAGTACTCTCTAGTAGTCAGAAAAAGAAGGCTTACATTCGGTCTCCAGAGAATCGCGAGTGGGTCTCTATAATTGAGTGCGTATCGGCGACAGGGCAGAAACTACGCTGCGCAGTTATCTTCAAAGGCCAGAGCCTACAGACTACCTGGTTCCCAGCTAAATCCGTGCCTAGCTGGCTCTATACAACCTCTGAGAACGGATGGACGTCGAAAGCGATAGGTGTTGAGTGGCTACAGCGTATATTCATACCTGAGACGGCTATAGGTGATGGCCAGTACCGCCTTCTTATCCTCGACGGTCACGGCAGCCATATTGATATAGACTTCCTTTGGCTCTGCAAGCAGCATCGAATCGAGCTCTTATACCTACCTGCGCACTCCTCACACGTCCTACAGCCTCTAGATCTTGCTCCTTTCTCTGTAATCAAGTCTAGTTACAGACGTCAGATCCAGGAGCTCGCATCACTCGACGACGCTGCGCCTGTCAAGAAGGAGCGCTTTATCACCTGCTATCATCAAGCTAGGGAGGAAGGCTTCACAGAGCGTGTGATTCGAGCTGGCTGGCAGGCATCTGGTATCTGCCCATTCAACATCAATCACGTGCTCAGCTCGTCGCAGGTCTCTCAGAGGCCTACTACGCCTACACGTCAGCAGCAGCCTCAGCAGCAGCTCCAGAGCTTCCTCTCGACTCCCCAGGGCCCTCACGATCTCTATATAGCGCAGCGCAGCGTCCAGAGCGTTGAGAATCTAGGTCGTACGACCCGGCTGCTCCTACAGAAAGCAGGTAAGGCTCTAGCAGCTGCAAATACTAGAGCTGCAGGCCTAGAAGCAGAGAAAAGACGCCTTGAGCAGCAGCTAGAGATATCTACCTCTCAGCGTCAGCGTAAGCGCGTTCGAGTAGACCCAAATCAACGCTTTGCAGAGGTAGAGAGTATTAGGGAGGCTATGCGCGCAGCTGAGGCTTCAGCAGTCCAACCACGTAGATCTACTATATCAAGCACCTCAGAAACAGCTGCTATAGCTACAGCAGCTGCAGCGCTTGAATCTATGTGTAGTCAATGGCAATTATAAGCAGCGTTGCTGAGATATCGCGCGTTTTGTGCAGGTGTCGCGTTTTGGTAGAGTGATCAGAAACACCGGGTGATCAGGATCCTTGTACGCTAGCTTATAATAAGAAAGTTTTAGCAGCTATAAAATATACACTATTTTATATAAACTATAAAATATATTTCTAGCTTTGTAATTATATATTTTCTATAATAATTAGAGTAGACAAAGCTATTAATATAGTAGAAAATATAATAAAAGTACACAAAAAACTTTAAAAAAACTTTAAAAAAACTTTAAAAAAACTTTAAAAATGCTTAATAGTAATTAATTTTCTACGTAAACTAAAAATAAAAAAATAGCACCTTAGCTAAAGAAAGGGGATAAAGTATATTTGCTTATAAAGAATCTTTAAACTTAATAGAAGAAATATAAGAAACTAGATTATATTAAGGTTAGACTATTTTTTATTTCTAAATAAGTATTACTAGTTAACTATAAACTAGAGTTACTACCTAATACTAGAATATATCTAGTATTTTATATAGACTACTTAGAACTAGTAGACTCTAATATACTAGTTTAAACTACTTTATATTACTAAGCTAAAGAAAAAAAATTTAAAGTTAAATTAATTCTAGACCACACTAATAAGCTAAATATATATCTTATTAAGTAGAAGAAATACCCGCATAGTAAAAAAAATATCTATCTAAAAATAAAATAATAAGGACTTTTATATTAAATAATATAATAAAAAGTTAGAATTTTTTACTTAGTAATTAAAAAAATATCTAAAAGAAAAATCTTATATATATTTTAGTATATAGTAGTTAAAAAGAGTATAAAAGGGTAATTATAAAAAAAGTAATATTTTTTATACATTATTAAATTATCTATCTGGGAATAGAATAATAAAGGCATTTATTTTAAATAATATAATAAAAAAAGTAAAGCCCTTTACTTAGTAATTAAAAAGAGTGTAAAAAGATATTTTTTATATAAATCTTTTTATACTCTTTTCTAATTCTTTTTATTAATACCTTAAAACACTTTTCTATATTTCTAATAGTAGAAGAAATAACTACTATTATTATAATTCTTTTATTAGAAACTTCTTAGTCGTAAAAATAAACTATAACTTACTCTTTTTAATTACTAGATAAAAGACTTTGCTTTTTTTATTATATTATTTAAAATAAAAGTCTTTATTATTCTAGTTCTAAGTAGTTAGTTTAACACTATATAATAAGTTATATAACTAATAACTAAGCGTACATATTTACTATAGCTAGCTAATAGCCTTTTTAGTAAGAATAGCTAAAGGAAAAAACAACACACGTAAACACCAAATATCATGCTGCATCTTCCAATCATGTTCAAGTCAATTGCAATCAAAACCTACCTGCCAGAATAACCCTCCACCAAACGCCAACGCTCCATGTACGCCGTCCCACCACGCAGAGCAGTGTCCAGCTTGAACATGAAATCTAGTCTTTCCACCGATTCAGAAACTTGGCCATGTCGTCTGAAGGCATAGGGGCTGCAGCGACCTGTATCCCAAGTTAGGTATGCTGAAAAAGCCGATACCGACCATGGCGCGGTCTTGTGAGGAATATCATAATTGACATGGCTGCAACGTACCGTATTCTCCATGCTAGAAGCCTTATGCGTCTGAGCGCGCGTAATGGTCGTTTGCTGGGTCGGGATAGGCAGTCTTGCCGTCGCGATTGACACGGAGCTCGTCGGGTACAATGGCTTAGCGGTCTTCGCCGTGATCTTCGTAGGAGGCACAGGCTGCATCGGTGCATAGCGAGTGGCTTCCGTCTGCATGGTGTATTCGACCTCGAATTCCTCGTCTGCTGGGTTCGACACATCGGCCGGATCGGCAACGGTCGAATCGACGTCCTTCGGACCATCTGTACCCTTCACATCTTTCATGGCGGCCACGAATGCGGCCGAGAATTGGCCGGTCATGCCTTTGTAGGAGAAGCGATCTGAGAAGACTGTGAGGGTACCGCCGTTCTTTCCTGTAGCGATGATCTTGACATAACTGCAAGCCTCGGTCAGTATACCAGACGAGGCATCGGCAGAGATTCGAGACACGTACTATGCATTCTTGGGTGTGTCTCCACCTTTTGCCTTGTCGTCAATCTTGCCCTGTACCTTCAGTCCACCTGACGCAAAATTGCCAGACGGCGTTATAAGCCAAGGCTGGATTGTAGAAGTCAGTGTGATCCTCCCTAGCATAGGCGGAGCCAACTGACAATCGTGTTTGCATCCCCAGGGTCATTCGGACCGGCGCAGAGATGCACTGTGTATGTCGTGAGATCTGCAATGTCTGGTCCACTGCCGCCTTCCTTGAACTCCACTTCGATTGCATCTCCGGCATTGAGTGTTTCTCCCGCTTTCGGTTTGGTGATCTGGATGCCAGCGCTGGCCAGCGTCGCGAGCGTTGCTAACACGGCCAAGGGCGCCAGTAAACGGCCCATGACTTGGGACGGAGGGTAGCGACAGACGGTGGGAGCGAGCGGTTTAGCGATGCGGTGCGGCGGCGGGGCAGACAGGTGCAGCGGAGTATTTGTGAAGGATTGCGGCCGTCAGCGAGCGGAGGATGTTGATCGTCACAGAGTCTGGTCTGAGCGCGGTTCATCCATTACGTGTGGCGTTCCTTAGGGTACATATCCGGTGCCAAGGGAAGGCGGCAAGCATCTGAGGATCGCCGCTTCCGCATCCCACTAGGCTACTTTAGGCGGCGATGTGCATTTCCCCGATTCCCAAACAACAAATAAATGGCAAGTCGCGTTTACTTGGAGCGAAGAAAGTTTTTCATTGAGCAGTCCGTATGTGCTAAGTGGTATCTCAGAGGCCGCAAAATTCCTTCTGCAAGCCATGCCGTGCGAAAAGTAAAACACAGAACCGACGCTACATATCATACACAAACCCTAGCCAAGGTCGTATATTTTACCAAGACGCCAGGCTCAATTTGATGCGTCCGACGCTCAGTAACAGCGGAAGAATAAAACAAGTTGCCATGTTTACTACTGGCCGCGCAACTTGGGGAGCTTCAAATTGAATGATGCCGGCAGTTTTGACGTCAGGGTAGCGACCTGGCCTGCCTTCTGGAGCGCAAGAGTCGAGTCCTTTAGTCGCTCCGGCGCGAGGAATTGCAGATCGAAAGAGAGCAGAAATTCGACGCACAGCTCTAGCCGGCTGAGAGCCTGCTCATCGACGCCGCCGACAGCAGCGAGCCGCTTCTGCGGCCACCGGTGGTCCTCGATCGTCTTCATTGCGACTGTCAAGCAAGCAAGAACTAGCCGGTGCATCGTACGGTGCGTGAGCGGAACGCTCTTGTCGACCAAGCAAAGGCGGAGGATGTAAGAACCAGCTGCCAGCCAGACCCCCGTCGATAGAGGGCAGAACTGCTGTATGCGATTGACGTAGTCCTCCAGGCTGACTTTGGGCACACTCTTGGAGAAGAACTTGCGGGCCATGTTTGCTCGCTGTACCCACTCAGGCTCCGCGCCTGCGCCAATGTCGTGCGTGATGGTAATGACAGGTTCATCATGGTGCGCCTCCGACTGTTCGAGTTCCGTTCGGTGTGTCCTCTCCCTCTCAGCTGGAATGGGCGTCGCTGGCCGGGACGCCGTGCGCCGATGCATACGCGCACCAGGAACGTTCTCTTTCAACCCTTCTAGAGGATTCCGAGGCCGTGTTAGAGGGGGTGTTGCGGGGATCTCACCGGCGGCGTTGGCTAGTGAGAGCACCGACCGTGTCAAAATCTTCATTGCAGTCTCCCGGGACATGCTCATGACATCCAGCTCTTCTTCCGTCGGAGGCGAGGGCGCATCTTGGACGCTGAGGTTGCTAAACTCTGGGAGGACACCCGCATCCCCAGCCGGGTTTGGCGCTGACGGTGGATTCATTGGTTTCCGCCTCCCTGGTGCAACCACGTGCCCAAAGTGAGCTGTTGCTGGCGGCGTGGGGTGACAGACTTGGAGCATTTGGGACTCTGTTGGAACGCGGAGTCGAGATTGACCAATGTGTTGCACGATGGGAAAACAAAGGCGAGGGTTGGCTGGTGGTGATCGGCGATAGCTCTTGCAGGTCAGAAACAGACAAAGGTGTGCCTGTTATCCTCTATCAAAGATGTGGAGCCCGAAGCTTGAGAAAGTGCGGGGAGGTGAATGCAACAGAGGTCCAGTATTTCCTGAAATGGGATGGCGTCAGGTGAGGTGTGAGAGGTTAAGACCGAAGGATCAACGGATGCGTTGCGGACTTGCAGCGGGAGGCGGAAGCGTACCGGCGAAAGGATCTTGCGCGGGGAGGATGACTTGGACGGATGTAGGTATGGGAGGATTGGGCGTGTGGAGAGGCAGCTGGGTCGAGTGAACTTGTTGCTGACAGGTTAGTGACGCTAGTGGGAGACTATGTACTGAGAGAGACAAGGCGCTCGGGGTAATTGTCATGTACACGGGCACCTAGGCCATGGGAGAGTCTTTGTGAAGAGGCGGCTGCCAGGGGAGTGCATGCAAACCAGTAGACGGAAGAAATTGCAATGCGTTGGCAGGTGACGAGCAAGGCGGCGCGGGAGCCTGACTGGGCTTCGAGACGAGGTGAGGCAGCAGAAGGGTCTCGTGCAGTGCAAGATCCGGCTAGGCGCTGGCCCGGCGGGCCGACAGGTGGGAGACGAGCAGCCCTAGGTAGGCTTCTGGACGCTCGTCGCACATGCAGGCGGTCAGGGCATGAAGGGGACGGCAGAGGAGTCGCGGTGTCGACTGTCAGGGTCGTCGTTTAAGAAGCGCTGCAGCAGAACGACGAGCACACGCACACGTCAGGGCGGCCCCAGGCTGGGGGTGAGATGCGGGTAAGGGCGCGATCCGCCGATGGCTGGCATGTGGGCGGATGCAGGGCAGGGTGCGGAGGATCACAAAGGAGAAAGGACAGAACGGCAGCAGGTCGCACAGGGGAGGATGGATGGTGGTGACGGCGTAGCCTGTCTAGCAGATGGTAGAGAGCTGCTTCGTGCCTCTACCGCATCCCGGGGCTAGTTCCGGCGGGGTCGCGCTGCCCTGCTTCGCTCGACACGTGCAAACAGACGACCCGAATAAAGACATGTAGATAGTAGATGCTAGCCTGCTAGTAGGAGGTAGCTGGTAGCCTCCCGTCTTCCGGCCACGATACACACTCACTGCACCGTGGCACGGCTGGCGCTGCGGCACGTCACGTCGCCAACACACCACCTGGACACCGCGGAGACGGGGCGACAGCCGTGCAAAGTACGACATGTTGTGTATGCAGCCGTCTGGTTTTCCCGCGCAGCCTGCACGGCCTCGGCTTCCCTCCTGATTAGCCCGGGACAAGTTTGCACATACAAGGTCGCCATTCATTCGCGCGATGGCCTTCGCCATGTCTCTACTTCGCCACCGTAGCCGGCATCGCGGTCTTAGGCGAACTGCTCGCTTTATCATTCGCCTGGCCACAAGTACGCTCCATGGTATCCTCCCACTGGCCACTTCTCCCGCGAGGCAGGAGCGACGGGCGGCCGCTATAAATTTCCCACTTTGTCCCACCTCTCCCGGAATCCTACCAGCCCACCGGACGGCGCCAACACAACTTGGGCCACGTTCTGAGCTCGACCATGTTACTGTTGCAAGTTCCCGTCCCGCTTGACGTCAGCATGCACCCCGGCGGAGCCCATATGCATGCAGTCAAGATGGATAGGCCTGTGCAACTCAGAAACCCGGTACGAAGACGTTCTTCCTCGCACGTTGCCTGTATCTCTCCATCAGGCGCTCCACGATGCGCTTTGTCGGAGTCTCGAGTTTTTGTGGCTTGATTTGCGCCATTACAGCTGCTTCGACCCAGGGTCTTTATGACTTGGTCGAACGTCGACTACCGGGCCATAGCTCAGATTTTGCCTTCACTCTGAACGAAACCATAGTCGCAAATGAGACCGAACGCCAAAATGACCAGTACGCAATCACCACATCCTCCAATGGATCCATCGCCATCTCCGGCAATAGCGTGAGCGCGCTGGCGACAGGCCTGCGGAGGTATTTCGTCGACGTCGCGCATGTGGACCTGTATTGGTTCATCGGGAGTCGTCTGGACCAGACCTCGCCTACACTACCACGCCCGAACGGGACCATCACAGGGGCCAGTATTGTGCCTTGGAGGTACTTCTTCAACACTGTAACCTTTTCCTACACGACACCCTTTTGGAGCTGGTCTGACTGGGAGCTCGAACTGGATTGGTTGGCCCTCCACGGTGTTAATCTACCTCTCGCCTGGGTTGGCTTCGAGAAGATCCTCTTGGATGTTTTCCAGGACGTCAACCTCACCACATCTCAGTTTCTGCCTTTCTTTTCCGGCCCGGCTTTTCAGGCTTGGAATCGCTTTGGGAACACGCAGGGCTCCTGGGGCGGACAACTTCCGCTGCAATGGATCGACCAACAGTTCGAGTTGCAGCAAAAGATCCTCGCTAGGATGCTAGATCTGGGCATGATGCCCATCCTGCCTGCTTTCACGGGATTTGTGCCAAGGGCCCTCGCAGACGTCTATCCGAATGCGACAGTTGTCAACGGAAGCCAGTGGGAAGATTTCCCGACCAAATTCACGAACACGACTTTCCTCGAGCCAGCCGACCCGCTCTTCTCCAAGCTGCAGAACCTCGTCCTAACCAAGCAAATCGAATACTATGGCAACGTAACACAATTCTACACGCTCGACCAATACAACGAGAACGACCCTGCCTCTGGAGACCTGGACTACCTTCGAAACGTGACTCGCGGGACCTGGCAATCCCTCAAATCCGCGAATCCTGCCGCCGTATTGGTCATGCAAGGCTGGCTCTTCACTTCCAACGCTGATTTCTGGACTAACGAGCGCATCGAAGCGTACCTATCCGGCGTAGAAGACGATAAGGACATGCTGCTGCTGGATTTGTTCTCCGAGAGCCAACCGCAATGGCAGCGCACTGATTCGTACTATGGCAAGCCATAGATCTGGAACCAACTGCACGACTACGGTGGCAACATGGGGTTGTACGGCCAAATCGACAATGTAACGATAAACCCAATCGAGGCACTCGCCAACTCTTCGTCCCTGGTCGGCTTCGGTCTCACGCCAGAGGGCCAGGAAGGCAACGAGATCATGTACGTGCTGCTCCTGGACCAGGCGTGGCAAAGCTCGCCAATCGACACCGCGTCGTATTTCCATGATTGGGTCCGTACTCGCTACTCAGGCCGCAACAACACAGTCCCGGCGCAGCTGTACACGGCGTGGGAGTTGCTCCGCACAAGCGTATACAATAACACCAATCTCACTTCCAATGCCGTATCCAAAGCCATCTTCGAGCTCGCGCCAAACATCACGGGCTTGACAAATCGTGCAGGCCACCACCCCACAACCATACACTACGATCCTGAGATAGTCGTCTCGGCGTGGAAGAATATGTACGAAGCCGCAAGCGCGGACGCGAGCCTTTGGTCTAACGCAGCGTATACACATGATTTTGTTGATGTGACGAGGCAGGTGTACTCGGATGCGTTTACGACGGCTTATAGCGCCCTGATACAGGCATGGAACTCGTCTTCGATGAGTGGTACCAATTTCGAGAAGGATACCGACACCTTGATTGCGTTGCTTCGCACGCTGGATCCACTTCTCGCGTCCCTTCCGCAGTTCAATCTCGCACCCTGGATAGAATCCGCGCGCTATATAGCGCCCAGTTCCACCAACGGCTCTGCCATTGCGGACTTCTACGAGTACAACGCCCGGAACCAGATTACACAGTGGGGCCCGTCAGGCGAGATCAACGACTATGGCTCCAAGTCCTGGGGCGGGCTTGTTGGCGATTATTACCTGCCGCGATGGCTGGGGTTCTTGGAGTATCTGGGTAGCGTGCGGCCAGACGAGTATGAGCACGAAGCTGTGAGGGAGCGAATCGAGAGCGTGGAGGTTGGGTTCCAGGTTCCAAGAAGTGGATTAGGGATGAGGAGCAGTACGGGAGATGTCCGGAGTGTGATTGAGAGCGCAGTTGTGCCGGCGCTGCAGAGAGTGGGTGTGGTGTAGCCGTGGTTGTGCATGGTTTGAAATCGCACGTCAGTGCCCAGACAGCACTGCAATTAATAGTAATCTTGCAAATGTGTCCACAGTGAAGACATCCTATGCGCGAAGCCTCGCTGACACTAACAGTGAAACGATATTGCTCGCGCATTCACGTGGACGCTAACGCAGGAACACGTCCAGTTCGGGACAGGAGCCCAGGCAGCTCCACGAAAGCGGTCCGGGCTCCCCCAGCAACCAGCAACCAGCCACCAGTGACCACACCGGCCTCCTCTGCAGTCGACGCAAGTAAGCCCACCCAACCCTCGCGCGCCCGTCGCAAGCTTTCACTCAATCGCTCACTGAATCCTTTTGTCTCATTTCCACACGCCTTCCCTTTTTGCACGCGCCCGCGATCGCTCACACGTCGCAGCTGCCGTAACCCGAAGCTCTTTCACCAGCTTCCTGCCCTGCCCGCGCACCGTTCTTTTCGCCCCTACACTTAATACAGCTGAGCAATGGCGGACATCGATCAGCAGACGCCCATTGAGGAGACGCCCGCCGACGATGTCGAGATGGAAGAGGGTGTCGAGGCCGGCGCGGATTCCGGTGCTGGTGCGGGCGAAGACCCCAATCTCACCGAGCTGGAGCCTGAGGCGCCCAAGCTGGTCCTGTTCGCAGCAGAGTAAGTCAGTTCCTTTGCGACGCTGCGCAGCCTCATTCCGAAGCTATGCGCCAGCAATCGGACGTCAATTGGCCCATACGCCTCACGTTGTGGCAGAGCTGTGCGCGGTGGGCGAAGCGAATGTCGCTGCGCCCAACACATTGATATCGGATCTGTGGGACAAGCATCGGACGATCCACGGATAGCCGCTAATCATGCATCAGCTTGATGAAGAGCCCCATCATCGAGGTTGTCGTCGGAGCCGGAGCTGAACGGACCACCTACTCTGCGCACGAGGCCGTCCTGGTCAAGTCCCCAGAGTTCGCGCGACAGGTCCAGGAATTCGCACCAGGAGGCGTAAGTCACCCCAAGATCTCGCAGCCCACAGCGTTTGACGAATTCCTCTAGGTCCGTCAGATCATCATGAACGATGTCGACGTCGATGCCATGGGCTCGGCCATTGAATACCTGTACACGGGCGAATATTTCCCCAAGAAGACGTCTACTGCGCGCGACGCACCTCTGGAGAAAGACCCCCGTCAGCCCCCCACCGACGACGACGGTGTCGGCCTCCTCGTGCACGCCCGCATCTACACGCTCGCCGACCGCCTGCAACTGCCCATCCTCAAGTCGCTTGCACACGGCAAGATCCATCGCACAGCTTCGACGGCGAAGGGCGAGCTCGCATACGCCCGCTACGTCTACAAGGAGTCCAACCCGAGGACACGACCATCCGCAAGCCTGTCGCCGCCTTCTGGGCCACGCGCTCCCACCTCCTGCGCCACGAAGCAGAGCCAGAGTTCAAGGCCATGTGCCTCGAATTCCCGCAGTTCTCGTACGATGTGCTGCAGTTGCTCCTCGATATGCAGGAGAAGGGCAAGGGCCGCGGCGATGGCGAGGGCTCGCACAGGGGTCCGGCCGTCGTGCCTGGTAGCAGTCGCAAGAGGGCCAGAGTGAGTCAGGTATAGATGCACTGCATTGCTTGGTTCATTCCAACCTTTTTCCATCTTGGACGGTGGCTGTGCGGACTCGACCGAGCTTTTCTGATACATGATTTAGGCAGGGTGGATTCGGCCTCCCTCGAGCGACGTGTGAGAGGCTAGCCTTTCCGAGACGTGCATCTTCTATGTCAATGGCTATGTATCTTGTTGTCTAGAAGCGCATGTATCCTCCTTGGTATGTTCTGCTCGTGGGAAGGGGGAGCGTGGATCGTGGGAGGGGTGGTTAATACCTGGTGTTTGTTTGTACATTAGGTAGCCCGATGGCCGTGGGCGTCGGCAAGTATCCTTTGGCATAACGGGGATGGATCTAAGGTCAAAATTTCATATCATCTTTCCGATATTGTCTTGTGTGAGTTGTGTTTTGAAGTATTTCCTTTGCATGGATTCGCATCATCAACACAACACCATCTTCGCTAGAACTGTGTGGTGTAAAGCGGTACCTCATCCCTGTGTCCACTATGGGTGGATCATCTTACGGTATACTGTGCAAAAAGCGCCAGTCTGCGAGTTAATTCTAGAACAAGAGTTTCACAACCACAGGACTTTACGACACCCCACAAATCGGTCGGAAGTCTCATTCACCTTGATGCTTTGTTTTCCCCAGCATCACACCTCCCATTCCCCACCCAAAGCCTCTCCGTCAACTGCGCAAAGCCACCCACGCAAACGCCCCACCCCCCCCCATCATTACGCCTTCAACCCGCCCAACCGCCCATATAAAAACCGCCCGCCTTCCCACACCCAGACATCCCTCGCCAACCCACCAAACACCACATTCAACTCCCCACCACCACACATGGCATACACGCACGAGGCAGCCCCCGGGCAACCCACGCCGCCTGGCCTACCTTACACCCGCTACACACAGTACGCCATGTGACCCTCCTCCAAACCCATATATACACAGGCAACCAAATTAATCGCAAGAACCACACAGCACGCACAGCGGGCCCTACACACGCTTCCTCATCGGACCCACCGGCACACCCTTCGACGTGCACACCACGCTCCTCATACAAAACTCGCCTGCTTTTGCGCTCGCGCTCGCTCACGACCACGCCCATCCGCCCATGACTACCCACACGCCCCACCACGCCATCGCCATCCCTACTATTCCCCCCCAAGACTTCACCCCCCTAACAACCTGGCTCTACACCAAGACACCGCCCACCTTCTGCCCCTCGGCTGCGTCGGCGTCGGATTCCCTCCTCCGCCTGTGTAGGCTGTGGATCGCAGCGGGGAAACTGGGGTTCGTGCTGCAGATGAACACGTTGCTTAGGTTGGGCATGGCACTCATGCAGGAGCCGGAGACGGCGTGTGCGTTTGAGGTTGTGCGGTGGGTTTTTGAGCGGACGGGAGAGGCGTGTGCGCTGAGGGGGTGGGTGGTCGCCGTTTGGTGTCAGCGGCAGCGCGGTGCGAGTGCGAGTGCGAGTGCGAAGCTGGCTGGCACATGCGCGTGGGACGGACGGGCATCGAAATCCGATTACGAATCCGAATCCTCGTTCTTGACCTCAACATCGTCCTCCTCGCAGCTACAGTCAAAGTCAAAGGTAGATTCCTCGACCTCCACCATCGACACCGCCATATTCCACCACGCCACCACTTTCACACGCCACCTCCTCCACGCCCGCGCCAAGCACACGCTCCGCACAGGCGGAATACAAGCCTGGACAGCGGTCGAGCACGGCCTCCCAGTCATGAGGAGGGACATCGCGCTACCGGGACCGAAGTATCTGGTGTGGGATGCGGAAGGGCGCGCGTTGCCGGATCGGTGGTTTGTGCGTGGTTTGGGGGGCGTCAAGGACGGGGGTGTCGAGTTTGTGGGGTGGTGAGCAGGCAGGGGCTTTGGGGGTTGGGGGGTTGGGAATTGGAGTACCTAGTGGGATGGGGAGTGTACGCTGTATGCACTGCACGAAGCGAGGGCCTGTAAATACATCGTCGTAGGCAAGGACGGAAAGAAGAGCACGGGTTTCACGCTCTAGCGGACAAGGTTGAGAAAAATGAGACGAGTGTATATTTGGGCTGCCAGAGCATCATCACTCCTAACTCTTGCTATGCAGTCTTGAATGAGCCCAACTCAGGGCAAGATAACATAACGTGAATGAACAGCCCCAGACACCGTATGGAAATATTACCATATGCCGCAAAGTCAATGAAGACTCCCTGTCTGTGTGTCTGTGTGCGATTGCGGAAGAAAAAGCTTTTGAAAAGTGACGTGACTCGAAAAAACTAACCGTTAATCATGCGGTACGGCGCAAACCATGGCGCTGCATGATGACCAGCCGTAGCTATTATGCAGCACTATCAAGCGCTGATGGGGGTATACTCCAGAAGAAACCAAATGTCATCACGTGCTCAAGTGAGCCACGCGGGAGGAACCAAACGGCACGCGGGTATGAAAGCCAAAGCCAAGCCAGAAAAAAAAACGCCAACGGAAGAAAACGCCAACGCTGCCGAAAAAATCAATTTTGTGGCAGTAAAGATAGGTCACTCGCGTGTAACGGGTGCTGGGTAAACACACACTCGTAAAAAGACCCACCGCCATGGGCAAACAGCAACGCCATTATGGGCTCATGTGCGGGTGCTGCTTCCTCTGGTGGCGGAGCAAGTTATCGCGTCGAGAAAAGCCATGGACGTCAGTGCATCCAGGCACGGTGCAGTAGAGCTGAGTTTGCAACGAGGATTCGTCGTGGGTGCGCTGGTGACGGTTACGGTCTTTGGGGTACAGAAACCCCTCGTTGCAAAACGAGCACTTGTGTGGCCTTTCGGCGCGATCTAGGTGTCTCTTTTGATGACGTCTGCACGAGAGTCAGCATGGGGTACGATCGTCCCCACCAGCATCCACAATCACAAAAGAAGCGCACCAGCGAGCCCACTGATACCTGAGGGAAATAGAGAAGCTACGACACGAAGAGTTTCCGTACTTTGAGTACCCCAAGACGGGCAATGCGAACGCCAAGAGTACGGAAACCCATGACTCAGTATGCACGGCGGTGACGGCCTTACCCCACCGCAAGCCACTGTGCCCACCAGCAAAGAGACCGCCAGCAAAGAGAGTGGGAGTCTCACTTGAGATCGCATGAGCGGTTGAATGTCTTCCCACAGCCTACAGAGGTGCATGGGAAGCCAGCTCGCCGCGTTGGCAGTCGCTTGTGTGGTGTTCGCCGAGAGGTCGTCTCCGCCAACCGATCACCTGGCGTATATGTGTCTAGTACGTGGGACTGCACCGTGCTGGGCTGGATAGTGGTTGCATTGTGATCTAGCTGGCGCACGATTTCACCGAAAAGAGGTCGCCGTTCGTCTTCAGTGAAGTACGATGTCGGTGCGAGCTCTGGCTCAGGCTCGAGAACGGCGAAGGTGTCCTGCGGCCATTCCGGGTGCTCATAGAAGGTCTCGGGTGTGAAGGGCGCGCATTGCGGGTGGTATGTCTGCAGCGGTCAGCAAGAGGAAGAATGCGTGGTGGAAGGAGTGTTCATACCAGAGCATGCACGCACGTCTCCATGGAGATCCCACAGAGTTCGCAGATGGCAGTCAGCATGCCCTCTGGATCTGGGTAGAAGGGCTCTGGCGCAGTCATCGTCGGTCCATGGCAGGACTCGTCGCTGCTGCCGTGTCGAAGAGGAGAGCGAGTAGCACTGCAACCACGAGGAGCGTGTACATGCTATGGGTTGTTGCCTAAGGACACTGAGGGGACGACGGTGGAGGCAGCAGACAGCGAGGGACAGTGCGAAAGTGACGGCGAGTGCGGGAGGGGGCGCGGGAAAGGAAACGGTGGGGGTGTGGATGGCGCGCAGAGGTGCTTGGGAAAGTTCGGGGAGTAGGGCGCAGAGGTGTTGTGCGCGCGTGTGGAGGGCGGGAGCAGCACTATGAGTGGCCTCTCCGCCCAGGTACTGACGGAGTGCCGTGGCTGTGGCCTTCGGGTGGCGTCTTGCATGCTGGCGTGCGGCTCTGCTGTTCTGTCGATTCTGTCAGTTCTTGGGGTTAGCCGTGATGAAAGTGCATTTTGGATGTCGCTGCGAGTGTGCAGAAGCGTTGTCAGGATGGAGGGGGCACAACCGCCCGGAGTGCCCGATTCAAGGGCGCGCCAATCCTCCCTTCGTGGACCAATCCGTGAGGGCCAAGCGGGGAGGGGAAATTGCACCCCCGAGGCCATTCGTCATCAACTCATTTTTTACTCGCTCACCTATTACTCACTCATTCGCTCAGCGATCGCTCATCTTACTCATCCCCCATCACGATTCGTGACCATGGAACCTACGATATGTCGTTGGCATGTACCGGCAGTGAGCAGATGCTCATCGAGATGGGATGAAAAGAAAACCTCGCATCTCGTTGTTTGATCCCCGCCTGGACGCCATCAGCATTTGCATACCTAGCTAATTCATCGGTCACGTGGATACGCGACAACCTTGTGTCCGAAGCACGTTTCGCGAAAGGGTTGTGGTCGGGTTGAGTCTTGACTGTTCCATCAACAAGGCACAAAATTGTGAGCATACGGGCAACAATGGCTCTAGTAACGTACAGTTGATGTGATCGCATTTTCATCTTGTCTAACGCGCTCGCGTTGTCGCTCCGATCAGGCGGCATGATTCCAGCAGGCGCATCCACGGAAGGGCTAAAACCCTCTCTAAAACGAACGCAACCTTGGAACGGACTCATGGCTTCGAAGAGAGAACATAACTACAAGCTAGTACCGCAATCCACGAGCGCACACGATATATATACGCCCGCCTACCTCCTCCCTCTCAGCACAGGCCTCAAGATTTTCACTCTTATCCAGGCAACAGCCTCACATTCCATCCCATTTCTATTCAAGGCATAGTAGTAACGCGTGATATGACTCAATGGTAGCTAACAAGCAAGTCGTATTGCAGGCCTCTTCGCCGTAAGCATTACATCCGCGAGCTATCAGCCAATCAACGAGTCGCCACAGCATCCTGAGGTCATTTCATCATGTCCCTGGTGGGCTCGATGATATCCTAGGCATACATTTCGCAATTGTACGTACCAAATCATATTTTTAGGTCGCTGCAAAGACGCCCCAGACATTTTCCCGCCTTGCGTGCGGCCTCAACCCGAGCGCTTGCTGGTCTGATAATTTTAATAATGGAATGTAGCATGATCAAATGAGTTTGTTTATTTGTACACGGTGTCCGGAGTTTGTAGGTGCATGTGTTGTGGAATTAAAAACGCAATTGTTTTTGTTATTAGTGCCGACTTCATCGTCGTGTTTGCGCAGAGGAAAATTGGTCGTTAACGCTACATACGAAAATGGTATTCTGATTCGTTATATGTACATATTCGAACTTCGGGGGGTAGGATCCACGCAGATTCCGTTCCCACATCTGTCGAATATCGCTGTTGAGTCTGTTGGCGAATAGGGTATATTGAGAACAGCAACATGCTTTAAACCCGTTATTACCCCCATTTTGTGCTCATGTGCTCATTAAAATACCATCCGTATAGCATAGCGTCGAAATTCCCCAAACTCTCGTCATATCTCTGCTTTCAAACCCTGCGTGGGTGTGGACTCTTCGACGCCCTCGGACTCTTCGGAATCAGGCCTTGACCTTGCGTCTTCATCTTGTCAAGCGCGGCTTGCACGTGCTGCTGCCTCTTAGCAACATGGCGATAACGTTTCTCGACGGCGTCCTCGAAGCCTCTCGCCAGCTTCCTCTTATTCTGCCTGGCGTCCTTCATACGGTTGATGATATCGCCGAACCTGTTGAGGAACCAATCGCCAGAATCTTCCCATTCACGCGTGGGCAGGGCGCGGAAGAACGTGTCCTGGTCGCCACCGTTGAGATTCTTCTGCACGTGCTCGAGACGCTCGTCGAGCGGCTTCTCTTGCATGTCTGGCGACAGCACCGCAGTCTTTCCCCGGGGCACAGTGTCAAAATCTTCATCCCTCAACTGGTCGTAGCTCATATTGAGCAGGGCCGGCATATCGTAGTCCGTCAGTGGTGCCACGGGATCACGAGTGGGAGAATCTTCAATGAATCGCTGAGGCTCCCGCTTGGACTGCGGCTGGGCTGGCCGTGCGACGGGTGCAGCAGGTACCATTTGTTTCAAGGGCGGTGCATGGCTGGTGCGCTGGTACGCTGGGTTTACCATCGCAGGAGGTCGATTACTAGATGCAACATTTGCTGTGCGGGACGCCTCGGGCGCACCCTGGCCATAGTTCGGCGGTTGACTAGATATTACAGGAGCGACATTCGCCCGAAAGCTACTTCCTCCACGCATAGCAAGGGTGGTATTTCCCCGTTCATCCTCTCGGAATATAGCGGCCTTGCGGAGGATGTTTGCTTGACCAGACATAGCTGGTCGGGTCGCGTTCGAATCCGGCTGAGTTTTTGCAGGTGCGTTGGCAAGCCCTGGAGCCACTTGAGTGGGGTGAACCTTCACCGTCTTTCGCGGGGGAGTGCTCGGACCATCGTCTTGAAAATCTTCGAACGGTGGCTGTTGCCCTGTTTTCCAATTGTTAAAGAAGTCATCCGGAGGGCCAGAGGTAGTGCTTGGGTATGAGTTACCACCCCCTAAGTAAAAACCGCGCTCTTGCAATTCCTGATGTGCCTCTTCATCGAAGTCCTGATCTCCTGGATAAAGACCATCATCTTGCTCCTCGTCTTCAGAATCATCGTCTTCTTGGTCTGTGTCGTAATCCTCGATAGCCTCGGCCTTGCCCTGGGCTTGGGCGTATTGCTGTCGTCCTGCTCGTTGGCTGTCTTCGATCCTGACTTCAGAGTGTCCGTTAACAGTCGTGTCGAGACTGCCGGCATCTGTTCCGTAGCGATCGTCCCTTCTACCTGCATTGTGGCTCTCACCTGACTCTCGCCGCTGTCCGTTGTTCGCCTGAACAGCTGGAGGGTTGACAGTGTTTCCAGATTGACGCCGCGTACTAGGATGTTGCTGCGCAGGTTCATGGCGTAGGGTAGTCTTCGCCATTTTCACTCTGGCCGCATCGGCCGCTGCCCGTCTACTGTTGGCAGACTGGGGCCTGGATGGGCTGCCCGACCTGCCGCCTTTGACGAACTGTCCCATTGATGACGGGGTCATGGTAGCGGAAGAGCACCTTCTTACAATTCGTGACGCGTTGGTGTGAAGAAATGAGCGAGATAGAGTGCGCGTCGAGTGAGAGAAAGGTGAGTGAGTCGAAGCTCGAAAGGGAAAGCGTAGTGGTATGATATGGTCTAGCCGCATCCGGCAAAGCCTCGGTCCGTCCGACTAGGGACAAGATGACGGCATGGCTGGCTTTATCTTCACCGTGTTTCACTATCCGATAACGCACTGCGATCGCTTTCCGTTATGTCTTCATAGAGTGTTGCACTGCCTGCTACATCGCAATGGGTGAATGCTACATGTACAGGCTGCCCAATGAGGCATGCCACTCCTGCTACTCCGGCTGCCTTCTGCTGACCCTTACAGCTGCTTCTGCATCTGCTCACGCCCATGACCACACCCGAACTCCTTTCTCTAGCCCCGCTCTCCCACCGCATCTACACCCTCATCCTACGAATACTCCACAATCGCCTCGTAGTAGCTTCCGAGCTCAATTCGCACTCGGTGCTCCTCGAATGCTTCCACCCCTCCGCCAAGCTCACTGAGCCGCCCTACTTCTGCTCATACCACGGTACCGTCGGTCTCACTGCCTACGATGACTTTGCAGAAGATGACAAAGACTTGGCGAGGCGGTTGGGGGACATGCGCAATATGTATTCGAGCTTTCGGCCGCATCGAAGGGAGCTGGAGGCAGGCGGCAGGCGGGTGCGGAGGCCGCCGGGCGATGTGCCGGGCAGCCGGACGTTCGCGGGTACCGCAAGAGATGGATTCGAGGGGGATACCGTGAAGCAAATACTCGGCTTGGGGGGGCACGAGTTATTCACGCAGTTGGTCGCTCAAACCAACCTCGCAAAGATTGGGCTAAGGAATGGGCTTCCCACAAGCTTTGTGGATATAGAAGAGGGGGTCATTAGGGTGTGGAGGGATTGGCTCAAGGACGCCGCCAACAGCAAAAGGAAAGCAGCCGCGTCGGAAGTTTTAGAAGAACTAAAGGACAGCGACGATGAGAGGATATTGTGGGTCAGTTCGGCCAAAATCACAGGCATTCGGTTCAACGTGCGGGAACGAAAGTTGATAAGAGACGCCCCGATTCTTGTTCGGGCAGACGAGGAAGACATGCCCGTGAGCTACGAGATCGAGTACGACGGTAAGCGCTCTCGTCTCATCCAGAGAATGCTTGCTGATCTAGCTCCAAGAGCTTCTCATTCGAACCTCACACCTTCTCCTAATGCTCGAAAAGTCCCTACTACAAGAAGACAACAGTTCTGGGAAGGCCGTAGTCTTCGGTTTGTTCGGATAATCGACGTTGCTGTCTTCGCTTGCTTTCAGCACATGCAGCTGCGTTCGTTAGTACGCATACGTGAAATCTAATCTGGGTGCTACTTGGGTTGGAAGTACACCAAACGTCAACAGGCGGCATGCCCAAGCAACTTTGCGCTTCTAATCCGCTCCCCGTCACATCTCGTCTAAACAGCGAACGACTTGCCTTGCGGGCAGATCCGCTGAAATCGAGATGGTCTCAAGCCACAGTCTGTTGACCGACAGAGCGAAGTCTCAATCTATCACTTCACTGGCCAAGTGCAATTTGGAACCTTAATCACAGCACGCCCGAATGTGTGTGGTTCGTTCTCTCACCGCAACCTACCTTAACGGGATACCAACCTGCTGGTCCCTAGAACGTGTGGTTGCTCTGTCGCGCACACATCATGTCAGGGTAATATGACCCCAGCAGAATGCCCTGGGTCGTTATACGTGCAGCGGGCTCTGCGATTACAGATTACACTGTACTATGAGTTACCCCACGATCCAGTACATGGGTTGAGGTCCGGGGACATAATAGCGAGCGAAGCACCCCAGGATATACTATCGGCACACAGTCGGTTTTTACAGGTTTAAGTTCCATAGCTACGTTTCCACGATGCTACTACATATCGGTCACCGCAATCGAGCTGTCATAAGTAAATCAAGTACAGTTCCGATGTCATGAACATCCGCACATCTAGCGTTACGGATGACGAAAATCCACCACGCGAGTACTGCCATTGTCTAACCTGGGTCAACTCAATAAGTAACACCCATCCCACCCGTGACTTGAACCGGTACCCTAGTGCAACACTGGTTCCAGCCACCGGGTCCCTGACGCCGAATGCAAAGGCCGAAGTGGACCGAGACGGCACCATCTTCCCCGCAATATGCTCTCCGCACATAAATAAAAGACTGGGGCACCCCACACACGGTCGCACGATATTACCGATGGAGTTTTCCACTTTTCCAGAGCGACCGCGAAAACGGCGCGCAATAAATGCCTGCACGCTGTGCCGAAAGTCCAAAGTGAGTTTTTCCTGAGCCGCGTGCGCTCCGTTGATTCGTGTCGGCGGGTAGGTCCCTGGCACGGAGTTCGATGCTGACTCGATAATTAGGTGCGGTGCGATGGACAGCGGCCTTGCCAGCGCTGCGCTCGGAACGACACCGAGTGCCAATATTTGGATGCCGTCAAAGATGAGAATGTGCTGCGCATTGAGAGGCTAGAGTCCGAGGTCGAGGGCTTGAAAGCTGCGCTGCAGATAGTCCACATCTCGGAACAGTCAGCTGGCACTGGGGCAGTATTGCCGCAGCAGTCTCCATCCGTTATACTTGGTGCTGCGAGTGAATCAGGACTTCATGGGCCTCCTCACAACCACCCAGTCGCCGGCTCGACGAGTGGACGATCGTGGAAACAGCCGAGTATGAACTCTAATGCTGTTGATGCCGGCTTGATAACATGGGCGCAAGCCTCTTTTTGGTTTCAGAGGTGCGTCGTTGTCTGATGAGAGCTTCGACATAAAACTAACAGTCCCAGCTTCTTCAGCGGTAGCGTACGACATGCCTTCTGCAAGCTCGGGCGATGCTAAAGTCAACAGCATTATCTGATTCCTGTATTCTGCGCAACAACAGACACGTTAGAGTCTGTTGTAACTCGCAGTCCCTTCCTCTTTGACTGCATCGTCAGTGTCGGCTGTCGAGCTGAAGAAGGCTGCAACTCGCCCATCTACCACCGTCTGCAGGGGAGGCTTCGTGAACATCTAACAGATGTGCTGGTGGCCACCCAGACCCCGTCTCTCGAGATGATCCAGGCCATTGCAGTCATGGCCGGATACTCAGAGAACGGCATGTTCCTGATCGCCCTCGCTCTGAGATTTGCACTGCAACTGCGCCTAGAAGACGCAGTCGACCAACTGATGGTGAAAGTTTCCACACGAATGTGCCTGGTGACAGAGGAGGAGAAATATCTCTATCGACTTGTACGGGTGTGGCACGGCGTCTGCAACATCGAGCTTTTCTTCTCTCTCGACGGAGGCAAAATGCCAGCTACCATTCTTCGGACAACGTCGCGGCGAATCCGAGCGCTGGTCAACCATCCAGAAAGAACTTCGACGGATATTCGACTCCTCTCGCAGCTGGAACTCAATATTCTCCGCTCAAATGCATATGTCAACATCGCCCGCCACTCCAGAGACTTGGACGAATCCTCCATGCAATCGACCGTTCGAGATACCGCCATCGAGCTTTCCCTCTGGCTAGAAGAGTGGAGCGCACTCATCTGTTCAGATACATCCGCACCAGATCGACGCCGAGATTTACTGAATCTCCAGATCCAGTATGAATGGGCGCTCATAACCCTCTATCTGAAAGCTCTTTCCGTGTTCAGCAGCGACAATGTCGCAATGATGACTGATTTCCAGCGGGACATGGTACGCACTGCAAAAGAAGCAGCAGTACGACATTTACAACATCTCTTGGAAACTCCCTCGGCCCCATCTTCTCCTGAAGCCGCCTCGCCCAATCGACACCCTCCGCCAACCTACCTATCAACATTCAAATGGGCCATCGACTTCGTCTGGGCAAAATGCGCCTTCTCCGTCCTTCTGGTGCTCAAGCTCGCACTTCTCCTGCGCGACCCTCTTCACTCCGTCATTCTGCTCCTCCGCGATGCGCACCAGGTCCTAGAAGAACTCCACAAAATCACCGTCGGCCACATCGCATACTTCCAGATTCTCCAGACGAGCGTCGAGAAGTGCGAAGGCGCGCTGAGAGAACACATGACGCGTCTGCAGATCAGCGCTGATGGAGCAGATATAGGCGACAGGGGCAACGCCGAAGACGACTTTCAAGAGTATGCCCCTAGCGAATTTGTCTTCGAGTGGGATTTTCCGGGCCTCAACTTGAGGCATGTGCCACTTGCTTGGCAGGATTTGTTTGTTGATTTAGACTCCATGCTGTGACAAGGACGGAAAAGCGCTTGTGAAACTATTATGTTGTACTGTATTCTGGGGTAACTCATGGTACAATGTAAGTGCAGAGCCGTTGCACGTATGACGATTCAGAGCGCACTGCTGGGGGCGCATTGCCCTGACATAATGTGTATTGTCTATCATGGGACAACAGCCTGGGCATCTAGGCTATGGATGAGGAGGTAGATAGCCGCTGTAGGATGCGGTATTTTGAGAAGGTCGGTGAATGTATTACCTGTCCTGGGGTAACACGCTGTGGGTGACAGTGACATCTGCCTTCAGTAGACCTCCCAAATTGGTACGCTACAGTTCTGAACGGGTGCAACTCCTACATATGTACATGCGAAGGCTACCCATTTACATTGACCGGAGGTCTTTCCTTCATGGCCGAGTGCCCCTTCCACATACATCAGTAGATGTAAATAAAGTCTTCGTTCTTGATATCAGTGATGTCATCGAACGCCTTGTCACCCACAGCCGCTTGCGCCGCAGCGTCCTCACCCTCAAGCTCAACCTGTGCACCAGTCTCCATACTCAAGTCGACAACCTTTGCCGACTTCCCGAGCCGCTCGCGCTCAGTCGCGTGTTTGCGGTTCAAAATGGTGATCCACACAACGGCGAGCACGACAAACACGACGATGGCGATGAAGAGCCCCAAGTTCGCTTGGAGACCGCGCCTATAGTACGGCCTCTCGGAGGGCTTGAAGAGATGCGGGCCGATGATGTTTCCCGCGCTGGCGCCGATGAAGAGAATGCTCGTTGTGACCTTTCTCTTCGTGTCACCTCCCGTGTTCTGTCCGGACCAGGAATAGATGAGCGGCGAGATACCCGGGTAGAACGATGTGAGGTAGTATCCGAATAGTAGCACGCCACGGTGTTGCGGCTCGCGGCCGACGACCATCAGAATAACGATACCTGCAATAGGCGGAATGCAGAGCAGAATCAGGACAGGCGACTTCTTCTTAAGCCATGTGGCGAGCCACGCGCCGCCGATGGTAGCGATGATTTGGACAGCGCCGAAAGGCATGTTGAAGAGGATAGTTTCGAACGGTCCGAAGCCGAAGGATTGGATGATGAGGGGACCAAAGGTAGTGATACCGCCACTAGGGATCCTACGTTGTGTTAGTTTAGGACTTGGTGTTCCTTGCGCGGCGTCACTTACGAGACGGAGGTTAGCATGAGGAACCACAACCACGTCTTCGGGTCGACGAACGCCTCGAGGACGTGGTCCCACTTCCAGACTCTGGACGCGACGCCCATCTGGTTCATCCTCAGTCTCTCCACCGCGATCAACTTGTCGTTGCCTTTCAGGAATTTGGCCTCCATGGGCGAGTCTGGCGTGAAGATGAATACGAAAGCGGAGACAACAACGGTGAGTAGACCGCAGAAGAGGAAGATGATCTGGTACGAGTGGAGAAGGTCGGATTTGATGTGACCGAGACCGTAAGACAGCAGACTGCCCAGGATGTTCACTATACCCAGCATGGCATACCAGGCGGCGTTGCGGTTAGTTTGCTCGGAACGCTTGTACCACATCTGGACAATCGCGATGAATGCTGGTGCTGCAGGGAGTCAGTTGCGCCATCTGCGAGGGAAGTAATTACTCACCGACAGCGGCTTCAAAGGCACCCAGCAGGAATCGCGTTGCCATTAAACCACCAAAGTCCTTCGCACCGGCCATACCACAAAGGATAGCACCCCAGGTGAACACCATACCGCCGAGGAATTTCCCGATCGGGAGCTTCACCAGCAGCAGGGCAACAAGAGGCTGCATGACCATCTGTGCAATGTACACAATACTACCGAGCCACGAATACTGGTCGGAGTCTGGGTCGAGATTCGCATCTTCAATAAGGCCGAAAACGGAAGCGTACGATAGCGTAGTCTTGTCCAAACTCTGGAGGAAATACACCGAGAGGAGAATTGGTAGCAGGACGAGGTCGATTTTCTTGAGAACGCGCTTGCTGTCTTCTGGCGTTACGACGATGCGTTCGTTGGCAGCTAGCAATTCTGCAGCTTTGTCCTTGCCCTTGGTGACAGGCGTAGGCTTGTGGTACTCAGTCGTTTCCGTCGTGTTGATCTCATCCTTGTCGATCTCAGGGATGGGGGCGTCGTCCTTTGACATGATGGACTGGGAAAGAAGTGGGAAAGACTTGAAAGATGGAGATGGGTGGGTTCAGCATCTGGGAACCTATCGTTGGAATGGTAGCGACTTATATGCAAGGCCAGTCCCCAGACCCCATGTGACACGGGGAACCTGGCACCATCTTGACGGAACATCCTGGACCTGGACATTGAACAAGTCTCATAATCTGTAAAAGGTTAGGTCGACTATAAACGGATATGAATGAATGAAAAAGTGGTTGGCGTCGGCCGAATGTCGCGACTTGGCATGGCCGAAGTTCCCGCTCGACCTCAACCGCGGTAGAATTACATAAATAATCCGCTTCAGACGAAGTTGCGATACCTCGTCTAGACGTAAGCACCTGTGAGTTGTGATTTGCATACCTGTCTGATTATTAGCTGGCTAAGTCAGGCCAAAGTTCACAATGCCGCAACTCGAGTTCGTCCCCACCAATTTCCAGCCCATTTCGAGCGAGAGCGATTCAACACCGAGAGTGTTGCTTCAGTCGACCAAGAATGGATCTACTTTCGACTTCTCCTTCGAAGCGCTCAGATCTGGACTCTTCCGCACGACTTTCACCTCGGCGAACCATCGCCTACCCCCTCATCGAGCCGCACCGGTTCCAACCCGACAGCTAGACAACGTCAAAGTCACGTCGTGTCCATCAGCAGTAAACACCAAAAGTTTCGAGGTCGACAATGTCAAGGCGACAGTGGACTGGAGCAGTGGCCCACCGTTGGTCTCGATCACGCTTCCCAACCAAAATGCTCCCATTTACACCGACCTGCCTAACCGCTCATACGTCGCTGATGGGCCTGGTATTGCCCATTACACTCGCTACAACCAAAAAACTCTGCATCTCGGACTAGGCGAAAAGCCAGCGCCAATGGACTTGTCAAATAGGCATTTCGTGCTCTCAGCAACAGATAGCTTTGGATATGATGTACATCGCACAGATCCCATGTACAAGCACATCCCGCTACTGATAAACGCTACACCGAGTGGCTGCGTAGCCACGTTTTCTACGTCTCATGCGCGAGGCTACTATTCCGTCGGTTCTGAGATGGACGGCATGTGGGGCAAATTTAAGGTCTACCGTCAGGACTATGGCGGACTGGAACAGTACACCATCACGGGAAAGACGTTGAAAGACATCATAACCATTTATGCCGACCTCGTTGGCTATCCGCTGCTCGTCCCTCGATGGGCCTTTGGATATCTGGCCGGCGGCATGAAGTACTCTATGCTGGACGAGCCCCGCGCATGCGATGCTCTCATGGACTTTGCGAAGAAGTTGAAGCAACACGATATCCCCTGTTCCGGGTTCCAGATGTCTTCTGGGTACACAGTCGCAGAGACGGAGCCCAAGACGCGCAACGTGTTTACCTGGAATCATCACCGTTTCCCCGACCCAAAGGGCTTCGTGGATGCGTACCATAAAGAAGGCATCCGGCTCATTGCCAATGTCAAGCCATATGTGCTTGCCAACCATCCCGAGTACGAGAAGCTCAAGAATGCCGGGGCGCTCTTCACGGACTCTCTGACAATGGCATCGGCAGAGGCAAGGCTGGAGTGCGGGGGGAGGCGAGTCCGGCGTCGGCGGACACATCGATTTCACGTCCGAAGCTGGGTATCGCTGGTGGTACGAGGGTATCAAGGAGCTGAGACGCATCGGCATCGACTGCATGTGGAACGACAACAATGAATACGTTATTCCCAACGACAAATGGCAGTGCGCGCTCACGGACCGAATCTAAAGCAAGAAGAGGTCAGGATTTCGGAAAGGAAGTCGGCTTCTGGGGCCGCGCGCTGAACACAGAGTTGATGGGTAAGAGC
This sequence comes from Laburnicola sp. JP_R_19, assembly GCA_031010545.1. Taxonomy (NCBI): domain Eukaryota; kingdom Fungi; phylum Ascomycota; class Dothideomycetes; order Pleosporales; family Didymosphaeriaceae; genus Laburnicola; species Laburnicola sp. JP_R_19. Next base: position 481,170 of record VOIT01000126.1, on the reverse strand, counting down.
TCGCATGATGCGTGTTTTGAAGTCATGCCGGAGGAGAGGCCTTTTGTTCTGACGAGGAGTGCGACGGCGGGAACACTGAGGTACTGCGCTAGTTCGTGGAGCGGCGACAACACGACGAGCTGGGACGGCATGAGGGGTGCGAATGCGCTATCCCTCACGGCGGGCATGTGCTTGATGCAGGTGAGCAATCTACTACCGTCCCACGCCTCACGCACAAACATACTGATAACACCCCCCAGTGCTACGGCCACGACATCGGCGGCTTCGAAGGCCCCCAGCCCACGCCCGAACTCCTCGTCCGCTGGTGCCAACAAGGCATCTACTCGTCCCGCTTCGCCATCAACTGCTTCAAGACATCGCCCGAAAACAATAGCGTAGGCGACGTCATCGAGCCCTGGATGTACGAGGAAACAACCCCCCTCGTCCGTGACATCATAAAGCGCCGCTACGAACTCATCCCCTACCTCTACTCGCTCGCCCTAGAGAGCCACACAACCGCCACCCCGCCGCAGCGCTGGACAGGCTGGGGCTACGAGTCGGACCCCGAGGTATGGACGAACAAGCTGCTGACGGATGGCGAGACGCAGTACTGGCTCGGAGACGCGCTTCTCGTAGGCGGCGTCTTCGAACCCAACCAGGACACGGGGAAGATCTATTTGCCGAAAGACGCCGCGAATCCCGACTTGCAATTCCTCGACGTCAACACCTCGCAGCAATATTACGAGGCGGGCCAGTGGATACAAGTCCCCGCCAAATGGACACACAGCATCCCCGTGCTCGCTAAAGTCGGCAGCATGATGCCCGTCGGTCGCGGCGTGCAGGTCCTCGCTGCAGGCGACAAGGCGAACCCCGCGAACCTGCCGCTGGACGATTACCGCGGCGTGGAAATCTTCCCGCCTAAGGGATCGTCGGGTGGGAAGGAGTGGGTGAATAGGTGGTTTGAGGATGATGGGGTGGCGCCGCCGCCTGTGAAGATTTCGGTGTTTGAAGTCCGGTATAAGTGTGATGAGGAGACGGTGTTTGTTAGTTATAAGGAGGAGTTGCAGCCTGGGTTTGACCCGGCGTGGAAGGAGGTTAGTGTTGTTTTGCCGAGGGGGGATGGGAGGAGGGTGATGTTTAACGGGAAGGAGGTTGGGGGTGGGGAGGTGGATGGGAGGGGGAGGATGTGTTTTAGGGGGGAGAGTGTGAGGGCGTTGTAGAACGTTGTAGGGATTTGTTGCGGTAGGGATTAGAAGTATATGTAGTAACGAAAATCGCTCAGATCAAGAGGGTGGTGTTGCGTGCAACGCTGCCCGAGCTAGAGTTCAGGTTAGCCCAAGGCACGAGAGTTGTATCGTAGAAAGGTAGAAAACCCGTAAAATCACATGACTTGCTTACTTAGCGATATAGTCAGTCCATCATTCAGTGCCTCCAAATCGCATCCGCCATCCTCGCCACCTGCCCCATCTCCCTCACATCATGCACCCTCACGACATCCGCGCCCCCCCACACGGCGGCCGACACCGCAGCCGCCGTCCCCCAAACCCTCTCCGCCGCCTCCCCAACCCCCGTAATCCTCCCCACAAACGCCTTCCTACTCGCGCCCACCAACCACGGAAACCCCTCCAAGCCAGGCCACCCCCTCAGCTCCCCCAACCGCCTCAACAACTCCAGATTCTGCTCCTGCGTCTTGGCAAAGCCGATGCCGGGGTCGAGAACGATGCGCCATCGCCGTATGCCCGCTTGTTCAGCGGCTTTGACGCGCGCGAGGAGTTCGGTTGCGACGCCGGGGATGATGCCGGAGGGGTAGGCGGTGAGGCTGTTCATGGTTTCGGGGGTGCCGCGCATGTGCATGAGACAGATTGTGGAGCCTAGGCGTGCGACTGTGGGGAGCATGGCGGGGTCGAGGGAGCCGGCTGAGACGTCGTTGATGATGTGGGCGCCTGCTTCTATGGCGGCCGAGGCGACGGAGGCGCGGTACGTGTCTATGCTGATGGCTACGTTTTGTGCTTCGGGGATGCGGCGGATGGCTTCGATGGCGGGGATTACTCTGCTTAATTCTTCGGCTGAGGATACGGGCGGAGCGCCGGGACGTGTGGACTGCCCGCCTAGATCGAGGATTGTGGCGCCGGCTGCGATGTGGGATTTTATGAGGGTGGTGAGGTGGGTGGGGTCGAGATTGAAGTGCTGGCCGCCGTCGGAGAAGGAGTCTGGTGTGAGGTTTAGGATGGACATGATGTGTGTTTTGCGGGTCGGATCTTGGGATGCGATGGTAGGGAGATGAGGGGCTAGGGGTGTGAGTGGGGAGAGGGGGTCTGCTGATTTGGGGAGGTGGGAGAGTTGGTACTGGAATGAACCGGCTAGGAGGTCGATGTGTGGGGGCAGGCTGTGGCTAGGTATTAATCTGGCGTGGTGTTAGCGAAGGGATGGTTCGGAGTGGGTGACAGGGAGACGTACTCGCATAAGGGACGAAGAACGAATTCGCGTTCGAGCATGAGCTTGTGTGGAATCTGGAGGCGGTCGTTGGAAAACGTCTCGTTGTCGTAGAGCACGATGTCTAAGTCGATGTTCCGTGGTCCTTTGTCTATCACTTTTACTCTGCCCATCTTGTTCTCTACACCCTGTAACTCGTCTAGAAGTTCGATGGGCGATAGCGAAGTCTCAATCTAGTAGGCACGTGAGTTATTGGCCTATCACGTGAAATACATGGCACCTGGGCAGATACTGTGATGCCCACGCTGAAGTATAAGCCATTCACCATCCAAGGTCCGTGCTAGAGAAGCTGTGCTTCTCTGGTGATTTTGGTGGTGAGCTCTCCGGCACAGACAGGAAATGTGGAGGCGAATGGCTTATACTTCGGGTGATCACCACAGTCCAAGTTGACGGGTCAGATTTACCTCACAAACGCCATTGACGAATTTGTCCTGATCCAGGACATACATAGCCTTGGTCTCCCAAAGACTGCTCGTCCTAAGCACCTTGATCTTGCCCGTCTGATCCATCTCTTTGCATGCTTGCTCGATCATGGCCACGCGGTCCCCCAGGTTACTTCCCAGGGCGACAAAGGCGCGGTGTTTCATTCTGGCTGATTGATGTATAAACCGGGTAGGAAGTCGCTGGGATAGTTGAGCAATGAGTCTAGGCCGCTGTTGCGAATCCCGCCGTGGTGCTACTCGGCGATCGGATGGAAGATTCGCCTTCCCGACCGAGGCTGCCGCAGTCGAGTTATACCGTCCATTGGATCCGAAAACTCGTCCACCAGGCCGCGAACTGAGGTGTGCACTCACAGCTTTCAGGATGCTCAACGTCGACACTCTGCATCTGCTGGGACACACGACAGACATGGCGTCTGGTGTTTCCGAGGCCGAAACGAAATGGCTTGTGACAGCATCGGAGGCCGACGAGAACGTGGCCAGTTAGCGTCTGGCTCCCCAGGCTCGTGGCGCGCGCCCCAACACTTGCGAAATGGCGCTAGCCCGTTTGCGGCCGAGCCGAGGTACCGCGGCAGTCAAATCTACCCAAATCACTCGGTTACTCCGCCGCATAACTTAAGAGTTCTCCTCCTGCCTGCCCTCCTCTACTGTATCTATTGTCCAGACTCCATCTCCTGTTGCATCTTCACCTACACCCGACATCTTTCGACATACATCCGCAACCATGGCTTCTCCACGTACGCCGCCCTTGCCCACGTGGCTCGCCTTTCCCATGCCTCCAGCTGACGATGCGCAGAGCAGATCCGGACCAAGCTCACCGACCTGCTGAAGATCCGGCACCCCGTCCTGCTGGCCGGCATGAACGTGGCAGCGGGCCCCAAGCTCGCTGCCGCCGTCACCAACGCGGGCGGCCTCGGTGTGCTCGGCGGCATCGGATACACGCCGGACATGCTGCGTGAGCAGATTGCCGAGCTGAAGAGCTTCCTCACCGACAAGAATGCGCCTTTCGGTGTCGACCTGCTGCTGCCCCAGGTCGGCGGCAGCGCGCGCAAGACCAAGTGAGTACAGACACCGTGGGGCGTGATGCAGGAAGGAAGCATGCATGGCTGACAGGCGTCCAGCTACGACTACACCAAAGGCAAGCTCAACGAGCTCATCGACATCATAATCGACTCCGGCGCCAAGCTGTTCGTCTGCGCCGTCGGCGTGCCCCCCAGGCCCGTCGTCGAGAAGCTGCACAAGCACGGCATCCTCTACATGAACATGATCGGCCACCCCAAGCACGTGCAAAAGTGCCTCGACCTCGGCGTCGACATCATCTGCGCCCAGGGCGGCGAGGGCGGCGGCCACACGGGCGACGTGCCAACGTCCATCTTCATCCCGACGGTCGTGCAGATGGTAAAGGGCCACAAGTCGCCCATGACGGGCGCAGAGGTGCAGGTCGTGGCTGCAGGCGGTCTCTTCAACGGCCAGTCGCTTGCTGCCATGCTTACCTTCGGCGCGACGGGCGTGTGGATCGGCACGCGCTTCGTCCTCTCCGAGGAAGCCGGCGCTCCCAAGGCGCACCAGGAAGCCGTGCGCACCGCGGGCTTCGACGACAACGTGCGCACCATCATCTTCACCGGGCGTCCGCTGCGCGTCCGCACAAATGCGTACATTGAGAACTGGGAGGAGAACAGGGCGGAAGAGATCAAGGAGCTAACCAGCAAGGGCATAATCCCCGTGGAGCACGACCTAGAGCAGCTAGGCGACGACTTGGACGACGAAACCATAGACAACGCGCGGCCGTTTTTGATGGGCAAGGCGGCTGCCGTTGTGAACGAGCGGAAGAGCGCAAAGGAGATTGTGGATGAGTTTGTTACGGATGCTGTCAAGTGGCTGCAGACGGGGAATTCGATGATTGTGTCCAAGGCGAAGCTGTAGGTGGAGGCGAAGTAGGTTGAGCATCCATCTAGACGCTGGCCGGGGCGACGCTTTTATCTGGCTTTGTATATATTGTGTTGTGCTCTTCGTTGCTCGTTTATGAACTCACCTTGCTCGTTCCATACTCACCTCTTATCCTCATCTAAACCCCAACGACCCTCATCATTCCACTGATACGAATACTAACATCCCCACCCAACTATACTTTCTTTCACACACTCCCTCATCTCCCCCATCCACACGGCGGCCACATACCCCGAACTCTTCTCCTGATCAACATCCTGCTGTTCAAATGCCAGTCAGCTAAACAGTGGAGGTTCTCTCAGCGGAGTATACGATATGAGGTTGGACATGAAAAGCGTTGGATTGGTGTGGTGATTTTTGGGTTGGAGAGAACAGGGGTTTATGTCTGGATGGTTAGGGGGAGGGAGGTTTATGTGGATAGGAAGTGTGCTGCGCTGAGGTATGCGATGCGTTCATGAAGGATGGAGGAAGGTGATGCGAGACTTAAGAGGGATGTAGTACGGCAAGGCAAGATATACCGAAATGAATGAATGCATGCAAGGTCAGGTCGCCTACCAAGGAAGCGGTCATCGCTTTTCGCTAGTATGGAACAACAGCTGGGCGATATGGAGTAGTACAGTTAGTAGTGGAACATGGTCTGCGTGCCCATTTCCGCCTTGGAGTTGGAAGTACAGAACCTCCACGATAGACTTCTTCGGGCCTCCCCACCACCAACCCCCTCACCACTCAGCCCGCACCCTCCCCAACCTCCAAACACAGCAACTTGCCCACTCACACCTCCCCACTCTCCCTCACAGCCTCAAACCCCCCCACAACCCTAAATCCCAACCCCTCATAAAACCTACACCAAAAAAATCAGCCACACTCCCACCTAACTCCCCACCCAAGAAACAAAAAAACATACCTAACAAGCGCCCCCCCATTCCCCGCCCAACAATCCAACCAAACCCCCCCTTTCGTCCCCACCACCCCAGCATACTCCGCGACCCTCTGCACCAACGCCCTCCCCACCCCCTTCCTCGCCTCCTCCACAGCCCGGAAATCACTCACCAAAACAGACAAATAGAGGAAATCTTCTCGCTCGAGGGCCGCGCTGATAAGCGCCGCGAGACGAGGCTGGTTCGCCACGTAAGCCGGGAAAACACCCGTTGTCATGGCCGCGCCGACTTTGAGCATCGTTTTTCCGCTTGCGTCGTCTTTTCTCACTCTCGAGGAACTTTGCACATCAGCGTTAACGTCGACGTTGATGTCGACGTCGTCAATGGGGATTTCGGCTATGAAAATAGCGTCCACGAAGCTGGTGCGAGAACCCGCTTTAGCGACCGCGTCTTGCGTGCGGGTAATGTATGTTTGTTGTGTAGAGCGGGGTTCTGCGCCCCATTGGGCGGTGCTGCCGATGCGGGAGAGGTGCGGGAGGGAGGAGTCGAAGGCGGAGAGGATGAAGGTGGTGTCGGTGGGGAGGGGGTGGGTGCGGATGTGGAAGGGGGGCATTGGATTTGATTGGAATGGGAGAAGTAGAGAGGGAGGATAGTGATGCGGGGGTACTTGAGTCCGGGGAAGGTGGTTGTGTTGATGGTGTAGGGATGTATGAATCTTATGCGAGCAGGAGGCAGCTCACCCAATAGAGCTTTTAACCTAGATTATAAGCGAGTCGCCCTTACAAGCGAGTCGCCCACCTTGTCAACTCTCTCAGCCTTTTATAGCCTGTACATCCACAACGCAATAAAATAATATTAATATAAGAGCTGTCCTAGTTCAAGTAGTATCTACAGTACGCTTTTCACACGTTCGTGAGTTATGACCAGTCTCTCTGCAGCGACTGTAGCGCGCTAAGGCCTGCCGGCTCGTACCTGATCGCGCCTTGCCTTGACGCGTTTCTCCCTTAAGTTGCTGCTCAACAGCCCTTTGAGTAATAATATCCTCTCCCTCTGCCTTTGATAGGGTGCCTTGCTTCTAGATCCGCTTCTTTTTGCGATTCTTGCGCGTTGTAGCGGCCTCATTTGCTCTCTTAAGGCTTAAGATTCGCTCGCGCATAAGCGCCATTTGATGCATTGCTTTAGAAGAGCCTCTTTCTAGCTGATTAAGCCTCTCAATAATAGAAGCAGGTGACGAGCTCTTATGCGCGCGAATCCGCTCGCGAATCAACGTTGATTGAGCCTCTAGTTCGCGCACATTGCTGGGTGTTTTGGCCTCCCACACGGCCTCTGGTAGGGTTGCTGGCGACGGCGTCCTTAGCTTAACATCAAGCTTCGAGATCACTACCTCTGGATTGTGTGGGGCTAGTCTGGCGCCCTGAAAGCTTGCGCAGATATTCTCCTTTGTGATTAACTGGTCGTAGGCGGCGCGGAAGGCAGGTAGGAACTCAAGCTTGGTGATATGGTTGATATGGTCGCGTATCAGGCTCGACACTTGGCACCCGTACGCCCGCTTTAATGGCGAGAAACAGCCAACGTCTAGCGGCTGCAGGAGGTGCGACGAATGTGGCGGCATACAGAGAGTATAGATATTGTTATCCTTGCAGATTTCTTGGAATTTGAGCGACTTGTGGCTCTTATGGCTGTTAAGTATAAGCAGTTGGCGCGCGCCTACCTTACGCGCTGCTATATGCTTGATAAAGTGCTGTAGGTAGGCAATACTAAGCTTGTTGGTAGTCCAACTGTTGTCGCTGAGCCTGATAGTCCAGTCGCCTGGTATATCCTCGCCCTCATACTAGGCAGAGAGGTGATACTGGCTAGCGAAAATGACGAAGGGCGGGATTGCCCACCTGGCAGCGTTGATTCTATGGATTACTGTGACCCATTTGCGATTGCCTGGCTGGATTGCTTTTGGCCGGCTACGTCTCTCTGATCCCGTGACAACTAGCTGGGAGGATATCTTGCCTATTAGAAAGCCAGTCTCGTCGAAGTTGAAGGTGTCCTCGTCGTGGATACCGTAGGTGGCCTTCGTACGCGCTACGAGGTTAAACCAGCGTTGTATAGCTTCTGGATCCTCGCAGAGCGCTCTCTGGTGGTCGTACGGTCGATTAAACCGCGTAGTAAGGCTGTCTGTTCGCTTGACAAAGTTTCTAGGCCACTGTTGACCGACCTGGCCACTGCCGCGCTCAGCGAGCAACTTATCCGCCATATTCCGCACAGCTTCTAGAGTAGGCGCAAACCCTCGCGAATCTAGATCAAGTATATACTCGATAATCACCTCCTCTTCTAGCTTGGTAAGCTTTCTTGAGTTGGGCTGGCAATCGCGTCGCGCAGCGTTGATCGGGGGACATTATAAGCCCGTACAGCCTCTCGTACAGTCTGAATTTGGTTCTGATTAATAGCTAGGATAGCAAGGTAGATATCTGCTTCGTTGCAGGGCAATTGAGTAGAAGTTGGTTGAGCCATTGTAGTTTGTAGGTGACGCGTCGTAGAAAGTTGACGAGGTGGGCGACTCGCTTGTAAGGGCGACTCGCTTATAATCTAGGTTAACCTCGGGTGCGAGCGATAACGTGGTTCGGAGTGGGGGCGGAAATCGGAATGACGTCGATGTAGGTGGACGGTTTACTCCGCGATGGGATTTACGTGGCTGTGAGACTGGAATGACTGGATGCTATACCCTAGGTGAATGCAATGCGAAACAGTGAGGAGTATGTGCAGGAAAGACAAAAGATATATCTGAAGGTCATCTCACCTGGCTAACCGAGGGCGAATGGTTACGACAACCACACCAACTACATGAGAGCGGAATGCCTTTTCGGAATCAACAAGATTCTGCATAGAGACCTCTGCATCGCAATGAGTATACTGGGAAATCCACCAAGGACAGAATATGGTGTGTTCTCCAACGACGTCACTTTGGAAGTACCCCAGATAAGGCCGGCTGTAGAGGCTCCTCAGGACCGTCTAGTCGAACGCGGAGTTGACCCAATGCCAATGCACTACGACATAGTGTACAAAGATGGACATGGAGAAGCAGTCGTCGTGGTCGAGCGGCGGATCATGACCACGAATTTTGATCTAGTTGGCTCCGAGCTCGGCCATCTAGGTCGCGTCGCGTATGGACCTCTGCGTCAATCGTGGGGTCGGTTGGTTCTGTGTCCTTGCTGATGTTATGTCCCTGAGAAGATTATGTCGCTGAGAAGACAGCTAGACGTCATGTGCCGCATCTTTCGGACTTGTTCCTTTTCTGACAGCAGGACGATCCGAAGCTAGGACCTGGAGTCCTGTGGGATCATGCCTGTCTGCTGTGGCGCGGATTACTACGGCCCTCGCAGCTCACATCTACAACTTATGTCGCTCCCTATACTTTGTGATGGTATTTGAGTCGAGGTCAACGTGGATTTCGGGCAAAAGTCGAAATTGAACTCGTGACAGTTTCAATTACAGGGGTAGCTGGATGAGGGGTTCGCATGCAGCCACCATGCAAGCGCCGCACATGTGTAGCTCAGAGTTAATATACAACGGTCCCGAAGGACGGGAGCGAGTGAGAATGAGATCTTTTTCTTCTTATCTTGCCGTCTTATTGAGGGCGATTGAGTAACGGTGCGGAAACAAGGTTTCGGAACGATGATTGGATGGCGTAGTGGGTCGCACGACGGTCAGCTTGTCGACATTCGCCTAATGATTCGACGCATCGTCTACTGTATGATGTTGTGGGATTGCTGAAGAAGGCCCGGTCGATTGGCCGTGCGGTTGCGATAACTCAAAGTGGCAGTTAGTGCGTGAGCTGGAGATGGTGTTTTCAAGGTTCCGCTTGTTGAGCCTCCGATTCCGGAATTTATTAAAAGATGATGCAGTGTGTATGTTTGAGATTGGTGCGCTGTGGAAGGTAGTGCATGAACTGTACTGACGTGTCGAAGGGCACTGACGCCGAAGCGCGCAAGGTGTGCGTTGTTCGTAATGCGAACCTGAGGGCCCGGTGAGACGCTGCTGCGGTTGGGTGGTGCTGCTGCTTGGGCTGCTTCACTTTTTGGGCGCTGATGCAATGGTGTAGGTAGAGATGGTGGATCTGGCTTGCCGGCCGTCACGAAGGGCTCGCACCCGGTGCTGGGACTGGTCTCGGCCTGGGTGCTGCTCAAGGCGATCAGAGTGCTGCTCAAGGCGACCATGCAGAAGCAAACGAAAGGGTCAGTTCGACAGCTGCGTTCGCTCAGTTGTTGGGATGCCATGGACATAGCATTCCAGACTGGCGTGCAGCGCGGCACCGGACGTTGTTCGCTGCCAGGTGGGGCTCATGTACTCGCACCGATGCGGAAGTAGCCCTGCAGCAGACTGGCGGAGGAGCGACTTGTTAGTCGCTGTGCGCGGTGCATGGAGGCCGCAGGAGGCGCGCCTGGCTCGGTGGGTTGCGGCATCGTATTCACGAGAGGCGATGGAAGGAAATGAGTGTGGTGGATAAGAGGGCGGCAGAGGGAAGGGCGCAGAAGGCGGAGGGCGCACGCGCAGGTGGTGGTGCGGTGCTGGGGAAGGTGAGACCGTGAGGCCGAGTGCGACTGCTCAGTGCGCACCGCGCTCACCGCAAGTGGCAGGCACGACGGACCCGCCTTCCCCGTCTGCTGCTGTGTGGCTCCGGGACGTCTGTTGGCGGACGGCGGCGGTCCAATGCCACGTAGGTCGCCGCAGCCGTGGTGGGAGGCAAAACCAAAGCCTGCGCAGGCGGCCGCTGTGGCTCCGGCCTCTGTGACTCCTCGTTTCGCTGCGAGACTCAGCGCCCCGCTGTGTAACCTGCGGACACCTGCGGTAACGTGCGCCCATCAGCCTCCTTTCGCGTCGTGGGCTCGCTCTGTGTGGTGCGTCGCTCGAGGTGCACTGCAGTTGCGACGTGTGATTGGCCGCCCGTCCAACCCCCCCAGCGCGAGAGGCCCATCGCATCTCACCTCCATCCGACGGACTCAGTGCGCTCTTCGTCCCGAGTCCGCCGCCGTGTCGCCCTCCCAGTCCCTCCCTCCCGAGCCTCACTCGCTGCGAAGCCGCTCCCCTCGCTGCTCGTTGTGCCCGTGCAGTTAGGCGCCAGCGCGTCCGTAGTGTTGACGCCCAAGCAATATCGTTAGGTAGCTTCGCCCGCCCGTTTACCGACTCATTCGAGCCCCGGCCGCACCGCGCATCGAGCGTGCGCAAAATTCGCACCTGGAGAGCTGGCCCGGAGCAGCAGCCGTCGCCAATGTTGATCGGCCGTCCGGCCTGAAGGACGTTGATGGAGGCTGCCCATAGCACCAGCCCCCGTCCAACAGATCCAGCAACCTCCCCGCAGCGAGACGCGCCCCAGACGTCGAGGCCCGCGACCATTGCTTTTCGACGCCACTTCTCCGCACATCGACCGCGTTGGGGCCCAGGACCGAGGCTTAGGGAAGGCAACCGAGTGCATCACTCCGAGCGCCGCCATCGTCAAGCGTGACTATGCCCCATTTTCTTGCCGCCGACAATGCCGAGTCGAGCAGGAGCCGTAGCAGACAGCGGGCGCGGACCGAGGTGGGCGAGCACAGGAGCGTGTGGGACCGGTTGAGCTTGCAGAAGATTGGGAGCTGGTTGAAGAGAGAAGAGGAGGCCCCGTCGCTGAACAAGGACGAGTCGCAGCCGGCGGCGGACAAGGACAATGCAAGGCCGCACTCTAGCGGAGAGCATGCTGCCCGGCATGGAGGACTGCTGCACCGGAGGACGAGCAGGAAGGTGGTCCCTGGGCTGCCCAGGCCGCTCACCTTCAAGAGGATGAACAGCGAGAAGCGGGATAAGCTACTCGAGGTGCCTGTGCTGCCTGAGCAGAGACGCGCTGCCTCGGCCGACCGACGAGCATCGAGCGGCATCAGACGAACGCTCTCGCCGCCCGACATGTCCGCCCCTTCCATGTCTGCCCCCGACGTCCTCAGCCCGCACGACAGCTCACCTGTGCAAAAGCCGCAGCACACGATAGGGGGCGAGCCAGATTCAAATATACCACCCGGGTCTAGACAAGTTGATTACGGGCTGGATGAGACCATGGATCTTTTTTCCGTGGGAGAGCCACCTCCGTTCCCTATAGTGGAAGACTCGTACTTGGAAAGAAACTCACAGCGATCTGCGTCTGACGTCGACGACCTACAATTGCAAGACGAGCTGGAAGCAAAATGGATACTGAACCTCAGCATGCACTTCCGCGATATGTCAGACCGAGAAAAGTTCTTCGTAACGTTCGCCGAGGAACCTAATAAGTGGAGAAGGGTCACCGTCTCTTGTGACTACCGCAACCTCGAGCCTGACTCGCTTGAGGCAGACCTCAAAAGCCTACACTACCAACGAGATAAAAGCGCACGAATATACGAGTCCATTCGCGACTCGCTACCAGACATACAGTTTTATGAGACCGTCACTAACCTCAAGCTCCAAACCGCGGATGGTCGCCTTCACGTGCATGTGACCGAAGACGTCAACGAGATCATACCATACCCCACCGTTGCTGCTCTAGACCACCTCGAGTGCAAGCGGTTCCGGGAAAGCGCCATCTGTTTCGACTCCCATATTTCTGGCTTCGTGTACAAAGTTTCTGTGGGCAATAAGACATATATCAAGAAAGAGATTCCAGGCCCGGATGCCGTAGACGAGTTTTTGTACGAGATTAACGCATTATGCAGCTTGTCCGAGTCGAACTCGGTGATCAAGTTCGAAGGCGTCATTGTAGACGAGACGAACGAGCTCATCAAAGGGCTTCTCATCAGCTACGCTGAGCAAGGCGCACTCGTTGACCTTGTCTATGATTACAAGAATTCGGAACAATTAAGCTGGGAGAGACGTGAGCGGTGGGCGAGGCAGATTGTCGAAGGCTTGTCCGAAATTCATGAAGCCGGCTTCGTGCAGGGTGACTTCACGCTTTCTAACATCGTCGTCGACAACCACGACAACGCAAAAATCATTGATATCAATCGTCGCGGTTGTCCAGTCGGTTGGGAACCACCAGAGCTCGCTCGACTTATCGAGAGCGGCCAACGCATCTCCATCTACATTGGTGTCAAGTCCGATCTTTTCCAATTGGGCATGGTGCTGTGGGCGCTGGCAGCACAGGAAGATGAACCGGAGCGCCAAGAGAGGCCGCTTGCCAGGACGCTGAGCAGATATAACAACATACCCGCCTACTTCAAGGAAATCATAAGGGTTTTGCTAAGCGACACTCCGCGAGATCGGCCGGCTGCTCAGGATGTCCTTCACAGATTCCCCGACAGGAGCACGGAGCATAAACCGGTGGTGATGGACGGCTCACGACAGAGCGTCTCCACACACCGGAGCGATAAAGAGTACATTGACCCCGCCACCGCCGTTGATCTTGAGGACATCTCCACAGCTCGCCATCATTCGCCCTCGCGTTCTTCTTTCTCGCACGTTCACATTCCGTCCACGGAATATATTCGCTCATCCGGGTCATATATTCTGCCAAGTTCCGCCCGTCCTCGCGGTAGGTCCCCGGATGCATTGCGAAGCAATAGCCGAAACGGGCGTTCGGAGTGCTCGCTTTACCCCGGTCCACACTCGGTCATGTCACTCGATGATTCCGAACTCGAAAACGAACCAGCCAGTCTGCCTCCCAGTCGAGAAACGAGATGGGAGCAAATCTACGTGGATGGTGACACAAAACTCGTGCAAAGAGGATGCGCCGAGATCGACGTACAGGACTTTGCAATTCAAGAACCCAAGGATGTGTGCATCACGACGCCGCCTGGCGAGCTTGACAATCCCTTTATCAGCAGCAAGCCGTCCGACGAGGCCGCTCTTCCACTGACCAGTATTACCGAATTGCATTCAACTGACCCCCGACAAATACCGCAGACTGCAGAGATCGGGCACGAGATGGACCATACGAGAAGCATAGAGAACAAGGCCTCTTTCAGTGACCGCGTTCACCATCTCGCCGACCTCTCTACGCCCGCTAACCGCGCCTCCCAAATCCCCAACCCCTCCACCCTCGCGGATCTCGCAACCGAAATTGCTTTCGATACCTCGGTCACGTCTTCCGCAGCGCCTTCACGCGCGGGCACAGGCTTTTCCGAAATATTTGCACGGCCTACTCACAAGGACTCCGGTTTCAGCGAAACGGTAGCGGAGCGCTTAAGCTACGAAAGCGAGCGGCTGCGACAGAGCTTAGAAGAAACTATGGCGGACATCAAGTTCTCGCAGCAGGAAGAAGAGCGAATTCACAAGCGGCTGTGGGATGTTCCCAAGAGTATGCCGATTGGAGATGGCGTGAGGGGCGAGCCATTCGTCGTCAAACCGGAAATGGCACCCTCGGCACCAATGGCTCCAACGTCAAAGAACGTGATCATGGAACATGAAGCGAAAGACAAAGCACTAGAGGAGAAGATCTCGAACACTACCATCAGACCCCCTAGCATTATGATCCCTGAGTTCCATCATGGCGTGCCCAAAGCAGTCGACTCCGATCCGCCTTCCTACTCAACTCCTGCAACACAGGCAACTCTTACCGAGTCCCCATCTTATCGCCGATCATCCACATACAAAACAAGCGCAACAACAACAACAACCACCCCGTTGACACATGTAGCTCCCACAGAGTCACCGTCCCATCGTCGACCATCCACCTACAAGTCGAACGCAACAACAACGACAACCCCCGTGACAACTGCAGCTCATGCAGAGTCACCATCACATCGTCGGCCATCCACCCACGAGGCCAATACCACACCAATCCCCGCACCATACACATCTCATGCAGAACTGCCATCCTATCGTCGGCCATCCGCACACGAGGCGATTCTAACAAACGTTTGAGCACTCCACTACCTACATGTTTCATCCCGCCAACATTTTTTATCCCCCCACTAACGCCCCCTCCACCCAAATACAAACTTTAACTTTTTCCACTCGTTCGTTGCTCCTCTTCTCATCATCATTGTTGCTTTCTTCCAAACCGTCCGTCCTGTCCTATTCCAAGGTTCTCTCTCTCTTTTTTTTCTTTCTTTTTGCGCATGAGGATGACTGTAAGATTTTCTTGGTCGTCACGGCGAATAAAGACTATGCTTTTTTTTCTTGTGGAGGGCAGAGGTTCGCGCCTTGATGGTTTTTTTTTGGTCTTGGTCTTGGGATTGGGATTGGTTTTGGTGCTTTTTGGGAAGGATATTGGGTTAACTTGATATGGCACCGCATGGCATTTTGGGTTAGGGTTTTTTTTCGGATTAGGGACATTTGTAGCTAGCTGTTAGGTAGAGTGGGATTCTTAAATGTTTTGGTGTTTTGATAGGAGTTGGGGGGTAGTGTGGGGAATTTTATTTTATTTTGGATAGGGAGGTATGTTTGTGTGGCTGTTATGTGTGTGTGTGATGTTTGATGCTGTGATGCTATCTAATCTAGAAAGAGGAGAGGAGAGGAGAGGGTGCGTCTGGTTGAAGTCTCCAAGTTGTTTGCGGTCGTTAGCTTGATATGGAGCGATTGCTGTGCTTTGTAGTGGGTGTTGTTGATTTTGCAATAGGGATATGTATACATGCTATTCTGTTCTGTTCTGTTCTGTTCTATTTCAGATATGGGTGAAAGTCTGCAACAAGGCTGTCTGATACTTCATTAGAGCTAGATGTAAACTTATACTTCTTACGTACCACAGAGGGGGGGGGGGAGGGGAAAGTAACGTATACATATCTATCTTTATATACTTTATCTACTTGTAGCAGCAAAGAGGGGGCCCAAATGAAAGGTATAGTAACAGGAGGAGAGAAGAATACTATTAGTATATAGAGGAGGAGTCATGTGTGATGTGTGTCTGTCTTTCTATAGATAAGATGGGTGTTGTTCTATATCCCGCTTTCTAGTACAACAACCAGGTCAGGTCAAGAATTATCTAAGTTGGCGCTTGCTTTGTTAGCTTGTGTATATCTTATCACCTTCTACTTCTACACAAGAGTGCTACGAAGCTTGCTTTGCCGGGTTAACTAAAAGGGGTTTGACATGAGGTCAAGCAAGAGATTGAGAGATTGAGATGTAGATGCGGGAGGTATGCTGTATCGTAGATGGGACGGGGTTAAAGGCTATGTTTACTTCTTAGCATCCCAGATTGGGAAGAGCTTTGAATAGTATTTTACTCTGCACGCCCAAGTAAGTGAAGTTGCTAGAAAAGACATGGAAACCTATGTTCAGTAACGGTAGAACAGTTTGACTAGTTTATATCGTATGGATATTTTGAAACTTCGTAATCATGCTACCAATTCGAATGCTCACAGTGGCTCACCGAGACGATAAAGATGCATGGCAACCTCTCCAGCACGATACTATCAGTACCGTGGATTCTGTCCATACCCTTGGCCCTGTCCATAGCCATGGCCCTGTTGACTGTACCCTTGATCTTGTCCGTATGCATGACCTTGTTGGTAACCTTGCGGAGGTTCGTAACTCTGCCCCTGGTGCGAGCCTTCATGTGGCTGTGGCGGATATCCTTGATCGCCCTGGTACCCTCCGCTCGGCTGGTAATTCTGATGGTGCGGATAAGCCTGCTCTCGTGGGTAGCCATGGGGTGGATTTGCCTGGTGTTGCTGAGGATAACTGTCCTGGGGTGGTCGGTATTCTTGGGGAGGTCGGTAGTCTTGCCGATGTTCGGGATACTGTTCTCTGTACTCGGGTCGGTATTCTTGGTGTTGTAGGGCTTGTGGGGGAGGAGCATATCCTTGCTGGGGATATCCTTGAGCTCCGTGTTGTTCGTGCACAGGGCGTCCATGGTGTCCCTCTTGCGATGTAGGTCTAGGCTGTCCCGTCCACTGGCCGAGTTGCGCTCCAGATGTCGGCGCACCCACACTAACACCTGCGAAAGTTAGCCCCTTTTTTCATATAGAAGTATGTAGTGAACTTGCCTTCATTGCCGATATCGTCCGGGACCGAAATCTTCACATCGGGCAGATACCTCTGCACCTTCTTCTCCACGATGTCTTGCACAAAAACCCAGCTTTCGCGCTCGAACTTGCGGTGGCCACCGTTGACGACGCCCAGGATGCCCTCTCGCAAAGATTCTTGAATCTTCCGCACGAGGTCGCGGACTTTGTTGATGAGCTTGCTCTTGATGTCGTCCCCGAAACCGCGGTCCGCTTGCGCGTTGCCGTCGAGCTTTGGGTCAAAGGGATTACCACCGAGAATCTTCTCGAGGGGGCGTTGGAATGCATCCGGGAGCATCTCAAATAATTGGCGTTCAATGGCACCCAGGATCTTCCGGAACTCGAGCCGGACTTCCCGATGGACTTTCGCAAGCCCCGTACTTAGCTTATCGCTGATAACCCTGGAGAAGCCGCCGCTTCGCTCCCCGTCATCATCACCAGGCGCTCGATCCCCCAAGGATCTCGAGGAACCCTCGTTAGAACCACTTTTACTCCCAAACAAGCTGCCGATGCCCTTCACCAGACCTTTGACTTGGTCTTCGATCTCTGCCTTCGCGCCATCGCCCACGTCCCGCGAACTCGTATTCCCGCGCAACCAACGCTTGATGTGCTCTAGTGCAATCTTCGTAAACTGCTCCGCGATAGGCGCGTGTTGCTCGCGCAGCTTCACGGCGACTTTCTCTTTGATTTCGGGACTAATGAGGCGTGCTTTCTCTTCTGGATTGCGTGAGGCATCTTTGACGGTATTGCTAAGTACGCCGAGGAGGCCGTCAAGCTGAATTCCTGAGTTGCCTGATCCTCTGTTGTTCTCTTCAAGATGGTCTTGCACAGCACCAAGCGCTGTGGAGAGAAACCCCATTGCGCCTCCGCCCCTCGAAGATTCTAGACCACGAGACTGCGCCTGTGGACCGTCGCGTCCTTCTGTCAGATTGAAAATCTCACGTAGGTCGTCGCCCGCCTCATCAGATATTTTGCCGAAGCTGCGCGTCAAGCCGGCGATCTCATCTGCGAAAGGCAAAGACAATCCACCATAAGCATCTGGAGCCGTGTTGTTCATTCCCCTTTCGGCGCCGGAACCATCGCCGTTCTTGTTGAACAGCGAGCGAAAAGCGTCAATGACTTGCGTTTCCAAGCTATCGATTGTTTTTTGCTGGAAGACGTCGAGCTCGGAGGTGATGCGGGGTTGGATCTGCGGGGCGAGAGAGTCGACGTATTCGTCGACTTTCTTCATGAGCACCTCCATGGTTGGTTGAGTGTATTGATGGTCCGTTGATTTCCTAAATGGTTGAGCCCGATTGGGAGATTTGTCGGTGAGCGATCCGGGAGAAGCTGAGCGGTCCGGCGGGGTGACCCTAATGGAACAGCAGAGAGAGATGACGTAACTTACGCACGGACCAAATACCCAGTTTGAGGAAGCAACATTGGCGTGAAGCTGAATATGGTAATATTATACAGTGTTGTTCATAACCTACTATCTATGCAAGCTCTATCTATACGCTAGAGAAGAGAGCGCTTGTATCGTGAAAAGGGGCCAGAGCCCAGCCCATATGCAACGTTCTTGAAGCAAATGCCCAAAATGTAACTAACGCCTGAAATGCGTTGCTCATCATCTTCACATCTTCCCTATACATATCGTACACCTCTCCTCCACTACGAGTTTGTTTGCGGCTCAATCATCGTCATCGCCGCTCTCCTCCTCCTCTTCTTCTCTCTTCTTGTATTCTTTCTTCTTGCGATCGCCCTTCTTGTTCTTTAGTTCCTTCTCCCACAGCTTGTTTGCTGCATCCCTGTCGAGGTCTGGGAAGACAAGGTCAAAGACTTCGCGGTACCAGGAGACGGGGTGGCCTTCGATGGCTTCCTTGATGTTCTGTGACACGTGTTAGCAACCTGACCTGGTACGCTTTTCAATGTGGAAACATACTTCAGGCAACTCAAGCCAATCCGACATATTATCCTGGGGGAAGATAACCATGCTGGCGCCGGCTCGTCGCGCGGCGACCGTCTTCTCCCTCAACCCTCCTATCCTTAGCACCTTCCCTGTCACCGTAAGTTCACCGGTCATGGCCACACCCTCCTTGACCCTGGTGTTCAGCGCGAGACCCAGCATACTTGTTGTCATTGTTACGCCGGCGCTCGGTCCGTCTTTAGGTGTTGCTCCTTCCGGACAGTGGAGATGTATTTGTGCGTGCTCAAAGAACTTGTTCTTGGGGAAGTCGCGTGCGAGTAGGCTCTTAGCGAAAGAGTATGCGACGACGGTGGATTCCTTCATGACGTTCTTGAGGGAACCAGTGCGCTCAAGCCCTGGAGATGAGGAGCTTGACAGAGCCTTCTCCAGAATGGATTCGACGTAGAGCGCAGCGCCGCCCATAGAGGTCCAGGCTAGACCCATGGCGACACCAGGAGGGGCAACTTCGTACAGCCTGTCTGATGTAAAGACAGGTGGTCCGACATAGTCCTTGAGATTATCCTTGTTGATAGACACGTGCACGCTGTCAGGAACTTTGAGAGCTACGCGCGGTTTCTCTGTCGTTTCGGTTCCGATGTTTTCGGGTGCCCCCTTAACATCTGTCTCGTCCTTCTCGGCTTGTTGTTGTGCGGCCTTGCCCTCCTCGGTCAGCGCTTCCGACTCCGGGAATGCCTCTTCGCCGAGATCAGTTACGATCTTCAGAGCGGACTTCCTGTACACCTTCTCTATCTGCTTCTTGAGATTCCGGACACCTGATTCGCGGCAGTATTTGTTGATCAATTCGACAATGGCCTCCTTCTCCAGAATGACGTCCGCTTCTTTGAGACCGTTGATTTCCTTGGCCTGCGGTCCGAGGTAGCGTTCTGCAATTGCGATTTTTTCGTCTGCGACGTAACCGGATAGCTCAATCATTTCCATACGGTCGAGGAGTGGACGAGGGATCGTGTCCGTCATATTTGCCGTGCATACGAACAGTACCTTGGACAGATCGACTGGCACATCGAGGTAGTGGTCTAGGAAGCTGCTATTCTGTTCCGGGTCCAGGAGCTCAAGCAATGCCGATGATGGGTCACCGTTGTGTCCACGACCAATCTTGTCCACCTCATCGATCAGAATGAGAGGATTCTCGGTCTGACACTTTTTGAGTGCTTGAATAATGCGACCAGGCAAGGCGCCAACATATGTTCTGCGATGTCCTTTGATCTCCGCCACGTCCGATAGACCACCAACACTGAAGCGGTAGTATTGTCGGTTCAGAGCTCGAGCCACGGACTTTCCGATCGAAGTCTTACCAACACCCGGGGGCCCGACTAAACACAAGATCTTTCCTTCGACGGTGCCACGCAGCTTGCCGACTGCAATGAACTCCAGAATGCGGTCTTTGACATCCTTCAAGCCGTAATGATCCTCGTCAAGCACCTCTCGCGCATGCTTAATGCCAAAATTCTCGGCACTTCTCTGACCCCAGGGAAGCTGTGTAAGCCAGTCGAGGTAGTTGCGCGTAACGTTGAATTCGGAGGCCGCAGGTTCCAGATGGGAGAGCTTGCTCATCTCTTCGTCGAACACCTTTTTTACCGCTTCGGGCATGGCAAGCTTATTGGCTTTTTCGTTAAACTTCTCAATAAGCTTGTCTTTTCCGTCCGACTCGATGCCGAGCTCGCGCTTGATGCCTTTCATCTGCTCCATGAGCCAGTATTCGCGCTGCTTCTTGTGAATCTTGTTCTCCACATCCTTGACAATCTTTGACTGCAGCTCCGCATTCATGAGCTCTTTCTTAAGCACAAGCAGAGCCTTGCTCAATCGCTGCTCAATATTCATCTCCGCGAGTGTCTCCTGCAGCTCGCTAGAGTCCGCTTGTGCCACCGCAGCTGCAAAGTCGGCCAGCCTAACCGGATCATCGCCAACATTGGTGGTCGACTGCATGGAGAAGGTGGCGATATGATCGCGGAATAGCGGGTTCAAAAGGGCGACGGCTTTGAAAGTGTTCACAATCTCGCTGACGAGCGCTGGAATGGCCTTGTTGTTCTTCGAGTCCCATGGTTCTTCGGGGAGGTTCTCCACGTTGGCAATACTGACTTGTTTGCCCTTGAGGAATGACGTCGCTTCATAGTAGTGAGGCGCTTTAACAGCCTCGGGGCTATTCTCTTCAAAGCTCGCCACCACATCACCATTCGGCTGGTCACCCCCCGACTCTTTGACGGCTGCTTCCCCGAGTGTGTTTTCCACCACAGACACGCCCTGTGCCGAGGTCTCCTGCGGGTTATCTGCCCCGGGCGGCTTCAAGCTGGTCATCTTAATCCTCCGGTGAGGATATAGCACGCAGGTCATGCCAAAATTGTCGTCAGCGCCAACAGGGAAGGCGCTCGTGATCTGGCAGAATGTGCCGACATCGTACACCTCGTTCGGGTCATCGATGACGTCCTTGTCGGCAGTGTCGTCCTTGAGCAAGAAGGCACCGATGTAGGGCTGTCCGCGCTTGACCATTTCAGCAATCGCCTGACCGACCTCCTTGTTGCGTATGTTGATAGCCTTGTACAGACCGGGGAACAGGGGTCGTTTCCCGATGGGTAACGCCATGACCTGTGGATAGACCTCCGGTATCGAGGGCTTGACCAATGCCCGTTCTGGCTGCTTGCGCTTCTTGCTGGCCCCTTCGCCCCCGGAGCCAGAAGCACCCGCGCCCTCTCCTGCGGAGCTTCCCTTGGCGCCGCTGGCCTTTGGAATTGGGTCTGGTGTTTTGGGCTTTGCTTCCACATCCTCTGCTTCTTCCTGCACCTTGGGCTTGTTCTGATCCTCCTCGCTCTCCTCCTTGCCGTCCTCTGGGGCTTCGGGGGGCGTCTTCGGCTTCTGCTCCTTCGGTCTCCTTAGCGACGTCGAGAAGCTGCGCGAAGAGAGCAACGCGGCGGGCGGCAACGTGCATCTGCGCGGACAGCGTGCAAATGATGCCGTGCATTGAGCGGGCAGGAACGGCGAGGAGGCGCGGGAAGTCGCGGCCCGGGGAGTCGAGCGCGACGCCTGGCGAAGAGCTGCCCGCCACGGCAGGTGCTGTCCGTGAAGCATCGCGTGTCCCGATTGCGGCGCGTGTTGCTTGGGGGGAAGATGAATTGGTAGCGAGCCAGATGGAATGAGCGCCCGCAATGCCTCTCAGGATGGAACAGAGGCTTGCAGCAGATGGGCGGGCGCAAAGGAAAGGTGAATGATTAGGTAGTGGCGACGCGATTGATTAGCAACCTCGAAATCCTAGCATCATCCAAAGCTCTGATAGCCCCGATCGATGCCAAGCCTTCGGTTCCGGCTGAACCTTGATCCGCGCACCTCTTTCTCCGTACTCAATCCCCACGGCCACGAGAACCAGTGGCAACTGAAACCATTGATCGAATTGTTTAAATAACTACCACAGTCTCGTTACTCATTCTCAAAGCCCAGGTGCTCTTCGCATTCTCGCCGTGTTCTAAGCCTAAGGTACCTATTCCGCCGCATCCACCTCGATACCACCAATACCACATACTCAACAGCTTGTGCACTTTTAGCCACCGCGCAGGCTTTTGATAGACAACAGCACCACGCTTTGCTTCTCTTCGCCCCTTGTTGTGTCTCGCTCTTACGGATGAGAAAGCATGCGGAGGAGAGGAGGTACTTGGACAGCGAGAAGAGATCCAAGACATTGTACCAACACTGCGATGCGTCTCCATTGTCCCATCGCTACTTCTCGCATATACTATATTGTGAAATCGCTGCTGAAACATGGGTTTGGAACACTTCGCGACCTCGACAGCCATGCAAGTCACACCTAGGAAAACAATTGCAAACGCCCGACTACCCCACACTTTTTTTTGCAAATCTGTCCACAAAATGCGGCTCCTCAGGCGTGGCTCAAACCACGAAGCTGCATAGTTGTTTATTTTCATTCATTCATCATAAGTACGACACGCGAATGTGACGGACACTTGGTCTATGAAACTCTATTTCATGCCGGTCTATGACGTCACGGGATCTGCTAAAACACCAGTAGGCCATGTTTCAGCTGTCCACTTGCCACGCGCCTTTCCTCAGCCACATCCCCTCATTCAGCGGTCAGCTGTGGTTGCAAACTCGTATTGTTCCCAAATCTAAACCCAGTTCCGGTTAATAATGCTCGTGACACCAACATAAGCTTTAGAGCATCGGCACGCGCCACACCATTCAGAGAAGGCCGGACTCTTCGGTCAGATTCAGCCCTGACCCGCGGCCTCCCAGAAGCTTTTCCCTCCTAACATTAAAGAGAGGACGCGAATTTCCTCGGCCAACATCGACCGTCGATTAACGAAAGTGGTGCTTGTAGAGAGATCCGCTACTTTTCAAGACCATTTTCTCATCGTCATGCCGCCGATGACAGGACACTCTCGCCCACCAAAGCGCCTGGCCGTATTCTGTGATGGAACATGGGTCGGCCGCGAAACCACTGTTGCAGACGCGCCTGCAAGCAACATCCGACAGCTCGCCAACATGATCGGCGAAGTGCAATACATCGAGCACGAAACCTCCGCAAAGGTCCATCCCATCAGAGTACATAATACTGTGGCTCGCTCCACAACGACCCCTGACATCACCGCCGGCTATCAAGAAGGCGTCGGCCTCAACAAAACCTTCCTCGAGTACATCTGGGACGGCGCCACAGCATCTTCCATTTCCGATGAATGTATATCCGTGTACAGGTTTATTGTGGATAATTACACTGACGAGCACGAAATCTGGCTCTTTGGCTTTAGCCGTGGCGCCTTTACCGTCCGATGTGTAGCTGGCATGATCAATAACTGCGGAATCATAAAACGGCTCCCCGAATACTCCGAGGTCGAAGTCCAGCGTCTGTGCTATGAGGTTTTCCGAACGTACCGCTCTAATCTACCTATCGATGCTCCAAAATCGGAGGAATGCCAGAGGTGGAAGGGGCTTGAGGAGAGGGTATGGCAGGTCAAACGGCCAATTCGGTTCATGGGTCTCATCGACACGGTTGGGGCGCTCGGCATTCCGCGACTGAATGCGGGGATTGGTTTTGATTGGAGTCCCTTTGAGTTCTTCGATCAGAATGTGTCCACCGTCGTGCAGAATGTCTACCACGCCCCTAGTATGCATGATAGACTTTGGATCTTCCAACCCTGTCTTATCTTTCCTCCTGAAGACTCCGACGGCGCTGGTGGGAAGGCGAAAGTTATTGTGAAACAGAAGTGGTTTCCGGGCACGCATTACGATCTCGGGAGAATGACATTCCGCTTTGTGAGACAGAGTCCTATGAACTGGATTGAAGACGTGTTGGGCTGGTTGCCGGACTTACTTTCACGCACCATCTATCCGAACGAAATCCTCTCCGATGCCGTAGTGCGATGGATAGTCGAAGGCGTCCGACAAGTCGATGACGGGTCAAACAACCCTCTGATTCCGGACGCAGACGCCCAGATCCAGAAACTCGATCAAAGGTTCCTCGACTTTCTCGCAGCCGGACCAACCGTGTCGGAACACAGGACCGGCAGCGGCGACATCTACGGCGACGTCATAGCGTACGCCCCCGGTGGAGTCATCTTCGGCGCAATCCAGCGCTCCTCGAGGTTCATCACGGCGTCTCTGAACAAGATTTTCCCCCGGCTAGGAGACAATATCCAGGATCTCATGGGTATCAAGACCATCATCGGCATTCTTACTGCCGCTGCGGATCGACGTATACCAGGCACGACGGCAGATATCTACCCTTATACCGACGCTGAGTGTGTTATGGTGGATGGTGAGACGAAGTTTCTGCCCAGTATTGAGGAGCTGGCGCGTATGAATGAACCGACTCAGTGGGATAAGACGACGAGGTATCCGAGTCAGACGTATGAGAGCTTTTTGTTGTGGGGGCGTGTGTTTGGGAAGGAGAGAAGTGAGGACTGAGAGTTCGAAGGATTCTTTGTTTAAGAGATATGGTTGATGAGGGAATTTGGCGTGTAACGTTCTCTTAGGGTGCTCTGGAGCGCTTTGTGGGATTATCCGCCGTTGAAGGGTTCAGGGATGGCGTTGAATAGGCGTGTAGTTGAGATGGGAGGGAAATCATTGGGCTGGTGATGGCGAGTATACAGGGTTCTTGCGCTGATTGCAATTATGTTTTTGTGTTTCGGAAATCATTCGTAAGGCTTTTTTCATACTCGCATGGCCGCCTGACAGATACTGTTTCTCGCTGTTGTGGGGTTCACTCCATCAAGATTATCCTGTGTGTTCAGCAACATTCCACCTAAATGAAATATGTAGCAGATTATATTCCCATGGTCAATGGACTGTTCGATTTACTTGCATTACTTTATCATATGGTTTTTTAAGGCAACTAAGAGGTTTCTAACAAAAGGAGTATAAATAATAGCAGTAATCCCTTTTACTATTATAGACATAGAAGAGTACATTTTAAGGTAGTAGTAAAACGGTTTGGCGCGTTAGCCTAAGCTTACTAGGCAAGCTTAGCGCGCATTCCAACCAAGAATTCACATGCAAAACTATAGGACGCCGTACCACGGACTTCATTATATATGCAATCCTTGTCCTAACTTGGGCCGGTGCAAGAAGTCACAGCTTACCGAACTACGCCGCATGGTTGTCCCTCGACTGTGCCACATCCGCCCTTTGAACTCTTGTTTGTGACGCCTTCGCTTTTTCGAGCGTCCGAGTTAGTCCCTTTCCGCGTTCTACATATAATTCTCGAGCGGTTTTCAAGTCTCTTCGTTCCGCAGCCGAGCCCACAATGCAGATCATGGTCGCTGGTGAGTTGGAAGCGTAGGAAAAGCACCGGTGGTTTGACGCTCAAATCTTAAATCCTAAGTGACAATTAAACAAATCGTTTTACCCAAGGCCAAAATTCAATGAACGGTACAGGGCGGATCATTTCTCGCGCCGAGTCCAATATTTGAGAGTATGTCATGGGAGGTCAATATGTGAATCTCCGACAAGAGAGCTCTTGAATGGACGTGTTGAATGATATCCATGAGAATAAAACTAACCTAATTCTCGAAAATTGGTCCATAGAGTGAATAAAGGTGTTGAATTAGGTGGGAAAGGGAATATAGCATTGTGCGGATGAGTGCGTACGTACGTTTGGACCTTGTAGTACGTGAAGTCAAGTTGTGACTTCCTATCAAATTCCATGTGTCCTATCAATACAAAAGATGGTCTCCACGATCTTTTAGATCTTCATTTCCTTTATTCGTTCTGGTTAGGAGACAGCCTTACCAGCAAGCTGCTCCAGCATCCGCGCAAGTAGTACAACTTCTGCAACATGACTATAACATTTATTTAATACTTATCTATACAGATTTGGAGAGTAATTTCTTGCACACGGGGCAAACAGCAGCCTGTTTCCCTTTACGAACGATCTCGACCCACACACCTACTATCAACCACCCCCAACGAGCGCCGCAATTCCCTCCGCCGAAGTCTCTAAAATGAACGCCCTACTCACTGCGGTCATAGTTATATTCTTCGTCAGCACCTTCGGCGCAGTAGGCTGGCACTGGCGAGAAAAGCTATTCAGCTGCACCAAACGCGCCAAACTAGGCGAAGAACAAGAGCAAGACATCGAAATGCAACGACAAGCTATCTCAGCCCCCGTCCAACAGCAACCACAGATTCATCCTCAAATGCAGCAGCAGCAGCAAGGTTACACGATGGGTGTCCCACACTCTCAGATGCAGCAAGGGCCCTACATGATGGGTGCCCAACCGTTGATGCATCCAGGAATCAATACTCAATTTGCGCAGCCTCCATAACAGGCTTATGTAAGTCCGATGCCTTCCACATCGGCGTATCAACAGCCACCACCGCAGCACCAACAGCAGCAGTCGTCGTACCGGCCACAGCAACCGCCACAGCCGTATTCGCAGCAGAATGCGGGCATGTCGTCGATTACAAGAGCGAATGAGGAGTGGCAGGCTGCCAGGCCGGTGGCCCCGAAGAAGAAAGTAGTAGCCGAAAAGAAGGACACTGACGACTTTGATGAAATTTCTTTGGATGACATACCGGTTGCTAAACCGAAGACGAAGAAGAAGATGGATACAGATTCGGATAGTTTTAACGAGTTTTCTTTGGATAAGATTCCGCTTGCTAAGCCGAAGAAGAAGAAGACGGCTCCTGGGCTGAACACGATGGTGAGATGAGTGGGATGGAGGACGGACTTGATAAGCTTGTAAGGGAGGACGTTGGATCGAATGTCCTGCTCAAAATTCGGCTTGCATTATGAGGGAGGTGTATACTGTAGGATAGACTGTTGTGTCGTTGCTGCAATGTCCTAATGGGATGAGCGTTCTCTATCCCTGGGATTGTATCAGGTGTTTTGGGTCTGTAGTGCGATAGTAATTAGTGCATCCTTATCTTTGCAATATAGACTCGTGAGCACTTACTGATGTGTGATAGTCAATGTAAGGATCCTCCACTTAATAGATACGATGAGATTCACAAGCAAGAAGATCTCAAAAATACATGTAATGTCAGTAGAGCGGTAGAGCTTCCATGCTCTCCACGCAGCGCAAATCGATTCGCTATACTGTCTGTGTGAAGCCTTCGTACCATGATTCCCCTCCTTACAGCTTTTGCTTACAGCGTTATACCGTATACCAAAAGGTCTGCGATGTTTCTCTTCCTGATTCCTCCCCTTGACAGCATGGGTTCCTGCGGTAACCCAGACAGTATTTGATACAAAATTCTTCTCCAATACAAGGCAGTGGGACGTTCGCGGTAAAACTGGGTTTTTTTTTCAGCTGGGGCGTCGAATGCAACTGGTGAGCTACCCAGCCTCCACAGACGCCCATAAGACCCAGTGCTGCGAGCACCGAGTGAGCCGAGGTTGTCGGGTTGAGGATGCTCGGCTGGGGGCTCATAAGACGGAGAATCGGGGCGACAGCTACGAATGTAGGGCTGGGGTGCGACGTTACGCATTGATCCGCCCCTTGCTCGACATCCGCCTCTTGCTCGACATCCGCCTCTTCCTTGATATCTGCCTCCTGCTTAATATCCACCTCCCGCTTGTTATCTATCTACCTCTATACTATGCCTGTTACTAGACGGATGGCAGTAATGTACTTATAGTGTGTTACTACTCGCCCTTTAAAGGTCTCCTTGAGAGTTGCTCCCACTTCGCGATTCGTACAGTCCTCAAGCCGAACGCGGTGCATTGCTGATTTCGTCCAGATGTCGTTGTATCTCGTCACCCCCAACCGGAACGTCCTCGGAGAAATGGTGCGACGGTGCCCATATCCGTAGAACCAGCGCTGGTAGGACCGGACGGACGTTGTCGGACGGTGTCTTGGTCCAACTTGCAGAATCATCTGCGAAAGAACGAAACGAGACCAAAACACAATATATGCTGAGGCAGAATAGAGAGCGTAATGCCAATGGATTTGGAATAGCGAGAACCACGCAGCCCCTCAGCCGGGATAGCAGGAAGCGTAGCTAAGTTGGAAGCGTAAAGCTGCTGCGGAAGGTTCATTTATTGCGTTCCAGATCTAAGTAGACTCCTCGGTGCTATAGATGCGTTGGTATTGAAGATCTTCGTTGTGTTAAGATTCTAACCAAGGTCGAGTCCGCACCATATACAGAGAGGAGTAAAACAAGAGATACTAAAACCTAGTACCTAGTATATAGTAGTAGTAACAAAATATACACAAAATAACGATAATTTTATCGTTAATATTCTGCACATAGTCGATGTTATCGTTGCTGTAGTGCAAAAAGTTGTCGACGAAATTATCGATTACGTAACACGGTGGTCGATTAAACTGCCGGCCCGGAACCACGTGACATCATGGATTAACGCCGGGGGAGAGAGATGCGTTGATATAGCACGGGGATACGGAGCGAAGGGTCCCCCTAGTTAGCTATATAACGCTTAAGTAATAGGTAGGGTGTTAGGACGCGCTCCCTATAGGTTGTAGTAACAGGCTGGTTTGGGGTTTGAATAGAGGGAAGCCGGCTACAGATGCGTCCCTCCTGTGACGGACCAGGATCCATTAGATCGCAAGCAGGCTGATAGGTTTTCGGAGACACAGTCGCCTCGGATGCTCCGCGTGTGGCTCATCCCGTTGTATGCCGGTCGCCTCGGCGAATGTGCAACTGTTACTTACACATAAGCCAAATGGTAATTCGAGGGCATAGCCGTATATATATAAAGACGCAGAAATTGCGCAAATAAAAGCCGAGGACGTGGTAGTTGTGCGTTAAGGGCTGTTGTGTCATGGAGCGGTATGCACGGTGAGCTGCCCCGATGGCTGGGTGGGCACAATCGCAGCATCAGCAACAGCGCCATCATCTGCCTTGGAGAAATGGCCTGTCGTGTTGAGTATCCAGGTCGAGGTAAGCGATTGTCAGCTCCTCTCCAACAGGAATATCGCGTATTGCGCACGCTTCCATTGGTTGCAGTGAATCGACGATTGGTCTTGGGTGGGGTGAACCGAAAAAGTAGAGAGAAGGAGGTGCGTTGTTGTGATTGAATGTGGTCGGAGGACCACCACTCGGAAGAGCTGGGTTACCAGTTCGGTGTACCCATGTCCTGGGGTGGTGATGTTGTTGTCCTGCGTAGGGAGGTGCTTCTGCCCGCTCAGTCCAAAGCGGCAGGAAAGAAGCCAAGATATCTGCAAGAAGGTCCATTCGCCACACGTAGCACATGTCCAAGCATATGCTAAAAACAGAAGAACAAGGCAGCTCAGCGCAGGGCAGCTCCTCACCCCTCCTACCCGCTCAGTCCAAGGCGGCAGGAAAGAAGCGGACATCCTGCTCCGGTATATATATATATATATAGAAAAAGGAAAAGAAAGTTGCTCGCGTAGATTGTCGTCATGCTCGTACAACTAGGTCGCTGAATGGCTGTCAGTTTAATTCTGTACACAAATAAATCACCATTCACATACCTGGAACTCCAAAAACAACGCCGCGGTAGCTTTCTAGGAGCAGGTTTGCTTCTCTTCACTGGCAGCTCAAGAAAAAGCCAATCCAAGGCAAATTTCAGGGTAGAATCAGCGGTATGGCGGCTTCTTATGGGCAATCGGTGTTGGGAAGCCGGGGCGTTGGACTTTCAGCACCAGGGAACGCTGTAATGTTGTCGCGGAAAGCTTCCACGGCCGTAACCGCGGTGGACACCGTCTTCACCTTGGCACCGAAAGGTATGGAGGTAATGGTAATCAGATCTTCCTCAGATGACGTCATCAAGATCCAGATCGCTCTGCGCAGTGGTTGAATTGAATCTGAGGCTAGGGTATCTTTTTTCGAGGCTCGATTAAGTCGGACGATTCCAGCCGAGCTCATTTGCAGGTCGCCGACATCTTCGTTATGCCAATCTGTAGTAGGGCGAGCGAGGCAAAAATCACGGCTGCGTTTCGTCTTGACAGGAGGATTCTTGTTTTCGGAACCATCTGGGGACTCTGCTAGAAGGGGAAGCAGCTTTGGGGCATGCCAGAAGACGCATTCCAAAATCTCAAGGCGGAGTACATTAAGAATGAAATCCAGCTTATCGACGCCGCGCCCTTATTCCATCGCCCGTCTTTGAGAACACTGCCACGGACAGGAAGAGCCAGCACACAGAGAGCAAGAGCTGGCCCACAGAGAGGAAGAGCTATCTCACCGAGCCAACAAGGAAACCGAGCTGGCAGAGTGCAGGCACCGCCTCGAAGCCATGGACAACGCTACGTTCTGGTGGGGTGGATTGGCTAGCGAATCCCAGAATTCGTCGCGAGAAACACGGAGCATAGCGCGGTGGTCTCTCCATTCACCTCAAAAGTAATAGCGAGGACAGCAATATTCATGGACGCGTACATGTACCACTGTACCTGCCGAATCCATGATGCAGTATCGCCATTCTGCGGCTGTGTGCAATCAGGGAAATTGCCGGGGCGGCCTAGAGTTCCACCGGGAGAGCGAGATAGCTGGCTACTGTCTTGTACGGGTTGATGAAGT
This sequence comes from Laburnicola sp. JP_R_19, assembly GCA_031010545.1. Taxonomy (NCBI): domain Eukaryota; kingdom Fungi; phylum Ascomycota; class Dothideomycetes; order Pleosporales; family Didymosphaeriaceae; genus Laburnicola; species Laburnicola sp. JP_R_19. Next base: position 450,602 of record VOIT01000126.1, on the reverse strand, counting down.
CCTGAGACCCTGTGCTCACATAACGCCTCTAGATAGGGCCGGTGAATCACTAGTTCATCGCGGTAGTAAGGCTGTATGGAGACAATATATAGCCACGATGGTTTGGCGATCTCGAGGTGTTCTTGGGCGCTGCCACTGGTGATGACTGGCAAGAATTCGGGCCAAGGTGAGGCCGGACTGAAGAGCATCAAAGAAGTTCCACTGACTCCACAAGTCGCGGAGAAGTCGGCTGATGTTTCCTGGGTGCTGTGGCGCTGCCTTCGGGTGGAAGCGTGCCAGCCATCGGCATCGGCTTTATTCTTCTGATAGACCTTTCCCTGCGCTTCATGCAGCTTAAAGAACTCCTCGGGGAACTTCCTTCGCTCCGGACCCTGGGTGCGGCGGGTTGCTACTCATCAACGCAGCCTGCAAATGCAAGCTCCAACACGGCGAAGTGTCTGTGGCGAGAATGTGCCACGCGGCTCTCTGCGCTGGGTGCACGCCAGTAAAGGACAGGCCCTACTACTGCACATCCCGCGGACACAACTCCCTCCCCCAAACTGTGCAGAAGATCTAGGCGTCATCCTCCTCCATCTCCTTGTCCAAGTCCAAGTCCAAGTCCATACCTGCGCTGTCTCCGGCCTGCCCCGTCCCCATATCGACAACCTTTTTTCTTCAAGAGGTTCCCAAACTGAGGAGACAAAGCAATACCACTGCTGTCGCTGTGGGGAGGACTGTGTACGAATGATTCTCCGCTACATAGTAGCGGAGAATCCTGGATCAAAGGGTGCCTTTCGATGGGTAATTCCTAAGATACGGAATCAGGTCTGCTGGAGCGAACATTGGAGACATGGTTCTTGTATCGTCGGATGTCCGCGACGAGCATCGCAGGAGGGACAACCACACGAGATCCGCGGAACATGGCAGAGACAACTGCAACACGGCTTCGAGGCTGGTGTTTGTCGGGGGTACTTCGTTCGCCATTGCCCACACATCAGAGAGCATATGGTAGCCTGTCATGGCAGCATGAGTTCTCCTTTTCTTTGAGCCTCTTGATACCCTAGTCTATGTCTCCAAATGGTACATTGAGGCTTCTGGAGGACCGAGCTCGACTTCCATTTGGCTCGATGCGTGGATGGATAGCCTTGCAAAGAGTGAGTACAAAACTGTAAGCGAAAGGTATAATGACATAACTTACATCCCATGACATCCGATGTCGAGCGTCCTGTTGGCCTTGTGCATGTCCACGGAGTGCCCAGGACGGAGAATGCTCAGAACATACACGTTCTGTGTCCGCATGTGCCTCTCCACCTTCTACCCAGGACATCATGGCCAGCATCCCATCTATCGGCCTGCAACGCAACCAGGATTCTTCCGAGTCATTCTCCTCCCTGCAAAGATCATCCATCAGATTGCGGACCCATGGGCGTTGTGCCAAGATACCACAAATATAATGGCCTGCTGCCTGGTTTTCACAAGAGATTGACCAGGCTGCCACGACCCGCTGCAGATCCAACAAGAAGATCCTAGAACGATCCCCTGAAACCAAGTCCACGATGAAGGACTCACCATCATGAAAGAAAAGAACGCAGGGAAAGGAACATCCGTGATCACCAGCTAGAGAGAAAAAAAACGCAAGAAGAAAACACGCACGAAGACAAGGACACCAAAGGCACCTTGGCAGGGCGGCTACAACAAGAACTTGACCGGCCATCCGACACGCATCCAGAAGGACGAAGTAACGGAGCAAAACGCGACACCCCCCGACGAATATCTGCTACGACGTAGGTGGGATGGTCCAGCGGAACGAGTGATGAAGAGCTGTCCTGGGCCCTTTTACCCAAAGCGGTAGCGCTGGGGGAATGGTTGTTGGACGTAGTAGCGCGGCTGGGACCGGGATGTCCGCTGCTGCTGCGGCCAGACATAGGATCATACTCCTAACGCGCAGCCTGCGACGCTCGGCCAAGCTATCATGTCCAAATAAGCGGTGCCGTACCAAGAAGATCCACAAGAGACTTACAATATGGTAACCTGCCAGACGCGCGCGGCCTACCCAAGTCCTGAGAGTGTCGGTGAAGGCGAGCGTATCAAACAGAAGAAAAGAATCGCGATATCTCACCCAGAGGACAACGCTGGGGAGGAACACGACGCAAGCTTCGCCTGGCCATAAAGGTACCGTATAGAATGGTAACCTCACACTCACAGCCTGCGAGCGACAAAAGCCCAGTGCACACCAGAAAAGGGCAAACCCCACATCAAAACCAAATCCAAGAAATAAATCGTAGGACCTCCCTCTGAAAGTCACCCAACAACTAACAATCAATATCAAAGGACCCAACCAGAATAGCGTTTCATTGAAGGGATAAGTGAGGACAAGACTATCGCGGCATCTCACTTGGTAACAGCAAGGAGGAACACGAGGAGAAAATTTTGCATTGGAAAAAAGAGTTGAAAAAAAACGGACACCTCATTCAATAAAAGACGAAGAGGGACGAAGAGAGAAAGCGAGGGAAGAGGGGGACAGGTTGTTTCTTATACTTCGAGGCGGGGATTCGTCACGAGTTCGAAATATGCAGCTACTTGTATTCACATGACCAGATGCGGTTGTTGGGCGTGCCAACCGTCGCGAAATATTGGCTGTTTCACGCCATCGGGCCAATGGGGTGTGCACAAACAGGCCAGCGTGGTCTTGGGGTGGATACGCGGCAGAGGCAGAGGCAAGATGAAAGTGAATTCCCGTCCAAAGTGCGTCAAGATGTATTGATTTGCAGGTTTTTGTGGGGAGACGTAACGGAGAGGTGTGCAAAAGGTAGCTTGCTGACGCCATGAAGGCCCAATCGTGGGCCAGATCACATTGATGTCGCAGTCATCGCGGGAAGGGCAGGACTGGCGGGGAACAGCGACTGCGTTCCGGTCCAGGAGGGCGGGCGGTGGGCCAGACGCGGCAGCTTTCCTGGCAGGTGTAACCGTGTAACGAAGAGATTCTGGGCAGCCTGGCAATAGATGAATCTGTCACGGATCTTTCGGAGCTGAGTGGTTCTAATTGACTATAGTCTATCTCCTGGGATCCAGTTATGTAGGATGCTATATATCATTTAAGGCCATGGAGACCGTGACTTACATTGGCTCTGTCTTGATATGAACGTCATACTTCATGAATTGCGAGCTGCCAAGGGAGAAGGTCGGAGGGATCGCGTTATAGCACAGTTCCAGCGTCGCAGACGCCACCACATGCGGGTTGCCAGATTTTGGAGGCCCCGGCCTGCTGCCGTGCACGTGCATAGGACGAGCCAAACTCTAGACTGGCGGTGGAGATGCTGTGTGACAGCATCATCGGAGCCTTTTCCGCTCATGCGACCTTGTCGCGGCGACCAGTCTGAGGTGTGAGGGCGACGCTGTCGCGCCTTGGCAATCAGTGAGCGGGACTCCGTGGTACATATGGGCCAGCGAAGCAGCGAGCGAAATGCAGTATCCAACTCTTGATTTGGCACAAATAGACGAGAAAAGGCAACGGAAGGGTAGGAAACGCAAACAACGCGCATGCAAAGCAGCATCGATCGGAAACTTGCAATTGATGATTAACAGTTAACTGCTCGAAGGCTCAGATTCGTACAGGGGATCTTGGTAGGCCCGTAACGCGCTCACGTTTCTGGCCGACAACCACTCTCTTGCACCCGTCCCTCTTGATCCGGGTAATAATTATGTACCGTGGATCGTTATTATCGACGCTCGGGGATGCCTTGGTGCAGGTCACCAAGCCAGGCTTTGAGTCGCCGTGTAGCGGCGCGGCCCCAGAGCTGTCTGAATCACGGCAAACAGACAGGCTCGGTTTGGAGTGGCGAGGTCTCCGCAAAACGCGGCAGGCAGCTGAGACAGAAAGTGAGCACTCACGGCCTCAACAATACGGACTGCACGCAGCCAGCCGGAGTGCATGGCGGCGTGCAAAAGCAACCAAACAAGGAGGACATCCTTGTCGTTTTGTTCCTAGCGGTGAGTATGCCTTATCGATAGACAGACACCGGTGTCGGGGCGAGTTATGGAGAGGAGCGTTTGATGATGACGATGCTGTCTGTGGTGGAGAGGTGTTCAAGTGGGCGTGGGTAGCCTATACCCCGGTGAGAATAGCGCGCCCCGTGACATGTGTCCAACCCCAACCCTGGGATGCCTGAAACCGCTGAGCTCGGCGCCGCTGCTGCTTCGACGGCCAAGCGGACAAGCAACGGAACAGCAGAGGTTGGGCAGATATTGGCAGGTGTTGGCAGGCACGTCTTCTGCACTGTAGATGGTACGGACTGTTGATGGAGATGCAGAGGGCAGTCGCGTCTGCCATTCGCGATTGCCAGGGCTGAGCGGGCAGCCAGTGGAAGCACGTCCCGCGACTCCTGCATTGAACTTGGAATACCGCCAGCCCCAGACAGCCCCAGATGACGCCCGCACCGAGACCTATCGCCCAACGGCGGTCGTTCTCGCTGACGGCCCTTCACCTATCCTCCTCTTCACACACCTCCCAAGTCCCTACTCAGAGCCCTCAGCGGCCGCGCTGTGAGGTCCCTACGCGCGCTCTGAAACGCGACCCCCTCTCTTCGCTGGCAGCCGGTCTACGCATTCATCCACCCGCCTGAAGACACAGCTGCATCGTGCCGAGCTCCTACCCTCCTCATCACCACAATATGTCTCGCCGCTCGCGACCCTCGCGAGAATATACGCATGAGCCCAAATCCGAGGTGCCACATGCCTCGAAAGGGCGAAATATGCACCTGCCGCGCTTCAACCACAATGGCCATGAGGTCACACCAGGCATTCAGCCCGAGGGCGAGAGCGGCAGGAAGGGCATACACCCGTGGAAGTTCCTGAACATCTGCTACAAGAGCAACAGCCGGCCTTCCAGCTGGGTGAACATTCTATGGCCCTTGGTGCCTGTCGCTATTGCACTGGTAATTTTGTCCGACTAAATGGGCATGACTGCAGCTAACACGCACAGCACTTTGCTAGACCGAAATGGCACCTCGCCATCTTTGTCACCAACTTCATTGCCATGGTCCCTGCCGCCAACACCGTTGGCTTCTGCGGCTCCGAGCTCGCGCGAAAACTGCCCAAGGTCCTTGGTGTCATTGGAGAGACTACTCTTGGCTCCGTTGTCGAGATAGTTTTGTTCATGGTTCTGCTTGTGACAAGCGACGGAGATGAAAACGTCCCCGTCATTCGAGCTGCCATACTGGGTTCCATTCTCGCCAACATGCTGCTGTGCTTGGGCCTTTGTTTCATAGGCGGAGGAGCAAAGGGTGGAGAGCAAGAGTTCCATGAAGCCATATCCGAGGCTGGCAGTGGGCTGATGCTCGTTGCTGCAAGTAAGTGGTTCGGTAGGGTATATGGTCAAGAAGACTTCGCGCACTCTCGGTACACGGTATAACGCTGTGAGGGAAAGTAGGGTATACCACGAAGCGGTTGCTGACGTTTGTTTGCAGTGGGCTTGGTCCTCCCAGCCGTCTATTACAGTGCCTTGTCTGGCCGAACAGACCTCGAACTTGCCCCGAACGAGATTAGCACAGAGATGTTGAAGATTTCGCGAGCCACTGCCGTCATCCTCCTTGCAGCCTACCTGGTCTACCTTGTGTTCCAGCTCAAGTCTTACGACAACCTATTCCATGAAATCTTCGAGCGGGATGAGCTCATCGACAAAGACCGTCATAAGGAACTGGCAAAGCCTAAGCTTACCTTGACCGAATGCATCATCGGTCTCTTGATATCGCTAGCTTGCGTCTCAATGATCGCCGTCTTCTTGGTTCTAGAGATTCCTTTCATGGTCCACGAGCGACACGTCAGCGACGCCTTTATGGGTCTCATACTCATTCCCGTTGTAGAAAAGGCAGCGGGTATGTGCTCCTCGCCTTCCGTATTAGAGATGCGCTAACGCTTTGCTAGAACATCTCCTCGCCATCGACGAAGCCTATGATGGTCAGATGAACCTTGCCCTCGCCCATGTGCTCGGTGCATCAATCCAAACCGCGCTTTTCAACGCCCCTCTGGTGATCATCGTTGGATGGGGCCTAAACAAGGGCATGGATTTGAAGTTCGAAGTCTTCGACGCCGTCGCCTTTGTGCTCGCTGTCCTGGTTGTCGGATCCTTCTTGCGCGACAAGAAGTCGAACTACCTCGAGGGCACTCTTCTCGTCTTCGTCTACATCATCATCGCTATTGCTGCGTTCTACTACCCTGATCCTCCCGGCCACGGTGGCGGCGGTGGCGAGAGTCACGGTGAGACGAGCGAGGCTGCGGGCGGGCATAAACGCATGCTGTTCTAGACTAGCTGTCAAGCGAGCAATGAGCGAACGGTAGTGTTAGATCTTTTCGATGTCAGTTGGCGAACCGAAGGAAGTTGGCCCCCTGTGGTTGGTTAGGTGCCAAAGGGCCCGGGGCATCCGTGATGCGCCGTGGGGAGTGTTTGAATTTGTCTGTACTTTGAGCGAGTCTGCACTTGAGCGAGTAGGATACCAAATTAATGATTGTGTCTGTTTCTTGGATGACAAGACCTCGGGATGTTCATTCTCACGTTGACGATGCATGCGGAGCACTCTAAAAAGAACATGATGCGCCAAGCCCATCAGCACGGACCACACACACTCGCTTAGCATTTTGGTATTCGGTACTCTCAATCTTGCAACTCTCAAAAGCCTCCGACAGCGACCCGACTAATCAACAGCCACCCTCCGTCCTCCCGCACATCCTCACAGTCAACCGCCAACATGGGTCGTGTCCGAACGAAGACCGTTAAGAAGTCCGCCAAGGTGCGTTGAGAAGGCAATTGCGCATCGCAGAACGGCCGACTAATGATGAGCAGGTCATCATTGAGCGGTACTACCCCAAGCTCTCTCTCGACTTCGAGACCAACAAGAGGATCTGCGACGAGGTTGCCATCATCGCCTCCAAGCGCCTCCGGAACAAGATTGCCGGATATGCGACGCATTTGTACGTTCGACCCAGCGGATAGCGGCTGCATGGAGACGTGACTGACCGCGCAGGATGAAGCGTATCCAGCGCGGACCCGTCCGTGGTATCTCCTTCAAGCTGCAAGAAGAGGAGCGTGAGCGAAAGGATCAATACGTGCCCGAGATCTCCGCTCTCGATTTCACGCAGAACAGCGAGTCTGGCTCTCTGGACGTCGACCAGGAGACCAAGGACCTGCTCAAGAGCTTGGGCGTACGTTTTCGTCGCCCCTTCCGCGTCAGACGGTCCGCTGATAGTTTTAGTTCGACTCCATCCCGGTCAACGTCGTCCCGGTCGCTGCCCAGCAGGTCGCCGAGCGTCCTCGCCGCTTCAACGACCGCAACCCCCGCGCTTAGACGCTCGCCTTCTCGGTGTTTCCTTTGGTTCGGTGGGTTATATAACGTGGTGCATGGCTTCGGATCTTGCCACGATAACGAGGTGGCGTGGGATACCGCTCCGATGTGAGCTACGATTAGGAGTCAATGAACAAGGTTATACCCCACTAGGTGTCGCTGAGTCGGAGTCCTGCAAGGGACGACGACGAGGCTTGATTGCCATTTCCCCCGATGCGTGATATGATTGTGTGCTTAGGCCACGCGGTCTAGGGTAGTAATTGGTGTCACGATTGTTGCCTGAAGAAAGGACGTAGTGGAAGGTAGGTCTTTGTAGGACTTGTTCCCGTCGCCTTATCGTAATCTGGCTTTAGGTCAGTGGAGATGGCTCACTCCATTCTCGTGGCACTCGCTCTCTCTCTCTCTGACACAACCGACGGTAGTGGCGTTTCCTACTGGCATCTTACTGCAAAACGACCGTGAACCATACGTTTGCATCTAGCGTACGCTACAGATGGCGTCGTCGAGGTCGACGTCTTCTTGGCGACCTCGAGCATGGATGCTATCAGGTAGATGTAGACATCCGCTGGGCAACCTTTCCGCTCGGCACGCAAATACTTGCACTAACTCGGTTAGCCATACCTAGGTAATGCTACTGCTCTGGAGATGTGTTGGTATGGTTGCTCCTGCATGTATTGTGTGGTGCTTCGCGATATCGCTAGTACTTAACGATGCGGTAGGATTGCTCCTGTGTTGGTTTTGTGGTGTTGGAGTAGCCCTGCAGGGGTAAAGTGGGTGTTTGGCTTTGTTTTTGTGCTGTGGTGTTGTATGGGGAGGTGATGTTGTGTAAGAGTGGTGTGGTTTCTGTGATATTATGTTGGCTTGGGACTTGGACATGGGCTATTGAGACTGATTATTCGGGGTGTGGTGTGGTTGATTCTTTTCATGTTCGTTCTATCAACTGAGGGTTGAGCGATTGGAGCTGTAGACTTTGGCTTGCGCGGAGAGAAGGTAGAGGTAGTTGATGCTTTTTATTTGGCATTTAGTCGATTGGTGTGCATGGAGGGAGCTGGGAGCTGTGAGCTGCGGGGGTGCAGGTGTGCAGGTGTGGTCGCAACAGAAGGTACCTAGGTAGGTAGTTGGTTAGGTCTGTGGCTTGGATGAGTTGATGGTGTGCTGTGCTGTACGGGGCGAGGCTAGTGTAGAGAGTGGAGGGAGGAGCGTGGGGGGGTCTTGTTTATTTTATTACTGGGTTTGGTTTGGGTAGGTTGGGTATGGGTGAGATGGTTTTCGTTTGTATGTGTTTGATGTATGTTGGTGTACATGTGCGTGCGTCCTTTGTTAGTGGACGAATTTGGCTGGGTAGGGTGGTGGGTGCAGTGTGGCTGCTGGGTGGGCGGGCTGGTTAAATAAGAGCTGGTGCGTGAGATGTAAAAAAAAAAAAAAAAATTAGAACCTTGAAAGTTCGAATTGTAAAATTCGAAATTGAAAAGTTGAAATTTCGCAACGTTGAAAGTCGAAATTTGAAATTTGAAAATACAACATTCAAAAAGTCGAAAGTCGAAAGTGCAACCGTCAAAACTTGGAAGTTGAAATTCAAATTTCACAATTCGCAATACAAGATAAAAATAATCATGTACATAGTCTCTAGCGTTTAGAGTATTTTACAGAAATGTTTAAATTTTTGCTAAGCCTATAGCGTACATATATTCGATTACACACACAGAGAGAGGATTATACCATAGTAAAGGATAAGTGATAAGGATAAGTAGTAAGGTGTTAGATGCGTAGCTGGGGTAGAGTACTTACTACAGAGTAGATGGGATATTTCCACAGAGAATTCAAGAAAGACGCAAGAAGAGAAGGAGAGAAAGAAAAAAGAGGAAAGCGCTCAATGCAAAGACAAAGACTGGGAAGAATAGTAAGATAGAAAAAAAATGAGGTTATGGAGAGTTATAGGTAGAATACGAGAGAAGACGTCCAAGGACAGAGGTATATAACAGTGTCTAGTGGAAGAATACGTAGTGTTTGTTGGGTCGGATATATTAGAATAGATGTCGAGAATGATGGTACGATCTATCTGTTGTTCGCGAGGGACCGAAGCGTATTCAGATATGCACCGTGTAGATGGGAGATCGTATTATGTCTGTATGAAGAAGATGACAGAAGATAAGAGTGGTAGAATGGGGGTTTGGTGGTCACTGGCAAGCATATGCACGCATTTTTGGGGGACGAGGAGACCGGAGTGGTTACCTCCTATGGTATGTGGATGACGTGCGTGGCGGCCTGTCCAGGTGGTTGAATGACTACGTGCGGTTGACGGTAGCACTCTGTAGGATTTGCAAGATACTTCACAAGTGTTTGCCATGCAAGGCGACGCCGAAGACGTGTAAAACTAGGCCTGGAGTGCAAGTCTAGCCGTAGGCCAAATGTGAGTACATTCGGCGTTCGGATTGCTCATCCTAGGGTGACATACTGCCATCAGGCTTTTGTCCAGTAGTGTAACCTAGCGTCGGACATGGTGGCTGTCCTGTCCCAGGCACGTGAGGTCGTGACGAAAAGGCTGTCCCGCGATGTGGACTCCTGCACCTTAATGAATGTACTGGTGCCCAACGGCGTTGAGTAAAACAGCCCATTTACCCAGAACAGAACAAGCCTATCCTCAGGGTGAAAGGCATCGATGTGAGCGCACTACCCCAAAGCGCATCCCTTATCCACAATGCTCGGGCCCGGCGTTAGTCGACGGCATCCAATACAAGTATCAAGTCTTATTGTCTCGTAGGATCCGCCCTGAGCCTGTCCGGACCAGACATTTATGCCATGTTGGGACGGGAGGTAGCACTGCACAGCCTCCACGGGGGCTCCAGCCTCAGGAATGCATGCGTGCGGCGTAGTGCGCACATGCCAACGACCCACTTATAAGGGTATTCTTGCCTTGGAGTCGGACATGGCAAGCGTTGACGAGCTCACTGTGAGGCTGGAGCCTTGTGAAGCGCCCCCAGGATCACGCGGGATATCCGCCGAGGAAAGAGTTCCGGACCTTCTCTTCAGCTGGACAAGGGTCAGTGTTTGAGAGCTTAATGGTCCTGTAGGTGACACCCGACGCTTCGCTAAGAAGACTGCGAGGTTCCGGTTGGATGAAGGTGCGTGGACCCTGAATGTGGCTTGTGTGGTGGTTGAGGGTAGCATGATGTAAGGCGTGCTCTACATTTGCGAGCAAGTGAATATTGCACAGCGGAGATGTAGACTAGGCTGCGATGGTAGCATGTTTCGGAAAAAAACACGGCGGCGGGTGTGGATTGTAAATCGCTTGTTAGTCGGTGGCCATTTATCATGTACTGTGTATGTAGAGATGGCTGGCTCCGGCAGGCCTACATTGTGGCGCAACGATGGCGATGTGTCATCTCCGTTGAAGCACGGCATATCACGCTGGCAAGGCCATGGTGCGCCAGTCGGCACTGTGATGTTGAGCAAGGACTTGTTTCGTGGGGGCTGAAATGGAGTGTTTGACGTAGACAGCCGTTCGCAGTAGCTCGAGTGTGCTCGAGGTTGGCAAGCGCTCCTGCCATTTCGGGAGGCTTCCTAATAATAAAGAGGCGGGAAAGTGAAATGTTCAATTGGAGCCGAATGCGGGCTGAGTAAGACGGATAACATGCGGGGGAGTGGTTTGAAGGACGGGCCCAAGGCTGCAGACGAGGACGTGCTGTGCCACATGTGGCTGTGTGGCTGTGGCTGATGATTTTCATTGACGTTTCTTTCCACGGCCGGCAGCGGGAGTCTATTATTAGCCGAACTATTGTTTGACCGGTCGGAAAATGCAAGCAACAGCACAATAAGGAATTGAGCAGAGACGGTCCGAGTTTTGCCCCGGTGAAGCATGCTTCGTACTGTATTGCAAACGGCCTGGGATGCGACCACGGCCGAGTCGTCTGTTGAGGCTGCCTACTGTGTGGCGCTGCATCGTGGCTTCCCAAAACGAGCAACGACGCTTTCCGCATGGACGGATGTGCACACGCCACAGTGCAAAGCACCAGCATCGTCGTGGGCAAGCTTGGCGTCGCAGACCTCAAAGGTCGGTCAAGCTGGCAGGCAGAGGCTACGACAACACTGTGGTGCAAGGCTGAGGAAGATACTGTGAGTGTGAGGATGGCGGGAATTTTGGGGTGGGACGACCGAGGCGGATGCAGGTCACACGGACGCGGGCTCACCTGGGCATGGTTGACGGGCGGGCAGCCGGCAGCGGGCACGTTGACGACTGCCGCATTCGCTACTGCGCGCACGCTGGGGAAGGCGCGTTCGCGCTGGACGAAGGTGAATACCTAGGCATAGTGCCGCCCATGGGTGCCGGGCGATGGCACCACGCTCTAGCATCCACCACTACGACGGCCGCGCTGACTCTGCTGCCTGCGAGGAGTGAATGCCCACCTCGCCCGACTCCGGACGGCTCCAGGCAGCAACGCTCTTCAGCGCCGGCCGGGGCGTGTGCAACTCCGCCGAGGAGGAGGGTGTTCGCACAAAACTCGCACGCCAGCCCACCATGGCGCTCGGCAGTCAGAAAAATGCAGCCCGACGATGCGAACGCGTCTCTGCTCGTGTGCGTGGGCCGCCGGCGCGGGAGTCGCATCCTTCCAAGGTTAGCTGGGGCTAGCGCCCGCCTCTGTTCGCAGCTCCAGGACAACCCCAGCAGACCCGCTGCGAATCACCCGGCCAAGCCCTTTCAAGCCCTTTCAAGCCCTTTCTGCACCTTCAGCCTCTGCAAATCCCAAATTGCCAGGCATTGGGCGCCGATCCAGACCTCCGCGTCTCGTGCCTGGCGAGCGGCATGCCCACACCGCAGCCCGCAGCCCACAGCCTCCACCGCCCGCGCAACCTGCCCACCGCTGGCTCGAGTGCGTGAAACCGTGAACCGGCGACGGCCACGCACAGAACCGTGCATCATGGCCGCGACTGGGAGCATCCTCTGCCCGCCCAACAAGACGGATCGCGTGTAGGGCATCAGTCGCGGAGCAGCGGCGTCCATGGCTGCCCGAGTCGAGTCTGAGACAAAGTCATCGCAGCCCGCCAGTGACCAACTCGGGACTCGAAACCTGCGCTATTCGCCAATGGCGACGCGCACGTTCGTCCTTTGCTCCCTAGTCACGCCAGACCGGTTGGCTGCAGGGGCCCGCGAGTTGGCCGTCGCCGTGCCTGTCGCAGCGGCTGTGCACATTCAATTCACTCTGCCCGCTGCTCAAAGCCCGGATGGACCCCACGGCGCCCGCTTGTCGTCACTGCCCTGTTCACCCTGTTGCTCATCGCGCCCTGCTTGCTCTCTATTTTACGGAACCATGCGCGCCCACGCCTAGTCTGTTCCTCGTTCATTTTCTCCGCCCGCCTACCTGCAGCGCGCCTTTCCAGGCTCCCATCCGCTCCGCATACATATACAGCCCACCGCCCCAGTAGCCCATCCTCTCTGCATAATACCTCCTGCACCTTCCTGCGCCTTCCTGCGCCTTCCTGCGCCTTCCTGCACCTTCCTGCACCTCCCTGCCCCAAGTCATAGTTTATTTTGGCCTTTGTCTCTCTGACGCTTCCTGCTGTCAACCTCGGCCTCGCCTCGCCTCCGACCAGTACACTCATACTCGTCGCGTCCTGTCTCAGTTGGACCGTCACCTGCTCCGATACAAAGTCACTCCCGACCCGCACCATCTTCCATCAACCACCGCGCCCCGAGACAAAGATACGTCACGTTTGCACTCCTGTCCCGCACCGTCCTCCGTCTGCGGGGAAGCCAATTTTCCACTCGCCAACCGTTGCCGGCTACAATTTATTTTTATAGTTCGGGCTCCGGATCTTATTTCGGAAAGCACCTACCGCAATACGAAAATTAGTCTCGACGACCCCAACCTACTGTCCCTAGGTTGAGGGGAGTCATCACTCCGGCCGGACCCTCTGTTCTTGGCCGAAGCGGACGAAACTCTCAAGACACATCCAGCCGTCACCATGTGTAGAATCGAGGAGAAGGTTTATCGAGGCTCGGACGGCAGGAGCAGAACCTTTCAAGACACCTTTGAGTGTGACCGAGCGCGTCGCCGTGGGAAACGCTGCTCGAAGCCGGAGAAGAGGGTCAGGGAATACGTGGGAGCGCAGCCCATTGCTCGCGACGATGCATCATCGCCCGCTTCGAACAACCCGCCCACACCTACCGGGATCGGCAACTACGTTGTCGAGGAACGAAGGCCTTCGGGGAGCGGACGTCGCCCTTCACTAAAGGTGCCCGCTGAGATTGTCATCCAAATCGGCGGAAGTTCTAGAAAGAACAAGGACAAGAAGTACCCACAGACCTATGTCTCCAAGAGCTACAAGAGATCATCACTCGGTGCCGCATCAAATGCCTCCGATGTTGCCGTCGAGTCGCCCGGCTCCGATGCATCCTATCCCATCCGAACCGGCCTGCCAGAGACGGCTGTTCCTCAGAATGCCCCTTTCGGCCAGTCGCACGGTTACACCACCAGGCATCGTGCCCAAGGCCACCGCCACACAGCCTCGTCCTCATCCGTCACGACAAGCCAAACCCCGTCTCTCTATACTACCTCTGAGACGGAGCCTGAATCACCCAGTGCTCATCATCCTCCTGAGTATCCTCGCACAATAGTGCACAATACTCGACCTGCTCCTTCCTCAACAGTAGCGACACGTGGCCAAGCATCGCCGCAGTCGACCTACCACACTAGGATCGAGATACCACAGAGTTCATCGCGAGACCATAGCTCGTCGCAGGAGAAGGTAGGCGACTACCCTGTTGACCTGCACCCCTCTCCACGTAGTCATACTTCGTCAAACGCAAGTTCAAGCCGCGCTGCCGCTCCCGAAATCTCTGAGCGGGCTATCGATCGTGAACGTCGACGCAAGAAGGAGGATGAGAAGAAGGAGCAAGAAGAGAACGATCGTCGGTATGCGGGAACCCTTGCTAAGCAGCAAGAACAAGCAAAGCAGGTCAGATTCGCAGAAAAGGAGACTGCCGTTATGAAGAAAGAGACCGGCTCCGCAAGCAGAAGCTTGCTGAGAAGAGAAGCACAGAGCAAGAACGAAAAAGGAGAGGCAGCGCAAGAGGGAGCAAGAGAAGCGCGCTACGAAGGAGCCCGAGAAACGTCCAACCAAGGAGCCAGAGAGACGCACTACAAAGGAGCCTGAGAAACGTCCAACCAAGGAGCCAGAGAGACGCACTACAAAGGAGCCCGAGAAACGCGCTACGAAGAAACCCGAACGCGAGAAGACACAACCGCCTACTCGCGATTTTCCCAAGATGCGGCCCGGCCATTCTCGCCGGAACTCCATGACGCAAGCAGACATCGACGAACGCGACCGGCTCTTGCTCCAAGAAAAAATGCAAATGTCTCTGGAGCGTGAAGCTGCCGAGCAACGCGAGCGCGAAGAGCGTGCTGCCGAGCTGAGGCAGCAACAGTACTCTACGCGCCCTCAGTCCTATGCTACCGGACCCTACCCTGTGGAGGAGACAAGGCCGTCGAGCGGTAAGCGTCGTGGAAGCATCTCCACAAACCCGCCTCCAGTGGGTAGCTTGGGACGGACCAATAGCACCCGCCGCGCTTCCATCGTCCAACCAAACCCTCCTCCGCTAACGCCCTTGACAACTACCTTCGCGGGTGGGCAACAACAATCATACTCGACGCGTCCGCCGAGCTCGCATGCGAACACGCAGCACTACACTGCGCAAAATCAGTTTCCTTCTGCACGATATTCGCCCTCTCAAATGTCGGTTCCGTTTGCTCAACCTCGTACATCCAACACAAACCTGGGAGACAATCCCTTTGCTGCCCCGTCGACGCGCCCTATTCATCCTTCTATTCCGCCGGTCACAGTCGCGCATCAGCACCAGCATCAGCACCAGTATCCTCCGAGGGTGGCTAATGATGCGTGGGACACACATGGTATGCACAATGCCCTGCCTACGTACCCGCCGGCGCAGCCAGCTCAGTATGCTGGGTACGCTGTTGATGATCGTGCAAATGGACATGGTCGGGCGCAGCAAGCTACGAGGAACATGTATGGGCAGGTGAACGATGAGTGGCGGTGAAGAAAATGTGTCGGGTCGTAGTAGTAGTAGTGGTGCTGCGATGGTGGGGGGGTTGAAGCCTTTTTTTTTTCTCTTCTAAGCTTTCTTTAGTGTCCTTGCCCCATTGTCTGTCAGGCCAAGTGTAGGAAAAGTGACGGGACGGGTCATGTCATGTATGGGTATGTCCTTGGGGATTTGTATGGGTCTTTCTTACACGTTACCTTGTAGATTTTAGACTGGGGCTCTTTTTCTTCTTTTTTTCTTTTTTGATTATTTGCCTTGTTTCTACTCTTGTATGCTTCGGCGATTTTCGTGGTTAGTAGTTGGATTGGATTGGATGGTATAAACCCCCCCCCCCCCCCTTCTACATACGGTGACCCTTGCGGGTGGAAAAGGTAGTTGCATTTTTGGATACTTGGGGAAAAAATATTTTCATCTTCATCTTCTTTGTCTTGTTTTTGTTTATTTTGTTGTTATTATGGTGACCCTTGCGGGTGGAAAGGTAGTTGTTGCATTTTGGATGCTTGGGGAAAATTTTTTTTCATCATCTCCTTTGTTTTTGTTGTTGTTGTTATTGTTTTTGTTTTCATGATGTACCCCTCCCTCCCTGTATGTATGTATGTAGTTATTTTGTAGATGGAGTTTTCTTTCTTTATGTGTCTGTGATTACGTAGTGTAGGAGGGAGGGAGGGTGGGCAGATTAGATGGATAGATAAAGTGAAGATTTTTGTTGTTCGTTCGAGTGTGTGAGATTGGGTAGTTGCTTGTGTCTATCTGGGTGCTGGGTGTTTATGTGTCTTTTACGGGCGTTGGCCTGTATCTATCTATCGGGTCTAGCCTGGTCTAGTCTAGGTTGTGGTACTGCGTAACGTAGATTTGTGAATAGGCAGTGGGCACTCTTCTTCTTTCTGCGTTGAAATGGCTTGTGGAATTGCATGCTTGTTGTGAAAGATAGGCTGTATGTTTTTCTAGGTGTGGGTTTATAAGGTGGTTGGGGAGGAGGGTTGTGTGTGTGTGTGTGTGTGTGGTGAAGGCTTCGGTGGCTGCGATGCAGCATCGCCAGCTGGTGAGAGACCTGTACAGGGCGGGGCCGAATTTTTCGCTTCGGGCGTTATGTGAGTCGCAATGAGATGAACTATAGTGTAAATAGTACAAGTATACTTCTAGTACATGTAAACTTGATACTTTGCTGGTGTCGGGGGCTGCGAAGTTGAGCGGGTGGCCTCGAGTGCTGAGATGGGTGGTTGATCTGGATAGACTGAGGTTCTTTTCCTTTTGTGGGGCGCGGGTGGGTGGTGTGAGGGGGAGAGTGGAGAGAGTGATGGGGATGAGGGAGGTGAGCTTTAAGACGACGAAGAGGAGCATGGTTGTAGTGGGGGTTTGGTGTCTGGTGCGCGGGGGAGTGTAGGGGCGGCTTTTGTTGCAGTAGATGTTTAGGTGGTGGGTGCGACGGTAAAGGGGTTGAGGGAAGCCGGAGAGAGGCTCTGTAGATGGGGAAGTTGGCTTGATAGAGACTACGGTGAATACCTTGGTATATAGTCCGCGTTGGAAACTCTCCATTGGACTGATTATTACTAAGACACTGAGTGGTGTCAGCCTCTATATTCCTTACTTTCACTATGGTGGAACGGTATAGTGTTGTTGTGTTTCCCTTGTCTCCCTGTACGAAAACTGCCTAGCAACGCTACATTCACTTTCTTTTTCACTCTCAACCACTATCCTTATCTAAAGCTAGAATCAGCCGCACGTACCACACGGTCAGTAACACGACTTTTTCTTCTCCCCGCTGCTGCTCTCTCCCACTCCCACACCCACGCCCACTCCCGCCGATCCTCCCGCTGCAGCGCGCCCACGCGCACATTCAAACCGTCCAAAACGTATACTAACATTGGTATAGCGTCCGTCGTCTCGTCGGCACTCATCCTTTCCACCCTATTCGGGCCAGTTGCCAGCGTCCCCATGTTGTCGTCCGCACCCACGACATCCACCTTCGGAGGCGAAAACATGGCACAAATCCTCGCAGCCGCACCCACCACCACGCTCCCAACTAGCGGTGAAATCTCGTCGAACCTCAGCGCCCCGCCAGAAGCTGCAATGATCAACCCGCTCGCCAACAACGTCACCCCCACCCCATCTATGATTCTACCGTGGACCCGACCCGTCCCATCCACCACGCTCATCACACTCGCCAACACCGTAGCCACCGACGCCACGACGACAACTGTGACCGTGGCTACCAGCGCCGTCGATGGGTCTCCCACCAGATCCATCGATGAGTCTCCCACCAGCAGCTACGCCGTCCTCGCCGCCGACAGCTCAATCGATCCGTACGGGACGGGTAATTTCGCTGACCTCAAGTACGTCACGTCACCCATTCCGCACACCCGCACTACCTTCCTCCCTTCCTTCTCTTCTCTTACCTCACCTTATCTCCCACCCACATACTTTCCTCTCTTACATGCACCCTACCAACTAACACGCCCACAGCCCCGGCATGTCCCCACTCTTCCCCGCCATCATCACCATCTGCGGCCTCTGGATACTCTTCTGCTTATACACCCTTTTCCTGGTGTTCCGCTCCGACGCTTCGCGTGTCAACAACCCCGCACATCCTCAGTGGACAGGCCTCAAGGACTTGAATCCGAAGAGGGCGAAGCGGTTTAGTTGGGGGTCTGGGGGCGCGAAGGTGCAGTTTGGAGGCGTAGTTAGGGACCCGGAGCGTACAGGGATTTGGATTTGAGGTGGTGGAAGGGGCACTATTGGGTCTGTCAGGGTAGGCGTTGATGTTGGCCCTTGAGAAGTGTTAGCGAGGCGCCGGTTGGGAAGATTGCGTGCGGACAGCGATTAGCAGGGAGGAGGTATTCCGCGGATAGGAAGAACCTCTTTTGAATGAGAGGGATGGATCCGAGGACGATGCTTATACTCGTTCTCCTGGCTTGGAGTTTATCGTGGCTGATGGAGAAAAAAGGATTCTTCTGCAGGTACCCTAATCCGAATGAAAAATGGATTGGAACATCTTGTCCAAGTCGTTCTGCTTGACTACCTTGTGAGTCATAGGTGATAATCGCCCTAAGCAATTCAAACCGATTCGAAACTGCAATAAAAATTGTACGCATGGTGCTTGTGGGCTACTGCTCGATGGTCGTCGTAGTCTCGGCAGCGTACTCCGAGTCTCCCTCCGCCGTGTCGAGCATGTGAACAAACGAACTATTCGGAGGGTAATAGCATGAGTAGTACAACGCTCACCTATTTCTGACTGACCCACTGGCTGGGTAGCAGCGTGTCGCGGGTCGTGATAGGAAAGCGATGTCTGTAAGGATATATCAGGAAGAGAAACATCACAGACCTTTTGGTATACGGTACAACGCTGTAAGGGAAAGCTGTGGGTGTGCTGAAAACGCATTGCAAAAAAGGTAAAGCAGCGAGACAGGTTGGGCCGGGGACTGTTCGTTAGCACCTGTAAGGATATATGGGATAAATTATCATCAAGAAGACTTCGCGCAGGTTGGGTACACGATATGGGATAGATAGCTGCGTGGTTGTAGTATTCGAATAAGGACTTCCGACGAGCTAGACTGTTTGATTTGTCGTTGTAGAAGGTACAGCCCAACGAATGAAAGTAGTAGGAAATATAAAAGTTATCTGAGACAGCTAGACAATTTTTTTCTTTTAGTGTTTTTCTTTCCAAATGAAACAAGAAATAAAGCAGAACCCTCCGTAGTGCACAAAGCGAGCATTGGAAATATTCAAATCGTCCTCCTACTCAAAGCTGAGAGACCTCCTATAGTCAGGAGGAAAACCCCAAGTGTTCGAGAAAAAGACGACCAGGGCTATTCGAAGCCCAGTCTGAGAGAAGATGATTTGACCCTGTTCCCGAGATATGACCCCCCAAAGCAAGCTCACAAAGAGCTGGACAATGTAACGTACTATCCATCTCTTCAATGAGTGTCGGAGCTTGATCACGCGTGCTAAGGTACCTCTCTCTCCTTTCCAAGTAGAGAGCCCATCTTCAACGCCTGCGCACCGCATAGCCTACTCCTAGATTGGCCAAATTAAGTCGCCCCATACTTCCTCACCACTGGCGCTGTCGTGCAGCCCCCTTTAAGCGGCCTCACTCCAGAGGTCCCAAGCCCCACCTGTCTTGGAAAGCATCTTCCAATATATTCTTAACATGCGTATCTATGGCCTCCTCGACGTAGTCCATGTCTTCTTGGGTTTGTATTGGCCACTGCCATGGGAACTGTTCTTCGGCCTCTGCTAGCCACTCTTCTCGGATTTTCGAGAGCTTCTCTGTTGATATGTACCTTTCTGACGGCAGCCAATCCGGACCGTGAGTCCGCTTCTCCGCCTCCCATTCTTCTTTCCCTAGGTGAAAGTAGTTCGAAGGCTCAGCGGTAATATTTGCAGTGTCGAAAGTACGACGAGAAGAAGCAGAAGAATATGTGATTCGCTTCACAGTCACATCCACGCCTGAATGAATTAAATCATACACGGGCGCACGGATCGATTCCATCATGTTGTACCAGCGTCGCCTGTTCAGTGGTCCGCGTCGTGGTTGAGGTACATCAAGACTTAATTCGATAGCGGGCTTCTGATTTCGTGCCAGGAGCATCAGGAGGCTCAACTGACTGTGCAAGCCGTCGAGCTCTGCAATCTCAGCCTCCGTACTCTGACGGTCTCGTTCATCGAGTTCCATGGACAATGTGTTGAGTGAAACACGGAAATCACCACGGATGTACTCGTAAGGCTTCAGGCCCGTCTGTGTGCGATCCACGGTGAGGATTTCCTCCAGGTGTTCTGCTTCTATAGCAAAATCAAAGCCCGCGTAAAAGAACTCTGCGATCTCGCGAGCCATGCCCTGGCCTACATACTCTGGATTGAGCAGTCAACCTCCAGGTTTGAGGCTATCATAAGTTCCTGCCTCGGTTGCATTACGTCCGGAGCGGAGAAGACGAAGAGATTCGTCAGGAGTAAACCAGTCTCCATAGTCACCTCTTTTGTGCCGAAAGAGTTTCTCGCAGCTGCTGTATGTTCCGAGTCGCTGACGACGTTCAGGTTTCAAAGGAGTGACTTCGCGCACTATCCGTCCACGTTTCGGTCGGTATCTCATTTGAAGTGGGTTTGGTTTAGGTGTATGTTTCACTTGGACCGCAAAAAGAAGAGCGTAAATCATGTCTCGCACTTCGATAGGAAGTTTTGCGCGCATCATGGCAGAGAGTGCGTCGAAGAAGTCTAAGCTGTCGGTTTTTACGCATGCTTCGAAATCGTCCAGGAAAGCCCTTTGTTGATAATGTTTAGTTGCCATGCATGTAGACGTGGCGCTCTAGAAGAGGCGCTTAGATGACTCACTTTTGAGCTTCCAGTACCTGGATAATGCATCGTTCCATCTCATTGTTGAGCCTCGTTTAGACATCCTCCCCCTCTTCCTCGTGGCTAGAAACTCCATGCTGGTTGTCCGTGGTGTCACCGTAATCTGTTGGTTCGACCACAGTGGCATAAGTGAGATCTTCGTCATGGAAAACACGGTCCAAATAACAGTGTTGGGCGTCACGTTCTATGTCATCAAGCTCACGTTCTGCGCTTGAAAGGGCGTTCAAGAGTTTTCGAAGGCGCGCCTGCGAGGCGGCTACGGCTGTCATTGCAGATCATAAGGCACGTTCGCAATGATGAGCGGAGTTCGTCCGTAGGTGCGGTGAAGCTGAAACGTCAGTAAGCTTGGACCACTGCTGCTGCACGGCTCTTTCCAAGGCTTGGTACATGACGTTACCCATATCGTGTTTGATCACGTAATGCACGCTATCGCGTAATGCACGCGCCCCACCAAAATCGCGAAATATTCAACCCACCATAACTCCACCAATATGGCTCCAATCGACGAGGCTCTTGCGGCAATCGAATCGCTAAAACCAGGAGAACATTTTACGTATACAGAAATCGCCAAAAGATTCGGGGCTAGCCGGTCAACTCTGTCGCGGCGCGCGCGTAGTAAAACCCTATCGATGGCGCGTAAGCTCGAAAATCAACAAATGCTCAACGCTACGCAGGAAGCAACGCTCGTACAGTATATTCAAGACCTCTCAGCGCGAGGGCTACCTCCTACAAGCTATATGATACGAAACTTCGCGTCAGAAATAGCTAGAAAATACGTTGGGACTTGCTGGCCGTCGCGCTTCATTAAGCGCCACAAACTCGACTTAATATCGCGATGGATATCCGGCATCGACGCCTCACGCCGCAGAGCTGATTCGGCCTTCAAGTACGCGCTGTACTTCAAGCTATTAGCTAAAAAAATCGAGCAATACAACGTTGACGCACGCCATATTTACAATATAGATGAGAAGGGATTTCTTATTAGAATCCTCTCTAAATCAAAGCACGTCTTTTCTCGCGAGCAATACGAGCGTGGGAAGTTCAAATCAATGCTCTAGGACGGCAATCGCAAGTGGATAACTTCAATAGCCTGTATTTGCGCCGACGGCTCTGCCCTCACACCTGCCCTCATTTATCAGGCAGCCTCTGGCAACGTACAAGACACCTGGCTCCAGGATTTCAACCCTGAAATCCCCAAGGCTTTTTTCTCCTCCTCGCCCTCAGGATGGACCAATAACGATATCGGGCTCAGCTGGCTCAAACAGGTGTTCAACCGCGAGACGAAAGCAAAGGCAAGGACGTCGTACCGCCTCTTGATCGTTGATGGGCATGGATCTCACGTAACAAAGGATTTTATCGATTTCTGCGACGCCAATAAGATCCTGCTGGCAATATTTCCGCCTCACAGCACCCATACGCTTCAGCCGCTGGATATGGGCGTCTTCGGGCCTCTCGCGAGCGCGTACAGCAACGGCCTCGCGAGCTTTATGGACGCCTGCCAGGGCCTCTCCAGCATTACAAAGGGGGACTTTTTCAGGATATTCTGGGCCGCCTAGGAGCGCGCGCTAACGTCAGCAACGGTCCTTAAGGCCTTTAAGGCTACTAGGATCGTGCCCTTAGATCCCAACAGGATCCTCAAGCGATTTGAAACTCGCAAGCCTGAGCGCCCCAGCTCAAGCGAGAGCAGCACGTCGGTCCTTAGCGCCAGCAACTGGCGTAAAACCGAGGGCTTATTACGTCAAGTTGTTGGAGATATTTACGAGTCTCAGGCTGCCAAACTCTCGCGTACGCTCCACTCGATTTCAGCGAAAAATCAGATCCTTAAGCACGAAAATACTCAGCTCAAAGAGACCCTCGTTAACGAGCGCAAGCGCCGCCAGCGGGGTAAGGCCCTGGCGCTCGAGACGCCGGAGGATTACAACAGTGGCGCGATTTTCTAGTCGCCAGCTAAGGTCCAGAGGGCTCGCGACTGGCAGGCACAAAAGGACGCGGAGGAGAAGGAGATACAGCTTCAAAAGGACATCCAGTCCCAGCTCAGAGAGCAGAGCAGCTTGAAAAGCAAGCCCTCTTGCACACAGCGACGCCTTGAAAAGGCTCAGGCTCAAGCAGAGCGCGCTCGCGAGCGCGAGCTGAAGGCTATTGAAGCTCAAGAAAAGCGAGAGGCCCGCGCAATTGAAACAACTCCGCGATGAGCTCAAAGCTTCCCAAAAGGGTAATCAACATAGCCTTAAGCCTCCAGCAAAAAATCCAAAGGATATTGAGCTTGTACAGCCTGAGTTACAGCCTGTCAAAGTTGACGAGCCCGAGATGCCCGAGATCGCGCCCACGACGCGCACACGTCAAATACGCCTCCCAGAGCGCTACAGGTAGCCAATAGAAGGGCTATATTTGTTAAATAAGCTCTTCTGATTATTACTCTAGAAAATCCGACGATTTTACAATATATACAAGCTGTACAGCTTCACGTTGTGGATGGGCGGAAATTGCCGAAAACGTGCATTACGCGATACTGTGTCCGTGCACTCAACGCCCGGATTCAGTCAACGCCCGCCTTTTACTAGGAAAATCAAAGAAAATAAGCAACTTCACAGCTATATAACTCTTTAGCTACTTTTTCTTCTTAAAAGCTTTCTTAATTAAAGTTATAGAGAAAGACTATCTCTATAACTCTAGAATTTTGGTTTTCTAATAATAATTAATTTTAAGAAAAAAGTATAAAAGTACTCAAACTTAAGTCTCTAAATTTAAAAATAAATTTTTTTTAGAAGTAAAGTATGCTGTTTAGAATATAGTTTATATTAAGTTCTTTCTAATAAAACTATTAACTAGAAAGTTATATTATCTTTTTATTTTTTTTAAATAAAAAAATTAGGAAAGATAATCTATCTTCTTAAGTAGTCCTTTATAAAAAAAAGTCTTAATATAAACTATATTCTAAATAGCATACTTTACTTCTAAAAAAAATTTATTTTTAAATTTAGAGACTTAAGTTTGAGTACTTTTATACTTTTTTCTTAAAATTAATTATTATTAGAAAACCAAAATTCTAGAGTTATAGAGATAGTCTTTCTCTATAACTTTAATTAAGAAAGCTTTTAAGAAGAAAAAGTAGCTAAAGAGTTATATAGCTGTGAAGTTGCTTATTTTCTTTGATTTTCCTAGTAAAAGGCGGGCGTTGACTGAATCCGGGCGTTGAGTGCACGGACACAGTAGCGTGCATTAACCTGTTGGTTCAGCACTTGGCGCGGTTCGGCAAATGGCGCACCCCCGCATTTTCCACCCAATCCTTCACCCACCCATAACTCAGCCAATATGGATCCAATTGACAAGGCAATTGAAGAAATCGAATCGCGCGGACCAGGAGAAGAATTCTCGTATCGAAAAATAGCGAAAAAATATGGTGTACCAGACACTACGCTGAGGAGGATACACCATGGCAAAAACGTGCCGATGAAAGAGCAACAACTCCAACGGCGAAAACTTACCCCTCAACAAGAACTGGAGCTTGTAAGCTATATAGAAAAGCTTACAGGCCGTCGTCTACCACCTACAAGGGAGATGCTGCAGAATTTTGCTTCATCAATTGCAAAAACCAACAGCGAACAACCAGTAGGAAAAAGCTGGGTTACCCGATTCATCAACCGTTACAACGTCGAAATCACCCCCCATTGGGTTACTGGAATGGATCGCGCGCGCCACCAAGCTGATTCAGGGGCTAAATACGAGCAATTCTTTCAACTTCTGCTAGAGAAAATGGAGGAGTACAATATAGAGCCTCGTCACACGTACAATATGGATGAGAAGGGCTTCCTTACAGGAGTGATTGGAAGAAGCAAAAGGATCTTCAGCAAAGCTATGTGGGACCGCGGGGAAGTGAAATCAGCCCTCTAAGATGGCAACAGAGAGTGGATGACCATCCTAGCTTGCGTCTGCGCTGATGGAACTGCGTTGCCACCAGGGCTACTATTTGCAGCTGCCAATAACGCTCTCCAATCGGCCTGGGTAGAGGATATTAAGGCTGGGAAGCATGAGGTATTCGTCACTACATCTCCTAATGGATGGACCAACAACGATATAGGCCTTGCGTGGCTCGAGCAGGTCTTCGATCGGTACACAAAAGCGAAAGCTCGTCGATCCTACCGACTACTGATCGTGGATGGCCATGGGTCCCACGTAACGAGAGAGTTTATCGACTACTGTGACCACAATCGGATTCTCCTTATGATATTCCCCCCTCACAGTACCCACACGCTGCAGCCCCTTGATGTAGTACTCTTTAAGCCTCTCTCATCAGCCTACTCAAAAGCCCTCACTACCTATCTCCACGAGGCCCAGGGGCTACTCTCAGTAAAGAAAGGAGACTTCTTCCCTCTCTTCTGGGAAGCCTGGACCATCTCCTTCAAGAAGAAAACGATTCTAAAGTCCTTTGAGGCCACTGGTATATGGCCCCGTAACGCTGAGGTTATCCTTCAGAAATACAGGCCATCAACTCCAGTGGAGCAGGATTCGAGAGAGAGCAGTACCTCTGTACTCAGCGGCAAGGATTGGCTCAAAATCGAGACCCTCGTGCGTAATACTGTGAGGGAGGAGGGCAGTAGGGAGGTGCAGAAGCTGAAGCGTTCTCTCCACCACATCTCTGTTCAAAATGACATCCTCCACGCTGAGGTACAAGGCCTGACAAAGGCCCTACAAGTCAAGAAGAAGCAGCAGAAGAAGAGCAAGCCTCTAGACCTGCAACAACGCAGGGAGTACCACGGTGGTGCAGTTTTCTGGTCCCCGAGGAAGCTGAGGGAGGCTAGAGTACGCGAGAGCGTTGTAGATAAGGAGAAAGAGAAAGTAGAACTCGAAAAAGCGCGTAAGAAGGCAGAAATAACCTCAGCTAAGCTACGTAACCTGCAGGAGAAGAAAGAGAGAGAAAGGTTGAGGGTTAAGAAAAGGGAGGAAAAGGAGAGGGTCGCGGCGGAGAAACAGGCTGAGCAACAACGGAGGATTCAGGAGAAAGAAAACTCCGAAAAGGCTATACAAACTTCCAAAAAGGGAAAGAGGAAGGCCTCAAAGTCTGCCGCAGCGCCAAAACAGAAAAAAAAGCAACGTGTGGTGGTTGCTGAGGGTAGGGGGGATAGGGGTGATGAAATGGGGCGTGATCCAGCACCCACAACAACAACGCGCCGTGGCCGCAACATCAAACTTCCAGCGAAATTCCAGTAGTACATCTTTTTCGCAGCAATTTATATAGTAATTGAATGAATTATTAGAATATTCTAGCTATTGTGGATGGCTCAGTAACGAGGTGTTGTAAACTGCGTGATTTGGTTGGGGTGCGCCATTTGCCGAACCGCGCCAAGTGCTGAACCAACATGTTACCCGTTTTTCTCGCTTGACGCACGGGCTCACCTGACGCACACTTTTCCAAAAATCCCCACAATTGAAATAGATGTAGCTCCACCAATATGGACCCGATTGAGCAGGTGCTGGCATCTTTGAAATCCTTGGAGCTTGGAGGAAAAGTTAATATCGCGCAGACAGCAAAAAAGTATGGTGTTGAACGATCTACGCTATCGCGAAGGTGGCGCGGTGTACAGGGCTCCCGTGCAGCCCAATATGAGAATCAACGACTTCTCAACGACCGTTAGGAGCTAGAGCTGGTACAATACGTTGACGAGCTCTGCCAGCGAGGGCTACCGCCTACAAGAAACATGCTACGCAACTTTGCTACTGAAATAAGCGGCAAACAAGCGGGAAGCTCTTGGCCGGATCGGTTCATCAAGCGTCACCATCTCGACCTAGTATTAAAATGGACGAATGGCATGGACAAGGATAGGAAGAGAGCTGATTCTGCCTTCAAGTACGCACTCTATTTCGAGCTCTTGAAGCGTAAGATCGAGCAGTACGAGATTGAGCCACGGCACACCTACAATATGGACGAGAAGGGCTTCCTCATCGGCGTACTATCAAAGATGAAGCGGGTGTTCTCTCGACGGAGGTATGAGGAGGGGGGAACTAGGCAAATGATTCAGGACGGCAATCGTGAATGGATTACGACAATTGCTTGCATATGCGCTGATGGATCGTCTCTATCCCCAGGCCTTATCTACTAGGCTGTCTCGGGCAATATTCAAGACTTATGGCTGCAGGATTTTGATCCTACAATACACACGGCCTTCTTTGCTTCCTCTCCTAGCGGATGGACGAACGATAACCTTGGGCTTCAATGGTTAAAGACTATCTTTGATCGAGAGACTAAATCAAAGGTTCGACCGCGACAGTATCGACTGCTTATCCTCGATGGCCATGGCTCCCACATCAATATGAAGTTTATTAAGTACTCGACAACAAGATCCTCCTAGCAGTCTATCCTCCTCATAGTACTCATACGCTGCAGCCGCTTGACGTCACTCTGTTCAGGCCACTCTCACAAGCCTACTCGTACGAGGTAGCACGATTTATGGAGGAATCTCAAGCCTTCTCTGCACTTACTAAGCGAGACTTCTTTCGCATGTTCTGGACTGCGTGGGAGAAAGCTTTTACTGCAAAGAATATCCTCTCTGGCTTCAAATCGTGTGGCCTTCACCCCTTCAAGCCAGAGGTCATCTTGGAACGATTTAGCCACACTGAGGCTGAGAGACTATCATCCAGCGAGAGCTCGAGGTCTGTCCTTACGGCTGACGATTGGAGGAAGGTTACTAAGATTCTACGAGCAGTTGTTGACGACGTATACGACTCCAAGGCTAAGCTGCTCTCACAAACAATCCACTCGCTCTCTACTTAAAATATAATGTTGAAACTTGAGGTTTAAGGCCTCAAAAAAGCGCTAGTCAACGAGAAGAAGCGTCGGAAGAGAGGCAAAGCGCTCCAGCTTGAGCAGCCTCTAGTTCAGGATAGTGGTGCTATCTTTTGGAGCCTAAACAAGGTGCAGCTAGCGCGTGAGCGTGAAACTTAAAAGGCAGAGGCAGCAGAGGCAGAGAGGCTCTAAAAAGAGGAGGATAGTCAGCGCAAGGCAATTGAGAAAGCCGAGAAGCAACGAGCTTTAGAGGAGAGGCGTCGTATGAAGGCTACTGCAAAGGAGATCCGGCTTCAAGAGCAAGCGCAGAAGCAGCAGGAAAAGGAGGACAATAGACAGGCTCGGCTTGCTGCTGCGCAGCTTCAAAAGGACATCCAATTTGCTAAACAGGCTAGAAAAGCAAGGAAGCAGCAGTCTATTGTCCCTCAGGAGGTTCGTGGCAGCGAGCAATTGGTTGTTGAGGTCATTGAGGCCCCGCAGGCGACAAATCGTCGGGGGCGGCATATCAACCTCCCTACAAGATATCGTGATTAGATAATCAAGTAGACTTTTTCGCCATACTTGATTGCCTACTACTGTTCAAAATTAGACGATATAGAGATTTGTGTGAGGCTCAGTAGCTTCAAAAGCATTTGACGATGTTCGGCAAAAACCGTGCGCCAGGTGAGCCCGTGCGTCAGGCGAGAAAAACGGGTACGTGATCAAACACGATATATCATATCACCTGACACCTGGGCAGTCCCGGACATCCTAACCTGTTTGAGAACAAATCTGGACTGCGATGTGAATCCGTTGAACACGAAGCAACGTAGATTCCGTCACCATGAAGCCGGTAAAGGCGCCATCAGTATGCGCTCAATCTGCTCCTGATTTCGGAGCCATCTATATTGTGTGTGAGCGTTAATAAGTATAGCAAAGTTAAGGTTAAACTTACTATAATAAACTAGATAGGTTGTTATCTAAATAGTAGTTATTAAATGTAGCTATTAGAGACATGCCAGCGCATATTACCTTTTAATATTACTATAGCTTCCCTTACTTGCAAAGTATAAGGTACCTAGTTGCATATAATAGAAGTATACTTATAGTATATACGTATTTAGTTAAACTTTAGTTCTACTCCTTATAAGTTACATATCGCCTAAAAAAAATTTCGGCCCCTTCCACCGACAAAATCGTGTCGGTTACAACAATTGTCAATCTGCTCCTGCAATCTACGGCTCCCCGCAAAGTATAAGATAGAGTCGCATGTGATAGAAGTATAGTTGTAGCATATGCGCATCTAGTTGAACTTTAGTTCAGCTCCTTGTGAGTCGCATATCGCCCGAAAAAAACATGTTGGTTGTCGCGCTTCCCCGAGGTCCGCACCAGCTAGGTCAACCGACAGGAGGAGTGAAACCCGAAGTGGGCTCAACACCCTCCATGGCCTATCTGTTTGACGTCTCCGACCTGCGTCATATCTGGAATTCGCGGTCAGCCAAACGTTCACGGAACCTGTTCGGGAAGATATACTTTGCTGGTAGTTTCCAATGATTTGCGACAGTGCACCCTCCGCACCTCCAGCGACCTCTTGCACAATATTCCCCAGGTTGTCGACTATGAAGTTGAGCGTATTTCCGCCCTGGGTAACGGATCCGAGGAGACCGTCGACTGCGCTGATAACATCGCCGACCAGGTTGGTTACGTTGTTGATGAGGCCGATGAGTAGGGGGTTCAGATCGAGGGATTCAAAGTCGCGCTCCACAATGTCGACGAGATGGCCTATACGAACGACGAGCTCCAGCTGTGGCATCTACGTCGGCGATTGTGATGTTGATCTTCTGCACAGAGACTTGTACTCCCGCATTGATGGTTACCAGTCCAGCGACCTTTGCGTTCAAGTTGATATCAGCTTGGAGCTCCTCCACGTCTAGTTCAATGCGTCCGACGTGCAATTCGGAAACATTGAGATACACATCCGGAGGTGTTGACGTGGTCGAGACATCTGGGGGAGTCGTCGACGTTCCATTCGTGATTGGTGCCCTACTTGAGCTGGGAGTAGGCGGTACAGTTGGCGACGCAGCAGACTGCGCTATGATCTGAGTCGCAAAAGACACCAACAAGAGGAAAAGCATGCGAAACGAAAGGAGGGACGGCATGTTTGCGGCTTCCAGCGACCGCAAGAGTTCAGTAACGAGAGGAAGCAACGAGGCAAGGTCCCACGAAAATTAAGGCCATGCTAATAATTAACCAGGCACATTGGCGTGCTGGTCCATGGGAAATCATGTTCCCCAATTTCGGATAAAGCCCAGTTCTGTAACCAAGGCTAGGGTAGCTACAGGAAACGACACACGCTCCTTGGAATTCTTGTGCAGAAACCAGGTTTTTCGAAAAACGATTGGTCTCCTTAATTTAATTGTTTTTGCTCAAGGTCCCGGCACAAGTTGACAATCATGCGGATCCGTGCAGGCACATCTCAGCCGAACCTTTTGACAACGGCTCGTCCCCCACCAATTTTCGGCTGACAGGCTCCTCGCTCGCTCATTCTGATATAATTCGTGGCTGCTCGAAGCTGCGTTTGCTCGTTCCCTTCACAAGATATATTGTCAAGATGTTTTCATCACTGCTCACCTTCCTAACACTCCTCCTGCCCATACTATCTTTCTGTCAGATCGACGACAATGACGGCTACACGGGCTACAAACTTGACATCAGAGAAGATGGCGACCCACTCGCCATGGTCTACGAGACGGAAAACACATCCAACAACGTCTCGTCTTCATGGCCCGAACCCGACGTGTTCCTGAATGTACGCAACTCTCCACTCTCTCACGAAGCACATGACTAACATGTGCCCACCTGGGCAGGCTTCAGTTCGCGTGGGCGAAATTCAAATCGAAGTGCAAAACCTCACAGCGAAGATCAACCTCGATGCGCAAGTGCTTCCCTACTATCCTTCAATGCCGGCGTCGACCTCTCCATCGACCGAGTCAACCTCCTCATCCAAAACGTCACCGCAAAAGTCCTCCTCGAAGCCCGCCTAGCCAACCTCGTCCTAATGATCGTAAGTAATCCCACGCTCCTCCTCTGACACCGCGCCCTGCTGACCAACCCCCAAGAACGACACCCTCAACTCCATCGACATCAACTCCATCATCGCCGAGCTCGGCAGCAGCCTCGGCAGCATCATAAACGACACCTCAGTCTAATCGGCAACCTAGGCGACGCGACCCCCTCCTCCAACAAACGCAGCCTCGACCTCCACCAATTCCACCTCGAAAACAACATCCTCTACTCCATCGACGACTACTCGGGCAACACGCACACGAACCGCATCCTCGCGCAAAACGGCGACCTCGTCGATCAATCCCTCGACAAAAACGGGCGCATCTCCGACTCCAAAGTCGTAGGCTCGTACGCTACAGATATGCGGTTTAATGGCTTCAATGAGAGCGTGGTGTATAAGGGGGAGCAAGTGTGGGAGGAGGAGTATGTGTATGAGCCGTTTGGGGGGCTGATGATTGTTAGTGGGGTGTTTAAGAGTATGAGTACCGGGGAGGTGTTGGGCACGCAGATTATTGCTGAGGTGAGGGGTGGGGGGTCAGCGACTATTGCGGGGCGTGAGGAGGCGGCGTGAGCGCGTGGGTGGGGTACCTTGGTATCCCCGTGATGAATGAATAGCTAGCTAGTACTCTAATCTCTGGGGTTTCAATACTACCACATACCATGTATTGCGTGGAGAGTTATCTAGTTGCCTGCTTCCCATCTCAAGTGAGATATATGCTGCGGAAGACGGTTTTTTCCATGCCGTTACTGATGATGAATACTAGCTAGTAATCACAGATGTCTGCTGTATGTCCAAGATACCTACCTCACCACCTCTATGTAGGCCCTAGGCCTCAACCCTCAACTCTCAAGTTCAACTATCCAGCCACCCAGTCCAAGCCCATCCCTGCTCCCTGCTCCACGGTACGTACCTACTACCCAGCCTACTCTAAAACCTAAAACACCAGACGCCTGATATAAGTGGGATCGCGATAGAGATCAAGATCGGGACTGCCAACCCATCTACAGACTACCTTTTGTACCAGCTACTAGACCGTGCGCGGGGCCGCCGTATAACTGCTCCTCCTCTCTACTTGACCAATCAATAACAATAGCCAATACACAAGGTGAGGTAGTTATTGAGCTACCTACCATCCTATATACACTTAGAATCTCAATGACACCATAAGGTACCTAGCCCTCTTTCTACCTCCACCCACGGAGCGCAGACGATAAAAGAAGACAGATATGCAGCATTCATCACGGACGCTGTGCCGTATACAGTGAGTGATACACCATTCCATCTCATCGCATACGCACCCTGCTCATGACCGAACACGCCAGTCCGTTATAACAAGCCTGACCTCAGCACCAGATATGCGTGTGCACATATAGTACGCCTTATCGACAAGACTACCGTCTTCACTTTTCCTTCCTCTAGTAGTGCACATTTCTAGGTGATTTAGCCATCGAGTGAGCGCCACTATGCGGTCGGTCATGGTAATATCGACATAGCCAACGCGTACTGGTATGAACAAAGATGAGAAGTTTTCAATCGGTCGAGATCGTGCGTGCCTATACAAAGCTAGCCTCCACCCAACTTTCCTTCCCCCTCCTTCTCCTTCCCCTTGCGCCCCTTCGTATCCATCCGGAACCCAACGTCTTTTCTCCGGTCGTCAGTCAAGCGACCCCACTCGAGCAGCAGCCTAAACATGTAGATCTCCATGTCTTCCTTCCTGAGCACTTTTTCCGTCCATACCTTCCCTGCCCTTGCGATGGCCTCCGCCTCTTTGTCTCTAGGTTCCATGGTGTGCTTGCCCCCCTCTTTCAGACTATAGCCGCCAAAGTAGGCGAGAGAAGAGAAGAGATCGTGAAGGCGAAGATCGACCGGGACAAAGTGCTTCCATGCAGTCAGTCGACCTTCGTACCATTCTCGGTAGAGTGCTGCTTTGAAGACAACGCTGTTGGATTGCAAGAATGGGAGGAAGCGGTTTGAGAAGCCTGCACCGTCGGTATCGAAGAGATAGCGGTATCGCCAGTGGTCTCTGAAGTCAATCGATTTGCCAGACCAGAATTCCAGTTTTTGATCGTTGCAGTCCAACCCGCTGCACCTGGCTATGTCGTTGACGAATCGCGCATCGAACTTGGTTTCAAGCAATTCCTTGATCTGGTCGGGCTGCATGACGTATTCCAGCTTGCCGCTTGCTTCCGGTGGGCAGGAAGATTGGCTGTCGAGACGTCTCGTTATTCAAAAGATGCACAAAACGTTGTCGCACCATACCTCTCCACGATCCAGCTACACTGATACCTTCAGTTGTCTCTCCACGCCAGAACAGGATGTTTTCCTTCTTGGCAAAATTTGGATCTGGAAACTCTTCCCCAAACTCGTACTTCATCTTGTCCATGTAGTTCCACGGTGAAGGGTAGCGGATATCTGCGTATCCTGGAGCCCGACTTTGACTAAAAATAGGAACCAGTTCATGTGTCCCAGAAAGAGCTGCCGGGCTTAGATGGAGACCGTGGAGGTTGGCAAGATCGGGCTGGTGACAAGGGCTAGCTGATAGTGTCCAGTCCGCAACGAAAGCTCCCATGGAGTGAGGTGCAGCGCAAGCAGAGCAGAATGCACTGGTATCCCAGCGCCTCTCTCTTCGTGCACGCGTCTCTGGCGAACAAGCGATAGAACCATACGTCTGGAACGAGGGCTTTCCTCCCGCCTGGTCAAACACTGAGAGTGCTCGTGGAGAGCCGGGGCTTTCATCCCAAGTAGACGCGCGATCAGCGCGGAAGTCGATGGTGCCATCCTCGGCAGTGTGCTCAGGATATTGGAGATGATGCATACGGGCCGCTTGGAACTGCTCATATGGCACAGCTACGCGGGGCTCGTCGTTGAGGTTAAAAGCAATGTCCATGTCTGGAATAAATTCAACGAACTTTCCAATCATTTGAAGAACCCCATCAAGCACCCATTTCTGGTTAGCAAGAGAAGTGCCAAATATTTCAGCTTTGCCATCTCTTATCCGGATGCCCCCAAGGTCTTCGTTGCGTGAAAGGATCTCAGAAGTACGTCTTCGCAATTCTGCTGGTTTCAAAGAAGAGAAGGGGATAAGATCCTCCTCGATGTTGTCGAAATCGTCGATCACGATTGAATCTCGACTCGCTGCAAACTCGAACCACTTGTCGAAATGCGGAGGCGGATCGCGGGAGTAGCGCTCTTGATATCGAATCACTGCTTGTGCCAGTGACTTGCTTTGATGAGCCTGGAACGCCCATCGTTGATGTTGTTCGTCGGCAATCGTAATCAATTTGGTGATGGGATGACCTAGAAAGGGCCGCTGGTAGCGGTATACGCCGACACCAATAGAGAATAGGACTAGGAGGGCAACGACTGATACAGTCTGGTTCCGCCCAAGGCGGACCG
Organism: Laburnicola sp. JP_R_19; assembly: GCA_031010545.1. Classification (NCBI taxonomy): domain Eukaryota; kingdom Fungi; phylum Ascomycota; class Dothideomycetes; order Pleosporales; family Didymosphaeriaceae; genus Laburnicola; species Laburnicola sp. JP_R_19. Next base: position 416,661 of record VOIT01000126.1, on the reverse strand, counting down.
GCATCTTTGGCCGGTTTTGGCCTGAATCAATCGCATCGGCGACCAGTTGGAGTACCAAGGCAATCGTGAGGAGGGTGAGGCAGAGGCTGATGGCGACGGTGGATTTTGGAGGAAACGAATGGGCAACGCCCGTAGCTAGGGCCCGTAAAACGCCTATAAATGCAGATGAAAACGCCGCAATGAGCACGGCACCCATGACGCCATACATTCGAGCCTGTAAGGTCAGCGAGAGTTCCAGAATCTTGGGGAACTACGTACCGAGAAAAGGAAACATAACATCATAAGGGGTATCATCAAAGACAAACGGAGAAGACCAAGCAGGTATTCGCGAGGGGCTGAAAGGAGCCATTCGCGGTGTTCCGGCAATGCACTGTAGACAATTACACCCACTATACCAAGAACTAGAGCACATGTCTGAAGGGTTAGCACATACAACTAGGCAGCCTTCGAGTAGGACCTACAATGAAGGTGAAGCCTATCAGCCCATGGATGGTGGTGCCATCTTTGGGCGCGGGTTGGTTATTTTCGGACTGAGACAGACCCTCCTCGACCAAACGATAAAGCAGCAACACCACAATACAGTCTATCAGAAATCCGAGGAATTGCAGCTTGGGAACGACGGCAGCTGCGGAGGTCGAAATGGGACATATGTACGTCGACGGCAGCACACTTGTCCGGAGGGTGGTGAGGAAGCTGCTAATGGCCAGCAGGAGCGAGGGGAGGATGTAGCGAGTGGGGCCATGCAAGAGGAAGTAGACGAAGCGATCGAGGTAGGCCTCCGGCGGTGAGTCAGCGCTCCAGGCGGGCAGCGGACGGGGCTGGGGCGGGCGGAAGCCGTGGTAGAGGGCCATGACGAGAGGGAGAAAGGCCTGGGCGGGGTCAGCAGTGGGCCATTGGCGTCCGGAACAGCGCTTACCGTGAGCGGCGGGCCGGAGCACTCGACGTTCTTGAGCACGGCGTGGAAGACGGCGATGCGGGCGCCGAGCAGGCCCAGCAGCGCGGCCAGCAGCACGGCGAGGGCGCGCTGCCCGAGGCCGTCTCTTCGCAGCGGGCGCTCTGCGGGCGTCCAATCCTCCTCGGATGACGGGCGGCCGCTGCCGTCGACCAGCGGGATGGTCTCAGGGCGCGCGCTTGCGGATGGGCGGCGAGTGTTTGCGGCGCGCGTCTCGTAGGCGACAATGGCGAGCCCGCTCAGCAGCAGGACCACGGCGAGGGAGTGCAGCGGGCGGTCGAGGGCAAAGGACGTGGTGATGCTCGAGGCCAGGTAGCTAGACGCCAGGACGAGGCCGCTGGCGATGATCAGCCGGCGAGGGTAGCAGTCGTCAGCGGGGAGCGACTCACCACGGGACGAGGAGCGCCTTCCTGTCCATGGCCGCCGCATTCTTGGTCGGGGGGGGGATTAGAGCTGCGCGGTGCAGCGTCGACGACGGCTCGACATGACCTGGGGCACTGGGCAGGACAGCAGAGCGAGGAGGGGACGCAGCCGCAGCGCGACGACAAGACAGACGACGCTCCGGGACGCCAGGCCAGGCACGCGCCGAGACCGTGCGGGCGCCCTGACAGAGGCTCCTCTGCCACAGCACCGGGACTGGCACAGAGTCGACAGTCTCACTAGCCGCCGTGGGCCGCGCTGCCGTCGTATCCGCGCGCAGCCAAACACACGAACGGCACGAGGGGGTACGACGAGCATTCACCGCGCTGCGCTGTGCCTTCAAGGCCTTGTCGTGCTCACGACTGGGTATGCATATGCGTACACTTCACATAAATGCACCACCCGCCAGTCGCGCCTTCCTGTTGCCTGCTGCCAGTCGCGCCTTCCTGCTGTGGCAGACGCGTTACCCGTGGCTTCCTCGTTCATCTCGTTCATCGAACAAGCAAGACCCACCTCGGTACCCACTTGTGCTGCCTGCCAACCCTTCACCATCGACCAGCTGCACCGTCAAAATACCTCAGGTAATGCGCTCTACTTGATCATCTTCGGCAGCTTTGCTCTGCAGGAACGTGAGCCCGGAGACGCCCAACAGGAAGACGCATCCACGGCACCGCCAGCACACTGCACGCTACCATGTTCTACCCGCCATCGACACATCACGCTTCCGCACCGGGCAATCCTGCGGCCTCACTCGCTCAGCGCCCCTGCATCGCCTTGAAAAACGGCACCCGCGCCGTCATTGAGCGCGCCCTCTTGCCAAAGATCCACATGGGCACCGTCAACAGCATGATGAAGATGTGCAGCCGGCCAATGGTCGAGAAAACCTGCAGCGGGCCCATGCTGCTGATCCACGCGCTGATGAAGTAGTTCATGCCAAACGAATACACGTTCCGCAGGTTGAGCGCCGCAAACGCTCGGGTGCCTTGGAACGGTGGCACTTGGTGATGTATCCGTATACCCTACGCACGTCAGCTCCAGCCGTCTTCATCCCAAGGCCGCAAACAAAACAACATACCCCACATTGAGGAACGCCATGGCGAAATAAATCAGCCCATACAAAAACACGGGCCCGCCCCATGGCGCGCCGAAGCCAAAGAAGCCCACCACGCCCAGAATCAGCGTCACAATGTTCGGCGCCAGCCTGAATTCCGGCTCGTACATGCCCCTGTTCCACCGCGCCAGCTGCTTGACCGTGTAGTCGTTCGCGGGGCCGGCCACGAAGCTAAGCAGGGAGGCCACGAGCGGGGAGATGCTAATGAGGCCCACGGCTGACACGCTGAAGTTGCACGGCGGCGCTGTGAAGATCTGTGCGAGCACGCCGCCCATGACGACGAGCCACGACGTCGAGAGACCGTAGATGATGAAGCCGTAGAAGACTTGCGGGAAGAGGAGCATGCCGATTGGGCGGACCATAACGACAAGGAGGTTCTCGTCGCTTTCTACGCCACGCACTGGACGCAGCTCCTCCCACCATGTGTACGGCTTCTCGTCTGCGCCTGTGTAAATGGGTTCGATTCTCGCCACGCGCTCCGTCTGCAGCGTGCCATCTTTGGGCTCTTCTCCGACGGCCGCTTTGGGTTCGGCACCCTTGTTCGCATCGAGTATTTCTTCCGTATGGTCTGTGGTCCCGAGATCGAGGTTGTACGCCGGGTCGCGCTTGTACACCGTCTCCGGCACAAAGAAGAATATGAGCACGATGAAGGCGCCGTAGAAGCAGGCGCAGATGCCATACGTCCAGTTCCAGCCGAGATTCTGCACCACTCAATCAGCTTCCCTTCCCCTCACCATTCCAAAACAACTCACCTCAATGATGTACCCCAAGATACAGCTCCCCCCTCCTACCCCCACGCTCAAACACAGTCCCCAAAACGCCAACCTCAACCCCCTCTCGTGCACAAAATATATATCCCCAATGACACTGGTCGTCAACACCTCAAAAGGACTCATACCGATCGCTCCAAAAATCCTACTCGCCAGCAGACTCTCGTAGCTATGCGCATGGTACGCCCACACACTACTCACAAACAGCATCAAATTCCCCAAAATCATAACGGGCCTCCGTCCAAACTTGACCGCCAGCCCATTTGTGACGAAGCAGCTAATGCCGATGGCGAAAATCGCCCAGCCCAGCCCGCCGTTCAGGCTATTATACGACATGTTGAATTGCTCCGCCATGGACGCGAAACTAGGGGATATCATGGGGCCCCATGCGCCGACGACGGCAGTGTCGAGACTGATTATGAGGAGGAGGAGTTCTTTTTTCCATTGCGGCCAGTTGAGGGGGTCGCGGGGGGAGAGGGAGGGTTGCGGGACGAGGACGATGTCGGCGTTGCGGCCTGTGCCGTGTTTGAGCGCTGAGGTGTCGCGCCCTGTGTGTGGTGCGTTAGATGCGGTTTTCTGTAGAAAGAAAAAGGTGAGAGATGAGAAGTGCCGTGGTAGAGGTGGTCTGTCTCGAGTATGTCGGCGAGAGGCGCGGTGCCGGGGACGTGTTGGAGTTTGTGGTCTTCGAGGACGCCGAGACCCATTTTCACGTCTGTCTAATCCAACGGCTGGAGGGGGCGCGTAGCTCGAATGTCTTTCCTAGGTATTGTCTTGTCTTGTACGAGATACGCTTTGTACTCCCAGGGCCCTCGTCTGGTCCCTTCTATCTATTTATTTAACCAAGCGAATCTTTCCGCCTTCCGCTGCCCCCATGGTCCTGGTCCTGGGGATAAATAATCCTCCTGACTGCTTTCATGCTGTGATCTGCAAGCGTGCGCGTTTCGGGGGGTATTGAGCCCGGGCCCTACTCCCGCATCGCATGTGCGGAGTGATGTTGGGGAAGGTGTGTGGGCCCCACTTAATAATGGGTTTTGCGGTGATGGCAGGTTGTTCCAGGGATGGGGGAAGATGGGAAGATGGGAGATGGTGATGGCGGTGTAGGAAGGTGGTGTGGGTGAGATGCAGGACGGTGAATGTGCTGCACTGCACTGCAGTTGATGGGATTCTCGAGAAGACGTGCGTTATCTGGCATGTATAGGTATCTATACCCTGGGAAGCCGACATATAACAAACGGACTTGCAGCGTGCACGAGAACAGCTTGTTGCTTGTTATTCCACTTGGAGTGCATACGCAGGGCCTTAGAGCAGTGTCCTATTGCGAAATTGCTGGTCCGCTCATATCCACTCTCGAAAAGGAAATTAAGCAAACTTCACAAGCAGCTTAAAAAATACTTATATACTTACTACTTACTTTATTTAATTGTATAGTATGTGGTGTTATTAAATCTTCCTAGGGGTAGGACGACAAAGGCTTTCATCTCAAATAACATGACAAGAAAAGCAGAGCCCCTTACTTATTAGTTAAACAAAAAGAGCGTAAAACGTGATCACAAAAAAACCCGCGTTTGAACTCGCTAAACGAGGTATACTAGATATATAGACTACGCCACATACAACAAGTGGTACCTCGATCACCTCGTACCTGATTAAAATATAGGCAGAATAGAGCACTAAAATGGAGGTAGAAGACAAAACCCAAGCAAAAAGCGCCACCGCAAGAAGCGCCTCCAATTCCCCTGCCGCATTAAGCAGCTAGCCCAACACACGCATCCGTCCCGCCTTCGCGCACGGCAAGACAAACTCACTCGGTGAGACCGCCCCCTTCAACGACGCAGTCTCATCGAGAAGAAGCCGTAGCACACCGTCCTGCCCCGCGTCGCACGTAGCGGAGATGATAGTGCGCAAATCCCCGCCCTTCCACTCGCCCCGCTCAGCATCGATGTACCCCTGCTCGTATGAAGCGCTGCACCGCAGTCGTAAAGCCCTCCTTACAGGCAGCGAGGAAGGGCGCGCGGAGGTAGTAATTGAGTCTCGGGTGGGCGAAAGAGTCGCGCTGCGTGTCGAGGAGGATGACGGTAACATCTTCCTTGTCGAGGGCTACAGCGCGCAGGAGTGCGGCTGCGAAGTCGCAAATGTCGCTTTGTGAAGCCGCGTGGTGTAGTTTCCCTTCGGTGATGAATATGCGGAGGAGCGAGGGGGCGTTGGGAGCGGCCACGAGGTCGTTTAGCCAGCCTGTGTGCGAGAACGGAGCGCCGTGGTGCAGCAAGGTGCGGACGAGAGGGAGATCATTGACGTGCATGGCTACGCGTAGGGGGGTGCCCCAGCACATGCTCCGCGTCTCGGAAAGACCGTAGTCTAGGTACCAGCGCTCGCCGAGGGTGGAGACCTCGTTGAGATAGATGGCTGCGACGAGGAGGTGGTCTTTGAAGGGAGTGACAGGGACGGACCAGTTCCGCCAGTAGTAGGATGCTTCGTTGTAATAGTCGGGACATCCTTGGCGGCACAGGGTCGCGATGTAGCGAGTTCGCAGGTTGTCGATGGGGTCGGTTGGAGGTTTTAGGTTGAGGATTGCGTCTACGATGGCGTTTACTAGGGCGGGGTAATGGTCTTTCCAGCTGACTTGGTCGGCGTACGGTCGGATGGAGACGTATTGTGAGATGAAAGTCGCGGCCTCGGGGTGGGTGGTGAAGGCCGTAGAGGGCAGCGAGTCTTGGGCGACGAGGAAGCGATGCTCCTCTAGAAGTAGGAATACCTCTGTCTCAAATACCGCTGGAAGTTGTTAATTAATGTTGCCTGATTTGGTGGCAAGCTTACTGTTCACTCGAGCCAGGCTGACTACGTCGGGGTTCGTCCATTTGTTATGGTGCTTCAGGTGGCCGCAATCGTAGCATCGTAGGACATTTTTAATGATCGGTCGGAGGAGCTCGATGGGGAGGTCGAGAATGTTCATCTTGAATGAGTGGAGGATATTGCAGAATTTGTTATGGTGTATTGAAGCCTGAACGTTGGAGCTCCTGACTCGTGAGAGGGAAATTATATCAAGATGGTTGCCTTGCGCTTGCCCACCAGGCCCACCACAAACACGTAAGGAGCAACGTCACCGCAGTAGTGCAGAGGGTTATATTTCGAATAGTTGAGGCAGGTGCATAGATCAGTATGCGGGAAAGGAAGCTGTACTGGTCTTGGGGTTACGGTATTCGTGTAGGCTTGGAGGGGTACACCAGAGTTGTTGCGCTATGCCTAGTTCCGTTAGCCATATTTCGAAAACCACAGCTCATCCCCTTACAACACCGCAATACCGTGGACCTTCGCTCATGATATCCGCGGGGAAAATGACACATCTTGGTATCTTCTCAATCAGTACTCCATGAAATTGGCCGATTGCAATGGTGGGACGGGTCTTGTCCTATATATGGGTGTTCTCACCAGCAGATGAAGCAACCTTTGTCATAAGTGCATGCTCATATTGAAAGTCTCGAATCTGCAATGTTCATTCTGTTAACCATTAATGACCACATAAGAAATAACATCCAGACGCTATATGGCGCCCCGAATCTGCAACGTGCATTCTGTTAACCATCAGTGACCACATAAGAAATACCATCCAGACGCTATATGGCGCCCCATTTCCAATGCCGTCTTCATACCACTTTGACACGGAGACCATTGCTATCCAGGTTAGGCAGCGGAATGATATAATCGTGGCTCTGAATAATGTCACTTTCGTCAGTCTCGAACAGCTCTAGCATTGGACCTCCCGGCCGGAAGACGGTTGATAGTGTCGTATTCAATTCCAAGTATGCCAAGCTGCAAACAAGTTAGAAAAATTGGACGACCTGGGTAGCTGTGAGAGGACGTACTTCATGCCAATGCAGTTGCGAGATCCTTTGGAGAAGGGGACGAAGCATCGGGTCATGGCTGGCGTGACGTTCCATAGCCAGCGATCAGGATTGAATTTGAAGGGGTCCGGATAAATGTTGGGGTCCGTATGGTTCATGTATGCTGACATGGCAACAGGAACCTTCGTCTCGTTAGCAGAATTGCGACATGGACTGGATGGACAACATACGCCAGCTGGGATGACCCAATCGCGGTAAAAGATGGGCTGATCCGGTGACACTCGAGGAAGCCGATGCATAACACCATAACTCAGTCTCAATCCCTCTTTGATCAGCGCTTGCAAAAACGGAAGCCGCTCCAACTGAACCAATGACGGCGTATTGTGGGGGAAGTCCTCCATCAAAGGCGCTAGTTCATTTTGCAGTCTGGTGCGGTACTCGTCGCTTGCGATGATATAGTAACTAATGAAATCCAGGGTACGAGCCGTGCTAATGCTCCCAGCGCCTAGGAACACTTGCGCTTCTCTGGTCAATCTCTCGACCGAAAGATCGCTCTCCGGAAGACCGCTGGTTAGAAGGTGACGGAAGACAGAGTTGCGTGCCTCGAAATTTACAAAGCTGGGTTTCTCTTCCAGTTCTCTTTTGGCATCGATAATGTGCTGTTCTGCCAAATCCCGGAACTTCTCGAAGGTTACCAAGCGTGGATCAAGCCAGCGCAGCACTCCAGATGGTATCATGTTCAATAACCTCAAGAGTATTAGCCTTGTGGAAATAATTCATCAAGCAAGGATGTCGCATACTTGATCAGTTGCGGAAATGCCATGACCAGCGGAAGCGAGTGGATGAAGTCATGAAGTAAGTCATACCACTCGACACCAAAATTCGGCTCGTCGATCAAGCTGGAGTGGCTTTCAAAGCAAATCCTTGCCACCACGTCGCCCGAAAGAGCTACATATGCGTGATCGAGCCGTATCACTTGGTCGGTACCCTGATAGCTTTCGAGCCGCCGAACGAAGCGCTTGGCGACGTCTGCAACCATAGGCTCGAGTTTGGTGACACCTGAGCGTGAGAAAAAGGGCTCCAATGGCTTTCGTCGGCGACGATGCAGGTCATGGGAAGTGGATAGGAAGTGGGTGCCTGCAGTGACATGTCAGAATGGTTGGCATGTACGCCGGTCCTACCTACCGTCAAAATCGATACCACGCGCAAAGCCGGCATAGTTGTCCGTCTTTCTCACATGGCCCGAGACATACACAGAGTTGTAGAACTCCGGATCATGAATGGACAATTCGTGAGGAGTTATTCGCACAATAGGGCCTTGTGACACGAATCAGGTTAGCGCAGGCCCGTTTCCTGTAAGTAAATGATCGGCTCCTCACCATATTTCTCGTGCATTTTCTTGATCTCAAAGACATATTTCCCCCGGCGAAAATAGTCATGGTAGAACTCGTACCAACTGGTGACTGCGGCTATTTTGGGACCGGGAAACTTGGCTAGCGGTGAGAGGAAGAGTCGGTAGGTGACGAGAACCACCGTGTATGCCGTAACGGCGAGGACTGCGACGGCGGCATAATGCTCAAAAAGAGCGCTGAGCACGCGCGATTCTAGCGGCATTGTGATGAAACTGTGGTAAGATTGTACCGGCCGACTGGGTGTGTTGCACGGTGCAGTGTGTCACACATGCTGTGGAAATCCCCACCCACCTGGTGCGGGGCATCTTTTGGCTTACCTAAGGTACCAAACCGGGACTTTGGGCCAAAATGGTCAAGCGTACGACTTCACACTCTGCGTTGGCACCGTCGATCCTACGTGGCCACGGTGGCCTTGCCTGGTGAAGGATTCCAGATCCTCCTCCGATCACAATTGCAAGCTACTGAACCTTAAACGATTCCGGACTTTTACAGGTTTTCTCCTAGTGTTAGCACGAAAAAGTACGCAGTCTCAAGTAATCCACGATCTCGCGCGACTGCTATCGTAGCCTGTAATAGTATTTGCTAGGTAAGGTAGTAGGCACGAGCTCATGCTGATAAGAGAATTATGAGGAGTGCAATCTGGGCTGATTGAAACACCTACAATGCAATCGAAGGCGTTTCTGTTTGCAGGACAACGGTCCCTAGAAATAGATGGATCTCTAATCTAAGAACTTAAAAGCACATTCGCATATTGACCGGCGTTCCTACCCTACTAGACCTCATTTAAACCGCTTATATTCCCTAGTCAATCAGGTCACCGAAACAGACTCGTGGTGCTTAGGTCACTGCGGTCTTCTTCGATTGCACCGCATTTCCTTCTAGACCGTTCGAACATCCTCCCCTGTATCCTTGATAGCCACGGTTGATAATACAAAGACAGATCCATCTAGGCTTTGGCAACTCGGTTGTTCGTAAGCTGACCAGCCCTGGGGCGACATTGAATCCTGCATTCGTATGCCTTATCTTCCTTCGACAGTGCGGATCGAATAAGCGCAGCCGCGTCAGGGTCGGTAGAGACACTTTTATAATCCATAGCACTTGGGTGAGTAAGGTGTGGACGCCAATTTTTGGAGTGATTCGCATTTTCCAATACTCTATTGCGCAACTGTCGATAAGACTCTTTAATTGGTGTCCTTCTAATATTCAACTCGTACCGATAGGAAACGGGACCGAATTTTTTCTCACTTCTCTCTTTTCAGCAGATGGCCTAGATCTAGGCAGAGTTGGCAACAATCAAGTCGACTTGATAACTTGACTTGATTGGCTTGATTGTATCAAGTCAATCAAGTCAATCAGGGAGGCGAAATTTAGCAAGTCAATCAAGCAAATCCTGCCGACTTGATTGACTTGATTGATAGACTTGAATCCCTAGGATCTTAGGGGTTTATTGTAGAATACTGGATCCTTAGAGTATAAGGCAACTCGGAGTTAACGGACTTTACCCGAGATAGTTGCCTATCTAGGCTTAGCACCGTATTTCTGTTTCCTCATCTCCCACCACCCATCTAACTTACCTACTTACCCACCACCTCTCTCGCTCTACCAACGCCCTCCTCTATTAATATGGCGTCGCCCGATCGCCTAGAAGGCATGAATAGTAACCTCTCTGAAGTTTTTAGCCAGCGGCTTGAAAGCACGGCGTCACAAACCCTCCCGAAGATGGTGCCACTGATGTAGCCACCAACGCGCCGTCAGAGCTTGACGCCGAAAGCTCTGTGGGCACCCCATCCGCCACCGATATAGAGGACGACGACGACGATTACGAGGGCATTGAATGGGTACGCCTGCCAGATTATCATAAGCCAGCTCATGGTGCAAAGCGCAGTCGAAAGAGCTGGGTTTGGCGGCACGGATATCGCCTCTGGCACCGCAAGCAACAACGCCTGTACTGGCTCTGCCGCTATTGCCACCGTCATAAGCACCCTGCCGGATTTTATTACGCTGATCAATCAACTACGTCAATCGGGCGCCATCTCGGTGAGCGTAAAGCTGGCCACGGCATCGAGAAGAACAGCCCAAAAGCCACCTCCCGCGTCACGACTCCCTCCCAGCAATCCTCTCTGCTCGCCCACATACATCACAAAGGCCTTGGCGTACCGCAGGGCGTCGCCAACCTCATCGCAGAGAGCTTCTCGCGCACAAGTTTCCTACAATCAGTGCTCAATTAGGTGGTGGCCGATAATCAGGCGCTCTCTGTAATTGAGGGCGCCGCTTTTCAAGCTATGTTACGGCAGGCTAACCCGCTGGCTGAGGCAGAGCTATAGAGATCCCACAACACCCTACGAGCTCATATAATCGCGGAGTACGAGTCGTACGTACCCGCTGTCGTCGATTACCTACGCGACGCGCGATCAGCTATACACATCTCCTTCGACAATTGGACGTCAACAGGCGGCAAGCAGGCGTTGACAGGTATCTGCGTCCACCACCTCGATCGTGACGGCAAGCCTCGCGATTACGTATTAGGCCTGCCCTTGTTGATGGCCAGCATACAGGCGTTAATATTGCCGCCGTCGTTGATGCCACGCTCAAGAGCTTCAAGATCTCCGCCTGCAACTTGGGTTACTTCGTCCTTAATAACGCCACCAACAACGACTCCGCAATCGACACCCTGGCCATCAAATATAACTTTAACGCCCGCTATCGACGGCTACGCTGCGCCTGCCATATAATCAACCTCGCCGCCCAGCAAATTATATTTGGCAAAGATCGTGAGGCGTTTGAGAACGCGGAGGAGCATCTTGATAAGGAGGAGGCGTTCTCGACGAGTGGCGTAAGGTTGGCCCTCTGGGCGTCTTGATCGACGTCATCGCCTCTATTTGTACTCCGCAGGCTCGACAGCTTCTTAAGCAGTGCCAGATAATTAGCAACACTTAATTAGAGGCAGATTGCAAAGTTAAAACGCTAGAGATCGTTAAGCTAGTAAAGACAAGGTGGAACTCCTATTACGACTGTTTTGCGCGCGCGCTCGAGCTCCGCATGCCTCTCAACGACTATATCAATCACAAGCTCGTTGAATATCGTCGCCAGGGCACCCGTCAACGCTCCCAACTGCCTGATCTTAAGAAGCGTCAGTTTATTGAAGAAGACGGCCTCTCTGCTAAGGATTGGGCGACAGTTGCAGAGTACCGAAAAATCCTACAGCCCTTTAAAGAGGCCACCACCTGTATAGAGGGCAGGGGCGTAGCTGGCACGTCAGGAGCCATCTGGGAGGTGCTCCTACGCTTAATTGGCTTGCCACCACCCTCAACGAGATGCTGTTTCAATACAACAACGTCGACTTCACTGACGTTGACGCCCCAGAGGATCATATACAAGCCACCTGTAATATGGCTTATATGAAGATCCTCGAGTATATGCGCAAGCTAAAGGATACCCCGGCATACTACGCTGCCTGCCGTCTCCACCCACGCACGAAAAGTTACATGGATAAAGTGTGGGCTGTGCCTCTTGATTACAGTGAGGAGGCTTATGCAGGACCTCACACATACAAAGGCTGGCTAGATAATTGCCACGTTGGCTTTCAACGCTTGTGGCAGAGTTTAAAGAGGCCGCCTCTCCCATTAGTACTCCAGAGCCTCCGGCGAAGAAGGCACGTACTGGGCCAGCTAGCAGTCGGTCTGATTTTATAAGAGCTACCCTACAAGGTGACGACACCTGTCCAGTCTATCGTCGCGATGAGTTTAAGCGCTGGATAATCGAGTCACCCGTGCCAGAGGAGTCCCTGTTTGCGCGCGACCCGATTCTATACTGGCTGGGGAAGGCTGACGAGTACCCCGTCTTATCGCGCTTCGCCCTCACAATCCTCAGCATCCCTGCGGCGGCCACCGACTGTGAGAGGACCTTCTCGGAGCTAGGCGATTTGCTGGAGACGAGGCGTCTTCGTATGAAGGCAGATCTCCTCTCCGCTCTACAAAGCCTACGTAGCTGGAAGCGCCTTGGCTTAAAGCCTACGACGGCAGCAAAAAGTCCACGTAACGAAGCTATCTCTCCTGCAGAGCTGGAGACGATATACGAGATATACGGTAGTTAATTTACTACGCCTAAATTATACGTACAGTTATCAATCAAGTCAAACAAGTCAACAAGTCGAGCCTTATTTTTGCTATCAAGTCAATCAAGTCAAGCAAAAGCCACCAGATCCGTCAATCAATCAATCAATTCACACCGACTTGATTGACTTGATTGTTGCCAACTCTGGATCTAGGGGTGCATCTGTCTCGTATGGTTTTGGAGGTTGTTGAACTTGGCGAGAATCCATGCCATCCATACTAGTAAGGACTATCTCGTCGTCTGAAATTTTTTGAGGTAAAGACGAGCTCGTTACATATGTTGTATTCCCTCGTTGTGGTCGTACGATCTGGTGGTTTGGAGGTCGGCTGTCCCATGGCGCTGCTTCTCCTACGCGATCCTCTCTCTGGGTGAAGAGACTGCGCAAAGTGCCAGCGCATGCAACAATGATAGCTAGATAAAGTTTAGTAACCAAGCTATCTCTATGCGCGATAAACGTATGTAATTACCTGTGTTGGCCTCGACGTGCGAGAGAAACAACAGCACAGTGATTTGGAACTGAAAGTTGGACGATATCCCGTACGCAGCGATGACGACGCGGACGATAGCAACAGCAATGATTATTATTTCGACCGAGAACAAGGCGTACAGGATCAGTTTCTGGCGGCGGGTAATGCGCAAATGAATGAGTATGGCGAAAGGGATCGCAATGACTTCTTTAAGTTAGCACTAGACTAAGCCAAAGTACTGGAAAGACTGACTGAGGCAATCTGTGACGACGTCGAATACAGTCGTAAGACTCAGCGAGATCGGCGTGAACCTTGCTACGGCGGGATCGCGGTCACAGGTAGTCAAGCCGTTCTTCACCCAACAGTCGTAGGGATTCAGAAGCCAAGCGCCGAAGTAAGCCGCTACTGTAAGAACGAAGATAACGGTCCAGTATTTCCTGACACCGGGCAAGGCTCTGACGCCAATACGTCGAAAGAATATCAGGAAAGATATTTTGATAGCCCATAGGCTGTTGTAGAAGAACAGCAGGGTAATAGGGCGAGTAAAGAAGATGTTTTGGTAGCCTGTGGACAGTGCTGTGTCTTTTTTGCACGCGAGTGTCAATTGTGCAGACATTGGTAGCTGGTATTTTCGTGTACCATCAGTTTGTGACTCTAATGGTTTATGTGTTCAGGAGCAACTCACAGCAAACACCCAGCCCGCAATGACAAAGGCGTCATCCCAGTAGAACTTGGAGAAGCGCCAGTACCGCGTGTAGAGTCGAGAACTTAGTGAAATGGTGGCAAGGCCAGTCACAACCCAGACAGTGGCCTAGTCACGGTTAGCATACATGGTGGGGTGAGGTAACAGGTGTAGAACATACCAGGATACCACGACTGTAATTCGACGACATATCCGCCTCGATGGCTACGGAGTGGGAAAATTAATGCTACGTCTAAACATCAAGAAAAGTATGGGAAAAACTTCATGAAGAGCACGCACAGTGCCGCCATTTTCTTCGGTCACGGTGTTCAGGTTCTGGGCATGCCGGTGAAACCATGGGGGTAGCGCACAGGCAGGCCTCTTGGTACATTGGAGTCGCTGAATGTAGCAGGAAACGGCATGTCCGTGGGCTACGGACACTGCATATCTGGCCTACCTGCAATAATCCAGATTCGAGGCGGTTGGGGTGGAAGATGAGCACCGGGATCCCGTCGCAAACAAGGCAAGGCGCAGCCCAGAAGCGAGTGGCCTTGCCGGAATAAGGCAGGTGTAAGTCTGACGTCCATCCGTGCACTCTCCAGGCTCCGCCGCATCTCGCTCAATTCCCTCCCCATACTGAGCGAGACTGCATGGGCGCACTACGTGAGCTTTGCAGCGGATACAGTCGTTCGCCAACGTTTAGGGCATCATCTTCCCCACTAGGAGATTGTCTGAAGGCCGAGGCCACGCACACGCTTCCTTCGCTCCCGGGACCTCGCTCTCCGTCTATTCAAATACGGCAGTTCTGTCTGGAGAACCAAGTCAAAACTCTACGGTTACGCACGAGACTACGGCATGCCTCGGAACTTAGCAGCCAAAACATGTAGAAGAAAAGCGCCAACATTCCAGAAAACCAGCAGAGAGCGGAAGCGTCCAATGGGACACCATATTTGATAGTCGCCTATCCCGGATCAAACACCGTCATGAAAAACGGTTGAGCGGGAATCATTATTGATCGTTAACCTCTCAATGTCCGGCCCCAGCGCTCTTGGCGACAGAATCTCGAGGATAGATGCACGGACGGAGTGTTATCTTCCTTCAGCTTCCCGGACCATTCATCATATGGATAGGATCTATGCTAAAAGAGTTGGAATCGAGCGGACGTTAACCGTTCTCTATACCCGAGTTGCCTAGAAAGAGGCGGAACGGGTCCGATGGAAACACTACAAATGCCCATCTTCGGTGTAACCACATCATATTGCGCTATGGAAAAATGTCAAGCCGCGCGGCGTCCAACTTCAGTGGTTGTTCCTTAAGGGGATGCGCGCTCACCGGCTATTCTTCTCGGCCTTGCTCGCCATCTCCGACATATGGCCGAAACCCATTCTTCGGCAACAGCAACCCATGATAGTGGGGTAGCAGCTCTGGGAAAGCCTTTCAGAATGCCGCATCTAGTGGTCTGCACCCCAACCGCTGCCAATGCTTCACAGAAATGCAGTGTTACGCTACTGAAACCGGACAATGCTACTCACCGTTTGGAAACACTACCTGCGGAAATTAGCATGATGACTACGATGCAATATCAGTGGGGAGTGTTCTTCGACTTAGCGGTGCCACATATCCTCTTCAAAGTGGCACTGAGAGCGGCGTGCGAGCTGCATTTTCGGCGAAAAACTGAGGGGCGCGGCACGAGAGAGGAAGATGGTCTAATGTGAACCTCTCACTTCCCAGTTGACAAGACGGTGGGTTGAATTGCTTTTTATTAGTTCTTATTACAGATTTGAATTTGTAAGTGAGCTGAGCTCACTGTGATTAAGTTGCGAATACTCTTTGCACAGTAGGTCCCTTTGCTAATGTAGGTAGCATTGTGAAGTACTGACGACTCTCTGGTATGGTTATCAATCATTAATACAAGCATCATCCAATTCTGCTAGCCACAATCCGAAGTTAGACCAAAGGGTGAGTTTCCCTCCCATCTTAGATCCTTGGAACAATGCTCAGCCCGGGGCGTCTTTTCATCTTTTGGCAAAGCAACCATTAGTTAAGAAAACACATAGGTGCGGAGATTGGCAAGGGTTACATCGAAGTAACATTCAACGCAAACAGAAAGCTGAATGGCAAAGCCTTGCCACTCTGGAAAAGTCGTGCTAATAAGAGTAGTGAAAAATTCACTGAGCGCCTAAAGACCACTTCCTATCATCTGACAGCAACATGACCTTCCAGTTGTCGTCGCTGCAGCGCCCGTATGAGCACGCTCAGATCGTTTCCATGTTCGTTATCCTTCCCAGACCTGAATAATTTTCGCTCGGCTCTCCTCACCCCCCTAAAACTCAACTAAAATTAACTTTGACAGTTAATTTAATAGCTCCTTACACAGCTAACTCTACTAGTATAAAATACCTACTACGCACCCCTATGTGTGGCGTTATTTTATCTACCTAGGGGTAGGACGACAAAGGCTTTTATCTTAAATAATATAACAAAAAAAGCAGAGCCCCCTGCTTAGTAATTAAAAAAGGCGTAAAAAGGTAATAACAAAAAAAAGCGCATTCAAACTGCTAAGCGAGCTTGGCGGAACTACTAAGCGAGCTTAGCGGTCTTAGCGCGGGGCTGCTCCCACAAGCAAAATTTTCACGAAGAGGCCACTTAGAACTTTGGGGGAGATACGCCGTGAGTGAACCTTGCGTTGGGACTGGGAGCTTATAGGTATTGGGGGGTGCGAGTGAGTTTAATCTGTTGTCGCATTGCTGGATGTTTAAGGTTAGTCTTCGATTGGAATCAGATGCCGTACATAGTACATAATAACCTTCCATCTTAATCTACTTCAACCTCAAACTAAAAAAAAAGGTCAAAAAGGTGTTCGGCAAGCCGACGTCGCATCCCTATTATTAATAGAAATAGTAGTTTTACTAAATCTTATATATATATATTATTTATAGCTACTATAATACTAACTAGTCTATAAACTCTACCTTACACTGCCTATAACACTAACACTAACTATAATAATAACTATTAATACTACCCTAGGCTACTAGTATAAAGAATACTTATAGCTACTACTACTAAATAAAGTAGTACTATATTTATTTTAACTATAGTATTATTAAGCTTATTACTATTATAAACCTGATTTTAAAAGAGCAATAATAAAGGAATAAGTTATAACTTATAGTAAATAATATAATAAAACATTAGGAAAGTTTTTTAAAAAGGCTGCTTAGACGTGCGTAGATATGCGTAAAGTTGTATATTTATATATATTTTTATATAAGCAATTTATTAGTATAAAAATACTTAAAGATGTGTAAAGATATATAAAGATGCGCAGACTTACGCAAATATACACAAATAGTCTAAATAAGTAATTTTTTAAAGCTTTATAACTTTTTAACTAGTAAAGCTATAATTTTAAATTTTTTATAGATTTATAGATAAAATACTAGTCTTTAATTATTTAATTTAAAAATACTATTTTTATTACATAATTAGTTAGTAATTAATAAAAAACTCTTTATTTTACTAGTTATTATATATATTAAGTAATATTATTATATAATAATATAGTATTAAAAGTATCTTATTCAAATTTTTAAAAACGGTTTAATAAATATAAAGTGGTTAAAAAGTTATTAGAGGTTATACTTTTTAAAATAGTGTTTTTTGCCAAGCTACTAATTTTTGCCTAATCTAATTCTTTTAAATAATTATAAAACTAAATTTTTTCTATTTTTAAATCTACAAAATCTAGAATTTAGGATTAGACAGAAGTTCTATATAATACACTAGTAATTAATACTATTATTAGGAAGAGAAATATTGCAGACCTTTTGGTATATAGTACAACGCTATAAGGAAAAGCTATAATACTATTATATTAACTACTAATTACTATCTATTAAGAGACTTTAACTTTATATGCTAAAAAATATTTTTAAAGCTTACTAAGTAGCTTACTAAAATTTTTTTTTAAATTTTAGCTAATTAAAGAGCTTTAATATACTTTACACTCGAGTTAATTATTCTATTAAGTTAATTACTTTGCCAAGACCCCACTAAGTTCTATACTATTTACAATAGTATAGAGTTAACACAAACTATTTTTAATAGTCTAAATAGACTAATCTATTTAGAATCTACTTATATAGGCTGCCTATAAGTTGTTTTATTATGCCTAGACTTGTCGTAGCGTCTATAGCGCTATTAAGCAGATTTGCCTTTATTAGCATATATTCTCTTCTTTGCCTTTTACTTATTACTATACGCCCTAAACTCCTTTAGAGTGGCTAGCCGCTAGCCCTTTTTAGCTATAAGAACTTCTTTACACTATACTTACTTCCTTTCATATAATTTATATAGCGTGGCGGCCTTATTAGTAGCTTAAAGTTTAGCGTTGCATTTAGTTATTAATACTAAAGAATGCCCTATTAGCTTAGCGCCTTTAATAAGCTTTTTTACTGCCTTAACTATATAAGTTAGAAAACTATTTATATACCTTTAAATTCTCTGCTTAACTAGCGTTAATTGCGACCTAAGTTCTATACTATTTTATAGAGTTTGTAACTTCTATATACTATCGCGAATAGTATAAAGTGAAGGCGTACGTAGGCGGACGTTAAGCTGCAATATTACAACTTCTAGGTTATAGAGCACTAGGCCAGCACCTTAAAAGCCTTCTTTAATATTACTTTTAGTAATTAAAGCCTTAAAAGTAGTAATAAAGCAAGGTAAAAACTTAATTTTAGTAATGTGCATAATATAGTTGCGCATTAGATTCTTAGCTTAGCGCCTATACATCTTCTTTAACAGCGCAAAACAACTTATATTAAGTAGCTATAAGAGGTGCAACAAATATAGAGACATATAGAGAGTAATAATATTACTCTTTTTATAGTAATCCTAAAATTCAAGCAAGTTATAACTTTTATAGCTATTAATAATAAGCAAATATACTCTACTAGTAGTACGCCTCTTTGTATGCTTATTAATGTGCTTTAGCTATTGCAGACTAAGCTTATTTATTATCTAGCCGTTCTTAGAGACTGTAATAACCTAATTACGAGGTAGATCCTTCTCCTTATACTAGGCGGAGAGGTAGTGCTTACCCCCAAAGATAATAAAGGGTGGAATCCACCACCCTATTGCGTTAATACCTTAGATAACTATTATTTACTCTCTATTGCCCTACTATACCTCCTTTGGCAATTCTTAACACTTAGAGTCTATAACTACCGCTCTAGTTAATATTATGCCTATTATAAAGCCAGACTCGTTAAAATTATAAGTGTCCTTGTCTAGAATACTATACTTAGCCTTTATATTCTCTACAAGCTAGAACTAGCCTTGTATTATCTTAGGATCCTCCTAAAGAGCTCTCTTATAGTTGTACTTTTAATTAAACTTAACTTAAAGCTTTAGCTAGCGCTTAATAAAGTTATAAAGCCACCTCTAGCTAACTAGCTTGTAGTAGCGTGCAGCTAGTAAAGAATCAGCCATATCTTTTATAGCATCAAGCTGAGGCGGAAATCCTTGTGCGTCTAGGTCGAGTATATGCTGCACAATCACCTGCTCCTCTCTTATAGTAAGTCTTATTTTGCTAGGTGCACAGTTGCGTCTAAACGTCTTTCTAGCGCGTTAGTTACTAAGTGTACTTTAAGAAACGTTATAGAGGGCTGCAGCACATCGCTAAGAGAGTGTTGCGTCTTATTTAATAGCCTAAATCACAAGCTGTATACGCGCTTCTTTTAACGCCAGTGGTTTGTTATGTGGTTAAGGCATCACATTGTACTATTGCTAATAGTACGTTTTAGTGGGGTCTTGGCAAAGTGATCGACTCGAGTGCAAAGTATATTATTTACTTATTAATTAGTATTATATAAGTAGTATAAGCGCCTAGGGTGCCTTAGCTACCCTAGCTGCTCTAGGTATACTACAGTCAACTCTCGTTATAACGATTAATCCGTGCACAGCAAATTCTATCGTTATATCGAAATATCGTTTAATCGATGATTATTAAGCTAGTCTTGGCGGACTTGCAGCCACTCCGAAATTGTTGACTGCCTCATACTTCTGATTGACTGAGCTTTCAACGACCTCTCTAGCCGCTTCATATAGGATATATCCTCATACTTTGCAGTCTCCTGATACTCCTGATAGCAGAGTAGAACCTGTACAGCCTGAAGAGCCTCTGCAACGCTTGGAGCAGGAGGAGGTAGCACCTCCTCCCTCTCTAATCCTTGAACAAGCCCTAGCTGAGCAACTACGATATCCTGTAGGGATGTATCCTCCTCTTCCTCCTCTAAATCCTCATCTACTGGATTGAGAAAGTTCTCTATAGCCATAGGATCCTGGATCTGGCCAGCCTGGGCAGCAGCCTGATATAGACTCTCTATTGGCTCCTCTCTATCAAGTCCAGAGCTAGGATCTAGCCACCTCTTCGGGATGCACGTGCTCTTGATGTAGCAGTGTAGGATAGTAGTATCCTTAATATCGAGCAGCCATGATTCAGCTATCCAGTGGAGCGTATAGAGAATCGTCATGAATTTGAATGGATCAAGGCCAAGGTTGTAGTGTTTAACCGTGAACGCTAGCCACTGCCTCCGGTAGTAGGTCTTGAAGTTCTGGATGATACCCTGATCAAGAGGCTGATACATGCTTGTTGAGTTCTTTGGTAAGAGCTGGATCGCGATATTGGACGGAGGCGGCGATTGTTGAAGGCCAGAAAGATGGGCCGAGTAGTTGTCCATGAGAAGAACAACCTTCCTTGAGCCAATATAGCTATAGAATGCAGCAAGCCACTCAGCCATGATAGATGTGTTTACCCAGCCCTTCTTAGAGGCCCCCCAGACACAGCCAATAGCTAATATATTAACTCCTCGCAAAGCTCGAGGCTGTTTTGACTTCCTATCACCCATGGTGCTACGCGCTCAGTACCAGTAGCGTTGCAGCAGAGCATGATAGATACCCTAGCTTTATCTTTCTTAACACCAGGCATTGAGGCAGTAGCTAGCCCTCTTGATATTGCCCACCTCCAGTATAGCCCAGTCTCGTCCATGTTGAATATATCGCTGTCTGGGTATCGGATGCAGATGTTCTGTACATCTACCATCTCGGCTGCTGTTTGCGTTGGTACAGAGCTCTGCTCGCCGTGCTGTGTAACCTCTGCTATCCTATATCGCTGCTTGAATTTTGATACCCCAGCCAGACGAGAACTCAGGAATAGCCTGGCCCTGGTAGGCTGGAATCTGACGCCAGATCTCTCGAGCTTCTCAGCAAGTATATCGCCTGATACTAGTCCTCGCACTTGTATTCCCTGCTGCCACTCATACAGGATAGACTCAAGCAGAGGCCAGGCAGCCGCTCGTGAGCGGTAGGCTGTATCGGATATGGATGTACCGGAGGCGGAGGCGGAGGCGGAGGCAGGTAGGGCGTCGAGGTGTCGAAAGCGATCGTCGAGAGACTCAGATACAGTTGATTGGGAGAGCTTTCTGCCAAATTCAGCTTCAAACCATGCGATGATAGCTTTCTGTCGTGGCTGTGGTTGCTGAGAGAAGGCCCAGGCGCGGAGAGCCTTCCTCTCATGATTGGATATCCCCTTGCGGCCCATAGCTTCTATAACGATACTTGGCGCTGAAGTGGTATTAGATATTGAATATCGGATACAGGGGTAGCTTGTGTGGAGTTGAATCCGTGCAAGCGAAAAATGTCGCTATATCGAGGATATCGCTAAAACGGACATCGTTATAACGAGAGTTGACTGTAGTAGCATAGGTGCGTATTCTTACGCAACCTTACATATATGCATACTAAGAAAAAAGTAGTATTACTAGTACACTTTAAGCGTATTTAGTGCGTAGGTGTGCGTAGGTGTGCGTAGGCGTGCGTAGAGCTACCTAGGTGCTAACGTACTTTGCACTCAAGTCGGACACTCCATCGAGTCGGACACTTTGCCAAGACCCCACCAAGTTCTGTACTATTCACGATAGTATAGAGTCAACATGAACTATTTTCAATAGTCTAAATAGGCTAAACTATTCAGAATCTACTTCTATAAGCTGCCTACAGGTTTTTTTATTGTGCCCAGGCTTGCCGCAGCGTCCACAGCGCCGTTGAGCGGATTCGCCTCCATCAGTGCGCACCCTCTTCTTTGCCTTCTTGCCATCACTACGCACCCCAAAGTCCTTTAGAGTAGCCAGTCGCTGGCCCTCTTCAACTGTAAGGACTCCTTCTTGCTACAATCGCTTTCTTTATATGATTTACGTCGTGTGGCGGCCTCATTGGCAGCTTAAAGTTCGGCGTTGCGTTTGGTCATCAACACCAAAGAATGCCCCATCAGCTCGGCGCCTTTGACGAGCTTTTCCACCGCCTCAACCATATAAGTTGGGGAACTATCCACATGCCTTTAAATCCTCTGCTTAACCAGCGTCGATTGCGACCTAAGTTCTGTACTATTTCGCGGAGTTTGCGACTCCCATGTACTATCGCGAATAGTACAAAGTGGAGGCGTACGCAGGCGGACGTCAAGCTGCGATATCACAGCTTCTAGGTTGTGGGGCACTAGGCCAGCACCTCGAAAGCCTCCTTTGATATTACTTTCAGTAAACGAAGCCTTGAAAGCAGCAATAAAGCAAGGCAGGAACTCGATTTTAGTGATGTGCGTGATGTGGTTGCGCATCAAATCCTCAGCTTGGCGCCCATACGCCTTTTTTAAAGGCGCGAAACAGCCCACATCAAGTGGCTGCAAGAGGTGCGACGAATGCGAGGGCATACAGAGAGTAACAATATTGCTCTTCTTGCAGTAATCCTGGAATTCGAGCGAGTTGTGACTTTCGTGGCCATCGATAATGAGCAAACGTGCTCCACCAGTAGTACGCCTCTTTGTATGCTCATCAAAGTGCTTCAGCCATTGCAGACCAAGCTCATTTGTCGTCCAGCCGTTCTCAGAGACTGCAATAACCCAATCATGAGGTAGATCCTTCTCCTTATACCAGGCGGAGAGGTGGTGCTTGCCCCCGAAGATAATGAAGGGTGGGATCCACCAACCCATCGCGTTGATGCCTTGGATGACTGTTGTCCACTCCCTATTGCCCTGCTGCACCTGCTTTGGCCGTCCTCGACGCTCAGAGCCTGTGACTACTGCTCCAGTCGATATCATGCCCATCATGAAGCCTGCTTCATCAAAATTGTAGGTGTCCTCGTCCAGGATACCATGTTTGGCCTTCATGTTCTCCACAAGCTGGAACCAGTCTTGTATCACCTTAGGATCCTCCTGGAGAGCTCTCTTGTAGTCGTACTTTCGATTGAACTTGACTTTAAGCTCTGGCTGGCGCTTAACAAAGTCATAAGGCCACCTCTGGTCAACTGGCTCGTAGTGGCGTGCAGCCAGTAAAGAATCAGCCATATCTTTTATAGCATCGAGCCGAGGCGGAAATCCTCGCGCGTCTAGGTCGAGTATATGCTCCACAATCGCCTGCTCCTCTCTTATAGTAAGTCTCATTTTGTTGGGTGCGCAGTCGCGTCTAAACGTCTTTCCAGCGCGTCGGTCGCTAAGTGTACTTCGAGAGACGTTGTAGATAGCTGCAGCGCGTCGCTGAGAGAGTGTCGCGTCTCGTTCGATAGCCTGGATCGCAAGCTGTATACGCGCTTCTTTTAACGCCAGTGGTTCGTTGTGTGGTTGAGGCATCGCGTTATACTATTGCTGATAGTACGTTTTGGTGGGGTCTTGGCAAAGTGTCCGACTCGATGGAGTGTCCGACTCGAGTGCAAAGTACGTTATAGGTACTTACGCTCGCTTAAAACTTTTCCTAATAAAGCTAGTAACTTAGCGCTTACTACTACTTTAAATCTAGCTATAAAAATAGTACTTTAGCAACTATAATAAGTAATTAAAGGTAATTAGCGTAGCTTATAGCGTTACTATATATAACTATTACTAGAAGAGCAGAGTTTAGCCGCGACGAGCGGCACCGTAGAATACGCGAATCGTATGGGGGCGTTCTTCATTTAATGTGTTTACTTAGATTGCCTGGCTTCCTGTTCTGGCGAAGTGCGCATCGCTCATTGGTCTACTCGGCGTGAAATGACCAGGTTCCCCAGGGTTTGTCTATGCGAAACCACGCTGCCATTACAGGAACCACATCACTCCACCAGCCGAAGGAAACGATTTATGCAGAAACAACAAATCGAGTCAAGATGCGCGGTGGATCTGAGGGTCATGCTAAACAAGTTATATACCTGGATACTCCATGAACACGGCTTATGTTTGCTTCCGAACATTGTTCCATTGCGCAACACTCGATCCTTTGTGTCTGTCGTCCCTCACCATGCACTTCGTCTCTCTATCCGCAGCCCTCCTCCTTCCCACGCTCTCCACCGCCGCAGCTCTAATCCCCAAGTCCGTCTTCGACTCCACAACCTCACTCACGCAATAC
The DNA here is from genome assembly GCA_031010545.1 of Laburnicola sp. JP_R_19. Lineage (NCBI taxonomy): Eukaryota > Fungi > Ascomycota > Dothideomycetes > Pleosporales > Didymosphaeriaceae > Laburnicola > Laburnicola sp. JP_R_19. Next base: position 392,465 of record VOIT01000126.1, on the reverse strand, counting down.
TTTTCGTACAATTACCCATGGGGCACCGACCACAATGGCGGTGCACGAATGGCCCCATCGCACGTTAAGATCGCCACGCCCGGTACTTTGACCCTGACCGCACAGCCCGTCACTGGCCAACCGCCTGCGAGCCATGGCGGCAATCAGATAGCCATCAACTACCTATCGGGCGCCGTCTTCGCTAAGCAGCATTTTACTATTCCCACTGGTGGTGGGTTTATATTTACAGGAAGTTTCCAAGCGACGACGGCAAAGGGGACGTGGCCTGCTTTCTGGCTCACGGCTGTGAATGGGTGGCCGCCAGAGGTGGATATGGCGGAGTGGAAGGGTAGTGGTAAAATCAGGTGAGAAATTGCATAAAAAGAAGTACAAAATATACTCATCGCTTTATCTAGTTTCAACACCTTCAACACAAGTTCGGTCGTGCAGACAAAGGACGTGACCTATCCCAGTCCATGCAACTTTCACGACATCAAATGCCAGGTACGAGACCGCGGCAATGGGAAAGATGCGCAAGTCAAGTACTGGATGGATGGAGTGGAGGTTACGACGCATTACGGGAAAGACTATGTGGGAAAGCCGCTGTATCTGTGAGTGCATTTGCTCTTTGTGCCTGATAGGTATGCGATTAGGAGATTGCGGTACTAAGATTTGATAGTATAATCAATCTGCAGATGGAAGGCAGTAGTGGGAAACCGGGACCAAACTCAAGTAAGTGATCATAGAGTTCCACGAGATGATGTAGGCGGATGGTGCTGACACCATGATAGATACGACGTACTCGGTGAGAAACCTGGAAGTGACGACGATATAAAAGGATAGTGGGAAGCATATATCGGTATGAGCGTCGGATTGTCTGGTAAATACGACATGCCTAGTTGAATGGCAGATTTTGTTGAGCCAGGAGAGACGGCACGACGTTGACGTTTTACCAGATTTTATGCCTTCTTGCAGCTCAACAAAACAGCCACCTAATGGCAACACGCATCCACGTTGACTACTGAACGCTTATTACACCCTATCAGTGCCAAAGTGAACACCACAGGCATTGAACATGTTTCCCACTCTGAAAGACTCTCAATCTAGCCTAGTAAAACAGCCAGTTTATCCTCATAAACACATACATGGTCATGAATAATGGGTGTTATGGACCATACTCGTTCGGCGGGAAAACTTTCGGTACGTAGGTACTCTGTAATTAGACAAAGGTTAAGATACAGGTAGAGGATGAGTGAGTTGTCTTGCTACCTTAAACTTGAAGTGCGCTGGTTTTTCGCCCGCTTCAATTGCAAGACAGTGTCGATCCCGCGGATTTCCCGAATATTGCGGGGACAGTCTTTTGAACCGCTCCCTCGGTGTAGCAGGAAACTGACTCGTGACTCCAGTCCAAGGATAACTTGCCCGGTCAAATTAAAGGTTAACAGTAGTTTCACCTACTCGCGGCTAATCGACGGACATAAGAACTTTCCTACCGAAACCCGACGTAACACTGTGTCGCGAAGAAGGCCATGTACGACAAGTGATACCTGAACACGACTCTCGTGATCACAGAAGGCGACAGTGACCATCAACTTGGCGGTAACGTTCGGAGTCGCTTTCAAGGTTTGTTACGGATGATCACTACCACGTGCGCTGAGGACGCCCTGTTGTGGGGGTTCAACACAACATGCAACAACACTCGAAGTCGCCTTGTTGTAGCCCCGAGACCGAATAACGCGACGACTATAGCTATGGCAAGTACTAGGATTGGCCCACGGTCTTAGGCCTTATCGGGCCTTGGGTAGATGGCTTCATAGCTCATACATGATCCATGATCAAGTTCATACCTTGCTCGCTACAACAGGTCGCATCAAGGAAAACCACAACATGCAAGAAGACTCGGTGTCGCAGGTTTTGAAGCACCGATCGGGACCAACATAGCGCCGAATACAAGTCGCTTCTTGTTGCGGAGCGTCACTACGGAGGGCCCTCACAACATGAATCTTTGCCAGAAAATTCAGGGAACTGGCCTAGGAGCTGTTCAGGTAATAAAGGCTGTAACGCTGCGGTGGGACCCTGGATACTTCAGTTGCCATCCGCCGGTCTTCTGACCATTCTCAGGTTCCACCCTTTTTCCACGTTCCGTACCACTTGTATATCTGCAAGGCGGAAGCAAGTTATGACCTCGTGGTCGGTGCCGATGGTCAAATATCCCGGACCCGCCGTCTCGTTTTCGGCCGTGGACCCCAAAACGACAACTATACCCACCGCCTGGGCCAGTATATGGCATTCTGTACCATCCCGCGCATCTCCAGTGACATTAAATACGCGCAATGGTTCCCTGCGACCAAAGGCCGGGCGTTGATTCTGCGCCCTTCGCAGTACAATGACACGCGTGCGTTCTTGGGTGTGTGTGATTCGGACCTGAAGCGATTTGAAGAGGTTGACCACGCGCTGAAGGACAAGGACGAGGAGAAAGCGAAGACGTGGTTGACGAAAGAGCTTGAGGGCACGGGATGGCAGAGCGAGAGGATCTTGGACGAAATGTGGAAGAGCAAGTACTTTTACATGCAAGAGTTCGTGCAGATTAAGATGGGACAGGAAGGGTATGCGAAGGGTAGAGTCGCGTTGTTGGGCGATGCCGGATACTACCCGTCGCCTATCAGTGGGATGGTATATGCTTCCTCTCTATTGTCATCGGGTGAGCATTGCTAAGACGATACAGGGTACTACACTGGCAATTGTCGGCGCATACGTCCTAGCCGGTGAGATATCTAGTTCGCCAACAGACATCCCCACAGCACTGCAGCGGTATGTGACTACTCTACGGCCATTTGTGGAGCAGAGTCAAAAGCTGCTTCCGGGGTTACCGCAGATTCTTAGTCCACAGAGTACGTGGGGGTTGAAGATTTTTGCATTTTGTCGTGGGTGTTTACACGTCTTCTCTGGCGACAAAGATGCTGCCGTGGGTGCCCTGGGCACTTCCGAGAATAAAGGAGTGGGAAATACCAAAGAAGTATTCCGAGCTATAGTACCGAGGCAAAGGTTTGAGTACCATGTGTTACCCCGAGATGATCAATGCCAAAGCCAAAGGTACTCAAACTTCTGTCCTGTGTCTGTAACTGTTAAGGCTTGATGGCATCGATGGGTTGATTTGGTTATGTCCGTGTAGGCAAAGGTGGGCTTGCGCACATAGTCTATCGGTGAACAATATAGTGAGCTATGAGGGCGTCTCCAATGCAGTCGTATACAAACAGTTCTCTGCATTCCACCACGATTACGAAGAGTTGAAAAAAGTGCCATATCAAAACAATCTATAAAAGGTTAGGTTGACTATGAATGAATGAATGAATGAATGAATATCAAAACAATAGAAATGGTGGAGAGATCAATGGACAGTATTAGCCTTTGGGAAATCGCCTGAACGATAAGAGCGAAGGCATCGATATTCGATTGGATTTGTGACCAACACCTACTATAACTATCTAAACCATAATGCATATCAATAACACCATGTCATCTTTCAGTTTGCAGCAGTCCACAGAGCAGGGCCCGGTATGGGGTAGCTAGTGGGGTTGTTGTAGAGGTAAAATAGAATGCCCGGATCATTCCTCTTGTACAAGCTCGTTCCAGGAACACCATTTGTCGGCGCAACATTACCGCTTCCAGTAACCTTGAGGTTCAAGCATTGCGGGTAGTTCTGTGCGCCGTTGTCGTTGCCACCGCTGTGTAGAGCAATGATCTCGTGCCTGATCACGTAGTTGCCCGGTCTGAGATTCTTAGGGATGACAGTCGACGCAGTGAAGCTGTTTTTGATGAGCTGGTCCGTGACCCAGGTGCCGATGCCGCCGGGAGTGACAAGGCCTCCTGCAGAGATCTTGGACCACCTTAGGCTCGATGGGGTAAGATGTGTGCATTCCCCTATCATATACCATGTCAGTACTGCTGTACCCTCCTTATCTATTATATACGAAGGGTGGAAAGGCGACTCACCATTGCAGGGTGCGATGTAGTTGATGATAGGGCCTTTGTGCGATTCGGGCCAAGTGCTGGAAGACATGCAGTGTTAGTCGCGGCAAACCACGATCAGGGCTTAACTCACTTCCAGATAAAGTCGATCTTATCACCAGCTTTCACATTGACGTAGGCCTGACCGGCCAGGGCGCTCTTGTGGCAGTTGATATCGGCGGTACCGAAAGCATCGGGTGACACGAAGCCGAGGTCTTGGTTGAGCGAGTCCCAACCGGCAGTAGTTGGGCGCGGTTGTCCGTTCTGGACGTAGTAATACCATACTGGATCAGACCCCTTGGTCACGGTGCCCCCGCTACGAACGCCGGTGACGAAGCCTGTGATGAATTAGTGGGCTGTGGAGAAGAGAAGAGAGCATGGGAAGAAGGGTATGTACCATGGGCTGAAACAGTCTCGAAGATGGCCGCCGCGGCGGTAAGGAGAGCAATGGTGTACATCTTGAGGCTGTTTGAGAGAATATGAGAAAGATATTGCGCGTGCAGGAGCGGAAAATGATTGTCGTTGAACTTTTATATTGTTCCCAACATGCAGTGCATGGCGAATCCAGATTCTACAGTTTATTCCAAGACCCCCCGGACCGCGAAATCCGTAACACTGGAGCAAAAAGCAATACACTTCTGTACTAGGTATCACGAGTCCCTGATATTTCCTACTCTTCGCGCGAATCAGCATTCCTAATGTGGCGCGCGTACGACTACCGGGAGTCTGAGCCCGGGCACTGATGGTGTTCGGTATGTCAAAGTATCTCCGTATATATTGCAGAGTTGCAAATGCGTTGGTGGAAGTTTAGCGAAAGAATTGTACAACGCGGGGTGCAGGGAGTCTAAGAACCCGGAATCCCCGGCGTTTAATCTATTCGCTGCTGGAGGTGTCCTCATATGGAGCACCCGAACGTGGTGGCAAGATGGTGTTTATGAATTCCGAAATGGTACATGTCGTGATTTCTGAGATGCTTGGGATGCTAGAAAATGGAAGGTGATAAGCTTCAAGTGATCCAAAACAAGGAACAGATGAAGCTCAGGGTTAGGGTTATGGAGCGCAGAACAGTGTAGACACCAGCGCTCGAGACGGATGCCGGGCCGGATTGTGTGCAAGTGCAGCCCCCGAGTGCATGGCGCCACGTGAATACCTTAGGTAAGGCGGGAGTAGCAAGTCCATGACTACGCTCCCCGCATTCAATCATTGTAGCGACTATTAGTATGATACATATTAAATATCATGCAGGCGCTTAAAAGAAAAAGCTAGGTGTTGTGCTCCTATGATCGCCATCCCCTGCGACATGACATGATTTTGACTTCGCATATTAAGCTAGCGCAGCCGGTTGTGAGACACCCAGGGATATGAGACACCGCGCAGAAATCCTCCACCCCTCAAAAAAATCGCGATATCTCCACATCCACCCTACCAAAATGGCCAATCGTGAGGCAGCAATTCAAGCAGCTATTACCGATCTCAATGCTGGCGTTTTTCCTAGTCAACGAGCTGCTGCAAAGGCACACAACATCCCCCTAGCCACGCTCTCGAGGCGCGTACGCGGTTCACAAAACTGGCAAAACAGCCACGTATACCAGCAACGATTAACTCCACAACAAGAGGACTTCCTTGTACAATGGATACTTGAAGAGGACGCACGCGGGTATCCTCCTTCTCACGCTCGTACACGAGAAATGGCGAATCGAATCCTAAGGATGAACGGCGAGCCCACGTTAGTGGGTAAACACTGGATATCCACTTCATCAAACGCAACCCACGCGTCGCCTCTATTGTGGGTAGGAAGATTGAGGCTGCGAGAGCTGAGGGAGCAACTCAGGAGGCAATACGCGTTTTTGAGCTCTATGAGCAGCTCCGCGTTGAGCTGAACATACGCATGAGGATACATGGAATATGGACGAGACTGGCAAGGCCCTAGGTGTGTGCAAACACCAGAGTACTCGCAGACAGCCAGAAAACAAAGGCTTACTATCAGTCGCCAGAGAATCGCGAGTGGGCGTCGATAATCGAGTGCGTTTCGGCAATGGGCAAGAACTGAGGCCTGCGGTTATTTTCAAAGGCAAACACCTACAGAGCACCTGGTTTCCATTAATAATACCTGACTGGCTATACGCAACCTTAGAGAATGGCTGGACATCTAACGCGATTGGCGTTGAGTGGCTGCAACGCGTATTTCTGCCAGAACTGCGCCCTCGGAGGATCGCTGGAGGATGCTGATTTTGGATGGCCACGGCAGCCATGTGGACCTAGACTTCCTGTGGATCTGCAAGCAGAATAAAGTCAGGCTTCTATTTCTCCCTGCTCACTCATCTCACGTTCTGCAGCCCCTAGATCTCTCTGTTTTCTCAGTAGTAAAACAATTCTATCGCCAGATCCAGGAGTTATCACACCTTGATGATGCTGCCCCAGTCAAAAAGGAACGCTTTATTACTGCCTACTACGTTGCCAGAGAGGGTGCAATCACTGAGAGAGTTATTCGCGCTGGATGGGCTACTGCAGGCATCTGCCCATTAAACATTGAGCGAGTAATTAACTCATCTCAAGTCGCTCGAAGGCCTGTTACGCCACCTCGCCAGAATCAAGCTCAACAACCAATCGAGAGCTATCTCTCTACCCCCCGCGGCCCTCGTGATCTGTTTATAGCTCAGCGAGCGCTTCACAAAGAGCAGAGTATAGGCCGGAAGGTTCACCAACTGTTTGAAAAAGCTGGCAAGGCAATTGCAGTTGCAAATACTCGCTCAGTAGCGCTAGAAGCAGAGAACAAACGATTGCAGAGCCAACTTGAGACTCTTAAGCCTCAAGCACCACGAAAGAGGGTTCGTATGGACCCAAATCAACGCTTTGCCAACGTAGATACGATTAAGATAGCAGTAGAGGCCTCTAAGCTTATAGAGCAACAAAACAATAGTCCTGACAAAGAAAAGGAGGCAGAAAAACTAGCAGCAGAAGTAGCAGCTAAAACTCTGCAATCTATGTGTAGTGAGTGGCAATTGTAATTACGCTGAATCAATTATCGCGATTTTTTGAAGGGTGGAGGATTTCTGCGCGGTGTCTCATATCCCTGGGTGTCTCACAACCGGCTGCGCTAGCTTAGCGAACTACTAAACTATGTTCGGTCTAGCCTTCCTGGTGCTGGTCAGCTGGTCTTCTTCTGGGCAACTTGGAAACCTTTTACACCTCACACGTCGTACTAGCATCTTCATAAAGACCTTGAAATATTAATTTCCAAGTACAGTTACCGCTGATGTTTATTGCTATTGGGTTCCGCGTGATACATTTTCGCTATGTCTTCAACTACTACTGTATGTAGGTACCCTGCATACGTGTAACAACCAACATGTTAGTCAGTGAGGAGGGGCCGAATTTTTTTTTCCGGTTCTTCTATCTACCCATAAGCATCCATCAGATCTATGCGAATACTCTTTGCGTAATGAATCAGTCCAAGTAGTATCTCGCACGATGCATGACATCGCGCAGAACAAGGAGCTTCGCAGAAGTCTGAAGTGGCAAAGCCTGTGATTTTGAGGTTATGTGGGCGCTAGAGTGAGAATTGGATAAGATGAGTCGATTTACGAGTCTATGTTGAGACCCATAGTGCCCACAATGATCACATCACAATTGAAAAAGAGAGTTCCAGGTTTGATACTAACGCATTGCAACATCCCCCAGCACTTTCACCCCATTATTTGAATTGTAAGCCTCACTGCAACCTGCTCAGCCGCAGTCGCGCCTTGTTGAGTGGTATCGCTAGAGTTGAGCGGTCGACGCAACGAAGCAACAAAACGATAAGGTCGGACTCCCTTATGCAATACAGGTCAAAAGTATAAGTGCTATGTGGGTAACACGTGGCACTCCAATTTTTTTCTAGTACTGTATACTTGTACTATACTACGGCCGGCTGACGCCCCTCTCGGTGAGAACAGCCTAAGGAAAACGAATAAAAAAATATTTGTACTATAACTGCAATAGCTAGCAACAGAGTCGCTGCTCGCGCGAACCTTTCCTAACAATCCTAGAACTTGCAATATATCTTGGGTGCAAGTGGCTCGAAAAATTCCCAAAAGGCATCACAGCCCCCAGTCAAAGAGTTGTGATTGATTCAACGCCTATCGCAACGCAACTTACTACTACTATTGCCGCAATCAAAAGTGTTTAAGAGCTAACCTCTCTCAAAAATAGAAGGCAAGACTCTTCACGCAGCTGTCTCGGGCAAGAAAATTCGTATCGCAAAGAGATCCATGCGGCTTTTGAACAAACCTACAATCTGCTTAAAATTTTCTACCGTGAGGTAGAAGGCACCCGAAATCAAAATCTTTGATCTTGAAGAAAAGTGAATCTTGTGCACGCCTCGCCATCAATTTCTGCGGGTTAGCGCATTGACGTGATTGGGCCGATAACAAACCAGCCCCGCTTTTGTGCCCTGATCCCCACAGCTCAACACCCACCTTTCACCACAAACGATCTGCTTCCCTATCTTTGGCATCTTCCCGATGATCTTCCGATATCTGAAACGCTACAGCTTTCGCAAAAGATGTTATTCGTGCTCGAATCGCGTGGTCGCACCGAAGTGCCTCGTCTAAACAGTTTTAAGCACCGACAATCCACTTTCGTTGATCCGGACCGCCAGATTAGCCTGCTAGTGTTTATTTATTTATTTATATCTGTTTATAATTAACCTAACCTTTTATAAATTATAAGACTTAATAGTAAATATAACTAAAATTTAATAGCTAAAGTATATAAAAAAGGGTATAATTAGAATTAGCTATAATAAAGAGCTAAAGTATAATATAATAATTATAAAAACTAATTATATAATAGTAAATTGTAAAACTTTAAAAAGTAATAAAATAAGCTATTAAAAAGTAGCAATAAAAAGAGTAAAATAAAAGCTAGTGCTTTTACTTTATATTTTTATTATAACTTATTATAATAAAACTTAGGCGCGCTAAGCTCGCTTAGCGAGCTTATACCACACTAACTCTATTTATTAATATCTTAAAATGCTTTTCTATATATATAATAGTAGAAGAAATAACTACTATTATTATTATCTTTTTATTAGAAACCTATTAGTTGCAAAAAAAAACCTACAATAAAACTTATATATAGTAATTTTAATTCCTTTTATTAATATAGTATAATAGTATACAGTATTAAATTAACTACCTAGAAGTAGGCTGGCAAATAGGTATGGGTTAGGTTAGAGTTAGGTTCCCTTATATAAGACTCTAACCCTAACCTAACCTTTACTTATAGATTTAGTGCTAGTAATAGGTATAGATTAAGTCAGAGTTATATAGACTATAGGTTAGGTTAGAATTATATAGACTAGATTATATTATGTCTAACTAATTAAATATTTTATTAGCTATAGTTAATTTTTATAGTAAATTACTATTAGCTTGCCAAATATCTTTTTTAACCTATTTTTTTAGTTTAAGACTAAATTAGGTTAAGGTAAAAAGTTATTATATACTATGTATAGCACCTAATTCTAATTAAAGAACCTTTAATATCTAATAATATAATAATAGTTTAAATTTTAGACTTATTTATATTTTACCTATACTTTATAAACTTCTAACTTATATAAAGTTTACTTATAGCGTATAAAGTATATCTAGCTTATTACTATTCCTATTGAATAGGCTCTACAGCTAGCTGATTAAACAGAATGGTTACACATTTAATTAGCAAGAGAGAGGGTTGTACGGTGTACACAGCGTACGGAGGGTAGGTAGGGTAAGGCAAATAGATCTGGTTGTTACTTGCTTGTCTCTAGAAAGGGTGCGGATGGAAAGGAGAAGATCCTGCGGCGCACAGGCCGCGGCGCACGGGCATCACGTGATCCCTACGTGATGCCATCGTGCGGCAATATTGAAACCTCAACACCCTCAGGTGCCCTTGCCCGTACGGTGTACGGACAATTACTATTATTAGTTATCTACGCTCGTGCCGCTACATAGTATATTTGCTTAGATAAGCTAACTTAATAGTAATAGTAATAATAGCTAGTGTAAAAACGGAACACGGCCTTATAGGGCTAACCTATTAGAGATAGCTAGAATAGTTAAAAGAGTTAGTTAAATTAATACTATTCTAAGATAGTAGATAAGAAAGAAACCTAGAGGACCCTTTTTTATATAGAGGGCAGTGTAGGGTATAAGTCTACGCTAACTACTACGCTAACACTAACTAAAAAAGGCGCCTTTAGAAAGGTAAAAGACGTAGATAGAAAAAATAGGGTGTAAAAGAAAGGTAATAGGGCGTACTTAGTAGAAATACTAGTGTAGACTATTATAGTTTATCTCTTTAACTTTTTTATAAAGAATAGTAATTTAATTAGGACTAATAGCTATAAAGTCTAGAATCTACTTAATACATTTTAAAAAAGCAGTAATCTTATATCTTTCTAATATTTTACTATTACTAATAGTCTTTATAATATTAAGAATAAGCTTAACTAAATTCTAATAGAAAGACTTTAAAGTAGGTAGAGTAGGAGTAGCAATTAACTATAATATAGTATTAGCTAAAAAAAGATAAACTCTAAAAACCTAGAACTTATAAAAAGTTTATTAAGAAGAGCTTAGAGAATAGTATAAGTATTCTACTAAACTATAAGAATTTAATATAAGAGCTTTATATCCTATTTAGAATATCTAGTATTAGTAGTATCTATCTCTTAAAGCTTAACTTAGGCACTCTAAATAGCAAAGCTATGCTTATAGATAAAGATATTAAGATAAGCTTACTAGAGATTAAGGATAAGTTTACTAGTATAACTATTACTATAAAGAATATATTCTAAAATAAATTTAGTAAATTTAGTCTTAATAAAGTCCTTTTATAAGTTATTTTAGATTTAAAATATAAATTAGTAAGAAAGAGGTCTACTAAGAAATTATTATACTTTATCTAAGCGCTTACTAAAGTAAATAATATAAGCCTTATAGTTATGCTTTTTTCTTATAAGCCTTTATATATAGAAAATAAGCTACTTAAAGTAGTACTAGTAGGTTTTTTTATAAATATAGGTAGCTTTAAAAACACACTTCTTAGATATTATATAGATAGTATAAAGAATCTTTTAATTGCAGCCTAAGTTCTTAAAGAACTATTTAGAATTAGTAAGAAATAATATAATAGAACTAAAGAACTAACCTTATAATAGTCCTTTATAGTCTTATTATATAAAAACTCCTTAAGGTCTTTAGTACTATAGAAATTTAGAGTAGGTAGTAAAGACTTACTATTATAAATAGAAGTGTTATAAGTTCTAATTTTTATAGAGAAATATTAAGCTATAGCTAAGCTAGATTTTACGTGCTTACTTAGAGTTATAAAGATTACTATAAAATATTACTTATTAGCTCTAACTATAATAAAGATTAATAATAGAAAAGATAGTATAGATATTATAAAAGTAAAACTAATAATTAAAATATAGTGTAATATTAATAAGAAGCATTATAGATATAATAGTACAGTACTAGGCCAAAAGTTTGCCGACACTTTTGCCCCACCAAATTTTTAGCCGAGTTCTTCAACCCTCATTATTTACAGGGTATCCACCACGCCCAATTGCATTAAAATGCACCTAAATAGCTCAGTATTTTGTGTGCCAACCCCGGGCTTTTATGCAGGCTTCAATCCTGCGTGGTACGCTCTCGATAAGGTTGTTAATAGCCTCCTGTGGGATAGCATCCCATGCCACCTGTGCGCACTCGATAAACCTCTCACGAGCTATCTGGCTGAATCCTTCCCCCTCTAGATTGGGAAATAACTTAATAATCTTCTGTTTTAACAGCCACCAGAGGTGTTCAATTGGGTTGAGATCCGGTGAGTAGGGAGGCCAGTCAATACAGTAGACCTCTTTATCATCCAGCCATGCTTGTGTGTGAGCAGAGGTGTGTATAGGCGCGTTATCCATTTGAAACTCGTACGCAGCGTTCCATGGGAGAATTGAATCTCCAAGGGCATTGGTGTACGATTCTGAGCAGAATCCTTGTCGGCCACCTACCCTCTCCATGGCTATTAAGTCTGTACGGCCGCCTTTCCAAATTGCTCCAAAGAACATCTGCTTAAGTACTGCTTGCCGCGTCTTTTGATCAATCATCTCGCTATCCCACTTCTGCTGAGGCGTACGAAATACCCAGATACGCTTCTTGCCACTCCCACGTTCAGCAGAGACCTCGTCAGAGAATTTAATCCACGCCCAGTCGTAGTGTTGATAGATCCGGCACCACTCAAGGCGCTATTGAGCGTCTCTAGGAGTAAGCTTTGGGCGTTTCCTAGCCACCCAGTTACGTATCCCATGGCGTTTGAGCATTCTATAGAGTGTAGTCCTTGAGCACTCAATGCCGCGCGCAAGAAGCTGCAATTCAGCGTATTCAACCCGGGGGTTCCTACGGACTATCCGCAAGACCCTACGCTCATCTCTCTGTGATAGAAGCTTTGGCCGGCCTATCCGGGGGCGCGATCGAATCTCTCCATGGGTATCCCAGCGTTTAATTGTGTCGTACACAGCTTGGCGGCTCACATTAAAGGTTCGAGCAATTTTGGCCTTCGGTACGCGGTTCTCTACCTGGGCAAGGATTGCAGAGCGCACCTGCGGAGAAAGCTCAAACCTAGCCCTACGATTGCCAGATATTTCTGCTAGTGGCCGCCGCATTATATACAGATCGAATAGCTGCTTCAAAATTGGTGGTTGGTGTGGGGTGGGCGTTGATGGTGGAGGATTCGGCTGAAAATTTGGTGGGGCAAAAGTGTCGGCAAACTTTTGGCGAGGCGCTGTAGAGTAGAGAAAAAAGATAAAACTAAGGTAAAGACCTTTTTATTTACTTTAGCTAAAGTAAATAATACTAGTATAGTTTTTTTTTAGCGACTAAGGGGATTTCTAATATAAATATTATAATAATAGTAGTTATTCCTCCTACTATTATTAACACAAAAAAGCGTTTTAAGGTAGTATTAATAAAAAGAGATTAGCGCGTTATAAGCAAGCTTAGTAGGCTTAGCGTACCTATTTTAACTAAAAAAAATCTATATGCAAAATATAGTAAGGCTATATTACTATACTAGTTTAAAGTTAGGAAAAAGAGATAAAATAATAGCGCTAGCGCTATAACTAGTATAACACTATAACTATTATCTCCTCTACTATTATTTTTAAAGATATTACTAGAAGTAATAGCTATATTAGTAGGTTTATATACTACTTATAAGTAATATATACTAGGTAAAAGCTTGTACACTATAGGTATACTAATCTTAATATTTTATTTCTATATTAAAGTTAACCTTAAGAAGACTTTTATTATACTATTTCCTACTATTTACTTAAACCCTAATACTAAAGACTCTATTAATGCTACTTAAAGTTACTATACCTATACTAGAATACTACTTTATTTAAAAGATTATTAATAGGTTAAAGTAGAAGGTATATTTTACCTTATATAAGGCAGTTCTAGTATACTAAATAGGCTAGTAATAGATTAGTAATTATAGGCGCTATAATAGATACGTAAGGCTTCTACTATAGTTTATTATATTACTATAGGTTAGGATAGTAGTAATAAAGAATAAAATTAAGGAGTAAAAGAAAGTATTTATTAATAAGTTACTAGGAGAGAAGAGTGTTATATAAATATATTAGATTCTTATAGTTATTATAGTATTAGATAGTAAGCGCAACGCGTAAGTATACTAGGGTAGCAGCGCGCTTATAGCACAATTACTAATAATAGTAATAATAAAGTAAGTTAGTTTTTTACATGTTCTTTAAGTAAATTAATAGTATTAGAGCGCTTATAAATAGTAGGGTAGGTACGTAGTTTATATATAGGTTTTTTTGCGACTAAGGGGGTTTCTAATAATAATATTATAATAATAATAGTTATCCCTTCTACTATTATTAATATAGAAAAGCGTTTTAAGGTAGTATTAATAAAAAGAGGTTATAGTTTATACATAAACTATTATTATATTAGTAGAGACTTAGCAGACTATATTTTTAGGTACTAGACTAGAGAAGCCTTTCTATTCTAACCTACGTAGGCTTAAATTAAAAAAATGTGGTTAAAAAGGGTAATTAATACTAAATAAACAATACGACTATAATACTAGTATAAGACCTTAACTAAAATAGGTAGCTACACTATAGAACCTAAGAAAGATAAATATAAATATATTAGATATAATAACTAAGTTACCCTACTAAAAATAAGAGAATAAAAGCTTAGTACTCTTTCTAGCTAAAGAATATTTAGAATCTATTAGTGGCTTAGAGCACTATTACTAGTATATATAGTATTAAACTTATTTTTAAGACTTTAGGCGTATAAAAGGGGGATTAGTACTACTACTATAAAAAGTATAAAATATAATACTAGAATTTTTCCTAAAAGGAAAAAGATATATAAGGGGCTAAGCGCCCTTTTATAGTTACTTAGCTTTTAGCTTTAGAGTTCTAAATCTATACTTTTACTAAGCGAGAAGTATATATATAAGTCTATAGCTAGAGTTACTACTAAACTCTATTAAATTTATAGATTTTCTTAAGTAACTCTAACCTCTTAGTCTAAAGTCCCTTATATACTATATCTTAATCTATCCTCTAGCCTTACTAATAGTATAATAGTAAGGAGCTATTATTATTATATAAATATTGCTATATTATTAATTAAGCCTTTATATAAAAGAATAGCCTTATACTAAAGAATTTAAAGTTATATAAAGATTATATATATAGCCTAAATAGATTATTAGTTATAACCTCTAGAATATTATAATTAATCTAGTCCTTTAGTAGGCCTACCTTAACTATATCTTATAGTAGGTAGGCTAGATAGCTAATATTACCTAGCTAGTTATCTATACTAGTTTTAAATTCTCTAGTAGCTATCTAATTATAAGTATTACATAATATAATTTTAGAACACTAAACAGGTATTACATTACTATATATAATAAAAAGTAGAATTTAAAAACTTAGTGTTATATTAGTTAAAGGCAAAGATTTAGTATACTAGGTGTTACTAATATTATAAGAGTAGATAGACTTTATATACTATGTGTATAGCAAACTATAATTTTGCTATTCTATTACTATACTGCTTTTATAGTTATAACTCTACGCTCTATTATAGCTTTCTAATAGTCTACTAGTTAAGAGATAATATATAACTTAGTTATACTAAATAGTAGACTATTTATTAGCTACTATTAATAATACTACTATATAAAATATTAATAAGAAAATTATTAGTATTTTATATATATATTATTACTACTACTAGATACTAGATACTAGGTTATAGTGCCTCCTATTTTACTTCTCTTTATATATAGTATAGACTTAACCTTAGTTCGAATCTCTATATAATAAAGATCTTTAATAAGGTTCTAAGTATATATATAATAGAATAAGCCTATTTATAAAAAAAATTATTTTTAATATAAAAAAAACTATATAGCTATTTTATATCTTATATACTCTCTATAGGCGTTTAAAACTAAAGTTATATAGGTAGTAATTAATAATAATTAGTTCTTTTAAATAATATATTCTATTAGTAGTCTGGATAAATTAGTCTGCCGGACAGTTTTTCTTGGCAACTTCGAGGTCCCTTATAACTCATTATAGAACACCACCAACGTTACTTTATAGTGACTTATAATAACCTACTATAACTTATAATATACTAAGTTACTATTTAATCTACTTTTTACGTCGTGCAGCCGCGCAAAGCTAAGGAGTCTTTCTTGGCAGTACGAACTTACAACAAGACTCCCTATAATATATAATATATTATCTACTATACTATACGTAGGCAATATATAGTATACTTATTATAATTCGCAGTAAAGCATACTGTATCTTAAGTAGTACTTTATCTAATTTTTAGTCACTAAGTGCGTACTATTGCAAGATAAAGTTAACCTGTTATTTTTAGCCTTATAGTAACCTATAATAAAATCACTCTAATTTACTAATAACACTATCTAAAAATAAGCCACTAAGGGCAATATCTAACTCCTTCTCTATCTCTTTATCTATCTAATAGGTCCTTATGTTGTGTCTAGGCTCTTCGCACCTCCTATAGCAGCGTTGTGTTAAGGGACCTGCCTCTCCCTTACTACTACCTCGCGCCCTTTTTCACAACTTTACTCTAATAGAAGGGCTTTCTACTTCTAAATCTGCTCTCTAAGCAAAGCCTAGCGTCCTACCTTTCTAAATGCGCTTTCTTTTACGCGTTTTTCGCTTCGTTAGAATCTTAATTTGCTCCTTAAGCTTCTTAATATAGGTCTTTTAAAGTATACTATAGTAGAGCATAAGTTTAGTACCTTTTATAAGCTATAAGTAGCTTAATTTAGTATTAGGTAGAGACTAAATAAAAGAGTTGTATATAAGCTTTAACTAGAATTTAAACTTAAGGGTATTACTTAAGGTCCTAGCTTGCCATAGTGTATCTAGTAGGGTACCCTAAGGTAGAGTGTAAATACACACATTAAGACAATCTACTACTACTAACACATCTAAAGGAATAAGTCTAGAGGCCTTAAAGGCTTTTTTATAGTTTTCTAGTATAAATATATTAAAAAATATATTATAAAAGGCTAGTAAGAAGCCCTCTTTGTTAATATAAAAGACGCGTCGACGCGCTAAGTCCTGTACGCGCTAGAAGTACTTTAGCTTTAGTGGCGCAAAATAGACTATATTAAGTGGCTAGAGGATATAAGATAAGTGAGCTAGTATATAGAGTATTAGAATCTTCTATTCTAGACAATAATCCTTAAAATTCTAGGAGTAGTAGCTCTTATAGCTATCTAGAATAAGTAACTTTTATAACCCTACTATGCGCAGCCTTGTATACGCATTAAAGTGCTTTAACTACGCAACTCTAAGCTTATTATTAGTCTAGCTAGTCTTAGAGACTAAGAGCTTTTAATTACGGGAGATACTAGTCTCCTTATACTACGCTAAAATATAGACTCGCTCTTTATAGATAATAAAGAGTAGAGTAGTATATTTAGTAGCGCAAATACTCTAAATTACTATAACCTACTTATAGTTGCCTAGCTAAATAAGTGTAGGTTAAGAATATCTTTTTAAACTAGTTATAACCTTTATTAAGCTAATAACTCCTATCTAGAAGCCTATTTTATTAAAGTTATAGATATATTTATTCTACACTCTATACTTAGCTTTTATATTCTCTACTAGCTAAAACTACGCGTTTATAACCTCTAGGTCTTCCTATTATATTCTTTGTTAGTTCTTTGCTTAATTAAAAGCTATTTTAAGCTTAGGTACGCGCTTTATAAAGCGCTAAGCCTAATATTATTCTATAGGATTTCTATACTGCGCAGCTAGTAGTTTATTAGCTATATCTTTTACTTTATTTAGCTAGGGTGCAAATTCTTACAAATCTAGATTAAGAATATACTATATAAGCGTCTACTCTTTAGTTATAGTAAGCTTTGCAATGCCTAATTATATATTTACTTAGGCAGTAATTTTATTAATTTAATTACTTAGTGTAGACTTTAGGATATTATATGCTGCACTAGCGCGTTATAGGCTTAAAATTTGCTTATTCTAATAGGCGTAAAGGGCAAGCTTAATTCTGCCTTTTTAATTAGATAATAACGCGTTATATTATTAAGATATTATAATTTATAGTAAAGTGCTGTAGTCTTAGTAAACCCTATTTGGCGGACTAATATATTTAGACTACTAATAGAATATATTAGTAGAGTAACTATTCTTTTAACACTTTCTTTATTTCCTTAGGCCTAATAGTATAATAACTAGCTAATATAGGTTTTACTAAATATTTCTAAATAAATTTAGCACTACTAAGGTAGCTACCTTTAGTAATATTAGTAAGATAAGTAAACTCTTTATTTTACTTAATATATAGTCTATAGCTAGTTACCTTAGCTTCTTAGCTATTAATAGTTACTATATTAATAATACTTAGTAGCTTAAAAAGAAGCTACTTAACTTTATATTAATATATAGTAGCTATACTAGAGTATTAATAATATTAGAGATACTATAGATTTTTAAAGATATAAGAACTACGTAAAAGCTTCTAGCTATTATATATAATAATACTAGTAATAATAGCACTCTACCTTAAAGCGTCTAGTATATAATATTATTTTATCTATCTAGAAGTAGGATAACAAAGGCTTTTATCTTAAATAATATAATAATAAAAAAAGAGCCCCCTACTTAGTAATTAAAAAAGGCATATAACTATTTATATAACCTATTTATATACTAGGTTATATAATAAGGTTATAATATATTCTATTAGTAGTCTAAATATATTAGTCCGCCAAATAGGGTTTACTAAGACTACAGCACTTTACTATAAATTATAATATCTTAATAATATAACGCGTTATTATCTAATTAAAAAGGCAGAATTAAGCTTGCCCTTTACGCCTATTAGAATAAGCAAATTTTAAGCCTATAACGCGCTAGTGCAGCATATAATATCCTAAAGTCTACACTAAGTAATTAAATTAATAAAATTACTGCCTAAGTAAATATATAATTAGGCATTGCAAAGCTTACTATAACTAAAGAGTAGACGCTTATATAGTATATTCTTAATCTAGATTTGTAAGAATTTGCACCCTAGCTAAATAAAGTAAAAGATATAGCTAATAAACTACTAGCTGCGCAGTATAGAAATCCTATAGAATAATATTAGGCTTAGCGCTTTATAAAGCGCGTACCTAAGCTTAAAATAGCTTTTAATTAAGCAAAGAACTAACAAAGAATATATAGGAAGACCTAGAGGTTATAAACGCGTAGTTTTAGCTAGTAGAGAATAAAAAGCTAAGTATAGAGTGTAGAATAAATATATCTATAACTTTAATAAAATAGGCTTCTAGATAGGAGTTATTAGCTTAATAAAGGTTATAACTAGTTTAAAAAGATATTCTTAACCTACACTTATTTAGCTAGGCAACTATAAGTAGGTTATAGTAATTTAGAGTTTTGCGCTACTAAATATACTACTCTACTCTTTATTATCTATAAAGAGCGAGTCTATTTTAGCGTAGTATAAGGAGACTAGTATCTCCCGTAATTAAAAGCTCTTAGTCTCTAAGACTAGCTAGACTAATAATAAGCTTAGAGTTGCGTAGTTAAAGCACTTTAATGCGTATACAAGGCTGCGCATAGTAGGGTTATAAAAGTTACTTATTCTAGATAGCTATAAGAGCTACTACTCCTAGAATTTTAAGGATTATTGTCTAGAATAGAAGATTCTAATACTCTATATACTAGCTCACTTATCTTATATCTCTAGCCACTTAATATAGTCTATTTTGCGCCACTAAAGCTAAAGTACTTCTAGCGCGTACAGGACTTAGCGCGTCGACGCGTCTTTTATATTAACAAAGAGGGCTTCTTACTAGCCTTTTATAATATATTTTTTAATATATTTATACTAGAAAACTATAAAAAAGCCTTTAAGGCCTCTAGACTTATTCCTTTAGATGTGTTAGTAGTAGTAGATTGTCTTAATGTGTGTATTTACACTCTACCTTAGGGTACCCTACTAGATACACTATGGCAAGCTAGGACCTTAAGTAATACCCTTAAGTTTAAATTCTAGTTAAAGCTTATATACAACTCTTTTTTTAGTCTCTACCTAATACTAAATTAAGCTACTTATAGCTTATAAAAGGTACTAAACTTATGCTCTACTATAGTATACTTTAAAAGACCTATTAAGAAGCTTAAGGAGCAAATTAAGATTCTAACGAAGCGAAAAACGCGTAAAAGAAAGCGCATTTAGAAAGGTAGGACGCTAGGCTTTGCTTAGAGAGCAGATTTAGAAGTAGAAAGCCCTTCTATTAGAGTAAAGTTGTGAAAAAGGGCGCGAGGTAGTAGTAAGGGAGAGGCAGGTCCCTTAACACAACGCTGCTATAGGAGGTGCGAAGAGCCTAGACACAACATAAGGACCTATTAGATAGATAAAGAATAGAGAAGGAGTTAGATATTGCCCTTAGTGGCTTATTTTTAGATAGTGTTATTAGTAAATTAGAGTGATTTTATTATAGGTTACTATAAGGCTAAAAATAACAGGTTAACTTTATCTTGCAATAGTACGCACTTAGTGACTAAAAATTAGATAAAGTACTACTTAAGATACAGTATGCTTTACTGCGATAATAAGTATACTATATATTGCCTACGTATAGTATAGTAGATAATATATTATATTATAGGGAGTCTTGTTGTAAGTTCGTACTGCCAAGAAAGACTCCTTAGCTTTGCGCGGCTGCACGACGTAAAAAGTAGATTAAATAGTAACTTAGTATATTATAAGTTATAGTAGGTTATTATAAGTCACTATAAAGTAACGTTGGTGGTGTTCTATAATGAGTTATAAGGGACCTCGAAGTTGCCAAGAAAAACTATCCGGGCTACTAATAGAATATGTTATAATAAGTTTATATAATAAGGTTATATAATCCTATCACGTAATAAGATTATATAATTAGATCTAGCCTCCTTAAGAGGGGAGAGCAACCCTCTAAAAAAGGCTACTATAGAGCTGTATTATGGGCTAAAATACGTATAATTATAGCTACGCTACGGCCTAGAGGATAGCTACGTCCTTACGCCTTACAGGCCGTACTATGTGCCGTACTACGATACGTTGGAAGCGCTGCTACGATGGTATTTCTTGCTTCTGCCGATTGCCACTAGTCTAAGCCTTGCTATTGCCCTTATCTACCTTTCCATATACTCCCACCGCAACTACGGTCTAGGGAGGGATAATGGATCTTCTGCAATTCTGTTTGGTTGGCGGTTTACTCCTACACTTGTGGCTGTGCTATATACACAGATCACAGTCATCATATCTGAAGACGTGAAACGAACTGAACCGTTTGCACGGTTGGCAAATTCGCCAGCCGGGGGTGCTACTGCATATGGTACCCTACTCCAGACGCCTAAGGCCTGGTGAACTTCCAATACTTCGCTGTGTATATTTCGAATAATACTAACTGTTTAAGGTGGGCGGTCTTCGTCGACTTGTTGCTCAGACGCAAGAAGCTTGGGAAAACTAGCTGGGCTCTCATATGTAGCATCATCATTAATGTGCTGGCATTACTGGTGGTCTCGCCATTATCCTCAGCGCTTCTCACCTCAGAGGAAATGACGGTTCCGCAGATCACTGGATTTCTCAGGCTTGTTCCGAAAAACGGCACTCAGTTGCCCGTCAATGCAACTCGGGAGACTTATTTTCGGACCATGTCCGCCTTGACACGGAATATCTCCACATCTACATGGACATCCGATACTTCGATTACTTTCCCATTTTGGCCCTCCGGCGAAAAGATGCAGCTGGAACCGAAACTGGAATCCTCATACGGTTCATGGCAGGCAAACACATCCTTCTACACCCATAGCTACAAATGTCAGAATATGACGCTGCTGAGTGCGGACCTCCGAAACCTATCATATGTTGGAGAGGACTGGCATGGCTACAAGTTCAACGGAACTCAGCCCATGGTGTCTTACAAGTTAGAATCTGCTGATCAATGCAGATACAATCTAGATGGTATGTTACGTAAATCGTACTCTCCTCCTCTCTCTCTCTACTCCAATGAAGACATTGCGATAACATTGACTCGATTTGAATCTATGTTATAATAGCTGACCATACTTTTAGTTCATCCTTCCGCTGACATTGCTTATGATGGTGGTGTCACATGGTCTAGCGCCACTACATTTCATACGGATGGGATGGGAATGCTGAACATTGACAAAGCGAATATACCCGCCAAATTATCGGCTTTAAGTCCCTACGCACGACTCAATGCTTCGAAGGAATGTCGCAACCGTGATATCATCATTCTCAGCACTCCATGGACAATACCCCTCAATTTAACCCCTGCAGAGCCGTTATGGCCAAACCAAACTTATCATCGGTCGCCAGACTTTCGCATGCGAGCGCTGCTATGCGATTCTACTTTCTGGGAGAACGCGTCACTACCGCATCAATATCTCGGGGGAGTTCAACGTCACTTGAAAATGAGTCCGGTAGTGTTATATCTTCGGAGACCAATAATCAACTGCCATTCAACATTACGGAGTTTCAAGAACTGTCCCTTGGTACGCAATGGATTGATTATACTGACTTTGATAGTATGATCGCGGACGCTACATTGGAGCCCTTTACACCACGAAAGGACTATGGTCCATCAGAAATCCCCCAGATTCCGTATTTCGTGGGGCCCGGGATCATCTTGGGAACACTATCAGCTTGGAACCTCACTTCCATGCTAGACGATCCTGACCTTGGTAAACGTGCAGCCAGGATCAAAGGGCGATTTTTCGTGGAAAACATCTGGGATTCCTTGACAAAGACCCAGCTGATGCAAGCTGATGCAATTCAAGGAACAGTGACCTCCATGGAAGAAAGGGTTATCGTTCTACGAGAGATAGGATTCACACTAGCAGTAATTTTCCTTGCGTCCTTCCTTCTATCTCTACTGGTACTCTGGTCGTCTCGGCTGCCTCGCCGGCCTCTCAATCTTCGCTCGGATCCCTCTAGCGCCGTCGGAATGAGCTTATTACTTGACCCTCGCTTAACGTCCATGTCCACTTTGAGAAGGATGCACAATGCTCCTAGGGGCGACATTCTTTCAAGTTTACGTACTAAGAGCTTCTTTTCATCAAAATCGACTCTTTACGAGAGCCTGAGTGCAAATGGTCATGGTACTAGTGAGCTTACAGACCTCTACAATGTTGACTTTTGCTGATTGGGAGTACAGGTGCAAACGCGAAGAAACCTAAGCATCGTCGTAACTGGAGGCCTCGAGCGATCCGTCTGAAAAGTCTCCTTGCACTGGCCACCTTCCTTGCCATGGTACTCACGGGACTGTTCGTACTCAACGCCTTTTCTGCGCGATCACAGCTCTATCAGAAAGCTTTCACAGACGAGGTAGACGTAACCCGGTTTGGACTAAGCATATCGAATTTTGCACCAATCTCCATTGCCCCTACCCTCATCAGTATAAGCGTTACTCTATGGTGGGACCAGCTTGATATGACATTTCGCCTCTTACAACTATACATTTCCATGTCCCGTTCACCGACGCCTATCAACTCCGGAGCAGGACTTACTTACCGCTCGAAAACCTGGATAGGGGCCGCTGTAAAAGCAGCCATGCACAGGCACTGGGTCCTATTTCTGATTGCTTTGGGCAGTATGCTGTCTCAAGTTTTGACGGTTTCGATGTCCGCCCTGTTTGAGCGACAGTCTGACAACTCTATCAATCATGTCACTCTCAACCGGACATTGGAAGTTCGGCAAATCCCCGTTATTACCGAAATCGTAACAGGCTATGCCGAAAGGGTCAAGTATAAGGACAGGGAACATTCTGAACTGGTCATGGACACACTCTACCGAAGTAAGTGTTCCGAACATCCCTCTTGACCATCATATAACCATGACTCGCTGGATATCTACAGCCACAAGACAAAAGTTTGAGTACAGTTGGCCTTGGTATTGCCAATCCTAGAATAACACATAGTACTCAGACTTAGCTTATACTGTATATGAGCGAAGTCACATGTTATAATACGTACTGGTAAAAAGCTAATGTGAACTTGTTAGATAACTTGAACAATTGGTTATACGGTGCCACTATCCAGCTCTCTCTCGGTGGGCCACAGCTAGCGTGGACAAACGATGAGTGGAACTTTGTTCCAGTCGATCTCCTTAACATACCTACAACTTCAACAAGTCAGCCCGCAAATGGCGACAGTACCGGTAACACAGCCACACCATTCACGAATGTTACTCTCCGAACCACAGCAATGAGAACTTCCCTAGCATGTGAACGGATTGAAGAGGTTGCAAACAGATCGACTTGGCTTGAAGACATGAGCACAGATGAGCTCACACTTGATGCCAATGTCGCTAGTAATAAAAATGGCCATGTCTTGCCCCGGCTGTTGTTCAAGAATACAAATTCTTCCACCACAGTTCTTGGGGCGGCGTTTGTACCCCAATGCTGTGGGAACGGCAGCATTTCAGATCCCCAGAGAGCTGTAATGGGCTATTGGTCTCCTACAGAGGCAAACGAAATCAGCGCTACCTACGCATATCCAGACAGGCTGTGGCCGCTACCGTTCTTCACCAAGTGGATAGTGGGCAAGCCGAGATTGCTATCTGTCGGCCAGTTGAATTTCTTGTTTTATGACGAACCACCCGCTCTACAGGCCGCACTCTGTAAGCCGACCATTGAAACTGCCGAGGCTACAATCACGGTGGACAAAGAGTCAGGTGTGATCTATTCACATGCGATCGAGAGCTCTCCTCTACCGGCTCAAACAGCGTGGTCCGAAGTTTTTATACGCCACGACCTTTCCGACTCCAGTGAACATTACGATGTGAACTACGTTGGAAATCTCAACTTCACCACATCGTTCGGTGTCCTATTCCTCGATGCTGTATTTGGAGCTTCCCATCGTTCTGGCATGAGAAACAGAGCTTTTGAAGATACCGCGGACAACGCATACAACTTCCGCGCTCAAGATCTTGGATTGAACATGGATCTGATGACATACTCCATGTATACATTGGCGAACAAAGATCCCGAGGCGCTCCTCAATTATACCACACTTGTATCACACGCCAATCAAACCTTTCAGACCTTCTTTCAATATTTTGTCAACGACAAGCTGTCGATGACCGAAGGTAATTGGGCGTATCAGAGTATCGGGGATAAGAGTATGGAAGATCTTGGACCGCCCATCGATGCAAATGGCACGGCCATTGCAGAACGGCTGTACTCGGTCGTTGATGCAAACGGAACGGTGACTGCTTCGGTGTCCCATCGTATACAAATTTTGCATCTGAACCCAGCCGCAACATATCTTTCTGCGGCTATTCTTATCTGGCTGATTGCCACGGCAGCTATTGTCACCTGTCTACAGCGCAGATACACAAGCTCCATGTTACGCGACGTCGAGCTGATATCCGACGTGCTCTTACTTGTCGCAGGAAGTGACAACCTCCTGGCTTTAGTACAAGAAAGAGGAGTGGAATTGAAAAAGGACAAAAATACAAAGACAATGCTAGGGTGGTTCAAGGGCCGCGATGGCGAAGTCCGATGGGGCATAGAAGTGGTGGGAGGAAGAAATGCTGTGGAATGGGTTGCTGCGCCCAGAAAGGATTTCGTATAACATTGGTGCTGCTGGACGCTAGGGAGCCTTGTGACTGCGCTCAGTACGAACACAGTACCAGGACGAAAGCTTTAAGTGCCGTGTGCTACTCCAGGATAGACAATACCAAGGACAACTATATTCAAACTGTTTTCCGATAATAGCTGTACGTAGTTGTAATGCAACCTCGTGAACAAGTCCTGGCGTGGGGAGCCCTGGAGCTGCTGGATTACGACATGCAGATGTCTGGAAACCGGGAGCCCTGGAGGCGTTGTGGCACGTGACATTTGTCGGTCGTGCCTGCTTCTCTTGTCTTCGAGGTAAGTGGCCCTCACACGCATTCTCTGCAGCACAGCACAACACACACCCCAACAGTCAACACCAACACCATGTCAGCTATCGCCCCTCCGGGAAGCCGGAACTCTTCGTCCAATGCACACGGTGCATGCTTGCCGAGCACTTCGCGAGCGTCTGCCAGCTTGTTTCTCGCTTAGGCGGACCACGTCAGCTCAACCTCACCACGGCCCAACACAAGATGGCCACGACGGCGCCGACAAAAAGAATTCCCTGGGCGCGCAGCTCTCACTCGCGATGCGATTTGATCTCATCTTCATCTCACTCTTGGGATGCGCGGCGCTCGGCGCACGGCAAATTACTTGTGGACAAGGCTCTTCGTGAATGGGCAGGGCTGAAAACATGGCGGAGCCCTCACCCCGGTATCGTTATCGATACCCACAACACGAACCTGTCAGCCGGCAACGCATCAGCCGCGCCCACCGCCAGTCAGCTCCATCGCCATGCGCTGCAGATTGCAACAGCCGGAAACAAGGCATTTCTGACTCTGCCGGCTTGCAAAAACTCTTCTCTCTCTTGCCACGTGCCGTTGGGCTGATGAGCAACAATGGCGACCAAACATCCCGGCCCCTTTCCAACAAGCCAGTTCAGGCAGTTCGAGCGCGAAAGCCATCTCTGGCTCGCCAAGGGAGCTCATTTCGGTGTGCTCCTCCAAGACCAAGAGCCCGGCCGCCATGCTGCGCTGTACACAGTGTCTCAGGAGTCAGAACGCAAACTCAGCGCCTGTACCCAGGCGTCAGCTTCTGCCGTTGTCGTCATTGTGAAACGACAGGACTCCTCCGATACCACCGCGTGCGTGGTGTGTAAAAAAAACAATCAAGCACACGAGGTGCTGCCCGTGGCCGTCGTCTCGACCCCGGTCGTAATTTTCTCCTATTCTAGAGCTTATCCGGCATGGGACGCTACGTTTCGACCATTCATATAGGCCAGCATGCGACGATCAGGGACAGCGCTTGTCCGATTGGCTCTCCCCTGCTTAGTCCGCGAGGCACTATACCGCTTGGGGCTGAGCACTTCACCTGTTGGTGCCGTGCCAGGGCCCTAGCGCCATATCGTCCGGCAGGCTTCCAAACAAACCCGCTTTCTGGGCGGCGATTCGTTCCATGGCGGGCGGGCCACTGACCAGGCGCGGTATGGCTGCTTTTAGGATGCAGCCCTCTCTTATTAAGGCCGAATCCCCCAGGAGCCCCCGTCCTTTCTTGCTACCGCACCAAGCAGGACTTCGTCAGCTCTCGTTGTCGCCGAATAGCTTCACTCTTTCAGCTATCAGCAGCCGCTCTTTCATCAGCGTTCTTACGAGTTCAAGCTTTTTTAACTCAACTATCTACCGGTCCATTATCCAAGATGCAGTTCATCCTCGCCGCCGCTGCGCTCGTCGCTACCGCCGCCGCCTCCACAGCTCTTACGCAGCATGATACCATCGAGCGCAACTCGACCTGCGAGCCCGTCAACCCTCATGCCAAGATTGTCAATCGATGCTCCTACCCTGTATATGTCTGGTCCATTGCGAAGCAGATGGGATGCCCCTCTGGCTCAGGACTGAAGCTTAATACTGGAGACTTCTACAACGAGAACTTCCAAGATCCCGTAACCGACGACGACGCTGGTGTCTCTATCAAGCTCTCCAAGTTCGAAGAGTGCGGTGGAAAGGACATCACACAGTTAGAATACAAGATCAAGAAAAACGGGAAATACCATGGTAACTATCTCGACATGTCCTTCGTCGACTGCACCGGAAACCTCGAGGATTGCCCTGGCCGCACGGATGGCTTCTATCTCAAATCTGGAAGTCAGGACGGTGTATACGCGTCCTCAGTGAACAACGAGCACTGCCCCATCTTCAACGTCTACAATGCCGAGCAAGCTGCCAAAGTTTCCTACATCAACTGGGACGACCCCCAGACCAAGTTTTGCGATGAGTCACAAAACTTGTGGCTTTACCTCTGTGGTGGTGACGCGCCTGACGCTGACGACAGCCCTGTCGCTCTCCCATTTTCGGCGCCCTCGAAGCCCGAGCACCACAGCGTCGAGGATAAGCCTACTCCTTCGGCCCCTGCCGCTCCCTCTTCCACCGAGGAAGCATACGTCCCCGCTGCCCCTGCCATTACCCCGGCTCCTCCTGCCGACCCTCCCGCTGTCAAGACCGAGGTTGTCTACGTGACCGAGTACGTCAACAAGAGGCATGCTCACGGCCGCCGCCACCAACACTTCCACGCATAAGTTCCGCGGTCGCAATCGCATTCACGACCCAGCTCTATATTTGTCAATTGTAGTGTTGGAGAGCAGCAGTGTTGATGAACATGCTAAGATTTAAGATACCAAATTTCGCGACATTTGCAGAAGGAGAGCAGAAGAGATGGAAATGTACCATTCCATGTAATGGCGGGTAGTCAGCAGCGTCGCAGCCAAATTCAGTCTTATACCACCCTTTTCTTATCGACACGCCCTCGTCTTGCATTGTGCTCTTTGTTCGCTTTTGCGTCTCGCTCTTGTTCGACCTCTTGTCCTCTATTCAAATCTGGCTTGTGCAGCGGCTGGGAGCGGACGACGACGGTTTTTTCGGTCAATACCCTCACGATGTCATGTCATGATAACCCACCCATCGGCGTGCTGGAACCTATTCTTTATTACTATTCTTCTTCTTTGCCTTCTCGTCGCAGAACAAGTATATTTTCTTCTTCGATTCCCAGCTTTTCTAACGACGACATGGGGGCGGCACATGTTCTCGTCGTCGGGCTTGGTGCTTATTAGTTCCATCATTGTGTGGTTTCATGCTTGTTTCGCCAGGAAAATACACTCATTGTTTGGCTACTAGCTATTACATTCGCACCTATGAAATACCGATTTGAGTTTTTGCAGCGCGCACGCCATGGTCTCGATTGACTTTGCGCCCTAATTTCGCGTACGACTCGAGCGCGTGGCCATCTGATTTGGCGAGTTGGCACCAAAACAGACGCAGCCGCCCTGGGCCCCGGCCCCCCTTTTTTACCCGCGCTTGGGACCGAGGCTCTACCCTCGCCTTTGCCATGTGGTGGCTCGCGTGACTCCGAAAGGCACGCCTCCGTCTTCTACGCAATTTCTTTCTACCTATGAAAGTGGGTCTGTTTTTCATTTCGCGTTGCGCGAATAGATGTTCATCACTCTCTAGGATCATCAACAGAATGTTTTCTTACGCTTAATCGTCTCCGGCTGCGGGGCCGTGTGCTAGCCACCTCTGACCTAGCCAGCCAACGACGTCCGTGTCGCGGCGCAGCAGCAAGCAGCTCAAATTCGCTGCGCCTGCGCCTGGCAGCCTGATGGATGGATCATGGATGGATGGTCATGCCAGAACGAAAATAAAATCATTGCAAAGTCGGAGGCTCCGTAGGGCGAGGATGCGGAGATTGCATTACGCGCTAGAACTATACCTATGGGTTTGCGTTGATGGAGCGGCGGCAACGGCAACCGGGTGCGCGTGCGCGCAACAGCGCGCATGTCGCATTGAGGTTGAGGCCTGTCTGCTTGCACCGAGGTTGAGCTTTGGCTTTGCCGATCGGATCAATTGGTCGGTGCAGAGCTGGGGCTTGGGCTTGAGCGATCGGCAGTGTATAATTTTATGGGAGATGAAGATGAGGCTGGGCTTTTTGGTGGAGAGGACGAGATCTTGGTGTCGCTGCGCCGTGTGGTTTTGTGGGCTTGGGGTTTTCTTGGGGGGTTTAGTGGGCACTGGGCGACGGCGAGGCGAGGCGGGACGGGGTGTTGGCGTGTTGATGGCATTTCTAAGGTTGGGACTTGTGCAGGAGGGTTTATGGTGTGGGCTGATGCGGGTGCGGGGCGAGGTGTTGTGTTGAGGCGCGATGTGCGATGCGCTACTGTGTTCTTGTTCCTGAAGAGGGATTGTTGACAGCTTTAGCGAAGGCCGTTTGGACGCTGATTAAAGGCTATCTCCATCTCATGGGTTTATCGCAATGAATTAAGTGATAGATCCGTTCGTACTGGTTCTGCGATTGTAGAAAATGTCGTTGGAGGAGGTTCGTTTACTAGAATGTAGGCACGCGGAGCAGCAATAACATGAGAAGAGTTAAGAACAAAGTCGTGTCCACTCAATTTTTAAATGACCAGCTAGTGATCTCATACTCCATAGGCTCTTAACACAGAGGCGGACGATGGCTAGATTAATTGTTGTATATCGCTGCCTCGTGTTACATACTCCTATTTGACAAAAAAACTCGTCTCACTTCGAAGCGTCTCTATAATCACTGCCTTCGAAGTTCGAACAGACATGACACAAAAATAACTCCCCACCATCTTTTCATCGGCCATAGCTATTGCGTCCAAAGTCCGGCGGTTGGAAGCCAAATTCAAGGTCTCGATAATACGTACGGTGTTTCTATGGTCCTTGACGAATAGTTCCAACCTACATTGCTATATCTCATCATAAAGTAAGGAAGGGTATATGAATCGACGACCTGTTTATTCATCAAAGGGGATCATTCTGTCGCCTGGTAGAAGAGTATACACGCAAATCGACGTGGGAGGCATACAGGGTTGATTAGGCACTTGGGCTGGTGGCAAATTAGAGATAGTAATATCTATTACTCTTTAACTTAGAATTAGCTTTGATATTTGTTATCTACTATTTTACACACATGAAGGTTCCTGTATCAACTCACCTACGTTTCCAACTCTCGCATTTCACATGCATCACTCACCCTGATGTGATTTAATTCACAATGCACCTCCAGCTCCTATACCTATTACCTGTAATATATCAATGGGACTCACGTCAAGGTATTCGCGCGCCTATGTATCCATATCAAGAGTTGGGTTGTGCATCGTACATCCTAATGTGATTCAACTGGGCATGTACCCCCAGTCCGTCACACGCGTGATATATCCAAGGAGCTCACCATGGCGAATCCGTACGTCAATGGTACTGATATCAACTCGTCATAAGTGCTACCACAAGGAACCAAACACGCAAGGAAACACAGGACAATTTTTTGCGGAAATTGACCAAAAAAGTGAAGCAGTCGAAGCTTGAATTCGTTCATCAATATCGTCATGTTCAATTCAAACCTCGTGCCCGAGACCTAAGCACCGAAGAAAACAAAAGAAGATGGTATCGTATGACAATAGCCTGCCCTTCTTTTCTCCCGTCAAACGCTTTGCTTTGTTTCCAACTACCTTACTGGCTGTTGCTGCTGCTGCTGTTGCACAACCCCATCCAACTCGGCTGAAAATGGCCTATCTGCGTACCCCACCCCAGGCACCTCCCCCCCACCACCCACATTATAGGGCATCGCATTGTGTTGTTGTTGCGGTGGTGGACTATGCGACGGACTCGACCCGGGATATACCTGTTGTCCTTGCATAGGCTGCCACTGCTGCGCATATGGACCCTGCGGCGGCTGCGGTGAATGTGCGCCCTGCGACGGACTCGACTGATGTGAAGGGGACCAGCTTTGGTGCGAAGGTACGCCAACAGGAACCATATTGGGCTTTTGGTTGTCGTAATATGCTGACGGCTGTTGGTTCGGGTTGATACCGCAGGCGGATGGTCCGCCTCGGTGCTGTTGTTGAACCATGGGTGGAGGGTAAGGGTTGGTCTTCTTGCGGCGGAAGAGGAGGAACCAGAGAGCCAAACCGATTAAGGCGAGGCCTACGATGGGGCCGACCACGGCACCTGCGATCCAGGCTTTGCTTTTCTCGGGTTCAGGTTCTAATGACTATCAGTCCGTGCCTCTCTAATTGAAGAAAGTGTCGGTTTACCAGATGTCGATGATGTTTCGGTTGGTCTAACGCGATAATACGTCCATCTCACATGGTTCAGGCCGCAAAAGATATTGGACAAAGGACTGGAATCTAACGTGTTCTCGAATACCAACCCTGTATTACACACCGTCATTGACGCAGCCTTCGATTGTGTGTACACATCCGTGCTGTTCACACTGTTAGTTGCTTTCCATGTTTAATAATAACCATTTAGTAGGAGCCATACCATCCCATCGTCGTGCGTCTCACCCTCCCCGTAGTAGTATATGAGTAGACTAGGCTGCCATCAACGCAGCCTACCGGTACATTGCAGCCATCCCGTGTTGTCGCGCAACATCGGTAATAGTCACCACTCTGATAGTAAGTCCCGCCAATACGGCACGTCTTCCTGAACCACTCTCCGTTCGAGGACAACCACCCAATGAAACGGTCATTATTGCTCTGCCTTCTCAATAGCTCCATCGGAATGTCTGGTGCCTGGGTGATTGTCGGGTCCGTCGCCACCTGTGTGGTTGTCTGAAGCTCCGCTAAACTGGAGCTCGCGAACAACGCAGAGCTCACGAGAAGGCGTATGCGCATTTTGGACAGGTGTGTGGCGTTCACGCTGGTGCGGAAGACTTCAATTTGAAACGATACACCCGAATGACGGAGGGAATGGGCAGAAGGAGCGAGTTGAACGGAGCTCAGCTGCGAAGACGTGCCGTGAGGAATACTCGCGAGATGCTCGCCCCCACGAATCATACTGCGATATAGGCGAGGCAGAATGCAGCCAAGATCCCGCTTTATCAAATAAGGCGAAGCAGGCTCGTATCTTGCTTGAAGTGACAACTGATACGAGCTTGCCATGGCACCAATGTACTTTTAAGAAGAGTTGTGATGCCGAGGACGTATTACTGGTGTTCAAGTGGGGTGTTGCGAGGCGGTGGGCGCGTGGTTTGAACCAAGGAACGATGCCTAATAACATATGCCGCTTAAGCCCGTGCGTGTGTTGGAGTACCCGTGGAGGAATTCAGATCTCTTCTCTCAAGGCGTGTTGTGAAGCAAGACGCAGAGTTGCAAGTGTATGGAATCTCGTCCAACCATCGGTAACAGTGCATGTCCACAGGACGCGTAGCCTCGATCGCATCTTAGAACCAGAGAACCCAAATGTAGGGATTGTAGCGTTTGATGCTTCTGTATCTACTCATCGATATGAGGCCCTGAAACAGTCTCTTGTCCGGATATCAGATCCCAGCGTCCGACTCCATGAAACCGTGTCTTTCCAACCCGGTACACCCCTCTGACTGTAGAGTGAAATTCTTGTGCCAGTCATCACCTCATCTGCAGGACTTCTCTTTGCGTCGCGGCGCCATGCGCAAGACCTAGCCTTCAAGCTAGTTCTTGTCTTCATGCGCGGCGTCCTGCGCGTTCCAGCCGTCCACCATAGGGACAATCGCAGTAGCTGTAGCCCAGTATGAGTCATGGCTGATGGTCACTTCACAAAATTGACCGTCTACCGACTCCATATCGAAGTGCGGTTGGTGAGGCTCTATGAGCGCATCGCTCGGTAACTCGGGGAGGCGTTGGCGCAGTATGAGGCCTCGAGGGCGAGAGGTAGCTCCGGACGGTATGCTATGCGCAGTGGCGAGTGGGAGTATCATGATCGAATGGAAGCCATTGGACAAGCCCAGGTGCTCGCAGGCTTTGCGACAGGCTTCCTTTGCTGCCCATCTGTATTCAGTCAGCAACGTGCATGGCCCAAATGAAGATGTTATCTCCGTACCTCCCAGCAAGAAACTGACCGACTTGCTTCACTTCAAGTCCCACATTGCTAGCATCCTTAAACCGGTGCCAAAAGTGTTGTTGCTCAGGCCATGTCAAGAGCTTGGAAAGGAACCGATGGAGGGACCTGTATTCGCCCTCTGAAGATTTTTGCGCGGGTTGCGGAATCTGGATTATTCTTCGGATGCGCGGAACGCTGCAGACATCTGTGCCTAACCGAAAGGGAAAAGGAAAAGGCCGTGGAGGCATAATGTGCGGAGAGGACGTTGAGAGATCTCATGTAAAACCTTCGAAAGTTATTAGATAAGCAATAAATCTTGGCATATACACGTGATATGTTTAACCCCGGCCCCAACCCACCAGCCACCTAGATAAAATTTAGACTTTATCTGGCCATCGTATTACCTATCCTGGAGTAACACAGCGGAAGAAGCCGAGTGCGAATATGCCGGCTATGACCTCTCAGGATGCACGATCGTAGACTCAAAAGAACCTTACATAGAGGCTTTGTCCAAAGATCTTACACGGGTATCTTGCTCCTTCGCTCGTCGCCATACCTTTTCCTTTCCATAGATCCTTTATCCCAAGAGAAGGAGGAGGAGGAGTTATCTAGTCCTCCAAGCCCCTTGCGGCCAGACACTCGCAGCATAGGTCTGTCCGATGGACTCGTCGCAGGATATTTTCAGCGACGAGGAAGAGGAGGCCTTGCCCCACACTGATTCGAAGTCTTCTGCCCCTTCGCGCGTTGGCACACCATCAGATGCTTTGTCGCAAGACGAGGACGAAGAGCCGTCTGCACCAACACCAAAGAAGAGATCGACCACTCGACAGACGACTGTCCGACGACGTAAATCGAACAAGGCCAAACCCATTTTATGCGCTGGACGAGTGAAGGATCCCTCTTCGTTCGTTACGATGGACAAGCCGGAGGCCACGGTCGCAGCGTACTGTGGATTCAACAACATTGGAGCCGTCCGACGTTTCTACACCAGCGAATTCGTTCTCCCATTTTACATCAGGGCCACCAGGTTTCGGGGGTACAAGGAGAAGTGTACTCTCTCGGTGCTCGAAGACGCGCCGTATGAAAAATACTGGGCGTTTGAAGAAGAGCCAAGCGAAGTATACCCGGTGCAAGGTGTCGATGAAGCGACGAAGAAGATCAACAGCAACTACGGCATAGGTCTGAGGGCCTGGCAGTTACTTCGCAAAAGTCTGGGTACTGTGTGTTACCCCAGGATAGGCGATGCAAAGACCGAATGTACTTAAATTTATGTCTAATAGCTGTGTGTAGAGAGGGCTTGGACATCTTAGAATCATTTGGTACCTAAGCAATTGACCTTAGCACCGGGGTCGAAGTCGTCCTCGGCGCAAAATACGCATGACGGATAGGCATGGAGCTTAACAATCTAATAGCCAAAGACAAGAAGCATATTGCAAAAGAGAGAAATAGTTTTGCACTGTGGCAAGGATTCGAACCTTGCGGAAGAACTTGCGGAGGAATGATACAGCCGCAGAATATAGTTTAAGTATATTCGACCTGTGTATGGTTTATCCTAGGGTAACACACAGTAATTATGCTCCTGTCTTAACCCTGTCACCCTGTAAAGCCCGCGGAACAAACTCATCTTCCGCGCAAAAAGAAAAAAACCGATCCACGAACATCCAAAACAGATCAACCAAAAATCAAAAATCAAAAAAAGAAAAAGACAGATATTGCGACGTGGGCAGGACTCGAACCTGCGCTCCCGAAGGAACAAGATTTCTAGTCTTGCGCGATAACCACTCCGCCACCACGCCCGTTATTCACCAGTTTCTGATGCTTGATGAAAGTTTTTGAAAATTAATCATTATGTAGAGCTTAAGCAAGAGGAAGTGATGGTGTGGACTGAACCCTGCATGTGGGTCCTAAGAATAGCACGAGATCTGCATCCCACCATCAGAGTCGACCAACTCTGCCACTGTAAGATAAGCTGCTCATCATCTACGCTTCAGGCTACGATGTGCATGCTGTGTTTCTACCACGTTGTACTCTCCAGGGTCTACATCGCGATGCGGTTATTGTGCCGTTGCCGTCACCGTCCACATCCACGACACTGTATAGCCTCATTCATAGTCCGGAGCGCTCCTCCGCCCCACCGGTCTGGTTCGCATCATCATCCTCCATCCTGCGCAGCACTGTCCAGCAGGACGATACCACCACCATCGCATTCTGCATGCGCGTGGCCCAGACAACACTCTGGCTTCGGACTTCGAGCTGAAGCACCTTGACCGTACCCCGATGGCGCAGCCAATCATGCCGCATCGGCAGTCCGTATTACTACCCCAATTGGCGCATGGCCCTGTAACGTATACGTTCGCGTAATGCACGGATTCGCGTAATGCACGGCTTTTTACTAGGAAAATCAAGAAAAATAAGAAAGTTTAAAGTAATACAACTTTTAAACTACTAATCATTTTTAAAAAGTCCCTTAACTAGAGTTATAGAGAAAGATTCTATCTATAATTCTAGGATTTTAGTTTTTTAATAATAATAAAGTTTAGAAAAAAAGTATAATAGTGGAAAAATAAACGTTCTTAAAATTAAAATATAATAATTTCTAAGAAGTAAACTATATAATTTTGAATACTTTTTATATTAGGTATTTTTATATAATAGCTTACTTTAAAAGATAGATTATCTTTCCTAATTTTTCCTTTTTAAAAAAATAGAAAGATAGTATAACTTTGTATTTAGCTATTTTATATAAAAATACCTAATATAAAAAGTATTTTAAATTATATAGTTTACTTCTTAGAAATTATTATATTTTAATTTTAAGAACGTTTATTTTTCTACTATTATACTTTTTTTCTAAACTTTATTATTATTAAAAAACTAAAATCCTAGAATTATAGATAGAATCTTTTTCTATAACTCTAGTTAAGGGACTTTTTAAAAATGATTAGTAGTTTAAAAGTTGTATTACTTTAAACTTTCTTATTTTTCTTGATTTTCCTAGTAAAAAGCCGTGCATTACGCGAATCCGTGCATTACGCGAACGTATACGTTACAGGCCAAACTCCCCGACCTCAGGTATACAACAATAGCGTGCTGACTGCAGCTAGAACTGCGGGAGGCACCCACCGGGCTTCTGCGGCTGGGGTCGCCAACGGTGGAAGCCCGGCTCTCCGCGTCCGGCGTATGTCATTCTCGAAACTGCGGACACTTATAACCGTGAGGTGCCGTGATGTGGCCGTGCCGCCTAGTACCGCGGTCAAATGTCCGTTTCGCACCTAACATAGGTACTTAGGCGTGGCCTTTGCGCAAGTTATCTGAAGGTACTCCACTATTCAGCATCCTCGATACATATTTATTGGTCGTGGTTCCCCTTGAGACGACGCAACGATCGCCACTCATGGGTCCACTACCGTCTCCACGTCTGTCCGGTGTCATGATTCTACGAGCAGAGGCTACCGTGCCTGAGTATGCTGGATGGAAACGGCAAATCAAGAGCGCCTTCACGGCAAAGGGAACCTGGGCCCACTGTGATGGCACCTGTTCGATGCCGATGCCTGAAGCAGGCCCGAACTTCTTCGCGCCCGTCTCAAAAACCAACCCGCAGCCTCAAACTTTTGGAAGACAGGAAGGCTTGGATGAAGAAGGACCGCGACGCCAAGGTGGACATTTTCTTCTCGATATCGGACGAAATCAAGCTTGAGGTATTCGAAGTCGGACCACCGCTGCCGCCAACTGCCATGTCGGCCAAGGAGATGCTCGATGCACTGGACGATCACTTCGGTGGATTCAAGTTCGAGGATTACCACCACGTCTTTTGCCACTTTCTCAACCTCCACATCGATCAATACACCAACATTGAAGAGTTCAACGCCGAATTCCAGGCTACGCTCGAGGATCTGGCCGACCATGGCCACCCAATGTCCAACGTGCAGGTCTGCAGTGCCTACTTCTCGAAGCTACGCTGCACACAGAATCCGTGGGTAGCAAAGCAAATCAAAGCATGGCACACTCCCGACCCGGAACCGCAGCTCGCGCAACTCATGAGGAAGTGTCCGCCATGGTCCATCATCCGCCCTCTAGCAACGTCAACCCGGGCCCGTTCGCACAACCACCCAGACTCCATCCCAGAGGAGCCATTGGACACACCTCCCCAATCAGAGGGGGAATACACCCCTTCAGAACACTCTATTGCAACCGTCGACTCCAGGCCATCCCACTCGCGCGACTCCTCCAACGCAACACAAAGATCCCAAGAAATCACCATCCACGCCTCAATGGAGGACCTCAACGACCTCGGAGCCTTCCCCGACGTCCCAACCGGCATCCCAATCCACTTCCCCAAGCACGTATCCAGCATCTCCAAGCTCTCCCTGCACTCCCTCCCACCCATCAACCGGCCCCTCCCTCCCATCCCCGCAAGCGCAGAGCGCTCCCGCTCCGCCTCACCCAAAGCATTCACCCCCCAAAGGCAAAAGAACACAAAGCCCCCAACCAGGCTGCCCTCCCCAACAACCAGCCTCCCAGGCCTAGAAAAAACACATCCCGCACTGCGCTCGCCCCTACCACGCCCAGAACCAGCAGTAGAACCCACCAACGTCGCCCCCGTCCAAGCAGACATCCACCCAGCCTTCCGCCAATCCCCCTCCCCACCGCGGGTATCCTCCCCCTCCTCACCGCTCCAATCCGTCACGGCGCCCGAACTCCAAGCCGACGTCCCCTCAGCCCACATGGCCGCCGTAATGCGCGCCGTCTCCCCCTCCCCATCCCCAACCGTCAACATAACCCTCTCACCGCCCTCCAACCCCACGCTCGCCCACTCCCTCTTCGAACGCCCCACCTCCTCACGCTCCGCCATGACGCACCAAGAATCCTTCAACAACTGGTCCCAAAGCCGGCCGCTCCTCCGCGTCGACTCGGACGACGCAAGCAGCGTGCTAAGTCTCCCTCTGCAAGGCACAGAACGCAGCGTCATGCCCGAGCCCGAATTCGCAGACATGACGATCGTCGAGGCGGCGTCTGCGTCTGCGAATTCGTCTCCGAAGTCTAAGAAGACACCATCCAAGATTGAACTTGCGAGGCAGATGTTTGAGGGGAGGCCCGGGGTGCCGTCGAGGGTTTGGTTGCATGTGCCGAGTATTGAGGAGGAGAAGAAGGCGAGGAAGAGGAGTTGGAGTATTAAGGCGAGGTTGAGCGCGAGGCATAGGATTAAGGAGATTATTTGATTTCCCATGCCCTGTCTTGCCTTTCCATTTTCTTTTCCCTTTTTCCCCTAAGATTTGTCGGTTCTTTGGTATGATGTGTGGAGTCTGGTGGGCGTTTTGCATCACGGCCTACTCGCTTGCTCTAGATCTCCTATCTCTTCTCTTTCTCTCTCTCTCTCTCTCTGGGTGTGTCTCTTTCCTACATATACCCGCTTCCAAGCAACGCACTCTTTAGTGCAGGAAGCACGGCGACAACAACGGCGTCAAATCACTGTATCGTTCTGTATCCCCCTCCTCCTCCATTCCCTCCCTCCAGCGGAGTTCTCCTTTGTCCATCTCACCCCAACGTCAATCGCATCCTTTCTTGTACACACCTACCTTACTTTATCCACGCACCCTCACACAAGAGGTGCTTACATAGTTCGTTTTGCCCTCAGCAAGCAAACCTACATCGTAATGAAATGAACCATCCAAATAAAAACAAACTGTCCTTTCTTGCCATTCAACTGTCGTGTCGTGTTTACACTGCACACTGCAACTGCTGGCCCTTACTCGCTCACTCACTCACTCCCTTCTCCAACATTCACTTCAGAAAAATAAACCTACCATTCGGATTCCAGATTGCCATGCATGCATGTGCTACGTACTTACTACTCACGACATTGCATGCAAGCCCAGCCCCAGCCACACGTTCCTAAGATCCGCAACCTCCATCGCACGACACAAAGCACAGACCCATCTGCTCCCCAAGACCCGCTGGAGGCTGGAGCGACAGTACGCACGCGGTACAAGCGGACAATCTAAAATTATTCCAAACATAGCGGAGATTGATTTCAACCGTGCACCCACACATCCAGTTTCCACACACAACGTACTTCCCAATTCTAGAGTCGCAGTTTCTTTCCCGACAGAAGAAAGAGTCCGTAAGACCCCACTTGTACAAGTTCGTAAATTCATAGCACTACATCATGTCCGGTGACAACGGCGACAGCCAATGCTCTACTGTGTACAATCCCGAAAGCGGGTACATGCAGAAATTCCGCACATCACCTGTAGCCCCACCGCACCCACTAGCCGTTCTGTTGCCGAAAGGCAACACCTTCCAAGGTTGGCAGGTTTATAGCCCCAAGTCTATAGTTTGGAGATTGTATAGTGTGCCCTACCACAGTTCACTATGAGTCTCCAGACTTGTGTTCAAGGACTGTGCTACCTGCATCTATTGCGTACCCCTCACAGCCTTGTCTACCGCTTCCGCAAAATAGTCGATGTTGTGTGTGTTGAGGCCAGCCATGGAGATACGGCCGTTCTTCGTCATGTAGACGTGTGAGTCCTCACGCAGCTTCAAGACCTGCTGCTCGCTCAGACCGGTGAAGCTGAACATGCCAATCTGGTCTGTAATGTGGTTCCAGGTGCCCGGCGTGCCGAGCTTCTCAAGCTTGCTGCGCAGTGCCTTGCGCATCTCGATGATACGACCCGACATGGTCTTCAGGTCTTGCTCCCACTGTGCGAAGAGCTCCGGTGAGTTCAAGACGAGGGAGGCGATGCGTGCACCGTATGCAGGAGGATTGGAGATTTCGGAACGCTGGAGAATGGCGAGCTGGGAAGCTACGCGGGTAACGGTCTCCTGAGCATCGGACGCCGGCGCTGTGACAAAGTGGAAGCAGCCTGCACGCTCGCCATACAGCCCGAAGTTCTTCGCATACGACTGCGCAATGCATAGCTCGAAGCCCTGCTCGATGAAGTAGCGGATGGCCCAGCCGTCGCGCGCAAGGTCACCAGAGGCGAAACCTTGGTAGGCCGTGTCGAAGAAGGGGAAGTGCTTCTTGTAGCGGATGACCTCTGCGATCTTCTTCCATTGATCTTGTGTAGGATCCACACCAGTGGGATTGTGAGCGCAGGCGTGTAAGACGATGATGCTGCCCTCGTCTGCGCCCTCTATCGTCTTGATCAGGCCATCGAAGTCAAGGCCCTTGGTCTGCTTGGAGAAGTAGGGGTAGGTCTTGTGCGACAGGCCGACGTTGGAGAAGATCTGGAAGTGGTTCGGCCAGGTGGGATCTGAGAAGTAGCTCGTACGCTGCGTGTTTGGCTTGTAGAACTTCGCGAGGAAGAGGGCGCCCAAGTGCACTGCACCGGTTCCGGAGATGGTCTGCAAGCTGGTGACCTGTGCGCAAGTGAGCCCGAGTCATGTCGCCGCGGGGCACGGTATGATGCTGCCTACCCGCTTTTCCTTGAGCGCGGGGCTGTCGCTGCCCAGAATCAGCTTCTGCGAGGCCGACGTGAAGTCTGCCAGGCCGGCAATGGGCAGGTACTCGTGGTTGAGGTTCGGGTCGTTGCGGATGATGTCGTCGGCCTAGGGGACGCAAGCTGTCAGCATGCTGCGCTGTGGTACCTTCTCGGGTGTCGGCACTCGCCTTCTTGACAACGGGCAGGACCCACGGCTTCGCGTTATCGTCACGGTACGCTCCAATGCCTAGGTCGACCTTGTTCGGGTCCTGGTCACGGCGGAAAGCTGCCATGAGCCCGAAGAGAGGGTCTTCCGGGGCTTGAGGGACCACCTCGGCGGTGAAAGACGTCGTCGAAACCATGGTCGGGGCAATGTGTCGGGAGACTTGGGAGAGGCGGGCTTGGGGGGAGCGAGATGCTGAAGAAGAGGCCGCCGAGGAGTGGTTGGAAGGTGATGCAGGTGGTGAGCCGACCATGCTGGCAGCTTGCGCGGGTACACACCGCCTGAGCGGGAAGCCACAGCCCGCGCGCTAACCCCGCAAAACAGTTGGGCGAGTTGTATTGCCTATCCTAGGGCATGCAACACGGTGCTGCTGTGGATACGAGGTGGACTTGGGTTCGGGGAGACGGATGGTGCTGTTCGTGCCCGGCATCCGCCCGGCCGTCGTCTATAAGAGCTTCATCAGAGTCGC
The DNA here is from genome assembly GCA_031010545.1 of Laburnicola sp. JP_R_19. NCBI lineage: Eukaryota > Fungi > Ascomycota > Dothideomycetes > Pleosporales > Didymosphaeriaceae > Laburnicola > Laburnicola sp. JP_R_19. Next base: position 351,263 of record VOIT01000126.1, on the reverse strand, counting down.
ATCACGCTCGGTTCCGAGCAGTCCTACACGGGCCGAGGCAAACCCCCAGGTGACGTCGACATCGTCTCCGCGTCTCACATGCGGCGGATAGTCAGTCTATCAAAGGCGGCTCGTCGCAGTTGGCTGACGAAAAAAAGCCGGGCCTTCGGGTTGTAGTACAGTTGGGTGGCCGTGGACTGTGGCATGTGGTCAAGAACGCGGTGGGAGTCTAACTGCCATGAGAGTTTGATTCGATTCTCTTTGACACAACCCACGGCCTGCACCACCTGCCAAAGCTAGGTATAGTTGTATATATGCATGGGGAGCACTTCGTCTCAAACGAACAGGTCCCATAATATCAACGTCCCACAGAAAGCGCAGGTCGACCAAAACACCATCTGCGCTGTGCTCTTCCTCTCTGTTGCCTTCTTCAGCTGCTGGTTCCCACTCCCTACGTTCTCGGCCGTCAAGTAGGAATCCATCACAAGCTGGTCGATGTGCTCTGACTGGAGGCTGAGGTTGGTTGCGAGCGTCGTTTGCAGCTCCGAGATCTCGAGTAGCGATTTCTCTGCGGCACTGCCCACCGTTAGACTGTGAAAATCGCCATGTAAGCCTACTCACCGAACTTGATCCAGATGGTCTTCGTAGTACTTTAGCATGTCCTGGTTCTCCTGTGCAAATAGCTGAAGCTGCTCGGGATCAAGCTGCTGCTCAATGGATACCGGACCATCTTCATGAAGCTGTGAAGATTTCCCTCGATAGTCTGTCTCGGCGTCATGGCTCCCGTTGCTGCCGGTGTAGTTGTCTAGCGCAGGCATAGTCCCTCTGGCTTTGTACAGCACGCTCTTGCTCTTCTCGACTTCGCGGGTAAGCCTAGTCTCCATCATAGAGCTCTGGAAGCGACCGCATTCCTCGAGCGCCCGCTGCAAGTACCATATTATGCTCTCTCGGTGTGCCTTTATCGTGTTTAATCTCGCTTCTTCCGGCTCCTCTTCCGGGCTCTTTGCTGTTATTGCGCCGCCTGCCGCCCAGCGTCCCAACGCGCCCAGCCCCTTCCTTGCACGCTTCTTGTATGCCAGTGCGCTCTCGGCCTGCTGCCGTATTTGCTCCGTGTCCTGTAGTCCAGTGATGGCGTGATTCAGCTCACGTAGCAGCTGCTTCGCCGAAGCGTCTAGTTCGTTCTTCTGGGCATCGCTGAGGTATTTGGCGTCCTTGTCTGCGGAGAGGCCGTGGGCATTGTGGACGCGCGCAATCTGTTTCCGCCGCGGGGAATGAGCGGTAGAGAGGTAACTTTGGCGTATGCATCTCAGGTGTTTGTGGAGGTCTGCAATATGCGCCCGCTGTTGCGATTAGCCGTGTGCATCGAAGCGCAAGTGCGCAACGTGGCTTACAATGCGGTACGCCTCTTTGACGAACTCGTCGAGGTTCTCTTTGTGGAATACATGCGGCTCGACTTGGCGTGAATTGTGGGCGGCCAGGACCTGGTTAAAGACGGGCGTCAGATCCATGGTGGTATGCTGCCAGCGTGCGAGCGATGGGCTCGACACGTTGACGATGGGGGGGCGGGCAGCAACTCGAACCATTCGACCGCTTACTCGGCCAATGAAGCGACCCCTTGGCCCACGTACCTACCGTATTTTGCCATTTTGCCAGACGTTCACCCCACGCCTGTCATCCACCCACGGCCTGGAGTGCCTCTGCAGCGCCACTTCAGCTTCTCGAACACGTTCCAAATGCACTCATCATCGCTTGCCGACTGACTTCCCACGCCAGACCTGGCTGATCTTGTCCCTTGGCGCGGTTCATGACTGACAGTCTTACGGACCTTCCTCATGGGTGTGGCATTTGGTATTGCGTGTGCATGCGTGGCGGGGGTATCAAAGGTTATTGTTCATTATGGACCGCTACGCCCCACAGATACCCGCACACCGCAGATATCGTCCTCAACCATGGCCGGCGGGAATAATAACGGCCGCCGCGCCGTAACGGCGACGCCCACCAATAGCAACAGTGTGCGTAGGCCGCAAGTTCGGCAGACTTCGCCCAATTGCGTATCTATTGACCGACCACCTCGGTCAAGTTATTACTCAAGTACATATGGCAAGGATGGACATATTTTCCGTTGTTGCAAGTAATTTCTATCTTCCCGGCACCCGCATCATCGAGCATGATATGCCACGACAAGCCAGAGGAGATGGCCAGGGACGATGACGAGGTCAAAACAGAGCACGATGACGTACCTGAGATCGAGAAGACGGAGCAGATGGAGGCCAAACCAGCAAGGCAAGAGGAGGAAGGGAAGCAGGTGGATTCTGCGTCTGTCTCAACTGCAGACTCGTCAGTCCACGATGCTACAGATGTTCAGGATCTGGAAGCCGTTACCTCTGTGTCGACCAACTCGCCACCTTATTCCGTCTTCAGTAGGAGAAAGAAATACTTCATCGTCTGTCTGGCCGCCTGGGGAGGTTTCTTCTCTCCTCTCAGCGCCAACATCTACTTCCCGGCCTTGACCGACCTATCCGCCGAGTACAATGTCTCGAGCACACTGATGAATCTGACGCTCACCTCTTATTTGATCTTTCAAGGACTGGCTCCTACCATTTTTGGAGACTTTGCTGACATGGCGTAAGTTTACTCCGAGAGTGTAGATGATCCATACTAATGGTCACAGTGGACGGAGACCTGCTTACATTATCGTCTTCATCGTCTACATCGGTGCAAACATCGGTCTTGCTCTCCAAAACTCCTACGCTGCCTTGTTCATCCTCCGATGTCTCCAGAGCTCTGGCAGTAGCGCCACCATTGCACTAGGAAACGGCATCGTTGCAGATATCGCGACAAGCTCAGAGCGTGGCACCTGGATGGGCTATGTCGCCAGCGGTCCTATGATAGCACCGGCAATCGCCCCTATTATTGGAGGATTACTGTCGGAATTTCTAGGTTGGCGAGATATTTTCTGGTTCCTCGTTATAATGGCTGGCGTCTACATGGTCCCACTCATCGTTGCCTTCCCGGAGACCGGCCGCAATGTCGTCGGCAACGGGAGCATACCACCTCAAGGTTGGAACATGTCACTGCTAAACTATCTTCAATCCCGGAACCCTCGAAGATCAGACAATGATCTCGCCCGCTCGATATCACGCCCGGAGCAGCAGGAGCTAGCTCGCAAACGCAAGCTTCGCATTCCGAATCCGCTCGGGAGCTTGAAGGTTATTACCCAGAAAGACGCAGGATTGTTGTTGCTATACAACAGTCTTGTATATACTGCCTTTTATACTGTCATCTCGTCTGCACCGTATCTGTTTGAGGAGATGTATGGCTTTAACAACCTGCAGATTGGGTTGGCTTTTATACCATTTGGTATTGGCGCCATGATGGCTCCCATGGCTGCTGGCAAGCTCATGGACTGGAATTATCGCCGACTTGCGAAAAAGGGCGGCTTCCGCATCGACAAGAAGAGAGGCGAGGACCTGGAGGATTTCCCGTTGGAGCAAGCTCGATTACATGTTACCATTCCCATGCTCGTTGTGGGAACTGCCGCTATTCTCTGCTATGGGTGGATACTGCATATCGATCCACCGCTGGCGGCTCCGCTAGTCCTGCACTTTTTCCTCGGGTCGTGCCTCACTGGAGCGTTCAACTGCATGAACGTTATGCTGGTCGACTACTATCCCCTAAGGCCTGCGACGGCCACTGCTGCCAACAACCTCGTCAGATGCTTTATGGGCGCAGGAGGTACTGCGGCCATATCTTTGATGATCGATGGCATGGGCAGAGGATGGTGCTTTACCTTCATCGCAGTAGTCATTGCGGTCTTCAGTCCGATACTCTGGGTTTTACTAAAATGGGGCCCCAAATGGAGAAATGAGCGCAGATTGAAGGGGAAAATAGAAGAAGCAGCGAACGAGAAATGACGGGTTGTTCTGTTGTTTGATTCAACGCCAGGGCTCAACATATTCTATTGGGGATGATGTCGCCACAAGGGCTCCTCCGCAAAGCTGAACGCCATTGCCGAGGACGTTCGCATCGCCTTCCCGGCTTCTCGGCCTCTCGGTGGCTCATATACACAGCCCTGGCCTGTTCCGACTCATGTGTCTGACGTAAACTTGGTGCAACCACGAACACGTCGCTGACCCACCGCCGCGTTGCAACCGTGCAACGTGTGACTGCGGGCTGTGTGAATACACCCTCGTTTATTCACGAAAACGCACGCCGGATCGCGTTGGAACATCATCAACGGCGTCATCCACGTGGAAGTTCAATATTTGCATCGAGTCGCTGATCACGTCGCCTTGCACGGCGAGGTCGCATCGACTATTTTTGGAAACGCGCTGCCCTGCTGTCGTACATGACCAATGCGCGACCCACAAATATTTACGACGTTTTGGAGGCATCACATTTCTCACAAGATGATTGCACGTGTTGGGCAACTTTCAATATTGGTGGTCTGCATCCATGATCCATCTATGATCTCGCCAGATACAGCTAGCTGCAAGTGGTAAGCTCAGGAGAGCATCAGGGTACGTTGTAGGATTCGTGGAGCGAAAGCTTCGACACGTCAACCAACATTGACTCCTTCACACTATGTCAGCCTACAATACAAAATACATAGCACAGCCGTGCCAACAATTCCTTCGTCGCCACAATAAATGTGGTCTACAGTCCTAGGTACCTATACTATCGTGTTATTAGTTGTTGCGGTGATCACCATTGGTCGCCAGCTAAAAGCAACTGTAGCCAGCTTACCATTGCTGGGTCAGTGGTAATGATGAAGCACGGGCCCAACAATAGCACTGCATTGAGAGAGGCGAAAGGGGCAAGATGATCCCAACGCCTGAGAGGCAATGGTGGGTAACAATGGGTACTCCTAGGCATAAGCGAGTGCGGCTGACCTGCATACACGCGTTTGTAACGGTCGTGGCTTCCTCCACATCTCACTAGATTAGTGCGAGTTTACATTATTAGAACGGAAAGAACCGCACGAGACTCTGTAACCTCCAGCTACCAATTTAATTACTCACTTACAACACCACTTCACTGCCGTCTCCAGATCCTCACCCTCAGCAACACCTCGATTCTCCACCACCATCTACCCTCACACCCCAGCCACGCAACCCAAAAATGCTCCTCCAAGCCCTCGCCACCCTTCTCCTGCCCGCCCTCCTCCTCGCCGCGCCAACCTCACTCTCCGAACGCCAGTGGCAAAAACCCGCCTGCACACCGACATCCTACGCCGTAACGTCCTTCACCTTGTCCCCGACCCCAGGCACCGAACACATCCACTTCGTCTTCAAGTCCACCTTCAGCGACCCGTCCATCATCGACGACGCCGCCACCGCAGGCGCAACGTGCGACGCGGTGCCCAATGCCGACGGCACGTTTCCCAGTAGCAGCGCCTGTTCGACGGGGAGCAGGGACCTCGAGTTCTATCTTGCGGGGCCATTGGGCCAGGCCAAGTATCAGGTTGCGCATACGTGGATGTGCGAGGGGTGCGTACTCGGTTTTTTTTTGGTTTTTTGTTGCGGGGTTGATGCTTTGGGTTGGACTGAATTAGGCTAATTGTTGTGTGTGCAGACGGACTTGGATGAGCTCGACGCCGTTGCAGATGGAGGATTTGGATTGTCGTGAGGGGGGTGAGTGTACGAGTCCTGGGCAAAGCTTCGTGCCGGCGAATGTGAGGCCGATTTGTGGGATGCCTACGTGCCCGTAGGGCGTAGTAAATTGAGCTGGCAGCAGGCAGGACACCTGATGATGTGAGTCACGAGGGGATATGTGATATGCGTGAGACGTTTGCTGATCATGCGTGAGTAGGGCGACTGGGTGAACACGGTTCAAGTCAGATGAAAAGTGACAATGGAAGGCTGGTGGTTGTATCAAACTGTATATGGTATTCTAATAGGGTGTGTCCATGGACCAAACCCACCTCCTGATTCAATGGGAATTCAGTATAATGCTCATTGTATGTGAGCAGCAATACATCCGGACACATGATCTAAAACCCATCTCCAACCCCCGCATGCGAACAGGACAGCGGCACAGAGACAAGTTGCAAATCCGAAAGTCCAAATCAGATCCACAACCAGCCTCCCACCCTACCCACAAAATCGAACCCCATCATGCACCTCCAGCAGACGAACCCACCTGCTCCTCCAAATGCACAACAAACCTCCCCTTCTCCACCCACCTCGAATCCACAAACAAATCCCACTCTCGCCCCACATACTTGACCACATCCCACGGCGCGACCCCATCCCCCGCCCTTGCCTTCGTCTCCCAGACCGCCAACAACACCGGATCCTGCATCTCCTTCAGATCAGAATGCCCACGAATCATACCCCGCATCGACTCCCACGCCTGATGAAACAACCGCGCGCGCGGCTCCGAGTATCGGCCTTCCAAGCCACGCAGGAGAGCCGAAGGCCATGGTGCGTTGGCTGTATTGCGCTCCCAAGGCTCCAGGTACTCGGGCCAAGTGTGGTGGATGGGCGCATCGCTGAAGTGCGTCAGGTGGAGGCGCGGTATGATGGATGAAGCGGGCGGGGCAGAACGCGACGACCCTGTTGTGCCGTTTTCCGTGTTCTCCCATGCACGTACGAGACCGCTTGTGAGCCAGGCTTTGTCGAAGGCGGGCTTGACGATGTCGTCGTGCCATGCGCGCAGGAAGGTTTCGTCGCGGGATACGTCACGGGATAGATGCGGGAAGACGACGTAGAGATGGGGAAATAACGTTTTGGGACCGTTGGTGAGGGCGTCGTAGGAGACGCCGAGGCAGATTGCGTTCGTGAGCGCCGTGGCGGAGAGAGATGGGTTGTTGACCGTATGATCGGAGAACATGTGCGGTGGGTAGTAGGAGGATATGATTTTTGCGACTGCGGCGGGGATCTTGGGGGCGGCCCAGGGGGTTAGTTCCCAGGTGAGGCGCTTGAAGAAAGCTAGGGAGGTGGGAAGGGCGAAGGAGAGCTCTGTAGCTGTGGGTGCGTTGCTGAGGGTGAGCTGGGGAGGTGGCGTGCGGGCGACGGTGTGGAGGGGCAGGATCTCGCCTTCGTGGGCGATGACTTTGATGTCATCTTTCTCTGTGCGTGTTGGTGAGTCGGGTTCTTTGGTGGAGAATAGGCTCTTGAAGGTGGGTGTGGTTGGCGACATGGTTGAGTATTCGCGGCGGCGATGAAGGTGAACGTGTGAGCGGCGAACATTATATATGCTGGGGGCGGCTTGGTGTAAAATGTATTTGCCGGCCAGTAAAGATTGGAATATTGTGAAACGAAAAAGAAAAGTGGTGTTTGTGCATAATGTGAGACTGTCTCATTTTGCGTTCACTGTTGTCGGTGTGGCGAAGCTGGGGTGAGCAAAAGTACAATGAGAATGAGTGAGCGGGCTTCCAGACGTGGCAGAAGTGACCCAGGAAACCGCTCTATCTGACTGGCAATTTAGAGCGTACTATGTCTAACTACGTAAGTCGGCAGGTTCTCCACCTAATTGTGTGAGCACCCGTAACGCGCGACATCTAGGGCTTGTTCCGATCTTCAAAGTGGACGACGCGTCAACTGAGACGCCATGATCCGCAATGATCTGGCGTACGGTTGCCTTTGCGCTTTCACCCGATGTTATTCTGGAGCTGTTGTCATTATGGGTTGTTTCAGCGTGATGGTATCCATGTTGAGAGGCACGTAGCGAGCCGATCTGAAGCTCAAGTCTAACACCGGCATCGCTTCTTTTGAGAATATACGGGCCTAATGAAGCGATAATAGTGACCGCTTCTACAAGCACAGTCTATTTTCGTCTTGAAAAGAGGATATGCCAGGCGTCGGCGTCGAAGATGAAATGGACTTAGTGAACAGCCAATCATCCGATTCCCACTGACGTCTGCCTTCCCTCAGTTCCTTCTGTCCAACACTCCTTCCGTCCTCACTTGAATATTTTGTTTGCGCTGTTTTTTACTTGAGGTCCTAATTCTATAATACATTGACCGCACAGAGCACCTCACGGTGTCTACCCAGCCTCAGCGTTGACCACTCCGACTGCGATCAAGCCGCCCCATTATGTTTGTACTACTGCCGCTTTACGTATCGCCCAACGGCATGCTTTCTGCCTTGTATGTTTGAATCTTATTAGGCCGATATCGAATCACATCAGCGACAGGTATTAGGCATGCAGGGAGGACCATTCACCGTTGTGGTTTGCCCATGCGACTCCGGAGGACGAGGCAGAGTTCTGCGTTATCATACAGATCTATACGAACCAGATCACCCCATTGGTAGCTCACTTAGGAAGGCGTACACTATGAAAGAGGCGATTGCTCAGGCGCACTTCGACCTGGCGACTGCGTCGGGCATACATATATGACCATGCCGCAAGTCGAAAGTGTTCAGCAATTCAGCCTAGCGCTCTGGGTACTCCATTCTGGTGGCAACCACTGTATTAAGACTCTCTATTGCGTGGCTTCGCTTCATCATACCCCTAGTATGTCGCAAATTTCAGTTTCCTTGCAGCGACATTCCGGCAATGAAGGAGTCACTAGAGCATCTGAAGTAAGGCTTGCAACATTCTCTTTTCTGTCACAAAATCGAAGCCAATTTCCTAGAAAGCTGACTGGTACTGACATTCGCATTTCCAAAACTATCCCAGCCCTCAACCTTCATCATTTTCCATATTGTCCTCGCATCTTCCCTGCTCCTAATAAGCAACTTTGGATTCGTCTACTCTATCCTCTATCTTGGAGAAAACTGCATGTCCAATCTCTTCCAAGATGTTTACCTCTTTTTATGAACTGAATGGGTGGGACGCTTTCAGTTCCCTGCCTTCATGTCCATTTTCTAGAATCAACCATTACTACTTGGAACAATTTAACACGGTAGTTCTTCCTAAATAATTATTCATACCACCAAATCATCATATTAGCTTCAGCTCCACATCCTCCGCACACAAATCCCCAGGTCCCATCCCCAAGATGCCCATTCCCACTCTCTTCCAAAACCCCTCCTTTCCTTCCACCTCACTTACCAGCATAACCCACCATACCCTTTCCCCCTCAATCCCCACTTTTGGAGCCTATTCATAAGTTAGCATTTTGCTCCCTTTCTCTCTCTTCTCCCTCTTCAGAAACACTTACCTCAGCTTCCTCCCCGTACTTACTAGAATCAAACACAAATTTATACTTCATCAACTCATCTAATTTCATCTCCTGGAAATCCTCTGGTAATTCAAAAGTGGAGACCGGGTTTTCCAAATACTTGGGAGAGTAGATGGCATCTGGGAGGTGGCCAGGCGGGCCATAACCGCCGTCGCGCTTGAAGAGGAGGCCTGGGGTTCGCTGTTCCATGATAGGTGCCCATGTGCGATCAAACGTATGACAGAGCCGCAGGGAGGAAACTAGAAAGATACATTTCACCTGGCTGGTTGCGGACAAAAAGGGAGGGATGGAGGCATCGTCTAGGGCTGCGAGTCCGATGGCGGTATCGCTGTCTGGATTTTTGGAATCAGAAAGAAAGAGCACAGGACGACCTGTCGCGTGTGCAAAGTACAGAAGCGCGGACTCAGGAACCAGAGCGCATTTCCAGGGTACGTATTTCTGGGCTGCGATCCAGTCACGACTCGTTTCCGTTGCTACGAGCCCCAGCATCGGCGCAGTGGTAGTTAGGGCTCTCTTCTCATCAACTCGAATACCGCCTTGTGTGAGATGATCCAGATTCGCATTGAATCCAAACTGGACCATCGTCTTCCATTAGAACTTCTCTCCCCTCTTACTCGCAAAACTCCAAGACGGCGCTTCTGGACCTTTGATGTCATCCTCCGGATCCCTCATCATCCACAACAACAATTCTGGCATATGCGTCCAAAGTCCAAAGTGGTAGGTCCCATGCATTATTGTCTGCATCTGGCCAACAATACCTTCCAACGCAACAAGCCGGTCCTTCTCATACGTAAGCTCGTTGGCGGAGTACCGCTGGCGGACATCCGCCCACTCGCGCTTCTCCTCCATATCATAATATCGCTCACGCTCGTTCCACTCACATTGCCTGCACTTCCATGATATACCGCCGCGCGTGAAGAAGAGCATGCGGCGAGAGAGATACCATTCCTGACGTGCCCAGGCGCGGGTGTCGAGGATCGTGTAGTACGGATTGTAGTTCTGCCATGGGGTTGCTGCGAAATGGATTGTCACGGGTAAATTATTTCTACCCGTGGAGTGAACAGTAATCCGAGGCGGATTGGGCGGCGATGTTCTTTGTACGATATTTTAGTGTGTTCTCTCTGGCTATGCCATCAATTTCGGCTCCGGTTTCCACGCCGATCACTTTTACACTCTCGCGCACGTCTACAAGATCCGGTCGTGCCGTCATGAAACAGCCGTAAGTACTGTCTGCAGCGTCCGCGGCCGCAATGGTGAGCCTCGCGTACTCATAGACAGCGCCCATATTTGCAGCCTCCTGTTTCCAGTCCTCATCATCATCTTGAATTATACAAAATGAATCGATCCAGAGATATTTGACGCCGATATGTTTCGTGATCTTGACCGCATCTCTGAAGGTTTTCGGCAACTTTCCCAGGGGGACACCCGCAGAGTTGGCAACAATCAAGTCGACTTGATAACTTGACTTGATTGACTTGATTGTATCAAGTCAATCAAGTCAATCAGGGAGGCGAAATTTAGCAAGTCAATCAAGCAAATCCTGCCGACTTGATTGACTTGATTGATAGACTTGAATCCCTAGGATCTTAGGGGTTTATTGTAGAATACTGGATCCTTAGAGTATAAGGCAACTCGGAGTTAACGGACTTTACCCGAGATAGTTGCCTATCTAGGCTTAGCACCGTATTTCTGTTTCCTCATCTCCCACCACCCATCTAACTTACCTACTTACCCACCACCTCTCTCGCTCTACCAACGCCCTCCTCTATTAATATGGCGTCGCCCGATCGCCTAGAAGGCATGAATAGTAACCTCTCTGAAGTTTTTAGCCAGCGGTTTGAAAGCACGGCGTCACAAACCCCTCCCGAAGATGGTGCCACTGATGTAGCCACCAACGCGCCGTCAGAGCTTGACGCCGAAAGCTCTGTGGGCACCCCATCCGCCACCGATATAGAGGACGACGACGACGATTACGAGGCATTGAATGGGTACGCCTGCCAGATTATCATAAGCCAGCTCATGGTGCAAAGCGCAGTCGAAAGAGCTGGGTTTGGCGGCACGGATATCGCCTCTGGCACCGCAAGCAACAACGCCTGTACTGGCTCTGCCGCTATTGCCACCGTCATAAGCACCCTGCCGGATTTTATTACGCTGATCAATCAACTACGTCAATCGGGCGCCATCTCGGTGAGCGTAAAGCTGGCCACGGCATCGAGAAGAACAGCCCAAAAGCCACCTCCCGCGTCACGACTCCCTCCCAGCAATCCTCTCTGCTCGCCCACATACATCACAAAGGCCTTGGCGTACCGCAGGGCGTCGCCAACCTCATCGCAGAGAGCTTCTCGCGCACAAGTTTCCTACAATCAGTGCTCAATTAGGTGGTGGCCGATAATCAGGCGCTCTCTGTAATTGAGGGCGCCGCTTTTCAAGCTATGTTACGGCAGGCTAACCCGCTGGCTGAGGCAGAGCTAGAGATCCCACAACACCCTACGAGCTCATATAATCGCGGAGTACGAGTCGTACGTACCCGCTGTCGTCGATTACCTACGCGACGCGCGATCAGCTATACACATCTCCTTCGACAATTGGACGTCAACAGGCGGCAAGCAGGCGTTGACAGGTATCTGCGTCCACCACCTCGATCGTGACGGCAAGCCTCGCGATTACGTATTAGGCCTGCCCTTGTTGATGGGCCAGCATACAGGCGTTAATATTGCCGCCGTCGTTGATGCCACGCTCAAGAGCTTCAAGATCTCCGCCTGCAACTTGGGTTACTTCGTCCTTAATAACGCCACCAACAACGACTCCGCAATCGACACCCTGGCCATCAAATATAACTTTAACGCCCGCTATCGACGGCTACGCTGCGCCTGCCATATAATCAACCTCGCCGCCCAGCAAATTATATTTGGCAAAGATCGTGAGGCGTTTGAGAACGCGGAGGAGCATCTTGATAAGGAGGAGGCGTTTCTCGACGAGTGGCGTAAGGTTGGCCCTCTGGGCGTCTTGATCGACGTCATCGCCTCTATTTGTACTCCGCAGGCTCGACAGCTTCTTAAGCAGTGCCAGATAATTAGCAACACTTAATTAGAGGCAGATTGCAAAGTTAAAACGCTAGAGATCGTTAAGCTAGTAAAGACAAGGTGGAACTCCTATTACGACTGTTTTGCGCGCGCGCTCGAGCTCCGCATGCCTCTCAACGACTATATCAATCACAAGCTCGTTGAATATCGTCGCCAGGGCACCCGTCAACGCTCCCAACTGCCTGATCTTAAGAAGCGTCAGTTTATTGAAAGACGGCCTCTCTGCTAAGGATTGGGCGACAGTTGCAGAGTACCGAAAAATCCTACAGCCCTTTAAAGAGGCCACCACCTGTATAGAGGGCAGGGGCGTAGCTGGCACGTCAGGAGCCATCTGGGAGGTGCTCCCTACGCTTAATTGGCTTGCCACCACCCTCAACGAGATGCTGTTTCAATACAACAACGTCGACTTCACTGACGTTGACGCCCCAGAGGATCATATACAAGCCACCTGTAATATGGCTTATATGAAGATCCTCGAGTATATGCGCAAGCTAAAGGATACCCCGGCATACTACGCTGCCTGCCGTCTCCACCCACGCACGAAAAGTTACATGGATAAAGTGTGGGCTGTGCCTCTTGATTACAGTGAGGAGGCTTATGCAGGACCTCACACATACAAAGGCTGGCTAGATAATTGCCACGTTGGCTTTCAACGCTTGTGGGCAGAGTTTAAAGAGGCCGCCTCTCCCATTAGTACTCCAGAGCCTCCGGCGAAGAAGGCACGTACTGGGCCAGCTAGCAGTCGGTCTGATTTTATAAGAGCTACCCTACAAGGTGACGACACCTGTCCAGTCTATCGTCGCGATGAGTTTAAGCGCTGGATAATCGAGTCACCCGTGCCAGAGGAGTCCCTGTTTGCGCGCGACCCGATTCTATACTGGCTGGGGAAGGCTGACGAGTACCCCGTCTTATCGCGCTTCGCCCTCACAATCCTCAGCATCCCTGCGGCGGCCACCGACTGTGAGAGGACCTTCTCGGAGCTAGGCGATTTGCTGGAGACGAGGCGTCTTCGTATGAAGGCAGATCTCCTCTCCGCTCTACAAAGCCTACGTAGCTGGAAGCGCCTTGGCTTAAAGCCTACGACGGCAGCAAAAAGTCCACGTAACGAAGCTATCTCTCCTGCAGAGCTGGAGACGATATACGAGATATACGGTAGTTAATTTACTACGCCTAAATTATACGTACAGTTATCAATCAAGTCAAACAAGTCAACAAGTCGAGCCTTATTTTTGCTATCAAGTCAATCAAGTCAAGCAAAAGCCACCAGATCCGTCAATCAATCAATCAATTCACACCGACTTGATTGACTTGATTGTTGCCAACTCTGGACACCCGCTACGCGCTCAGCATAATTCTCTTTGGTTGTTTTGAGCGGATGGCTCTCCTGGCTACCCCAGCAGTGGCCCAGCGCAACAGAACAACCCGTCTGGCCCTCTTTTGTTGCGACTAGCTGGCGGACTAAACAAGTGCCAAGCCCTAACGGTCCACTGGTGTGGTAGGAGACAGACGATTGCCCGTGGACAGATAAATAGTTGAATAGAGGAGTAAGTAAAATACTCCCACATATACACAATCTACCGCACTTCCAACGCCAAGTTCCCAAAATTTTAGTTGAATAGGTAATACGTGGACAGCGCTATGACGCTAATTGTTCCGAGCAAGGCGCAACCAGGATGAGTTGGGATGATGTAAAGTACGCCGAGGAGGAAAATGGAGTAGACTCAAGTCGAACAGACGCAGGTAGAATGGAAAAAGGTTGTATAGGCAAGGGCCTCCATGGAGGTTGTGCTCATCTAAATGCTAAAAGGCAAATGGGAATAGCGACAAGAGTCGGACTTTTGACGTGTGCAACGAGCGCACCAGACGGGATCAATAGGCACATCAGACACCTTGCCAAACAGGACATCGCAACACCACAGATCCCACTGCTATGTCCCGCTGTGCAAGGGATGCCTCACCCTCCTCCCCAAGCCACCATCCCAACCCACTCTATTCCCGCACCATCCACCCCCTTCAAGACCTCCACCCCAACCGCCTCGCAAGCCCCTTGGGCCTCTTAACATTACTCCTAAAACTATTCCAACTCCTACTCCTTTCCTCCCAATCCGCCATCTGCCTAACCATAAAATCCCAACTCCGACTCTCATGCCGATCCGTCTCCTCCCCCTTCAAACACATCTCTCTGTAGATGCGTGACCGCCTCGCTCGTTCTGCTGCTTCTTCGCCGACGAGATAGGGGTCCTCGAGCGGATTGGTAGCGCCGGTTTGGACGGGGTAGGCGGCGACGTTGGAGGAGGATGAGGTGGGGGAGTTTGTGCTTCCGGAGCGGTCGGAAGGGGGCGGGATGGCGGAGAGCGAGTTCAGTATGGCGTCCGTGTTGGCGCGAGCTGAGTTGGCGCGTCGTCGAGCTACGGCGTTGTATTGCTTGGAGTTGTTGCTTGTTCGCGGGCTGCTCCAGCCGCCGAGGTTGAGGTTGGGCTTGGGCGTTAGGCCTAGTGCTCTGCTTTCGAAACCAGGTGCGTAGAGAGGTGCGGGGAGTCTGCTGGGTTGCTGGCCCGGCGAAAGAGGGGGCAGAAGAGAGGTGGGCGCCCGGTAGGAGTTGTAGGTAGGCGTGTCAGAGACATAAGATGGTGCGGCGCTTCGAATGGACGTGGCATCTGGGTCGCGGCGCGAGTAGAGTGGCAGAGGCTCGGGATCGAGCGGACTGATATCGAGGAGGGTCGACATGGTGTGGAAGCTATGCCGCAGTTCGCGTGGTGGAGTCCAGGTGGGTGTCCAACTATCTGAAGGCTTGGACCAAGCAGCCCAACCTGGTTCAGCGACAAACGAAAGGCAGCAAGCACGACACTACAGGGTAATTAGTAGAAGGAAGGAGACGCGGGCCCAGGGAGGTGCATTCCGCTTTATGTCGTGCGTCGGATGCACGAGCGCCGTTACACGGCCAGGTACGCAGTCGTAGCCAGGCCAGCGCACCGGGGTGCGTCTGTACGGCCATCGGTTCGAGCAGACGCAGGCCTGGGTACATATGTAGCGACGTGTAAGTGGTCGAGCACGAGCAAATCGGGGTGCCCAAGTGAAAGCCCCGCATCGCCTTGCCCGCTTCTATCGATAACAAGCGGGCGGGGAACCCATTACGCAGCCCTCCCTCTTCCTGGCCTGGGAGTGCTGGGACACGTGTGCCGCTTGCGATGCTAACATTGAAGAACAGGTTCATTTCACGACACCAGCTGCTGGTCGCCATGCTGTCTGTATGTGAACTGCAAAGAACACTAAGAGAAGTCGTACCGGGCCAGGGGTATAATCGCACGAACGAACGCCGGTAAACAAATGACGCACACCCGACCCACCATAAACGCGGCGGATGACAGCCGAGTGTCGGCCATCGCCCAGAGATGCTAGATACCAAGTCGAAAGGCCCTGCAGAAGGTACCTGCAGCCTGTGTACTACGCTCCTGGGGTAACACAATACGAAAACCTTTGATCTGGGGCGGTAACAGAGAGGCTGCTGTCGCAGATTGCGCCTATCTTGGGAACCGGCGCATGGTCTTCGCGTGAATGTCGTCAATCGCTCCAACATCATCATCATCCTCCTCCTCGTCATCGTCGTCGTCCATGTACTCGTCTTGAATTTCGAACTTGCTCCCCAGTGCTTCCTGCGCTTCCCGTAGCATTGCGCTCATCTGACAGCTCATCCTCCGCATGCGAGCATCATCTTCGACCTCTTCGCGACGCATTTTGTTGATGAGCCGTTGACTCTCCGGCGGCAAGGGGCTCTTCTTTTTGGGTGTTTTGTTCTCGAACATAGCAGGCGAGCCATAGCTGTCGCGACTGTACGACCGGGCAGCGCCGTGTGGCTGCGATTCGGCGGTGAAAGAACCCCGGAATGATCGTCGATCCATCGTAGAACGTCGGGAGATAGGTATAAGGGAAGGTCGCTTGCGCGCCGGTGTTGCTACGCTGGCTCTCGAAACGGGGCGGGGGATTTGGGAAGGAGACCTGGTATGGCTAGGGACCCTTCGCGCAGCCATCCGTGGTGTTGAGGGTCTTGACTCCGTCTCTCCATCCTTGTCTACAACCACCCAATTCTCCCCTGTGCGTAACCGTTTGGCTCTCGGCCGCTCGCTCTCCAGTGATTCCATGGAAAGTACCCCGTAGTCGTTCTCTGGGAGCCGACCAGGCAGAGGGTGTTGTGTAGAACTGCTCGGCTCATCGGGAACGGGTTGTTGTAGGCCAAGCTTAGCAGCTACCTCTCTATTCTCAAACGTGTACGCTCGGCCGCCTCCAGCTTGGAACCCACGGAAGGGCACCGAGCAAAATTGGTAGAGCTTGCCCGCCACTCCTCCTACAATGCTCATCAACTGGTTGAACATCCACGGCTTCGGACCGTCTGGCGTAAGCTGAAGCTCTGTGTGCTGATGCCGTAGGGGTGGTATATGGGTAGGGGGGCTTGTAGGTGCTGACCACATCCCGCGTTGCTTTCCGAGGTTGAAATAGTCGTCGATGTCGCCCTTGTGCCTTGTAGATCTATCCATGACCTCCATCCCCCCAGCGAGCTCGTATCTATCATTCGCCAGCGGCGGAGGGCTCTTAACATATGACGAGCGTGACGAGCCGAAAGACTGCGCCCAGAAGTCTGTGTTGAGTGATTGAACTGCGGTTGAGCATGCGTCGCCCTCAAAGTCAAGGTTATCGTAGCGGGAGCGCTTTCGGGTCGCGTGCTCAGAGCCGGTCACCTGAAGGCCGGTGGTTTCAGAGGCCGCAGATGGGAAGCGGGGCACCGGTTCAAACAAGTGCGTCGGAGAGCCGAAGAGGCCCGGCATCTTGGTCTGTTGTATTGATGGGGGTTCCGTGCGGCTTGCAAGCTGAGGGTGCCTTCGGCTTAATCTGTCGTTGCGTAGCGAACGTCTCGCGGGGGCGTTGGAAGAAAGTGATGCTGGCCAGCTGCAGGGCGCTCAGCAGAGTACAGCTTGCGCTGGATCAAGTATGCATCTTCATGAGGGTAAGGTAAAGGGGCGCCGTCGCGGGAAAGCATCAAGATGAGAGCTCCGAGCGTCGTTTGTTTGGGTTGCGCTTGCCCAGCCAGCGTTACCGCTACCGCGGGCAGCCCGGGCAACGACCAATCACGTGGACCTGGTTGGCCCGGGCCTGGGCCCCACGGCTCTTCACCAGGCTTCGATATGCACCTCCTTCAAGAAAGACTATTACAACATGATACTTGGTATTGCGCTAATCATTAGAAACGAACAAGAATGCTGTGGCCAAAGCCTCCGCACCATGCGGGTATCGGTATACGCCGTCAAAGATACATGTAACCCCCACTCCGTACCATGCTCCCAGGCCTTAAGCCCGCGCGATCCAACCGCTATGAACGAAGAAGTCGAACACCTGCTTGGTTCTCCGTTCGTCAATCTTTGCTATCTCTATTGCAGTCCGTTTCTTAAGCGCACCGCCCTGCTTCACAGCCTCTCGCAAGAGATTCTCCTTGATTGCCATGTAAGGTTTCGGCATGATGCGAAGGACACGGCAGAGATCCACCTCTTCAGGTGAGAGGAGCTGTAGGTCTGATGCTGATTCCTTGGCAAACTTCAATGGCACTGTTCCTAGTATAGGCTTTGGTACGAATCTGGTTTTCGTATACTGCGGTGTCGGAACACCATTGGTGCCGTTCGTCCAATCCGTTCCGTTCGGCTGGTCAGGAGGCGGCGTAGACAGACCACTTTTCCGCAAATGGATAGGTAATTCGGCTGCTGTCAAGGCCGATGTGGCAGACGGTGTTTCGGTCGGGGGTGTGGGTTTGCTCATGCGGTTCGATGCCAGGCGATCGAACTGACCCAACGTAGGCCCTCTCGACTGCCGCGCCTGCTTTTCTTGCTCGTACTTTTCACCCAACTTAAAGTCCGTGATCTGGTGTATTCTCCAGTCTTGCAGCTGAGCTATGGCTTGCCGAAGGCTGTGTTCATAGAGCAGCCCTTCGCAGAACTGCTCAAAGTCCTCGTGCTTCATCATCCGTGCAAAAGGCTTTGCTTTGTTGAGTAGATCTCTCTCCTCCTTGGTCCGCTTTTTGTCGGCCAGGGCGTTCTTTCGATACTCCAGAAGTCTGTGTTCGAATATGATCTTTTTCCTCTCAACGCGTGCATCTAACTTGGAGTTGTATATTTCCATCACGGTCATCTTTAGCTCCATTTCCGGTTCTAGCTCGCCTGTTCTGGGGTTGAGACCATCGCCGGGGTCGAACTGCATGTGTTGCACGGCTTCTTCTGCCTCATTGAAATATTCCGACTCGAACTCTAGCCGACCGGGCATATATCCTTGGACTTCATGACACGCCGGTACACTGGCGGTGGGCTTCTGCTTCGGCGTAGCAGGCGGTGCATTCTGGGCTTCTTCCTTTCTCTCCTCTATTCTCCTTTTCTTGTTGGCCTGGAATACATCACGCGGTATCCGGTCGCTGAGCTCGGTATTTTCTGGACTGCACCTCTCCGGCAGTGGAAATCTAGAACTGTTAATGTATGTGTTGACATAATGATCCCTCACTTCGTCCTTGGTCCTGAAGCCGCCAATGTGATCAGCTATGTCTGCCCATGAGCCGAGACCATATGTTTCTGCGCCCTCCAACAGGGCCAATTCTTCATCCGCACCCCAGTCCTCGGTAAATATTGGTATTGAGTGCTGCTCGATGACTTGGAACGGGTGGGTGCGTGGGTCGTGGTCGCGGGAGCACTTGGCGTCGGAGAAGCAGGGCACACACAGGTCGTACTCGTGGCAGACATCGCTGGCGCAGCGTATGCGCACCTGTAAAGTTGGTCAATGCTGTACGTGCGTGGAGCAAGGCCAAACAGAGGGGGCACGCTCGGGACTTACCGTCGATGTGATGTCCGAGGAGCACACGTCGCAGACGTACTTGACGCCGCCCTCGGTGCCCCGCGACGCGGTCTTCTTCTTGATGAGGCCCATGATGGCCGTTTAGCCCTTGCCTGGTAGCGGTGAATGAGCGCTTGGGCTTGCCGCACAGGTATCAATTCACTTGGAACGTGGCTGTGTCGTTACCAACGCTGAACGCGTGTCTGCTGGCGCAGAGCAGCGCCCGGGATGCACCTGGGGGCCTAGAAAGCAGCGCGGTGCGCGAACGTGAGTCGCGGACAAGGTGGCGTCGGCGGCCGTGTGCCAGTGTCGTTGCCGGGCGAGGCGTGGCGGCGTGAAGGTGGGCGGCGAGACGGGTCGCAGGGCTTACGAAGTAATGGGACGAGGTCACAGGCAGTCGCGCCGAGGTCGCATCGCCGCAAGTGAACACAGAAGCCAACGGCCGGGGCTCCGGATACGGTCTGACGGCTGGCTGGGTAGGCGGCTGTAGGTGGTCGTGGGCGCCTGTGCTCACTGCTGCGTGAGGGAGAAACACTCTAGGCGAGCCTGAGACAACTCCCCACTTCCTCACCACAACAAACACATTGGAGGACTGCCCTTGCAAAGGAGAAGCCCCCTTGCCACACTGCACACTGCACACTGCACACCCGCACACGTTTATAGTGTACTTGCAGCGGCCGCCGACGCTGTCTCTACGTCGCCGCTGCTTCGCGAGGCGCAACCCACTGCCCGCACCCGTCCCTGCCCACCCCCTCGTCCCGACTCTCCACCTCGCCTACTGTGCACCTGGTCTCCCATTCTGCCGCGCACCGCACCGCCCGCCGCAGCAATGTCGTGGAATCTCACCAAGAGTGCGTATGGCCGCCGCTCCCAGTGCCTCGCTGACCCGGCGCAGAACTCAAAGAGACCCACCTCGCGCCCCTCGCCAACACGTTTAGTCGCTCGTCGTCCACGTCCACCATTGTCGGCGGTGAGCAGGCGTCCAAGGGTTCCAGCTCCGCGAGCCTCACAGATCCAAAAGACTCCAATGGCATAGGTGTGTAGCCCGCGCTCCCCGTAACGGCGGCATTGCTGACCCCCGCCCAGCGGCCTCTGAAGCCAACGCTGCCCCGCCTCCACCGCCTCTCCGCCCCGGTATCCTCATCGTCACCCTCCATGAAGGCAAAGGCTTCTCGCTCCCGCCAGGGGCAGAGCAGAATTTCAACGGTGGGCACCACCAGGGCTCGCTGTCTCAGGGAGGCGGCTTCTCCGTAGCGGGGTCGATGCGGCCCGGCTCGTCGTCACGAAATCAGGTCGCTGGCTCGTACTCCTCAAACCGCCCACAGTCCGCTGCGGGCAGCATCAACGCCGTCCCCACGATCCACGGTCGTTATTCTTCCAAGTACCTACCGTACGCACTCGTCGATTTCGATAAGCAGCAGGTCTTCATCAACGCGGTATCCGGGACCCCCGAGAATCCGCTATGGGCAGGGGGCAACACGCAATACAAATTCGATGTTTCCCGCGTTACCGATCTTGCTGTTTCCCTCTACATCCGCAATCCTTCCGCACCCCCGAACGCCGGTCGAACTGAAGACATCTTCATCGGAAAGTGTCACATTAGCCCGAGGTTCGAAGAGTCACAGGTCAGCGATGCGAAGGCAAAAAAAGAGACGGGAGAAGGTCAGATCGGCGCTGAATGGCTCGAAGTCCAGTACGGATCTGGGAGTATGAGAGTTGGTGTCAACTTCGTTGAGAATCGCCAGGACAGGCTCTCGATCGAGGATTTTGAATTGCTCAAGGTGGTGGGCAAGGGTAGCTTTGGCAAGGTCATGCAGGTCATGTACGTGTCGCTGTTCAACATGGCGGTCTCGCTCATGTGCTCACAATCTACAGGAAGAAGGATACCCACCGTATCTATGCCTTGAAGACCATCCGGAAAGCTCACATCATCTCCCGCTCAGAAGTAGCACACACGCTGGCAGAACGCTCCGTCCTTGCACAGATCAACAACCCGTTCATCGTGCCCCTGAAATTCTCCTTCCAGTCACCTGAGAAGCTATATCTTGTTCTAGCGTTTGTAAACGGCGGCGAGCTCTTCCACCACCTGCAGAAGGAACAGCGTTTCGACATTAATCGTGCTCGATTTTACGCAGCAGAACTTCTGTGCGCTCTAGAGTGCTTGCATGGGTTCAACGTTATCTACCGCGATCTGAAACCAGAGAACATTCTTCTCGACTACACCGGACATATCGCTTTGTGTGACTTCGGTCTTTGCAAGCTTGATATGAAGGATGAAGACCGAACCAATAGTAAGGCATCATGCTCACTGATTATTTTGCTCGTCTGACATGAAATCAGCGTTCTGTGGAACACCAGAATATCTCGCTCCCGAACTGCTCACCGGAGCAGGATACACTAAGACTGTCGATTGGTGGACGCTCGGAGTTCTCTTGTATGAGATGTTGACCGGTCTACCACCATTCTACGACGAGAACACAAACGACATGTATCGAAAGATTCTAACGGAACCTCTACATTTTCCCGGGCCAGAGATTGTTCCACCGGCTGCCCGAGATCTGCTGACTCGACTCCTGGATCGCAACGCCGAGAAGCGTCTTGGTGCAAAGGGTGCAGCCGAGATCAAAGCGCATTACTTCTTCCACAGCATCGACTGGCGGAAATTGCTGGAGAGGAAGTACGAACCTAGCTTCAAACCTAATGTGGTATGTGCACTATCTAGCGGCGAAGACTGCCGGCTTGATTCCTTGCTAACAACATACAGGTTGATGCAAAGGATACCGCCAACTTTGACGTGGAATTTACCCAAGAAGCCCCTACAGATTCATACGTGGACGGGCCCATGCTGTCGCAGACAATGCAGCAGCAGTTTGCAGGTTGGTCGTACAATCGCCCTGTTGCTGGGCTGGGCGACGCGGGTGGTTCAGTGAAGGATCCTTCGTTCGAAGGCGTTGCGGAACGGTAAGATGTTTTCGTAAGAGGATTTGCAGGCGTTTTACAGATCCGGACGTGGTAGTACCCAGCAGTTGGTTGTTTGTTCTCCCGCAGTCGATGTACGCATCCATGACGAAGCAAGTTCAACGAAACATGTCCAGCTCCCATCGGACCTGGACATCGCCTCCCAATCACCGAGCTGCGCTCTTGGTGTGCTCCGGTACCGGAGTGGACGCTTTTATGTATTGGGGATGGCATCATGGTATTCAGGCGCATCAGGCAGCATTTTGCGCGAATCAAAGCCAAAGTAGGGCAATTCAACACGATATCCACATTTTGACAAACAATTGCATTCGCGTTTTTTACTGCGGCGTCGGGGAACTCTCCGAACAATCTGAAAATCACATGGGTGAGATGCAGCTGGAGCCCTGCACATGTGGAAGCTCCAGCCCTGGAGTCCTTCCCGAGTCCTTCCAGACCGCTGCTACCCCTCCTCTAGTGATGTGGGCCGCGGGTGCGCCTTTCAAAAACCCCACCCTCTCCTGCTCTCAGCGATTCCTTCAGCCCACCGCGGAAATACATCCGGACTTCTCAAATACGCATCCCACTCTCCCTCTCTCCTAAATTTAAATAGCTGTAAGCTCGCTCAATTGAAGGCTCTGCACTCCTCTGTCGCCGCATCATTTGATTTGCTGGGCGTCACTAACAACAGCCCCGCCAGTTCTGTCCCACAACAAAACTCGAAATAGCACAATGGCCAGCTTCTCGCAGGCATCGGATCTTTCGGCTTGGAGTGCTCTCCAAGACCACCACTCGAAACTCGGAAAGGACATTGTACTGAAGGAGTACTTCAAGAAGGACCCGCAGCGCTTCGAGAAATTCTCCTTCACCTTCAACAATGAAGCTGACAAGTCCGAGACCCTCTTTGACTTCTCCAAGAACTTCATCACCGATGAGACGCTGAAGCTGCTGGTCGAGCTCGCGAAGGAGGCAGGCCTCGAGGAGCTCCGCGATCAAATGTTCGCAGGCGACAAGGTCAACTTCACTGAGAACCGCGCCGTGTACCACGTCGCTCTCCGTAACACTAGCAACCAACCTATGAAGGTTGATGGCGAGAGCGTGGTAGAGGGCGTGAACGAGGTGCTGGACCACATGAAGGAGTTCACCGAGCAAGTTCGCAGTGGTGAATGGAAGGGTTACACTGGCAAGAAGATTGAGACCATTGTCAATGTTGGCATCGGAGGCTCTGATCTGTAAGTGGTTTGAATGGCGGTTGCTGTGGATTCCGTGCCGCATTAACTAACAACTGCTAGTGGCCCCGTCATGGTTTCGGAAGCCCTGAAGCCATATGGCGACCGGAGCCTCAAGCTCCACTTCGTCTCCAACATTGACGGCACCCACATCGCCGAGGCTCTCAAAGAGTCAAACCCCGAGACGACCCTGTTCCTCATCGCCTCCAAGACCTTCACGACTGCTGAGACCGTCACCAATGCCAACACAGCCAAGTCATGGTTCCTGAAGAGCGCAAAGCAGGAGGACATTGCCAAGCACTTCGTGGCTCTCTCGACCAACGAGGACGAGGTTACCAAGTTTGGTATTGACAAGAAGAACATGTTTGGCTTCTCGGACTGGGTTGGCGGACGCTACAGTGTATGGAGCGCTATCGGCTTGAGCGTTGGCCTCTACATCGGGTTCGACAATTTCCACCAATTCCTTGCTGGTGCACACGCCATGGACAAACACTTCAAGGAGACTCCGCTTGAGAAGAACATCCCCGTCATTGGCGGCTTACTGAGCGTGTGGTATTCCGACTTCTTCGGCGCGCAGACGCACCTCGTCTCTCCGTATGTGAACCACGTCAATCATGGGAATACACGGGCTAACAGAAATTAGATTCGATCAGTACCTTCACAGGTTCCCGGCCTATCTACAGCAGCTGTCTATGGAGTCGAATGGCAAGGCCATTACCCGCAAGGGAGACTATGTCAAGTACACAACCGGACCGATTCTATTCGGTGAGCCTGCCACAAATGCTCAGCACTCGTTCTATCAACTGCTTCACCAGGGCACTAAGCTCATCCCTACCGACTTCATCTTGGCTGCTCAGAGCCACAACCCGGTTGAGAACAACAAGCACCAGAAGTAAGTCTACACTCATTAAGAAGGATCGAAGGATGCTAAAAATTGAAGGATGCTTGCTTCCAACTTCTTTGCTCAGGCAGAAGCTCTCATGGTTGGAAAGACTCCTGAAGAGGTCAAGGCTGAAGGCGCCGCCGAGAATCTCGTTCCCCACAAGACATTTTTGGGTAACCGACCCACGACCTCTATCCTTGCTGATAAAATCACCCCCGCAACACTCGGTGCGTTGATCGTCTACTACGAGCACCTCACCTTCACCGAGGGCGCCATCTGGAACATCAACAGCTTCGACCAGTGGGGTGTCGAGCTGGGCAAGTCTCTAGCCAAGAAGATCTTGACGGAGCTCGATGACAAGAATGAGTCGACGTCGCACGATGCCAGCACGAGTGGCCTCATCAATGCTTTCAAGAGCAAGGCGACTTTGTAGATAAAATATTGTGTACTTAAGCGCGGAACGAGACAAGGATCTAACGAGACTGAAAAAGTAGGCTCGACAACAGAGCAATATGAATATATGAATAGAAAAGTTCATTCTAGTTGCAAATGGTGGAGTACAGTGAGTGAAGATACCTTGTGGGCAATTTTTCGTCAGCCTGCGTTAGTTGTATATATCATGGAGGCGCTCCATACTGAAGGTTTCAAGTGTACGGAGTTATTGTCACCCACTACAACTGAAAGATCTTGAGCGTACCTTCGTAGTTGCGGAGATAGTCCGGGGATATCTGGGTCCGTGCGTTCTGAAATATCTCGACTCCGAGTTGACAGATGTCGCGTTTCCCCTCTACAATATTACGCGCAGTGCACTGCAAAACATGTCATTTCTTGTACATATGTTGAATTGAAGACATATTGTTCATAGGATATCTCGTCCCATGGCTTCGCTGTGGTTTGCCATTTTTGCCTTATACTCGTTTTGGATATCGTTGGCGCATGCGGTATCAGGACAAGCACCCTTGAAGGGTGCTGCGGAGAGCAGAGGGTATAACCTTGGAGAACCAATCCCAGTTAGTTGCTTGAACAGAACAACGTAAGCGCGAGAGTTACAGATTCAAGAGTAAGACTAATACGAAGCAGAGATACGGGTGAACATGTACGTATAGGACCGACGAGCGCAACCCAAATAACTCCATGCAAAGATTGTACCAGGCCTAGAGTAGGCAGGCTAATTCATGTGTGTAGATCACAGACAAGAACGGACAATTACAATACGTCCCCTTCTTCACCTGCAACGAAACAGGCCGTCCCCTCGAGCTCTTCTTCGGCGTCGAAAAAGGTAGCCGCCCCGACCCCTTCTAAACGCCTCTCTAACACACTCTCACAGAAATAAACTGCACAGTAGACTTCATAACCGACCCTTTCTTCCACCTCCTCGAATTCTACATCCACAATGACGCCCCGCTCAGCTGCCGCATCCCCTCGAAACCGCTCCCGCCCTCCGTCCTCGAACAAGAATACCGCGACTCGTCCGAATCTACACAAGAGGGTGCCCTGGGAACGCAGTCTACGCTATACACACCGCTCGTTATCGCGCTCGCAGGCACCCTCCAATTAAGCCATCTACACGTCGGCAACGTAATGAACCTCCTTCTGCACGCGGCGCCCAGGCGCGAAAGCCCCGGCACCATCGAAGCCGCAAGCGCATACTCCGTCAGCCCGCACACGCGCAACACGCGCGTCACCATCGGCGACAGCCTCAGTCTCAAATTCAGCGTGCGCTGGTATCCTAGTACGACACTGCCTCCTGGGTGGAGCGGGTATGGGGGCCATGTGTACAAGAGCACGCTTTTGTATTGCTTCTTGAGTGCTGGGGCGAGTGCGGCAGTTTGTGTGGCGTATTTTAGGGGCGTCGAGTTGCCAAGGAGGTTGAGGAGGTATGCGAGGGATAAGGTGCAAGGGGGAAGGTTTGGGGGTGTGGGTGGGGGTGGGGGTGGATATGGGTTGCCGGTTGCGAATGGGAGGGGCAGTGGGTATGGGGGGTATGGGATTGGGATTGGGAAGACGGATTGAGGAGGAAGTAGAGAATGGGAGTGAGGTATCAAGAGACGGTATTGTAGTCAGGGAAGGCGTGGATTATGTATGTATAGGTCCCGATGCATTTCTGTACAATGGAAGAGGCTGTCCCCTTTCCCTTTGCTGGAGACCAAAAGTTTTACACCAAAATACATCTAAGTAATTGTACAATATGTACGTCGACCCTCGCATCTACTTAAACCGGCAAACCAATCTTACATCATGGGCAGCCATCGCAGTTCCCCCTTCCTCCCTATTGAGTAGTTTTCGACTGTAGATCCTCTGAGTTTACCACCCCTTCCGGGTCAACTCGGTCACACGCGCAGTCACCTTCTGAAAGCCCTGCTTGAATCTCGCTCTCCATCGCTCGCTTTTTAGCCTCTTCCTCTTCAAACCGTTTCGCTCGTGGAACTTTTGCTTATTAAAATCGGCTCGCACCTTGTTCCTGCCGGTCAGGGTGCCCATCATAGCAAGCCCACGAACCAGATCTCTGCCCCGTGCGGGATTCAACTCGACCGTGCGGCCAAACGCAGGATTCAGCCTAGGATATATCTGCTTCTCGGGATCGGTAGGAGTGAGAGCATTCTGTTCACTAGGGAGCAACTGGGGGAGGTCGCCCATGTCCATGGCACCGAAGTCGAGGCCACGCGCCGGCCTTTGTCCTGGTCTGGCGTCGCTGAAGTCAGACCCGAAGACGTTGCTTACGCGCTTTCGTTGCTGCTGGTCGTCGGGTGGTCGACGATTGAAGGCGGGCTGGCTCATGCTGGCGAAAAGACTATCGATCGACTGTCCGGATTCCTCGGCGCTGATTCGGTTCTGGGGTTTCGGCAACTCGAATGGGTCGTCGTATGGGTCATCTTTGCGTTGTGGTTGGGCTGCTTGTGCGGTCGGCGAGGTCGATACCAGACGACGTTCCGTCCACGATGGCGCTGTCCGTCTGATGCTCGCGGTCGAGTTTTGGGCGAAGGAGATGCGCGACGACAGCAAGGTTCGGCGGAGCAGGAGCTCGCCGATCGAGCGGGCGCTCATTGTGGGTGTTCTCTTTTGTAGTTATGGGCACTGCGGCGAGAGGAAACACATTGTAGAACGGGCCATCGAAGGGGCAGGGAGTGATGCGTTGATGGACTGGATCTGGCGTGCTTTCCCAAATCTGTCGGCTATTCCTCGTGGGGGGAGGGCTTGGCAGTCGCGGGCCGAACTTTCCTTTCCCAGAGCTGCTGCCTCTTTACATGACCACGCGCCTGTTTGACTGTCGCATCAACACTCACTCCCGCGGTCTCTTGCAGGTCACTTACTTACTAATATTTACATTGCGCGCGTCATTGCGATATGTACGGATACGGTGGTAAGTTTACGTCCCGTTGCGATTCGATTGCAACTAACCGTTGCAGCTCCAGGATACAACCGTCCTCCCGGCTATGGAGGCCCTCCTGGCATGGGAGCGCCTCCCGGAATGGGTAAGCTGAACGGATTATTTAACGCGATCGCGTGTAGCACCTCCCATCCTAACAGTGTATCAAAGGTCCTCCTGGTGCCGCTGCGGCAACTCCCGGTGTACCACCTGGCGTTCAATACAATGGCCCTCCTCAGCTCGGCGGACCGCGCCCGCTGCCGCCCAACTTCCAGCCGCCCGCAGGCATGCCGAACATCAATTTCAGCGCCCCCGTTATCCGCCTGGGAACTTCTGGGCAGCGTGGCAGCGGCGCAGACAGCCTTGGGGGTCGTCGAGAGAGTGGAGCCCCCAACGCTCGCCGAGGAGTGGGCATGGACGGACAAGACTCGAGGCGCGAGGAACTGAGGGTCACGCATCCTCCGACCCGCGAAGAGATTGCGCGGACGATCTTTGTCGGAAATATCTCCGAGGGCGTCGGAGACGACAGGAACGTGATAGCCATCTTGGAAACAGCCGGCACCCTGACCAGGTTCACGCGCGCATTCGATGCCAATGGCAGGCCTCAAACCTTCGGGTTCGCCGAGTATGCGGATGCGCAGAGCTTGCGGACTGCTACCGAAGTCTTCAAAGATGTGCGCGTTCCGACCAAACGACCAAAGCCAGGCGAGAAACAAGACAAGGACGAGGTGGAAACAACCAAGTTGCAGGTCATGGTGGATGATGCTTCCGTCAAGTATGCCGAGGACTGGACGAAGAACGAAGACGAGAATACTATCCAGTTCCGACTTGATGTGGCGAAGGACTCGCTGGCCCAGGTCCTTCCACGCTTATTCAAACCTACCGATGGGCCACAGACCGACTATAACGGAGACACTATGATGCAGGACGGACTTGCACAGAACCATGATGACTCTGGGGTTGTCCATGTCGATATCTTGGCCAGCGGCGAGGACGAGCTTGCGGATATCCCGGCTGAAATGCGCGAAATCGTGGCAGCCGAGATCGCTGCATTCCGGGACCGTTCGAACAAGCGCGATCTGGAGCGGAAGCGAATGGAGGAAGAGATTGGCAACGAGCAGGGCAGGCGTGGATCTCCGCCGATTTCTGCACCGACTGGTCCTGGAGGCGCCAATGGAGTACCTGTCGGGCCACGCGCTGACAGGGGTGTCCAAGGCGCTCCAAGTGGACCAAAGGGTTCCCAGTTTCCGCGAGACTACCAAGGCAACATGAAGTTCGTCAATGGAGAAGCCATGATCAATGGCGGCTTCATCAATCGCGAAGATGACGACGATAGCGCGAGCGACTCGGAGCTGGAGCGGCGTCGCAAGAAGAAGCGCGATGCAGAGCTAGACGATGCATATAAGAAGCAATTGGCTCGTTGGCTGAAGCAGGAGGGCCGAAGTGTCTCGTCACTGGAGCGTACTCACGATCGGATGAAGAACAAAGAGGCTGAAGAGCAAGCCGCTCGAGACGCACAGGCAGCCCATCTCAAGAACTTTGATGACGATGTGGAGGCTTCTCAGAAGCGTCACCTGTACTACCGCGATCACGGCGAGTACATGCGCGAACGCCAGCGATTCCGTGAGCGTGAGGACAGGGAGGATCGGATCGACCAGGAGCAAGAAAACCGGGAGTTGGCTTCAGTGCAGAAACAGAAGGACTATGCACGCGACCAGGCCGACGCCTTCCTCGATCAACAGGCGGAGGAGATGTTCCGCGCTCAGGCAGCCCGCGAACCGCAGCAGAGCTTCAAAATCTCTCTCGGTGCTGCGGCGAAGAAGCTCGAACAAACCGCCGCTCCCCGCCGCACTGCTGCCGATGTCGAGAACTTGCTCGAAGACGAGGACACCACCGAACAGGCCGATACCAAGAAGCGGACTCTCATTCCCATCAACTTCGATGCAGCTGTTCGCGCCAACCTCACCCAAGAAGAAGTCGAGACTGCGCAGAAGGAGCTTGCCCGCGATATCCCCAATGACAAAGAGGGTCTCTGGAACTGGCCCGTCGCGTGGGAGCACTTGCTTGACAAGAGCATCGACAAAGACATCAAAGACTGGGCTGCGAATAAGGTCCTTGAGCTTCTTGGTCTGCAGGAGGATATGTTGGTCGAGGCTATTGTGGACCATCTACGTAGCCGTGGTAAACCGCAAGAGTTGGTCGACCTACTTGAACCGGTGAGTAAATCCAACGCTCGCCTGCGTGTATCTGGCTATCGAACTCCGTACCCCTTAAGAGAAGTTGCTAACGAGTATCGCAGGCCCTCGAGGACGAAACCGAGAGCCTCGTCAAGAAGCTCTGGCGTATGGTCATCTACTACAGCGAGACAGAGAAGAGGGGTATCAAATAAGCGCTGAGTGCTCCATCTTCGAGATTTTCAGAAGGGTTGGGAGCGTTTTCACGATAGGACAGGCTACCGACCCAAGTGGATAGGACCTTGAGATTTTCAGTACGAGTGTCGTCGCGTCTTACCCCTAGGATAGGTAACGCAACGCCACCTCCACTAGGGTAGCGATCGAGCAGTGAGTATGGCGGCAGGGCGTTTTCATGGAGATGTTGATCGGGTACAGCAGCCTCGGATATTTCTCCGCTGGATTGTATCCCTCAGTATAGGCCGATTTTTGATGCCAAGTCTGGATGGGGAAAGTTAGGCATTAGGTCTGTTCCTTTCGATGTAATACCACTGACGATTAGACTCCCGTGATGGATCTGCTTTGCTTTGCCATGAGGCGTAAGTGTTTTTCCTGGTGTTGTGATGCTGACATTTGTGACTGAACAGCCGGAGCTTTTTAGGTTGTGTTCCTGGTACAGCTGCAGGACAAATGAGCACAGTACATTTAGCTGTCGTGTTGCCTATGCTAGGGTAACACACGGTGTGATCAGACTTCTGTCCTTCTACTGTGACCACTAATTAGCAAGACAAAAATTGCATATCCGGTTTCAATCTTCGGAAAACATCGTGCTCACGTGCAGCGACGAGCCCTTAACCCCAGTGCAGTGCTACAACCGCAATCGGGCCTTCAGCCACCGAGCCGGGATCCAATGACGCTTCCCGGATTGAGTTTCTCCGCCTATCACGACCATGGTGCGGGGCTTAGTGTGGGAAGCCCCTTCTGGACGCGTGGGTGGGGTGCGCAGGTGGGCAACGAGGGGTAGGTTTGCCCCATGTTTTTTTCTTATGTCGCTAGGTATATAGCTGGATGGACGCGCCGGGTTTTTTTGAGGATTGTTGAATAACTTTTGTGAGACGCTGTTTGTTATTACGTTCGTTTGACTTTTGACATCCCCTGTGGAATACTTGTTGCCGTATATTCTATCTTGGTGGTGTGTGCAATATGGTTACTATCACGGGTGCAGAGACGAGGGATGTGCGGTTTCCGGTACGTTGAGACTCTACAGAGTGGTTTCTAGATAGAGGGGAGAGAGAGAAGCTGATTTGGAATAGACGTCTCTTGATAAGACGGGATCGGATGCTATGAATGCGGCGGGGGATTACTCGTCTGCGTATTGCATCTTGAACACGGATTCGGAGCATCAGGGCCATGGGATGGTAATTATGCATTTCTTTTAGATCTTTGGTACTTTTTTCTCTTCTGTTTCTGCTTTTGAAACATAGTTCCTATCTCTTTGTTACTTCTCAAGACGCTCATTTCTCCCTCGAGTCGTCTACTCAAACTTCACCCTTATAGCATGGATATCCCTCCTTCAAACTCACCATCCAAACCCCTCTCCTACCCCAGACAATATCCCCCATCTAATCCCCCCCTCCAGACCTTCACCATAGGCCGGGGCAACGAAATCGTCTGCGCGGCCATCACCCTCCTCGCGGACCGCATAAAAGGCCGCACGCTCAGCTCCCTCGTCGCAAACTGGTCCCAAACCTGGCGCCACCTCGTCAACGACTCGCAACTGCGCTGGATCGGCCCCGAAAAAGGCGTCATCCACCTCGCCCTCGGCGCCGTCGTAAACGCCATCTGGGACCTGTGGGCCAAAACGCTCAACAAGCCCGTCTGGCGCATCGTCGCCGACATGACGCCCCAACAGATTGTCGACCTCATCGACTTCCGGTACATCACCGATGCGCTGACGCCTGAGGAGGCGCTGGATATCCTCACACAGGCGGAGCAAGGGAAGAAAGAAAGGGTGCAGGAAGCACTGGAGAGTCGGGCGGTGCCGGCGTATACGACGAGTGCGGGGTGGTTGGGGTATGGGCAGGATAAGATGAGGGGGTTGTTGAGGGAGACGCTGGACAAGGGGTATCGGCATTTTAAGCTCAAGGTGGGCGGGGATGTCGCGCAGGACAAGGAGCGGTTGGGCATTGCGAGGGAGATTATTGGCTTTGATAAGGGGAATGTGCTCATGGTGGATGCGAATCAGGTGTGGAGTGTACCCGAGGCGATCGAGTATATGAAGCAGCTGGCCGAGTTTAAGCCGTGGTTTATTGAGGAGCCGACGAGTCCGGATGATGGTGAGTTTCCTGCCCGTGATTTGGCTTGCGATTTGAGATTGGGAAATGAGTGGCAGACGGCTAATGAGAAGACAGTGCTCGGACACATGGCCATTCGGGAGGCGCTGAAGCCCTATGGCATCGGCGTTGCGACAGGCGAGATGTGCCAGAACCGCGTCATGTTCAAGCAGTTCCTTGCCGCGGGAGCAATCGACGTCTGCCAGATCGACGCGTGCCGTCTCGGAGGTGTCAACGAGGTCATTGCGGTCCTTTTGATGGCCAAAAAAGTGCGCACCCCTATTTGGAATGCACCACATAATCAGCGACTGACATACACAGTTCAACGTCCCGATTGTGCCCCACAGCGGTGGTGTCGGTCTCCCGGAATACACACAGCATCTCTCGACCATCGACTACATCTGCGTATCAGGTAAGAAGTCTGTCCTCGAATACGTAGACCATCTACATGAGCACTTCTTCCACCCTTCGGAGATCAAGGAGGGCTACTACGTCACGCCGATGAGCCCGGGTTACAGCGTGGAGATGAAGCCTGAGAGCATGGACAAGTATTCATACCCCGGCAAGGACGGTGTGAGCTGGTGGAAGAGCGAAGAGGCAAAGCCTATTCTGGACGGAGAGAAGATTTAGAGCATCATATTATCAGAGTACAGTACCGGTAAAAATAGAAAGTATTCGTATTAACCTAAGGGTGGAGTGTCATTCGCGTAAGACTAACTCTCAGAGCCCATCATCCACTGCACACGTCCAGGGCGATGAGGCTGAGGCGCAGAGGGTACCGAATAAGCACTCGGACTGGGCGCTTTGGAAGCATGAGACGAAGGAGCATGAGGCGATGAGGTCGCCATGTCTGACATGCTATTGAACGTGCGTGCATGCTGAGCCTGCGGCGTGGCGGGAAGCCAGCCACTGCTTACAATGCCCTCTCTGTCCATCAGACGCTGCATGATATCTTCCTGAATCACCAGCAGATGTTCCAAGGCAGCTAGCCGGGTATCCTCCTTGGCGGAGCAGCAGTGAACATAGGAGCGGCCGGTAGGGCTGTGTTCGACAATAGCGGCAGCGATTCTGCGAGAGGAGGTGCTGCCGTAGGTGATTATGTCTAAGACACGGTAAGGGCCGTAAATGGCTCTAGCGTTTGCTGTCGATGTGTTAGTCTGAGCTCAGTGAAGGCAGATGGTGAGAGATTACCTAGTATCCTTGTCTTTGAGCTTTCCAGAGAGTCTTCCGAAGAGGTCTCTTGCATCCGATGAATCAGTTGATTCGCCGTCCGCTCCTGCTTAAGGCTCTCATACGACGAGCCCTTGCCATGCCTCATCTCCTTGAACGACTCGATCATCTGATACTGCACGGGCGGCCGGACCGGAAACGATGAACAGCACTGCTCTACTGTTCCAACGGCACCTTCTGCTTTCCTTTCGCCTTCAGCTTCTGGATTTGTTTGCTTGGGACGACTTTTGTCGGAATCGATCGAATGCAGGAGACAGCTTTGTCACGTTTCCGAGACTTCTCCCTGGTCTTACGAACTCTCTTGCGATATCGTTCTCTCCTCTGCCACTCGATATAAGGTAGTATGCGCGCGTACTCGGACTTTATTTCTTTGTGCAAAGGAGCCTGGGTGTCCCAGGGATGCGAAGGGAAGAGGAGTGTTGGGTCGACACCGCAGTGGCGGCACCGCGTCTTGAAAGGTCCAATAGGGTGATCGTTATGTTCAGAGCGGTTGGAGTGGGCGGCATGAGATATCTCATGTAGTTCGGAAGGATGATGCGGATAAATGAAGTCTGAAAGATTGGATGAGGGTATCGGAGAGAGAGGTGAGGGGCGCAGTCGAGAATGACTTGACCGATGGGAAGGACCATTCGAGGGATGTCCTGTCGGCGAATGAGACATTGAGCTCGGCGCTTGTGGGTGGGAGATAACGTAACGAGCTGCTCAACGGGCGGGGTGGCTTAGAGATATCGAAGCTGGGAATGAGAGATGAAGAACCGAGGCCGGTAGTTGTGCTCGTTTAATAAGTGGGTGTGTGCACAGGTGGCGACAATTGCTTCTTTTCGTGGGCGGCTTACGTCGTTATTTCCAAATCCTACCAAATAAGTAATATTGGCAAGAGCCTCCTCATGGCCGCCTATTGAGGAAGGTGTCTTGTTTTTCGTATGCAGCAACATTCCTCATGACCAGACTCGGGGCTTTTTTGTTGTTCAGCCCTCTGAAGGCTCAGCAAGCATATCTTGAAATAACTTGAAGTTGCTTTGACACAGACCTTCAAATCTGGACATAGCGGCATACAAGCTCCATGGCGGACCGTTCGGAGATGCACCATACTCTAGTAGTGCTTGCACTATATCAAGCGCCCCTGACTCTGAGCAGGCGCCATCAAAGGCAACAGGACGGTAGTAGGCATCCGGGTCTGAGTCCTCGCAGGACCCATTGTCAGAAGTGAGGCCCTCGAAAGACGGGCTACTCAAAGAGGGGATGCACTTTTGTCTTTGAGATTAATTCCTGTATTGGTACCCTCGTACCATGCATATTGCAAGGCACGTTTAGAATCACGTCTCATCGGAGAGTCGAGAACAGCACCACTTTGGATCAATGTTTTGACAGTGCTGAGATGCCGTTCCAGGAGGCTAATTTGAGAGCGTGGTACTTTCTTTTGGTCGTGATAATGGCAGAGAGGCAGAGGCTTCGGACAAACCCATCATGGCTATGCTCAGCCGCGACTTCTAAAGGTGTTTGTTTATACACATCAGTGAAGTCGAGACTTAAGCCATGGACCAGATACGTATCTATCACGTCAGAGAGTCCCGATTTTGCAGCAGAGTGCAAGAGTAACTTCTCCTTCATGAAAGTTTTCGAAATTTTACTAACTGGGAAAAGCAGTCCGCAAATATTGAGTGAGCCCGTGCAGATAACAAGCTCCGACGGAAGTTTTCCCTCATACTGTGAGAGTAGGAGGTTGAATATTTCCTTGTGGGGTTTTGGATTGCTTTCATGTATGAGGATGTGAAGTAGTGGCAGATGAGATTCTGCAATTGCCCATCCTAATAGACCCTGGTAGTGAGAGTCCGGAGACTGCCCTGATGCTTTCCAAGGGTAAAGTCCATAAGACATGCCTCTCCCCAGTACGAGCAGCGTATCCAACGTATCGTAGTACGGCCCGTAGTACAGTGCGTAAGGCGTAAGGACGTAGCTATCCTCTAGGCCGTAGCGTAGCTGTAATTGTACATATTTTAGGCTGTAGTACAGCTCTATAGTAGCCCCATTCCTGCAGTACTGCTTCGATTCCTTGTTGAAACCTCTGCGACGAGAATTTCGGCTTCAGATTGCCCTTGATACCAAAACCGAATCGACTTTCTTTCTTGTTGAAAATGGTTTCGTTTAACTTAATATAAGCTTGGATACACTCATCAACGTCCATCTCGAGGCGCCCAAGCATTATCGCGATCAGGCTGTCACAGGTCAGCTCCCAGCAGCGAGAAGACAACTGGAGACCCACCTTCCAGTGCTGGTACCCCCAATAAGATCGAAGATATCGTAAGGTTTCACAGCCTACAATCCGGATTTTTGGGGCGCATGATTGAGTGCTACCATGATCTCACGGAGGATATAAAATATCGTCAGTCCCCTCACGCCGCCGTCGTCGAGAGATAAGAGGCAAAGGCCATCTGTTGGGTCATTATGCGGATCCATCGTCGATCGTCATATGGACGTGTGTGTTTTTGTTTCTAGACGTCCGGAGGTAGCAGAAGCGATGAGAATCAACTCGACATGGGGAGAAGGCTGAGGCCATACCTTGGCTACTTTTTATGCGTCCTCATATTGGACAGCAACCCAACCTATCAAGGCGCGTCGCCAAAGGAACGTCCGCGCGAGACAACCACGAAGTCTCACAGTACTAGGACAAAAGTCTGCTTCCTGGGTGTTACTCCGGGTGGGCGACGCGAAGGTCGAAGCTTCCTCGGATACTCAACTTTAGGCCAAGTAAGCTATGAGTGTCACAGTTGACATAGGGGAATACGTGATGAAGTCATTGAAGTCTTCTTGATGCAATGTATGCATCGAAAAGTTCTCTTAACATACAGTAAATGTATCGACACCGAATCAGAACATGCTGCTTAGCCTGCTCTAATGGTGTTTTGTCTACACGTGAGCCAGCCCGTTCTGCCATGCCTTATAACGCCATGCGACCAAAGTGGTAATCATGAAATAACTCTAAGCATTAAGCTCTCCCTGCTATTCCTCTCAACGTTTTAGTTCCCCGGCTTCTTGGCGAATTCAACACGCAGGATGAGATGGCCATAACCGACTGGAATACATGTTAGCTTGAGGTACGATAATAGCGAAAGGTATGTACTTACATCCATCCATCTTCTCGCAAGCCTTGGCGGCATCTGACCGGTCTGCGTAGCTGACGAACGCAAACCCCTTCGCCCTACCAGTTTCCCTGTCCTTGGCCAGAAACACTCTCGTAACATGGCCGTATCTTGAGAACATATCGCGAAGATCCTGCTCCTCGGCGAATTCGGAGACGTTGGTGACACGGAGCGTAGCCAGATCGTCGCGCTCGAACTTGCCGCCCATCTTCTCGCCTGCGCCACCACGCCCTCGCATATGAGGGGGCACGTAGCTGCCAGACCCAGTACCGGCTCCACCCGCTTGAACGGCGTCATCTGGCATATCGGCGGGCGTGGCCTCGTTCTCGCCCATGGTATCCTTGAACGGACATTTGGTGGTGAAATGGTCGCCCGAGCAAATACGACACTTGATCTTCGCCGACTTGAGTGCATCCTGCTTCTTCTGGTCCGACTCGCTCTTCTCCTCCGTGTTGGCCTTCCACCCTGCGACGGGCCTGAAGACGATGTTCTCGGCGACGCTGGTGGTATCGGTTGTGGGCCCCGCGGGCTTGCCCTTGTCCTGACCAAACTTCTCCCATCCTTTCCGCTCGGCAACACGGGGGTTCACGACCGTCTTGATGACTGTCTTCTTGATGCGGCGGGTGGTTTTGATTTTCTTACCGTCTTCGCGTAACGCGTAGGATATGATGGTCTCTGTTCCATCCTTGTTCTTGATGATCTGCTGCTGCGGGAGCTGGAGGGAGTCCTCGTCCTCCTCTTCGGCCCAATCCGTCCGTCTGCGGGCAGTCAGTGAGCGACGCGGTAAAAGATGCGAGAGGGAGCAGCTACCCGGCGACTGGCGACATGATTTCTGTGTGTTGTGCGGCGGCTGTGGTAGTATTGCGTATGAGCTGCGCGCGTAGGTGAGAGCGGCCTGGGTGGTGAGGTTTCTCTGCTGTGAATCTTTATCTCAAAGCTGCAGTGTGGCGGCTGTGGGGCAAAGAAATGCGTGGTGGGCGAGGAGGCTTCGCTAAGCCTCTCACGGCTTAGCGTTAGCTTGGGGTTGAGTCATCGTGTTCACTCCACCGTTCACTGCGCTTCGCAATTGTTGAACACACACATACCATCGATTCATCGGATCTATCTTAGCATCGACATCTTCGTAAATCGACGCTGTGGGGTCGAAACGCTGTGGCTCCTAAAAGATACCATGTTTGTTCGTTAGCAGCTCACAGCTCGACTGTAGGTGTCCCGTCCCCCGTCTTAATCCGAGATTCACCACCTCATGTATTCGGGTAGAGTCGCTCATCGTGAAATAATCCCGCCTTCATGCTTTATTATGGTTACTGTCGGTTTGACAATCGTCGTGCAGTGTACACACACGAGGCAAAAGTCCACGAGGACACGCACGAACGAACGGTAGAGGCTCCAGAAACCGCGGACTTCGCTAATAACTAGAATATGTGTTTAAGACGGTGAGTACATTCTAACTAAATGATTGTGCCCTTCTCAGGCTTTTTCCTCTCTAGCGGACGAACGTTATGTGGTTGCGGTTATGAGGCTTTTGCGAGTGCTCGGCCGGCCTACACATGTCCGAGACGGACTTATTGCGACTTCCGACAACCCCCGTCTCGTCCAACACCAGCGCCGCAGCTTCAAAATTCGCAACCGAAGGCGGCGGACGCGGACATCTATTCGCGGGTGGAACTGCTTTGCATTCCGCGAGCTTTTGCCTCTTCAATCTGCTTTCCTTGCTGTCATTGGACGCGTGATAGGGCGGTGTATCTATCAACTGCACGTTCGTAGTAGACCACCGCTTATAGCAACAGATCAAAGCTTCACGTATATAAAGATGGTACGGCAAGTAGAACAATCATTATCTCAACTATCTCATCCCTTCAACGCCACTCCTCTACAACATATCAGCTCGCTTACGCCAAACACCACTTCGTTTGTTACTGCTTCAATCGTCAAGTACGTCAGATACCAATTTTGCCTGAATAAACACCCACATCACACTCCACGATGTCAAGGACTATCCTCGTAACCGGTGCGACTGGCCGTCAGGGAGGATCTGTTATCAAAGCTCTCCAAAACACCGACTTCGAGATCCTTGCATTGACACGCAATCCCTCGTCACCTGCCGCCCAGAAACTCGCTAGCTCATCATCGAACATCAAACTCGTTGGGGGCGACCTTGACGACACTCAAGCTGTTTTCAAGAACGCGGCTTCCGCCACGGAGAACCGCATCTGGGGAGTTTACAGCGTCCAAGCGAAACCGGCCGGCGACATCTCAATAGAAGAGACCCAGGGCAAGAGCCTCATCGACACATCCATCGCCGCTGGCGTCCAATTCTTCGTCTATAGCTCGGTAGACCGTGGAGGCGCGAAGTCCTCTTCCCAGCCGACTGATGTGCCGCACTGGATAACGAAGCACCACATCGAGAAACACCTCGAAGACAGGGCAGCCGGGACACAGATGAAGTACGCCGTGATCCGACCAGTAGCCTTCATGGAGAACATAACGAACGACTTCGCCGGCAAAGCAATGGCCTCGATGTGGCAGAGCGCTCTGGGAGAAAAGCGGCCGCTACAACTGGTGGCTACAAAGGACATTGGATTTTTCGCAGCCCAGGCTTTTATACACTCGGATGAGTTCGCAGGCCGGTACATTTCCATCGCCGGAGCGGAACTGGGCTTCAACCAAGCGAACGACATCTTCAAGGAGAAGCTCGGGATGGACATGCCGTCGACATTTGGCTTTGTGGCACATCTTGCGTTGCATGCGGTCAAGTCTGTCGGCAACATGTTCAAGTACCTGAGGCAAGAGGGCACCAGGGCATCTGTGGAGGAGTGCAGGAAGATGAACCCGAACATGCTAGATTTTGGTACTTGGCTGCTGAACGAGAGCCAGTTTGCACGCAACAGTTGATAGTATAGACCATAGTGGATGGAATAATTCATCGTTGCATGGGTTGCGGGCATTTGAGAGGATTTGGGATAGATAGTATTAATCGAATCAAGCATTTTTGGAAGCGTCAACACCACGGTTTTCGACAGCTCGACGTTAGCTTGTTAAAAGTTCGGCGTTCGAACTGGTCCTGAAGCTTGACGGTTGCAGTACCAAAAATGAATTGTGAATTGAGAAGTCGCAATCGCTTACAGCTTTGGCATCTGATAAGAGCAATTCCATTCACGACATTCGTTCTCGACGTGACTCTCCTTTGCTCATGATGGAATCACGGTGGTGACGGCGTGACGGTAAACGGTAAACGGCAACGAGAACGAGGCTTGGGTTTGACTAGTGCAGCACCGCCACGAATGCGCTGCAGGGGTCTACCTGCTTACGCTTACATGTATTTCGAGGATTAAACACGCCGCACCCTTTTCCGAGCGCAGTCGGCTCAGCCACGAGGAATCCCGAGCTCTGCGAACGTTTCTACTTCATCTCGCTCTTTTGTCCCAGCATGCGCATCTTCCGGTGACAAATTCGAGCATCCGCATTCAAACGAACCTCGCCCGTCACCTCCGCCGCTCGCCGCCATCATGGCTTCAGGGAGCCCAACCGAGTCCAATGGCCAACCGGTCGGCCAACGCAACGTCGAGCTCGAGGATATGGGAGACAGGAAACCCAGTGTTCCTCTTGAGGAGGATATAATGCAGCTGGCGCGGCTGGGCGAGATAGCCGCGATACAGAAGCTGTTCGACGGGGGGAAGTACGACGCAACGTACAAGGACGAGCAAGGCATAACGCCGCTTCATGTGCGTTCTTTTCACATACTTCAAGTGGGCACAGACTGACGACTAGCCAGTGGGCTGCTATCAACAACCACTACGCTCTATGCCACTTCCTGATCCAGAAGGGCGCAAACGTGAACGCGAAAGGAGGAGACGCTGTCGCAACGCCGGTGCTGTGGGCCGCGAAACGATGCCATTATTACATCGTCAATCTGCTGCTCGAGCATGGCGCTGATCCACTCCTTACCGACGACCAGGGCTTCAACCTCCTGCACTCCGCTACCCTCGATGGCAATGTCTTCCAGCTCGTCCTGCTCCTCCACCAAGATATCCCGGTTGACATACCCGATGCACAGGCGCACACGGCGCTCATGTGGGCAGCATATAAGGGATATCCCTCTTGCGTAGACCTGTTTCTGAGATGGGGCGCAAATGTGTATGCAACCGACGACCAGGGCTTCACAGCCTTACATTGGGCGCTAGTCAAAGGCTCCCAAGGGTCGATACAAAAGCTGCTCGAGTACGGCGCGGACCGCTTTGCGAAAAATAATGATGGCAAGACGCCAGCTGTGACGGCTGAAGAGATGAACACGGTCCGGCAATGGCACGCGGCGCTGTCGCATGCAGGCTACAACAGAGACGGCACGCCGAAGGACTTCCCAATACCCGGTGTCAAGGACACACGGTGGTTCATTTCGAGGTTTATATTTTTCTGGCCGTTTCTAATAGTCTTAGTTGCGTTGTTTCTGATTAGCTATTATCCGATTTATGTGGGCATGCCGCTGGCGTTTGGTATTGCGTACGGGATGCAATGGGCGGCGCAGAAGCTCTTGGCCTGGGCTCCTGCAAACATGCGGAACATACAGCATACTGTAAGTCTATCGATCCAAATACGGAATTTCCCCCTAACAGTGATGCACAGCCTTTCTTAGCTGGTATCTTTGCCGGCACATTGTTCTGGGTCGGGCTACGTTGGATAACGACCGTTCTACCATGTACGTTATTGCTCATTCCGGCTACAAAGCCCACTGCTGACTCCTATAGGGACAATCCGGACGAACTTCTTCCTTAATGTATTATTTGCAGCGTTTTTCGGTTTCACGACATATTTCTACTTCTTCACCATGGCCTCGGATCCCGGGTTTGTGCCCAAGTCTGCGAGCAGGAGCGCGTCCAAGGCGGTCATCGATGAGCTCATGGAGCTACGGAAGTTTGATGAAAATCACTTTTGCTTTGCTTGTATGGTGCGAAAGCCGCTGCGAAGCAAGCATTGCAAACGATGTGAGCGATGCGTGGCGAAAACCGACCAGTAAGTGATGGAAAGCTGCAAGTATGCATTCCGGCTAACTTGTGCAGTCACTGTCCCTGGGTCAATAATTGCGTGGCGAACAACAACCATCGTCATTTCGTGCTCTATGTACTGAGCTTGGAGCTGGGAGTGCTAGTGTGGGTCCGCTTGGTTCTCGCCTGTAAGTACATGCTTCATGGCGTATACCTCTGTATCTAACCGTATATCAGATCTGGAAAATGAGCA
This sequence comes from Laburnicola sp. JP_R_19, assembly GCA_031010545.1. Taxonomy (NCBI): domain Eukaryota; kingdom Fungi; phylum Ascomycota; class Dothideomycetes; order Pleosporales; family Didymosphaeriaceae; genus Laburnicola; species Laburnicola sp. JP_R_19. The sequence continues at coordinate 309,667 of VOIT01000126.1, read as the reverse complement.
GCTCGACTCACCCAAAGACATCACATGCAACGTTCTTGACGACGATCTCTGCAAGATTCTTCACAAAGATCCCTTCACCATCGTTCTTACGGCATGGGCTGCCCTTCAGCTGACTTGGGTCACAATGTTGCTCTGCGTTCAGCTCATACAAGTTGCACGCAATCTCACCACTTATGAAAGCATGCGTGGTCACCTTCACAGCCATACCGCGGCAGACGCACTCAACTCATTCGTCACCACCGGTGACACTTCACAAGACGTGGCGGACGGCAGCGCACCTACAAATGGCTTTGGCTCAGGACAAGACACGGGTGACGCGCCAGCTGCTAGACGGCATCAACCGCATTCCATTTGGGATCAATGGAAACGCCTTATCGGCCTCGACACTTTCTTGGCTACCGCAATGCACGGGTCGCAGGCAGATCAACGGAGAAGAACAGGCGGTAATCCGTGGTCCAAGGGTATCATCACCAACTGTAAAGATTTTTGGTGCGATGGAGCACCAGTGTTCAAGCAGAAGGAGAGTGGTTACGCGAGACTGGCTGGCGACAGGGTAGACTACACGAGACTTTATGAGATACCCAAGATGCGATATGCGCGAAGTGGTGGAGGTGGAGGAGGGACGTATGAGGCGGTAAGCGCAGAAGAGGAGCGAGTCTAGGCGATGATCAGACGCTTATGTGTATATATGCTATCGATAGCTGGGTATGACAGCTTGTACCGGTAACGAAGTTGCTCTCAGACATGTTGGAATGCTTAGTATTTGGAGTCTTAGTATGCTTCTATCTCTGCGTGAAATCGCACGCCACGTGCTCACTAGTGGGCACATGGCCCGGGCAGTTTGAACACATGTGACCGCCGAGAAATCTCCGCCAGTTGGTTCCGAGGTTGGAGCATTTTTGTAGAACAATCTTTCCGCATTGCATATACATATGATACCCCGAGCGCCATGTTTTGAGCGTTTTATTGCTATTTGTTCTGTATGCATACTCGAGCGAATATAGCATTCACGCGTCTGCCGCCATGACATCATCCGACGCCCTGAGAGGGCTCCTCCGGCACACCGCACCCCGCCGCGCACCACGCGTAACTCTCCCGATACGCGCCAGTTCGCGGAGGTCGATATGTACGGACTGTCTACGTACACTACGGCAACAGAGGCGCGGGTGGAACTCTGCGTATGCACCGAGGACCGCCGGCGTGCCGTTGCCCGAGAGTCTTAGGCTGAGAGCTGGGGCATACCGAGGACACGCGCAAGAAGTGCAGGCTGCCCTGATGGAAAGAGAACAGGAGGACAGGAATGGAGCAGCGAAGACGCCGATGGCGGAATACGATGCGCGAGTGAGGAGTGGGCGACTAAGAGACGATGAGCATCAGAGGGGAATCATCCAGTACTTGGAAGACATGCATGTCATGCTATCGCGATATGAACCGCCGCCCGTCAAACCTCCTTCACTCGAGGTCCTACAACCCAAGAAGAAATCCTTCTTCTCGTTCTTCTCCTCCTCGCAAACTTCGAAACCGGCGCTCTCCCCGATCCCAGATTCTCTCCCAATGGGCTTGTATATGTATGGCGACGTTGGGTCCGGCAAGACCATGCTCATGGACCTGTTCTACGACACTCTACCCCCAAACATCACCAAGAAGACGCGTATCCATTTTCACGCTTTCATGCAGAGCATCCACAAAGATCTGCACAAAATGAAGGTGCAGCACGGCAACGAAGTCGACGCCATTCCCTATGTAGCTGCTGGGATCGCCTCCCGAAGCAGCGTCCTCTGCTTCGACGAATTCCAATGCACCGACGTCGCAGACGCCATGATCCTGCGCCGCCTCATAGAAAGCCTCATGGCGCACGGCACTGTCATCATAACCACCTCCAACAGGCACCCCGACGACCTCTACAAGAACGGTATCCAGCGCGAGTCTTTCGTCCCGGCTATCAACCTCCTTAAGACTAAACTCCAGGTCCTAAATCTCGATTCGCAGACGGATTACCGCAAGATACCCAGACCGCCCTCGGGCGTATACCACCACCCCCTCGACGAAGCTGCACATACTCATGCCGAGCGGTGGTTCAAGTTTCTAGGCGACCCCCATAATGACCCGCCGCACCGCGCAATACACCATGTCTGGGGCCGCGAGATCGAAGTGCCAAAAGCAAGCGGCCGCTGTGCGTGGTTCAGCTTCAACGAGATCATTGGACGCGCGACAGGCGCAGCAGATTATCTAGAGCTGATGCGGAATTACGATGCGTTCATCATTACCGATATCCCTGGGATGAACTACAGAAGTATCTAGCAAGGCGATTTATCACCTTCATCGACGCCCTGTACGAGAGTAGGGTAAGTCATCTCCCCTTCCCATTTCCAGCCCAGACAGTAGAAACCCCCACTAACACCCCCCCCTAGGCCAAACTCGTAATGACCACCGCCGTCCCCTAACCTCGCTCTTCCTCTCCACCTCCGAACTCCAGGACGCACTCTCCACGTCCTCCAAATCCGCCTCTCCCTCTACCTCCACCCCACACGACGACGACACTGCTGACGTCTCCGATGTGATGCGCAATCTCATGGATGATCTGGGCATGAATATGAGCATGCTGAAGAATAGTAATCTTTTTACGGGGGATGAGGAGAGGTTTGCGTTTGCGAGGGCGTTGAGTCGTTTGAGTGAGATGGGGAGTGTGGAGTGGGTGGAGAGGGGGTTGGGGATGGAGGGCAAGGGAGGCAGGGGCGAGCGGGAGGGGTGGCAGAGGGTTAAGAGTAAGTGGAGGGAGGATAGCATGTAGGGGGTTGGGGTGTGGAAAGGGATTGGGTGGAGGGCTTGTCATGTTGGCGATTTATCATCGTCATGCGGGTCGTGTTGAATGCGGAGGACGTTCGGACCGTGGGATGGATCGTGGATTACCCAGCATCACGGCTGCAAAGACGGCCCGGGCTTAGCCAATGTAGAAGAAGCAATTCTCCTGTACATACTGATTCAATACTCCCAGTAATTGTAGTATGGTTTTTTTTTTGCGACTAAGGGGTTTCTAATAAAAATATTACAATAATAGCAGTTATCCCTCCTACTGTTACATACACAGAAAAGCGTTTTAAAGTGTTAACAAAAAAAAGGTTATCGCGTTATAAGCAAGCTTAGCGCACTCACTCTAAGCGCAAAAAAAAATCTACATGCAAAATATAATAAGGCCACATCGGCGTACCACAGTTCAAAGCAAGGGGAGGAGGGGGGGATAAAAAGGTGCTGTTGCAACTATCGTCTCCCTCTACTATCATCCCTAAAGATATTGCCAGAAGCAACAGCTATAACAGCAGGTTCGTGCTACTTGTAAGATATATGCTGGGTGTGAGCTTACACACCACAGGTACACTAATACTCTATCTCCGCATTGAAGTCGACCTCAAGACTTCCACCGCCGTCGCTCCATTTCCCGCCATCTTCCCAGGCCAAAGATGTTTGTCGATGAGTTGCTGGGGGAGGAGAGCGTTGCGTGGATGCGCCAGATCCTCGCGGTTGTGGCGTTGGATGAGCGCGATGGCCAACAATGGCGACGATAGAGCTTAGTTTTCTGTGCACGCTTTGAGTGAATTGGTGTCGGAGCGCTTACAGACAATAGGGGGCGAGTGCGCAGTAACTGCTGTTGTGTTAGCGGAGACTGGGTGTAGACTGTATTTTCAGGCGTTGTACTAAAGTGGCCTTTCTATCCTAACCTACGCAGGCTCAATTCAAAAAATGTATCAAAAAGGGTGATCAACACTAAATAAACAATGCGACCAAATCGTGGTATATAAAGCATTCACACATATATGCAAAGCGGCGCAGCGATCTTACATCTACTATGTGCAGTTCATGCGTGTTCCAACGCTTGATCCAACGTACTATCATTACAAAAGCGAACATAATCATACACTCATCTTCATCGCAATCGTCGGATGCGGCTTATACCCCAAAACCTCAAGATCCTCAGCCTTCCACCCATCAATATCACACCCCATCTCCCTATTAATCTTCAAAGTCGGAAACTCCCTCGGCTCCCGTTCCAACTGCACCTTCAAAGCGTCGACATGGTCAACGTAGACATGCGCATCGCCCATCGTATGCGTAAACGTCCCGGGTGTAAGATCGCATGCATGCGCCAGCATATGCGTGAGTAGCGCGTACGACGCAATGTTGAATGGCACTCCGAGCCCCATGTCGCACGACCGCTGGTACAATATACTATGCAGCACGCCCCGCGGCTTCGACTCGCCTTCTTTCGTCCGGGGAAACGACACGTAAAACTGCGCGAACATGTGGCAAGGCGGGAGCGCCATTTTCTTCAAATCGGCGGGGTTCCACGCGCTGAGGATGATGCGGCGGTCATACGGTTTATGCTTTAATTTGTCGATGACTTCGGCGAGTTGATCAACGCCCTGGCCTGTATAATCTGATGTGTGGCCTTTATATTCGGCGCCAAAGTGGCGCCATTGGAAGCCGTAGACGGGGCCCAAGTCGCCCTCTTCGTGGTGCGTCAAGCCCACGCTGTCCAAAAAGTCGCGCGAGCCGTTGCCGTCCCAGATCTTTATGCCGGCTTCGGAGAGGGGCGTGGAGGTTGTGCTGCCGGCTATGAACCAGAGGAGTTCGCCGACGACGGCGCGGAGGAAGACGCGTTTTGTGGTGAGGAGGGGGAGGGTGAGGGTGGGGGGTTGCGAGGGGTCGGGGGAGGGGCGCGAGAGGGTGAATTTCATTTGGGGTGGGGCGAAGATTGAGTAGGTTCCTGTGCCGGTGCGGTCGGGTCGGTGTTCGCCTTCGCGGAGGATGTCGCGTATTAGGTTGAGGTACTGGTATTCTTCGTGGGCGGGGTTGGACATTGTGGGCGCGGGGGGTGTGGTGCCGTTTGGTGTGGGTTCTGAGGTGGGTTCCGAGGTGTGAGAGGGGGATATTACAGGCTCGAGCGCGGAGGGCGACATGATGAGAGGATTGGAGCAGAGTGGTCGCAGCTGGAGCGTTGAAAGAATCTCAGTGTTAGGTCGCGCTACGCGTCAGGGCCTGGGAAAGCGCGACTGGCAACAGCCGCCTGCCCGAGTGGGCTCCTCGGTACGCTAGCTTCTTTGGTGCTCACCGCCAAACATCAACACCACACACACTTCCACGACAATGGCTGAAGAGCAGGCCGCACATCATTTGCTGAATGTTCTGGAGGAGCGAGGTTTGGATGCTCGGTTAGACTTGGACAAAGTGCTCGCCGCGTTCGAAGACGACGATATCAAGAGAGAGGCCGCAGCATGGGTGCACGAGTATTTGCACGAGGATACGCTTTTGACAAGAGAGGAATTGGAGTTGTGAGTGTCTCGATTGTTCATTGAGCGATCTTTTAACAAGTTGCAGGTATCAGACCCTGAAGAAGAAAGGCATTCTGCATCAATATGAGGCCGAGGAAGAACCTATTCGCCCCCTTCTGGACCATGAAATCGCCTTGGCAATTGACTCACTCCAAACATCGACTGCAGCCATCGAAGAGCAGTGCAGAGTACTGGAAGCACAGAAAGATGCGCTCATGCAGCTGAAGGCTCTTGATAAGCCAAATCTGGACGTGGAGCATCTCAGGAACGAAAGAAGACGCAAAGAGCACCAAGAAAAGGCGAGACTTGATGTAGCTGTACGTGATCACATTTGTCTGAAAGATGAATGCTAATACTTATAGGTCAATGATGTGTCCACGACGATTAATGAGCAGCTCGCTGACACTCAGCGTGACATAGACGCCGAAAAAAGCACTCTGAAGAGCTACCTTACCGAGAGACTCGCTTCAGACGACCAAATTTTAAGCCGTCTGCCCGGGATTGTATCACAGATTGTCGCAGAGCTCGAGGTCACCGAGGAGGAAAGGTCAATCGAACAGTGGTGTAAAGCCATTATCTCATACCGAACAACAGAGATCAAAGCCAAAGTCGACACTGTTTACCTCGATAGCCTGACAAATTTCGCCCAGGAGGATCTTCTTCCTGTTGAGTCCGAAGAAGAGCTTCGCGAGCGAAAAGCAGCTTTGCGGGCCGAGCTTGAAGACTTGCACTCCGAGGTTGCATCTGTAGCTGAAATGGTGGTGGAGCATGAGCTGAGGAAGCCGATGATGGACATGAAGGAACGCCAGGAGCGAGAAACAGTCCAAGCTCGCAGTGCTTGGCTAAATTATGTGAGTTGTTGTTATGCTCGATGGACCTTGGACTGACCATGAAGGTTGTTACGACTCTTGGCTATATGGCTAAGCGCCTCGATACCGTTAACGACTACACCAAAAGTGTCGATGGATTCCAGCAAGCAGTCGCACATGTCAGCCAAGCAGCCGCGAAACGCTTGCCGGATGCAAATGTAGAGTCGGCAAGGCCAGGAGCAAAACGTGCAACATCCGCTCCTAAGTCAGCTTTCTCTCCTTTGGTGAAGCTGAAGCCAGCTACAACTCTTGAGCTTCCACCAGTTTTACAGGATGCTCTTCGACACGCTAATGTTTCTTCCAATCATGAAAGTGTCGAAGCACTCCGGGAATCGCTGATCAACGTCCAACTAGAGCGTGAAAAGAAACTGCAAGGTCATTACGATTCCGCTTCAACGTCGACACAAGGTGTTTTGGCGCAGAGCCTCAGCAAGGCGGACAGCGATTTGCGAGTGATCCTGGGTCCACTTTACATGCACACACCCTTCCAGGAAGTTATTTTGACCAACACGAAGCTGGAGGATGAGCTCAAGAGGCTGGATGCGCAACTAGAGGCTGCGAACGAGCAGATGCTAAGCGCCGAGGCGAATCAACTGAGCTTGAGTGACCCGAAGGTGAGGTCGTTTATTGCGAAGTATGGGAAGTAGATGCTCTTCAGCAACGGACATGACAGAATTGAATGCCGGCACATATCATGGCCTTTATCTTCACGTTTCTGTCAGTAGTGGTGTTGTCAATGCATGAAATCTGCCGCTCGGCGAATCGAGTTTACGAAGTTCCTCGTCCGGCTAGCGTTCCTTGTCACCCCAGCCTCCAATTTAGGAGCTGACAACAACTGCTGCACCACCACCATAACACCTCCGCCTGCGTCCTATAGCGTGCGCGGGATGCTGCGAAACGACTCGTGAAGCTTTATAAGCTCCTTGCCCTCTAATTGAACATCGACATACCTTCCACTCCGTCACCGGCGCTCGTCGTCTGCGACCACCCCCTTCGTCCCCATGGCTAGAGACAAGCTTGGGAAGCTCGCGTCTGCTAGCGGTGCCGTGGCAGCCATCGGCGGCGCCTACAAGCTGGGCGAGTTCCTGTACAAAGCAAAGCGTTTGCGCGACGTTGGCCCTTCCAACGCCGTCTATGTTCGCCTGATCGGTCGCGTTCAAGCTGTAAGCACACCCGGACACGACCCCGAGCGACACCGTTTGCTAATTACCCGCCAAATCTAGGATCTCGACGAAGTCCGCCGCCTTCTCGCCGTCAAGGAGGCCTACGATGCGCTCGAAGCCAACCCCGAGAAGGCCAAGTGGGTGTATGGCTGTATGCGAGATGTTCGCGGCGCCCTAGAGAACATCACGCCACACACGGAGCGCGTGGGCGGTGACATCGAGGAAGGTCGCCGGGTTGGATTGCGCCACCGTGTATACTGGCTGCTCAACGAGAAAGAGAAGCTGGAGAACAGGGAGAAGGAGCTGTCGATTGCGCATGCTAGTCTGACCGAGGTCATTGGCTACCTTTCCGGACTGGAGCCGGTGGAGGAGAAGAAACACGATGAGAAGCATGACAAACACGAGAAGCACGACAGCCGCCGCGTTGAGCATGTCGACAAGCATGTCGACATCGATATCGACCTCAGGCACGAGGGACCAGAGAGGCATGAGAGGGAGGTCTGGGTCGAGCGGGACAACCGTGGCCCGAGGAGAGTGGTTGAGGAGCGTGAGACATGGGTCGAGCACGATTACCAGCATCGTGCGCCTCGCAAAGTCGAGGAGCACTATATCGAACGCGACCACCGCGGGCCTGGCCACTACGAGGAGCGCGAGACCTGGGCAGACGAGCGCGGTCCTCAGCGCTATGATGAGCGCGAGGTCTACGTAGAAGGCGGGCGCGGGCCTCAGCACGAGTCTCATCACCACGATGACCGCTACTACGAAGACCGCCATGTCGAGGAGCGTGGCCTGCGCGTCGAGCGCGACCCTCGCGACGTCGAGGCTCGTTACTACGAGCGCGGCCCTGATCGCTATGAAGAGAAGCGCTACGAAGAGCGCCGCTTCAATGAGCCCCTTGGCCGTCGCCCTGAGCCCTATGAAGACCGCGTGCCTGACCGCGACTCGTGGAGGCAGAGCGAAGCGCGCAGGGGACCTCCGCCTGGACAGTACGGAAGATATAACGACTATGCTGAGTACGGGGCACCCCAGCCCAGCGGAGCGGCGAACTATCGACGTAAGTTCGAGGGCGATCCTGGGTTTGGGGACGAAGAGTTGCTGAATCGTGATATTCAAATAGTGCCACCGAACCCTGAGTATGAACGCGAGGTATGGGGTCCCCTCTGTCACAGGTGCGAGCCGTGCTAAGTCCGTTAGGTCTGGGTTGAGGAAAAAGAAGACTACCGCTACGACGAGTACGGCAACAGGCTGCCCGACCGATACTTCCCCAATGTGCCACGGAGCCGAATGTAAATGATGGAAGAGAAGCAAAATTTGAATCTGAGCGCGCTGTCTATTTCTTGTGTGCCTTCGAGCCGTATAGTGAATCTTACGTAACCAGTTCCTCTGTAGCTATTGAATACCGTTCCTTGGTCGTAAGCATATCTTTCGTACTGCATGTGACGTGAAGTTGTCGTTGACTTGTTATTTCATTCGATGCGGGTCTTACGTTCGGCTCGGCCTCACAAAGGCCAGCGAGACACAGTAGTCACACTCCACCGTTCACGTCCACCGCGCGCCTTCTTAACCATGGTTCCGGATCGGCTTCCACATGCTATAGTCGGCCACCAGTTTTCTTTCGCATACCCCCAAAAGCCGGCACCACCACTTTCCTTTCCACGCAAACGCATACCACATCCTCTGCATCCATCCACCACGCACACGCACGCACACACACCATGACACCACCACCCTTCCGTTCATCGCGCCTCCGCACCTATTACGCCGCCTCGAAATCGACGAAATGTTCCGGCCCCGCTGTCAGCATCCAGGTGATGAACATGTGCCTTGCCATCACGCAGCTGTGTCTCGGCGGATACATGTATACGACTTTACAGCAGTATGGTCGATGGGTTGAGAATTGTGGGTTCGGGACGATGAAGAGTCCGCCGTTTACGGTGCGAGAAAGGGGAAGTAGTCAAGAGATGTGGAGTTTTGGAGCGCTAGAGGGGAGGTTGTAAGTCGATCTTACCTACTCTGCTGTACTTTTTTTCTGTCTTAACGTCCACTGATGACAAGCGATGTATAATGCTACGTGCTAACATATGCACACAGCCAAATCATGCTATACGCCTTCATCCTCCCCGCCTCAACACTGCTTACTAGTGCCTGTCTCGTGTACTACCACTTCCGCCGCTCGGGTCTCACGCTGCGTCTCGCGTTCGTCTTCAGCGTGTGCATGCTCATAGATTGGGCGTGCTACTTTCTCTTTGACGAGCTTTTGTACGTTGATCGCTGGACGGTGGTAGACGAGTGGTATGTGTGCTACGTTGAGGCGAGTCGGGCGCGTGCGATATGGGAGGAGAGAGCGACGAGGTCGGCGTGTTTGGCTGTGAGGGCGTGGGTTGTTGTTTCGGGGCTGGTTGGGTAAGTCCATCCGTTCCTGCTCTTCTTGGTCTGGTTTTCTTTTCACAGGGGAAGCACATGTCTAGTAAACTGGTTGCTGACGATTCACCAGCGCGTCACTCTATCTCATCGTCATTATCGTCGGTATCCATCAGGCGAGTAAAGAACAGCGTCGGAACGCGCACCGTATAGCATCGCATTTGGGACCCCGGTCACGCGCTCGAAACACCTCAGCGGCGGTCGTTCAGATCCCGCTTCAGGACTTTCCCGCTTCCCCGACAAATGTTCACGTCCATAACTCAGATAACGAAAACGCGCTTCATGCCGCAGCCAATACGCCCCTCCCGCCTGGTTCTCGCACCGCAGTGGAGGAACGCGACATCGGAGTCATGGGGTGGCGGGAGGAAGTTGAGAGGAGGGAGCAGGCTGAGGACCCGTTCCGCGATCCTATGGATCCGTTTCCGGATCCAGAGAGGGGCGATGTGTTTGTTATAGGGGAGGATGAGGTGGAGAGTCCGAGGGTGGGGAAGCGGGGGGCTTGAGGTTAGGGGGAGTTGTTTGTTCTCCGAGTTGGAGTTGGTAAGATGAGAGTGCTTGGGCTATGAGGTTTTGAGATGGTGTTGGGGAGGGTAGTTGGGGGATGGGTGGGATATCGATTTGTGGGGTGGGGTTATGGTTGCTCTTCGTCGAGGAGTGGAGTTTGTGGGGGGTGAAGAAATTGGGCGGCGAATCGTTTTGGTTTTCTGGATAAAAGTTGATTTGCAGAGTATCTTTTTGTTATTTCTAGAGGATCAACTCAGTGTCGAGCAAATGCATCCTCCTATCTAGACTTATTTCAATGAATCAAAATCTGCATGGTTCTCATGCGGTTGCATTAGCAATTCTCTTAATTCCTGGGAGCTGAACTGCATGAATAAGTTTGATGAGGACGCTCAGGCAGTTGCCTAGGTATATCCTGGCGAGTGTGTGTTGCAAAGGTCTGAAGTTTCACTGTGATGTAGGCTTCTTTTGCCACTTGACACCTTGTCTGGACTTCTTGTCTGGTACCTCTGCCGATTCTGCGAGTGGCATTTATCTTGTTCTTATGCGGTTAGGCACCCTTGTCATTGATTTAAAACGGCAGATAACGAGCACTATTGTACATAAAGAACCTCTCTGCAGGACTCCAAGCCTGCTTTTAGATATACTTTTATAAATATTGGCATATGTGATTAAATGGAGATCACGTACCTAGGGTACCTTTGTGATGCAGAGCAGCCAATCAACTAGCTCTTCTTTCAAAAGGCTATGCTTCAAAAACACCAACGATTTATCTTGGTCTGCTTGTTCTCGTCGTCGGTCGTGGGGAGCATGTATAGACTTCAAGACTGAGCCGTTTCCGGGTCCCGACGCTTACCGCAGCGTAACCGACTAACATGTTGGTTCAGCACTTGGCGCGGTTCGGCAAATGGCGCACCCCCGCATTTTCCACCCAATCCTTCACCCACCCATAACTCAGCCAATATGGATCCAATTGACAAGGTAATTGAAGAAATCGAATCGCGCGGACTAGGAGAAGAATTCTTGTATTAAAAAATAGCGAAAAAATATGGTGTACTAGACACTACGTTGAGGAGGATACACCAGGGCAAAAATGTGCTGATGAAAGAGCAACAACTCTAATAGTAAAAACTTACCCCTTAACAAGAACTGGAGCTTGTAAGCTATATAGAAAAGCTTATAGGCTGTTGTCTACTACCTATAAGGGAGATGCTGCAGAATTTTGCTTTATTAATTGCAAAAACTAATAGCGAACAACTAGTAGGAAAAAGCTAGGTTACTCTGATTTATTAACTGTTACAACGTCGAAATCACCCCTTATTGGGTTACTGGAATGGATCGCGCGCGCCACTAAGCTGATTTAGGGGCTAAATACGAGCAATTCTTTTAACTTCTGCTAGAGAAAATGGAGGAGTATAATATAGAGCCTCGTCACACGTATAATATGGATGAGAAGGGCTTCCTTATAGGAGTGATTGGAAGAAGCAAAAGGATCTTTAGCAAAGCTATGTGGGACCGCGGGAAGTGAAATTAGCCCTCTAAGATGGTAATAGAGAGTGGATGACTATTCTAGCTTGCGTCTGCGCTGATGGAACTGCGTTGCTACTAGGGCTACTATTTGCAGCTGCTAATAACGCTCTCTAATTGGCCTGGGTAGAGGATATTGAGGCTGGGAAGCATGAGGTATTCGTTACTATATCTTCTAATGGATGGACCAACAATGATATAGGCCTTGCGTGGCTCGAGCAGGTCTTTGATTGGTATACAAAAGCGAAAGCTTGTCGATCCTACTGACTACTGATTGTGGATGGCTATGGGTCCTACGTAACGAGAGAGTTTATTGACTACTGTGACCACAATTGGATTCTCCTTATGATATTCCCCCTCACAGTACCTACACGCTGCAGCCCCTTGATGTAGTACTCTTTAAGCCTCTCTTATTAGCCTACTTAAAAGCCTTCACTACTTATCTCTACGAGGCCTAGGGGCTACTCTTAGTAAAGAAAGGAGACTTCTTCCCTCTCTTCTGGGAAGCCTGGACTATCTCCTTTAAGAAGAAAACGATTCTAAAGTCCTTTGAGGCCACTGGTATATGGCCCTGTAACGCTGAGGTTATCCTTTAGAAATATAGGCCATCAACTCCAGTGGAGCAGGATTTGAGAGAGAGCAGTACCTCTGTACTTAGCGGTAAGGATTGGCTTAAAATTGAGACCCTTGTGCGTAATACTGTGAGGGAGGAGGGGCAGTAGGGAGGTGTAGAAGCTGAAGCGTTCTCTCCACCATATCTCTGTTCAAAATGATATTCTCTACGCTGAGGTACAAGGCTTGACAAAGGCCCTACAAGTTAAGAAGAAGTAGTAGAAGAAGAGCAAGCCTCTAGACCTGTAATAACGCAGGGAGTACTATGGTGGTGCAGTTTTCTGGTCCCTGAGGAAGCTGAGGGAGGCTAGAGTACGCGAGAGCGTTGTAGATAAGGAGAAAGAGAAAGTAGAATTCGAAAAAGCGCGTAAGAAGGCAGAAATAACCTTAGCTAAGCTACGTAACCTGCAGGAGAAGAAAGAGAGAGAAAGGTTGAGTTAAGAAAAGGGAGGAAAAGGAGAGGGTTGCGGCGGAGAAATAGGCTGAGCAACAATGGAGGATTTAGGAGAAGAAAACTTTGAAAAGGCTATACAAACTTCCTAAAAGGGAAAGAGGAAGGCCTTAAAGCCTGCTGCAGCGCTAAAACAGAAAAAAAGCAACGTGTGGTGGTTGCTGAGGGTAGGGGGATAGGGGTGATGAAATGGGGCGTGATCCAGCACCCACAACAACAACGCGCCGTGGCCGCAATATCAAACTTCTAGCGAAATTCCAGTAGTACATCTTTTTCGCAGCAATTTATATAGTAATTGAATGAATTATTAGAATATTCTAGCTATTGTGGATAGCTTAGTAACGAGGTGTTGTAAACTGCGTGATTTGGTTGGGGTGCGCCATTTGCCGAACCGCGCCAAGTGCTGAACCAACATGTTACAGGAATCACAAGCGTCTCTCCAGAATTTACATCCGCAAGGTCTTTGGTTCTATGGTTGTTTTAAAGGTGGCAGTTCCTCTGCCTTTAAGCATTCTTTCATAATTGCAACTTAGCTTGGCTTCTTTGCGATTTTCCAATTCCATTCAAGAATAATACTGGGAAAGTTCTGGAGGGATTCCAGGCATGGCAATCTCTGCCACCCTCAGGTGACCATCAACCGTCGTTCTCGGTCCGATAAGGTAACCGCACCCATCAGCGCTAATCCATCCCAGTATGAAAAACTTCCCACCTGCACGGTCATGAACCCACATTGCTGCAACCTCGCTGGGTATGTAACATGGAGAAGATGCGTCGGTCTGGGGATGCATGCGGGATCCCCCAATCTCTTCAACCGAGGCGAAAGATTTAATATGATGGGCAAATTTGTATAAGGGTAAGCTTGCTGCTTCTATCACTTGCATCTCCCTGCGTGTCCTCCCACGGTGTCGGGTACCAGGTTCGACATTCGGTTGGCATTCGGAAGGGCAGTGAAAAGCCAACAACATGGAAGCTACTATGCGCAATGCTTCTGTCACGTCGGCGCAGATTCGCACTGAAGTCGCGTACAAAAACAGATGGCGGACTCTGCTTCACAACCCAAAGCTCCTCGCAATCGCCTTCTTCGCTTCGTAAAGGGCCCCAGCCTCTCGCTCGCCATACAAGCTAACATTGCTTAGTTTTGGAGGTTTTGAGTATGGCTACCAGCAAGGTGTTCTCGGCCAATCCCTCGTCATGACCCGTTTTATCGATAACTTCCCATCCGTCGTCAACTCCTCCTCTGCAACTGGATGGTTGACTTCCATCCTCCAACTCGGAGGTATTCTCGGTTCGCTGTCAGCTGGTGTGCTTGGTGAGATTTTCTCGCGCAAATACACCATGTTTAGCGCCTGTATCTGGGTAGTCCTCGGGTCGTATCTCTATATCGGTGCCGGCCACAACAAGCCTGCGCTACTGTACGCCGGGAGGTTTTTCACTGGGTTGGGCGTGGGCACTTTCTCTGGTGTCGGACCCCTGTATAATGCTGAGATCGCGGCGCCGGAGCTGCGAGGCTTAATTGTCTCGTTCTACCAATTCGCGACGATTCTGGGAATCATGTTGTCGTTTTGGATTGGATATGGCTCGTAAGTTGGCTATTGTCTCGTAGATGACATTTTCTCACCGCCGACAGGAACTATATCGGCGGCATCGGTGAGGGCCAACTCAATCTTGCGTGGCAACTTCCTTCCATCATCCAAGGCATCCCGGCCGCCATGCTTGCTTGTGGTATATGGTGGCTCCCATTTTCTCCACGTTGGCTGGTCAAGAAAGGCCGTGACGAGGAAGCTTTGTCGACGCTTGCTTACCTCCGTAAACTCCCCATCGAGCACGAGCTCATCCAAGTGGAATACAAAGAAATCAAGGCCGAAGCCCTCTTCGAGCAGCGCAATTTTGAGAGGCACTTTCCGAATTTAGCGGCAAAGGAAGCTGGTAGTGTCTGGGCTCGCGAATTCGCGCAGTACTACCAGATTGTGCGGACTTCGGATAACTTCAAGAGAGTGAGCACCGCGTGGCTTGTCATGTTCTTCCAACAATGGTCGGGTATGTTAGGAATCAGGCCTTGAAGGTTGGAAAACACATGAGTTAATCACCAACAGGTATCGATGCCATCATCTACTATGCGAGTAACGTATTCTTGTCTCTCGGCTTGACTGGCGGCACTCAAGCTCTCCTCGCAACAGGCGTCACAGGCGTAGTCTTCTTCGTCAGCACGCTGCCGGCCATGGCTATCATCGACAAGGTCGGCCGCAAGCCCATGCTGGTCGTCGGCTCAATCGTCATGTTCATCTCCATGGTCATCGCCGGCGTGATGGTTGCCAAGTTCCGACACGACTGGGTCGCGCATTCTGCAGAGGGCTGGATTGTCGTTGCCTTCATCTGGATCTACGTCGGCGCTTTCGGAGCGACCTGGGGCCCTGTGTCATGGACTCTTGTGTCAGAAATCTTCCCTCTGTCTATACGGGCCAAGGGTGCTTCGATCGGCGCATCGAGCAATTGGGTAAGCACGCATACTCCCACTTACCTCATATGTGTGTTGACAAGGAACAGCTCAATAACTTCGCCGTCGCTTTCTTCGTTCCTCCGATGCTCGAGAATTGGGCGTGGGGCACATATATCTTCTTCGCCGGGTTCCTTGCCGTTGGTATTATCTGGGTCATTTTCGTACTTCCTGAGACGAAGGGCGCAACGCTGGAAGAAATGGACCGTGTGTTTGGGAGCCGGACTGGTGCTGAGGACGCCATCATGCTCGCTGAGGCTCGGCGCGAGATTGGGCTGAGCATGGGGCTTGAGCAAGATTCGATTGAGGCGATGAAGCACGCCGACCAGGTTCATGAGAAGGGTCATGAGCGTGTTGAGCAGGTCTAAGTGACGTGGAAATTGCGTGGGACCTCACTGTAGAGTTGCTATGCCTTTTTGTGGTTCAGCTTAGAGCTCTATCTCTGAGCAAAGAACATGGTCTAGCTTGAGAATACGTGAAGTTTCATTTCGCCAACCAAGCTGGTGAACCTTACCAATGCCTCTTTCAACTTATCCAAAGCAACTATAGTAGAGGGAGGGAAATGACCCAAAAGCAAGTGTGTATAAGTGTCAGAAGTAGTTGATTTCACGAGTCCAATCATGTACGAAATCGCAGTCAAGGCAAGAGCGAGCGCAATCGCTTATTCGCAAACGTGCTCTTTCGACAGAGATTGAAGACGAAAAGGAAATCATGAAGAGGAAGTCATATGTGCTTGGAATTTGTCTTCATTTTACGTACTACGATCAAATTAGAAGGACTGTGTAAAATCTGTCTAGCCAAGATCATCAATCGCGTTCGAGTTCAAGTACTCCAAGCGATATCAAATACAATGCCTCCACCCCATGCATAGCTAGGTAATCCTTACCTACGTACAGTAGCAGCACCCGTACTTAACTCCATAGAAATGCATCATACGAAAACGTGTGTAAGACTAATCTCTACATAGGTAATAAGCGCTGCACCTGCATATACCAGACCCCCTGATTTTCACCAACCACGGTTCCGTCTTCCGCATGTAACAGTCGAGGCATACCACCCATGCAAGAAAAAAGACAACTCCCTAAGATAAGGATAAACCAAAAGTATCAAAAACATGCCACGCGTCCGACAAGCTACAACTACTCTTCATCTTCGTGAATAAGTCCTCGTAATACCCGGACTTCCTGGCCGAAGACCTACAAAGGGTACCTCAGCCTGCCTATACTCATTCCATCCAAAGTGGAGCGAAAACCATTGGACGCGCTTCTAGCACGCGGGCGTCACAACCCACTAGATACCATACACCAATATCAAGATGAAAAACTCGCCTCCTCCCTACAAAACACCTCCCAAAGATCATCGACTCCCCACACTAGCCAGACCAGCAAAGAATGAGACGTCACACAACCCAAATCCGGCTCTCAACGCACTCGCCAAGACACATGCACGCTGCCGACAACAGAAGCCGTTTTTCAGGCTCACCCAGCAACCTACAAGGTAGGTAGGTAGCAAGTCGAGCAAAAAATAGAATGAATGCACGGATATCGAAATCTACGAGAGAACGTACGTACCACCACGTTCAGGAATCGTGAACGTCAGTAACCGAGTCATTGGGTATTCAAGAGCGTTCTTGGGCAAGCGAGGTCATTTCGGTGCTCCCGAGTACGCGGCATACCGTACCGCATCTGAAACCGATAGACATACATACATACCTGCCTACCGTACCGCCATCGTCTACAATCAACCAGGAAGCATGTAGCCGTCTGATACTCAACCCCTTAGCAGGGGGTCCACCCCTTGCAAAGATCACACCTTGGCGTGTGACCTATGCAAGCTGCAGCGCTAGAGACCCGTACTTCCCAGTAACTGCAGTGTAAGCACGCCGCTTATCATAACAAGAGGACTTTGTACCAAGTCCTTCCCGATATCAATGCACAAAGCGATTCCTCGTCCAGGGAAAGATAGCGCAAACAAGTCATGCCTGTGCCTTGTGCAGCAAGCTGCTATGTGCCAGTATGTATGTGGACATGGGTGTACCCGTCCCTTCACCATTCATTATAGCGTGGATGTAAGATAAGCGAGCCACTGCTAGCGGTTTCCGTCACGAGTTGCAGGAACGATCGCGGCACCGTTCAGTGCGTTGGGACCGGCAAAAGTCTTTCCCATGCGGCTGCAACAACTAAGAATCCTTCCCACACAGAAGT
Source organism: Laburnicola sp. JP_R_19 (assembly GCA_031010545.1). Taxonomy (NCBI): domain Eukaryota; kingdom Fungi; phylum Ascomycota; class Dothideomycetes; order Pleosporales; family Didymosphaeriaceae; genus Laburnicola; species Laburnicola sp. JP_R_19. Next base: position 292,098 of record VOIT01000126.1, on the reverse strand, counting down.
GTCAAGGGGGTGCTGCCAAAAGTTGGCCGTACACGGCTTAAAAAGCGAACACGATCCCGAGCGGTCGTCACAAACAGTAGTGGCGCCCGAACGGGGCCGGATAAAGGTACGCGACTAGGAAAGTCTGCAACAGCGTAGGGGTGGTGAGTCAGTGCGAACGAGCATCAAGACGGAGTGTCAATAAGCGCACCCGTCGTTAGCTGCCTGCCTTGATACAGTCTAGTCCTCAACAAGTGATTAGGCCACTTCAAAGTTCGTGATGACTCTGACGAGGAAACGTAGCACGCGCCAAAAGGGCGTACGGAGTAGTGCGGGACAGAGTTGAAGACGACACACACCGTAAGAGTCGTGATGTGTCTATATGCTTTCTCGCGTTTGAAGCGAGTATCTATGCTGGCGTGCCGATATCGTACATGCTCTAGACGGGTGTGCGAAAAGCACGGGTATCAAGAAAAGAAATCGAAACGAAGACAAAGGAAAGGTCTATATGCCCAGAACCCGACATGCTGGAATACCAACGCGGAATGCGTGCAAAACAGAAATTAAATGTGTGACGTAAAGAGAAGTTGTTGTTCGTGCTGGTGGTGTTGCGAGTCTGCACCGCGGTACTGTTGCGTATGCAGACTTGATTGCTGGTGCGGAAACCCCCTGTTCATGTGCACCGGACTTGGGATATGGAATTCAGGAGTCATGCCGGCAGGTATCATCTGTTGGTCTGGCTGCGACGTTGGTCGTGCACCTGGGGTCCCGTGCCTGCTTAAGCGGCTACCGATTCTCTGCAATGGTTTGGAGATCATCTGTCCAAGGGAGGGGCGTTCGTAGTATGGAGACTCTTCGATTTGCGGAGCCGCATCAAAGTAGCTGGGATAGCACCAGCCTAATGGATTCGTTGACTTGGCGTCCACAAAGCCATGGGTTTGCGCCTGTTCGGTATCAATCAGAGGAGGCTGTGATTGAGCTTGAGGTGGCGGTTGCGCTCCAGGATTAGGTATTTGTAAATCAGGTAAAGGTTGCTGAGACATGCCTAAATAGTTATCTGCGGTGTCGATGTCCATATAGCTTATTCGACGCGAACTCGTATCGGGATCAGGACTATCGTCGAAGGGTGACGAGCCGCACTCGAAATTAGCAGCATTGGGCGAGGCGTGACTTGCTTGAAGCAACGCAGCATTGACTGCAGCAAGTCGACTTCGCGAAATTGAAGTGTTCGGGTTGCCTATCAGAATATTCATGCGTTGTTCGCGGGACAACTTGTCCACATTGGGAACTGAGTCTCTGCTGGGTACGACAAATCCTGGTGGTGGTTGCTGTTCGCTCGGATCACAAGAAATATCAGACCGTAAGCTTAATGCAGTTATCAAAACTTCCTCTCGACTAGGCCTCAGGTCACAGCACTGGAGCTTCTGCCGTAATATTCGAGTGTTGTCCGGGCACCAGCTGATCTGAGAACGACTTCCTCGTAGTCGCTCATTCAGACAAGCGATTATTTCCTTCCATGTATCGTGAAGCGCCTCCTGGCGAATAAGGTTACGGATGACGTTCGAGTATTTCCATTGCTCAAAAGTCGACCCGTTCTTCATGTGCTTGGCAACATGATCGCACCGGTCGTCCCATCCAATGCTGACTTCCTTGCATTTATCGAACCCACAGCCAAACACTCTCCTTGGCAATAACTGGATACCTATATCCGTTAATGACGGTAAAGGTCGCCCCGAATGATAACGTTGGTGATGCTTCACGAAGTCCTTTTGGCGGTCGAAAATCCGGTTGCAGCCATTCACTAGGCATGGCCAGTCCTCTCCAGTTTCATGCATCCTCATTTCATGTTTCTTCCAATCCGATTTAGCCTTGAACGTTTTCAAGGTTTTGGCTTCGGCGCAATACGTGCAAAACATGAAGGAATCACCCGATAGACTCGCTCCCCTGTCCGTCTGAAATGACGCGATGCTCATGTCTTCGTCTGTGGGCGTAAACGATTCCTGCTTCGTATCTACTGGGCTGCCCATGTCGGATGTTGGCGTGAGTACTGAAGGTACAGGAGGCCGCGTCGGATCTAGAGCAGGCCGTGTAGGGTCTAAGGATGCTGGATAAGAACGCGGTTCGGTCCGCCTGGACGTCGCTCGAGAGCGCGAGGATATGGATGAAGACGATGAGGCCACCGAAGGAGCTACACTGGATAGGGTGGATGTCGAGTGGTTGGATGCGATGGACATACGCGAGTGGTATGAACTAGTTGTAGAGGTGCGAAACGATGCTGCTGCGGATGAGCGAAATGATGAGCCTGTCGAGGCGCTGGTCGATATCGAAGAGGCCGTGTGCGAAGATGCGACTGAGCTGCGTCCTACAATGGTAAGCTACTTCACGCGCGTGGTCGACAAGCTGGACGTACGGCTCTCCATGGCCTGTTGGAACATCCTCTGGATCAGGTCGGGGCGATGTCTCGCCAACAGGGCCTCGATGTGTCGCATGGACTCCTCGGGGATATCTAGGTTGTCATCCATGTTGGCGAGCGCGACGATGATGGTCTACCGATGGGTGTATACGGGAGCGATGGAGCTTGACATTCCTTGCAAAGGTTGCCTGGATGTGCCAGCCGGCTCGGGGCTACTAAAAAGTGAATCAAAGAGTACAACAAGGCCTACAGAAAGGCTGAAGTGGCATGCGCGCGCCGTGGCGGGAAATAGGGGTGAAGGAGTGGATGAACGGGTTTCCGGTAGAGGCTATAGGCTCCTGTTGGTGCGACCAGGCTGTTATATCACATCATCAGGGCACAGCGGGGGGCGCGGGATGGTAATCTTCTAGAAAGGCCGTAGAAGAAGCTAAATTGCGTGGTGTTCGCATGCCAGCTCGAGCCCCGGCATCAAAAGGCCGGACCCTGGTCTGAACCCAAGTCTGGGGCAAGGCTGAGGATTTTAACAGCGTGCCGAGTCCTAGCGCGATTGATACTCACAGGGTCTGGCGACAGGCACGCAGCGGCGCTCGAAGCTAGAGTACGCGGACGCGTTCGATACGATGGACAAGGTGACTGCGCTCACGTCTTCCAAGCAGAGAGCGAGCTGGCGACAAGTGCAGAGGTGAAAAGAAGGCGGAAATGGGGCTCGAGGCGGCCACGGGGCACTGGCCGCCGGGCCTGGGAGGGTGGAACGGCGACGCACCTATCACAGCCGCGCACCTGCGCACTTGCGGCAGAATGTCCACCCTGGCCCCTGAAGGCTGTCGGTGGTTCTCGTGTGCTGAAAGGTGATCATCGTCGGAGCACAGTCCAGCATAAGGGACGTCCGAGAGCCTCGGCATCGCGCCGTTCAGCCACCGACCGAGGATGGTCCAGAGTGTCTCCGTTCCAGTCGGGTGCGAGGCCACAATGCTGGGGACCATGTGCAAAGGACGTGATGCGTGCGGCCTGCGAGCCTCGAGGCCTGGGGTGGCGGCATGGACGCTGCTGACGCGCACAGTCCTCGCGGACAGGCACCTCTGGAGAGCAGGATGAAGCGCGTCGCCAACGCAGTTTGCAAGGTTTGATGGGCGTGGCTCGTATCCTGAGGCGACGTGTGTGAGAAGCCAGGCGCTACCGCCCGCAAGCTGCAAGGGTTGGTGTACGCGCGCTATACTGTACATGGGTTGATGGAGATGCCGCTAGCAGTAGGTAGTGGGCAGTGCGCAGCAGTGTGCAGCAGTGTGCAGCAGTGTGCAGCAGTGAGCAGCATGAGCAGCAGTGAGCAGCAGTGAGCACGTCGAGTGCTGTGTGGGCACTGAGCGGCAAGAAAGGAGCTGGCTCTCGAGGCAATGGCGGCGGTGGCAGGTTGCCTGAGATTCACCATGGACGCCACAAAAGCCGTCTAACGCATGAGGAAGCTCTCGGGTGGTGACAGCGGCCCGCTCGAACGCGCCATCTGGGCGCTCCAATAATGCCATCAGTGCGTCCGGCGCTTTGAGAGGATCGTTGGTCCCTGCTCGGTGCTGGGAGCCCTGGAGCCTTTGGAAGCAACGTAGCTGCCTCTACAAGCTTCCTTTGTACCCAGCGTGCGGGAAGTCTTGGTTCTTGCTAAGGTTCCTTTACATAAGGCGTTACCTCTAGCTACATTAACCAAACTATAAATGTGGGTTGTATACTGTATTGCTAGCTGTCTAGGCCGCACGAATCATTCCATGGGGGTGGGAAAGCCCTGGACCTGGGGCCGGGGCCCCGGGCATGGACGTGGCACGTGACCGTGTTTCCGACGCGTCTGCGCTTGTGCGGGACGCGACGCGCTAACCCGTTCCTTGGCGCGTCGGCTTGTCGGCTTCTCCGCGCTTGTTGTGCGCCTACACTGTCCAGCCCGGGTGGGCACCACCCCACCTGACGTCGGAGGACTCCAGCAGGCATTCACGAAATCGCTTTCACCTGTTTTGTTTTTGGACCTTTCACTACCGCACACGCTCGCCATGTCGCCTTCACACAGCCATGGCATCGCCCAAGCTGATCTGGACATCGAGACGGTGGATCTCACTCTCTCCCCCTCCCCCTCCCCCTCCCCCGAACCACAACCTCAACCACGCCGTCGCCCAATGCAGCAGACGAAACTCCCTACACACTTCAAGAAAAAGCAGACAGCGACACCGCACAGCATGAGTTCGCGCCCGCAGGCTGCCGACCCCGGCGCTCCCCCGCCTTCGATTCCCACCGATCATCTCCGCCATATCATCGACAGTTGCGATGCCAAGAAAGTGTCGGAACTTCTACTCGACCTCTGCAAGTCCTCCCCCGCGCTGTCTGGGGCGGTTGCGCGCGGCCTAGCTCCCCATTCCACCTGGGCCAAGGCGACCATCAAGGACTACCAAAAGAGAGCCGGACTATCGCACATCAAGACGGATCCAGAGCGCTCGTCGAGGCCGTCAATCGAGAGCACCCATCGGATGCCGTCCTCCACTCCGCGCCTGAAGCTTGAGATCAAGAACGAAGCAGACACCTTCTCAACCGGATCAGACAGCCCAAGTAGCCCGGACCATGTAGAGTTGCTTTGGGATCGACCCGTCCGCTCATCCAACAACTCGCGTGCCAACTTCGCCGGCCCTTCCTCGACGCCTCATCGTACCAATACGCTCCTCAAGATTCCAAACCGAACCCCTACGCTTAGTCCCGCGCCACCGAACTTTGGACAGTCGAAACAGTCGAAGCAGCCTGTCCGCGTCAAATCAGAACCGAATTTCGATAGGCCCATTTGTCGGAACTGTCATCAACGATTCGACAGAGGAACGCCGTGCCGTTACCACCCCATGCGCAAGATGATCGATCCTGACACAAGACTCCCGGTTTACAAGTGCTGCAAAAAACCTCTGGTTTCAGAAGGATGTGTAACAGGTAGGCACATTGCCGTCGCTCCTAGAGACGATAGGTACAGCTCAAAGAAGCCTAGACTTGGGTAGTTGGGATTAGCGCGAGTTGTGTAACTAGACACATGCAGCGCGTCGACCAGGGCGACGTCTTGGCGTACTGGCTTGGTAACGAGGACGTAAGGGAGGAGCGAGTTGAAGACACGTCGGAGAAGCCGATTTTTCCTCGGCAATTGGTTACGTTGGGTATCCTGGGGCGTGGAAGGAGCGTGGGCGGTTCATTTTGGCTTCGCGAGCGAGCATTACGGACGAGTAGCATTTGGGAATGAGCATGCATCGAGCAGCCTTGTAGCATACTAATGAGGTAGATTCTGATTTGGACTATGTGAGAAGATTGTCCCAAACATGCGTCACAAAACGTGGCATTCGCGATTGAAGCATGACCACAGGGATGAGGAAAGGCATGGCGCGCACTTAGATTTATCGGACTAGGCGACCCCTTCATGGCTATCTTGACACTGGTCATACCGTTTGCTGCCTGAGTGCTTACTTGCCCAGTTCCTATCGGCTCTTGTCCATTCTGATCTCGGTCGTACCTTTTTCAGTTGTATTGAACTTCACGCCCGCACCTGCCTCACCTGGTCAGCTGCCACCTCAAATCCCCCTCGCCCTTCTCCAAAAATCGCAGATACACTGAGGCTTTGCAATACATCCTGGAAGGTTATACACGATAGGTACTCGGGTAAGTACAACGGACGCGTGCTTGCACAGGGCGTAAACATACTAATCGAGCGCGTTATCCAGCTCTGTGTTCACTCTCGCCTGATTCTCAACGCGCACACAGTGTGCGACCCTGTCCCTGTCTCTCTTACTTTACTCCCACCAGCATCCAACCGACGCGTAACCCTAATCCTCCCCGAGCTTCACTTTCCACCAACCTTCGAGCACACCAACTCGACCAACATGAGGATCACTTACATCCTATCATTCAGTCTCGCAGCCATCGCCACAGTGCTCGCAGCCCCGGCAGCTCAAGGCCTTGCTCTACCAAAAACCACGCACCAGCAAGCCACCTACTACTTGACCGTGACCTCAAAGTAAGCCAGCCGCACGCCTTGCCTCTTTCTCTCTCTCTCTCTCTCTCACACACACACACACTATCTCACTCGCTCCTGCCTAGCTAACCGCGCCCGCAGAGAAGGGCGCCTCTTCCACGACCGGCCCATCGTCCCACTCCCAGCCGCCACACTCGACGGCACTCACCCCCTTTCCCTCCCCCCGCCCTCGGCACCGAGAACTTCACCATCCATCCTCCGACCCAACCCGTGCTCTTCACCCTCGTCCACACGCCATGCAACGCATACGCTCTGCGTGTCCAACCCGACGACGCATGGATCTCGCAATACGAGGTAAAAGGCAAGGACGTCATCGCGATGGGGATGATACATGCGCCGTCTGAAACGACGCCGGGGCAAGCGGACTGTCCGCCGCAGGTGACTTGCTCGTGGGGAGACTGGGACATTGGAGGTGGGGGTGAGGGTGATGTGTTGAACCCGAAGGGCAAGCCGGGGGAGTGGGATGCGGTTAAGACTCTTGAGGGGAGGGGATGGCGCGTTGTGTGGAAAGAAGGGGACCATTTCCATCATCCTGTTTTGGTTACGCTGAAGGCGTGGCAGGGTGAAGCGTGTCAGAAAGAAAACGAAGCGGACTGGCGACGCGGATGAGATGGCGGAGATAGCTAGCCAGCCAATCCGCAAATGTCTCCATCTTCTTTCATGTGTGGCGTTAAATTAAATCTACCTAGGGGCATCTCCATAAAATAATTCGTGTCTGATGCTAAGATGCTGCCAAAGGTAAAAGAGCTGCCTTTCCTTTATATGTGGTGTTAATTTAATCTACCTAGGGGTAGGACGACAAAGGCTTTCATCTCAAATAACATGACAAAAAAAAAGGAAGAGCCCCCTGCTTAGTAAACAAAAAGAGCGTAAAAAGGTGAGTCCTCTTTCATAAAGTCCCAACTCATCCATGCCCGTAAAGGATCCATGCCCGTAAAAGAAAATGGTCTCGTAGAAAGACCGGCGAATAGAGAACAGAACATTCGAACCATAAGAAAAAACATCCATCCCATCAAAGGCGACACGAGGGAAAAAACAGAAAACCAAACCCAGTCAACCCACACCGCCCTCCATCAAGCCTCCTCCCTATTAGGCGGCGCCGCCCCCTCCTGCGCCGTCTTCTCCGTAACCTTCTCCCCCTTCCCCTTCCCCCACGCAGCGACCCGAAAAGCCCAATACGTCCCCACAGCCACCGCAACATCAACCGCAACATACGCCCAAACAATCCCAAAATTACGCCACCTCTCTCCATAAAAGATATTCGAAGCGGCTAAAAACTGATCCGAGCTACGAAGCGGACAATACCGACAGTCGGTCGAACCCTGCGGATTCTGCAGCACCCCCGGCGCCGTCTGCAGGTAGTCAGCGAGGTACTGCCCGCACGTTTGGCCGGCGGGCGGATCAAAGCGCGACGTTTCCGTCGGCGTGCACGAGATGGGGCGGCCGTGGAGGAGCGTGGACGTCATGCCGCCGATCCAGTACGTGAAGGGGGAAACGCGGTACATGAAGATCCAGAATTGGGGGAGGGCATCGGGGGGTTGGAGGACGCCGTTGAAGAGGATGCTCATGAGGGTGAGGAGGGTGACGATGCCGGAGGCGGTTTGGGCGTCGGGGAGCGCGGCGATGGTCATTTGCGCGAAGGAGCTGGCGTAGATGAGGAGCTGGGTTGTGAAGAGGAGGATGAGCGCTTGGCGGGTGGGGCTTTGGGTCGTGCCGACTACGGGGTAGTAGAAGCAGGCCCAAATGAGGATGCCGGTTAGGATTTGGTATGGGATTTCGACGACGATGTTGGCGATTAGGAAGGCTTTCCAGGAATAGGCTTTGCTTGGGCGTTCGCGGACTTCGTAGAGCTCTCGTCGTGTGATGAAGAGCGGTTGGATCTGTGATTTTTAGTACGTGCGCTGCCGTGTGGCTGGGGTCGGAAATTTACTTGTTGCACGAGGGTAGTGAAGATGGTGGTAAGCATGAAAGCAGAAAATAGAATCATTTGCATACCAGCCTGAGAAGAATCAGGCTGGAAAAAGCTAAACCCGATGAACAAGCCCGCGGCGATTCCGAGACCGAATTTGGCGAAGATGTAACTGGGCATGCGCCAATACTGCTGGAAGACGCGGTAAGTGACTTCGACCAGTTGGTGTCCAAAGGGCATAGCGAATTCCGACTTTGCAGTGGGATCGTCTGAGCCAGCAACCTCCTCATGCTTCGTCTCTTCGTGGATGCGGTCAATATCCTCCTCGACTATGGTACGCATGGCGCTCTTTTGCCAAACGTCGTGCCAATCTTCTCCTTGATCATTCTTCCCAGCGTTGACAATTTCGAGCATGTACTCGGCGGGATTTTCCTCATCTCCGCATTTGCGGGCACCGCTGCCCTCGAAGTAATCAAGAAGCTTGCGAGAATTCAGGCCGACTTCGCCAAAGTATACAGTTCTGCCTCCTCGAGCTAAGAAAAGTAAACGATCGAACTCCTGGAACAGAATAGCCGAAGGCTGATGGATAGTGCACAAGACAGCTTGGCCTGCGCTGGCAATCTTGCGGAGGAAAGCGCAGATGGCCCAAGAGCTCTGCGTTGAAGTTAGTGAGATGACCTCTCCAAATATATTGCATGAGCTTACCTGACTGTCGAGACCACTGGTTGGTTCGTCGAGGAAAAGTAAAAGTTTTGGCTTGGCTGCCAGCTCGACGCCAATGGTCAACAGCTTGCGCTGCTCCACATTAAGCCCCTCACCGGGTACTCCAACGACTGCATTGGCAAAGTCCTCCATATTGAGCATCTTGATAACATCCTCCACATAGCCGTACTTCTCCTGCTTGCTAACAGTCTTTGGTTGGCGCAGCATGGCGCTAAACCGAAGACTTTCACGAACAGTAGCAGTTTCAAGGTGAAGATCTGTATGCGGTTAGACTAAAGACATAGGGAATGTATTCGAAATACTGACCTTGCTGTTGGACATAGCCGGTTGAGCGCTGGAAACTCGCGTCTAGAGGCTTTCCGTTGACAAACATGTTCCCCGTAACCACGCCTATGGTAGTGCGTTGTGCGAGAACATCCAACAGAGTTGTCTTTCCAGCCCCACTTACACCCATGAGCGCAGTGAGGGTACCTGGCTTTACGAAGCCCGACACGTTGTCAAGCAAGCGGCGTTCTCCACCCTTGATTTGGATATCGTATGTTACATCGCGCCATGTGAAGATATCTTTTTGAGGCTCCACAGCGTTGAGATCCGACTCACCAGCAGCTGTGTTGGCATCCGCCGCGCCGCCTTTCTCTACATCGGCTTGTAATCCCTTACCACCACCTTGCATGTAAGCTGGAACATGACCTCGCTGAAACACTAGCACTTCCGCAGTACTGGAGGTGGAAGAGTTCAGTTCCACTGCAGCGAAGTAGATGAACATGAGAAGAAGAGGAACCCGAGAAGAATACCGAAGTTCCGCCACACATGGAGTATGAATATTGGTAATTTGTCTCGATGAATGCGTCTCCGCTCACTGTGGACTGGCCGGCGATGGCTCCAATGGCATTACAGACCCAGGTTGCTTGGAGAGGTGTGTACGCCGGATGATCTCCGCGCAGGAAATTGGCGACCGTGGAACTCGTTGGCAATCAATATCTCGAATGCGTAGAAGATCGGGTTAATCCATCTAATCCAGCCAAACCAGGGATGCATACTCGGAACAGGAATAACAAATCCGTACTGCTACAAGTCAGTGAGCTATTCAGATATTGCGATTATTACCACACTTACTAGACAACAAGTGCAAGAACCAATACTCCCGCAAGAGCCATTGCTTTTGAAATGTTTTGGTAACAGCGGCGAGCGTCCGAAAGACTGCTGACATGACAAATGTTGAGATGTAAGTGATGAGAAAGTAGAGGAAAAACTGTGCTGCCTCGCGTCGCAGTCCAGACATGAAATAGAGGATGATGTTGAAGAAGACAGCCTGTACAAATTTGACCGGTATATCGGCTACGATGCCAGCCATGGCTTCGGCGAAGGGGTGATAGAATGCATAGCTAGCATGTTTTTCAACAATGGGTCGTTGTGCATAGAGACTGTTAATCTCAGCAATGGCTGTAAGAGCATTAAAAAGGATCGCAAGGAAGAGAACGGAGCCTTTCGAAAAGAAGCTGACTGTCGTATCTGGGGTTCCAAAGAAGATGGAGCCGACAATCAACGCCATGATAACGTTGAGAGCAGCCTGCGTAGCCGTCGCTGAGATGTCGCCCCATATGCGTTGGTAGGCGCGGACAGTGCATAACTTAACCTGCATTGGGATGCTGATCAAGATGGGAGATGCGGGTCGGACGCGCTTCGCCTGCTTGAAGTTCTTCTGCTGGCGGAGCTGCGCAACGCTCTGGCCCTCTTCTTCTATCGGATACTCTCTCTCGTGCTCTTCGATCTCTGCTTGAAGTTGCTCATATTCGGGAGACTCTCGCCAAAAGCGTTCGAAGTCCTCGGGCGTCCTAGGGACCTTGTTCTCCATCCCGTCTCGTGCTTTGCGCTCCTGCGGGTTCGTCACGCTGGTGAGGAAATCTCCTGTGGTCTGGCGCGGCGGGCAGTACCAGCCTTGCCGCTCGAAGAACGACTTGGCGGCATCAGCAGGCCCAAAGTATATTTGTCTGCCCTCATAAAGTATAGTTGCTTTGTCGAAGACGTCATAAATACTTTGACTAGCCTGATAGATGGCGACGGCAGCCGCGTTATCACCAAAATCCGAAGCGAGGCGCAGGGTGTTGATGAACTTGAATGCCGTGGCTGGAGGGAGTCAGTAAGGTGTAACGACCCGTGAGAGAACATACCAGAATCGAGACCTCGTGTGCTGTTATCCCAAGCGGCAAAGGGCGAGCCAGCCAGCATCATCTCTGCTATACTGACTCGCTTGCGTTCTCCTCCCGAGACGCCGCGAACAAAGTCGTTACCCACTTTTGTATTGTAGGTGTGACTCAGCCCAACAACTGCCATGACCACGCGTGCAACGAGCTTCACGAATTCTCCACGAGACATATCTTGCGCTCGTACTGTTGGTGTGCGTGTAGCGGCTGCGAATTCGAGTGTCTGGCCGACTGTGAGATGGGAAAAGTGTTTGTCGACCTCCTGATTATAAATAGTCTCCCCTTTGAACTCCTTCATCATCTGTCTTTGGGGTATGCCGTTGTAGTGTACAACCGACTCCTTGCCCATCTCAAGCCCGTGCAGCTCACCGCACATGGTCTTCAGAAGCGTGCTGCACCCTGAGCCGGGCCGGCCAAGCACAATGAGCAATTCGCCGCTCTCCACTATGCCATCGAAGTTGTGTAGAATGTGCTTGTGCTGCTTCTTGCTACCACTCAACCAGTCTTGGACCAGGAAGCTATTACCGACCGTCTTCTGTTGTTGCAGTGCTTCAGCCTTGCCGTGCACGTTCAGGTCCTTGTATACAATCCCAACCTGCATCCTGGAGTGGCCAACCTCCTCGAGTTGGTTCCTGAACATTTTGAGAAACTTTGGCAGCTGGAAGGATTCGCTCGCGGGATCGACCGAAGGGTCGCCAGGGGCAGCCATGGTCGATTGCCGCCGCGAGAGGGTCGTATAAAGCTCCGCGAGCTCGTTTCGGTTCGTATCGTCGATAGTCCCTTGAGTTTTCCGCCGTGTCAGGGTTGTTGGCGTGAGATCTGACTCGTTTGAAGGGCCATCGTACTTTCTTGGTGTCCTGAGTGGCACAAAATCGTCAACAGAAGATTCGCTGCTTGACTTCGGCGATGCTAGTGACGGCTTCTCGCCTGTCGTCGCAGGCTCGTAGTTTCTTTCGTAATTGGACAGATGACTATAAGGTGCATATGTTTCGCGTCTTGAGGCCGTGCGGACAATGCCCTCTTCGTTCGGATGTGAATTGTCCATGGCGAACAATGAGTAGATGGTTGCAGCAACGCGAAAGTGCCTGGCCGCAAATTTGAGAACATAGTGTTTTATGTACCAAAACCAATTATGCTGTCATGCATGTCACACTACAGAGGCCACTATGTTTTAGTCCATCGATTCGGCCAGGTAGCGGACGAGCAGGCGCGCTGACATGTGCCCGGAAACAGAACCCTGTCTTTTGCGATCGAGGTAGATCCGTCCCATCCGATTGGCGATATAGTTTTTTCGCCTATCTAGGGCTGGCAGAGCTGAACATAAACTTCGTGCCTGGACCCAGCTCCCCCCACTCAGTGGTCTCATCGTCCCACTCGGACGGTCGTGGGCTATTTTTTTCGTCCATCGGCTTCGTTTGAGAGGCCGGGAGCCCGGAAGGACGAACGGCGGTCTGCGCGCAAGCAGCTTTTAATATTGCTAACGGCTCCCCTCACCGGCAAAGTATAAGAGTCGCATGTGATGGAAGTATAGTTGTGGTACTTGAACTTTGGTTCGGCGCCTTGTGAGTCACATATCGCGGCCCCTTCAACGACAAAAACATGTTGGTTGTAACGCTTACACTACACGGCCTGCATGCCAGATTTTCAGTTCTTGTGCGCGTACGTACGCAGAATGTGTCCAACGCGCACTTCGTACGCCTCTTCTTTGATCATCTTTTTAGTAGTCTTACTTGTTTTCCTTTGCAGTGTCATTCCGTGCGCCAAGAAGCATGCGAAGCTCGTCTTTGACTTATATCATGACTTCGAAATGCGTACGAAAAAACAGGGCTCTCAGTCTTGTTAATGTTGGCCCTATTGATAGCGACATATAAGACCACGATGGGTGTAGTACTGCGAATAACACGGGAGCCAAAGGAAATAGCTGACCGGGCGCCAGCGAACGACGCCGCAACAATATTACACTGCTGTGATATTCGCCAGTTGTATGGCGATGGTACTCTAACTCTTGAAATGCATGGCCGCTATTCGTGTCGTGGCCCGGCCCATGTCCCATTGCCAAACAACGTTCCCGCCGCCGTGTAGTCCAATGCTCGGCCACCCTTAACAAAACCGAACCGAATGTACTCATTCAGCTGCAGGTCCACTGCCCTCTTCCATTCAAAAGTTTTGGCATCCTCGGCACCCTCGTTGAAGAATACGCGACCCCTCTCCACATCGTTGACCAGTACACTGAATCCGTCAACAGTTGGGGGTGGCGCCGCCAGCCAGAAGATGGCCGTCAGACTTCCAGCCGTGCTAGAGATAACTGGTTCAAGTATTTGCGGTACCGCGGACTCAAACTTTCCATCTGCTCGAAGCGCATCCGTCGTCTGGAGTATAGAGTCAAAATCCCAGCGTGTAATTCCGTTGATGAAGAGACCGAGCAATATGCCTTGATAAATCAACGATGGTCGATTCTGTAGACCCGTACCAGGTAATAGCAGGAGAGCCAGAATGTAATGGTGAATGCGCAGCGATACCCCCGGGACCGTTAGGCACACCAGTATGCCTAGTATGAATAACCCATACAAGGCCAAGTACCGCGGAAGCCGTCCCTCGAGCCAGAAATAATAGATCTGGCTGGCGATTATTACAACTAGTATGATCAGGATCATTGCCAGAGCGAGTTTGGCACCCGGCTGCTGTTCAAGATCATGGGCGGTAAGGCGTGAAAGGGGGATCCAATCAAATGTATAATTCGCCAAGGCACCGAAGAAGAAGCCTCCCAGCCAGAACACAGTCTTCTCCACCTGCGCTGTCAAGCCCGACAAAGTGCGTTTGACAGTAGTGTGGTAGATAATGACGGCGCAGAACAACGCAGGAAGCAATCGTTTGGCGAACATCGATATATGGTCTGGAAGGACAGTGATATTATGGTAGGAGGCCGAAGGGGGGTCGGAGGCGAAGGCCACATGTGCAAATATAATGATGAAGATTGGAAAGAAGACAGCGGGCGAAGTCGCAAAGACTGAAAGCAGGACGGTGAAGAATACGTTCAAATAAAGTAACGTTTGTCGGGGGTCGGATGGACAACGAAAGCTCGGATCTGGCGACACTGCGAAAGCCAAAGGGAAATAAGAGTCGAACGGAATAGAATCAATGCCATGCCTATTCTGGCTGGAGAAATGGTCATGGCGGCCCAAAAGTGTGATGCGTCCACAGCCGCCATTGCTGTCGTCGATGACACCAGCGTGGAGCGCAGAGCCGCATAAGAAGCTGTCGCCACGATATGTTTCGTGGCCAACTACCAAAGGACGATAGTTTACGTCCAAAGGTCCAACGGCATGCGGATTAAGTAACTGAACGCTGCCGCATTTCGCTGGGCACCGGAAAGCAAAGGAGCTATTGTCGAATGGATGACAGTCGACACCATCAATACCGCAGCCATTCTTCGGTCTCCAAAGGGTATCCACGCAGTCAAGATTAATCACTGCTGTGCCCGTACCGTCCGTGATAGGAAGTTGAGACCTTAAGGAGATGATGAAAGCGATAAACCAGAGTGCTAAAATGGCACCAAGGAGGGCCATCTGTCTATGGCGTCCACGGACACGACGGTTGAGTAAAGCTGGTAGTGACTGCTGAGCTGAAGGATAAAACGGTCGAATAGTCTGAATCTTTGGCGGACTGGGCCCGCTTAGCCGGCCCCAAAAGCCTGATTTCTGTCGTTGCGCAAAGCCAGCGTGCGCTGCACTATTGTCTTCGAAATCGAACTCTTCTCTCTGTAAAAGCTGAGCCTCTTCGTTGGTGTACAGTTCACCCGTGGTTAGCGCGTCGTCTTGCTCCGCCAGATCCGCATGTCGTGCAACAAGAACCATTAGCGAATACTGATGCAGTCATCGATCTATGTACAAAAAGAGGGTGGGAGATAGAATAAAGCAATATGTAATTCGATGAATGAAACGAGAGGCTGGAAAAGTCAGACGGGGATGGGGCGGCCAAGAGCCGGTGGCCCGAGCGCCTTCGGGCCAAACCCAAAATAACTCCTTTGAGTCGATCCACCAACACCCCCCGTTTTCCATCCCAGCAATCGTTTGACCATCTCTATCGCAATGATGTTTGTTTCTGAAAGCCGATACTGACGTCTCAAGGCTTGAAGGTGTGTGCGCGAGGCTGTGCACTAGTAGGGGAAGAAATTCACTTTGAAGACATCCTAACGTACTTCACATGATTGTGACCCACACGGGATTGTAAGCTAGTTGTGCCAAGAGAACACTAAACTATCTTATTTAATATTAGAAATAGCTGTATTACTACTTAAAAATGTATACTAAGTAGAGATATCTAATTTAGATACTTTTTTTTTAACTTATGTATATATTTATAAGTTATACTTAGTCTTCTTATAGCTTCTATAGCACTATTAATAGGTGCTACTACCTTAACTATAACTACTATCTTCCACCTCTAACTAATAATCTTTTGTACTACTACTTTTCTTAGCTAGTAGTACTTCTACCTAACTAAAGTCTAGTATAACTTAACGTACTTTGCACTCGAGTCGGACACTCCATCGAGTCGGACACTTTGCCAAGACCCCACCAAAACGTACTATCAGCAATAGTATAACGCGATGCCTCAACCACACAACGAACCACTGGCGTTAAAAGAAGCGCGTATACAGCTTGCGATCTAGGCTATTGAACGAGACGCGACGCTCTCTCAGCGACGCGCTGCAGCTATCTACAACGTCTCTCGAAGTACACTTAGCGACCGACGCGCTGGAAAGACGTTTAGACGCGACTGCGCACCCAACAAAATGAGACTTACTATAAGAGAGGAGCAGGCGATTGTAGAGCATATACTCGACCTAGACGCGCGAGGATTTCCGCCTCGGCTCGATGCTATAAAAGATATGGCTGATTCTTTACTGGCTGCACGCCACTACGAGCCAGTTGGCCAGAGGTGGCCTTATGACTTTGTTAAGCGCCAGCTAGAGCTTAAAGTCAAGTTCAATCGAAAGTACGACTACAAGAGAGCTCTCCAGGAGGATCCTAAGGTGATACAACACTGGTTCCAGCTTGTGGAGAACATGAAGGCCAAATATAGTATCCTGGACGAGGACACCTACAATTTTGATGAAGCAGGCTTTATAATGGGCATGATATTGACTGGAGCAGTAGTCACAGGCTCTGAGCGTCGAGGACGGCCAAAGCAGGTGCAGCAGGGCAATAGGGAGTGGACAACAGTCATCTAAGGCATTAACGCGATGGGTTGGTGGATCCCACCCTTCATTATCTTTGGGGGCAAGCACCACCTCTCCGCCTGGTATAAGGAGAAGGATCTACCTCATGATTGGGTTATTGCAGTCTCTGAGAACGGCTGGACGACAAATGAGCTTGGTCTGCAATGGCTGAAGCACTTTGATGAGCATACAAAGAGGCGTACTACTAGTGGAGCACGTTTGCTTATTATTGATGGCCACGAAAGTCACAACTTGCTCGAATTCTAGGATTACTGCAAGAAGAGCAATATTGTTACTCTCTGTATGCCCTCGCATTCGTCGCACCTCTTGCAGCCACTTGATGTGGGCTGTTTCGCGCCTTTAAAAAAGGCGTATGGGCGCCAAGCTGAGGATTTGATGCGCAACCACATCACGCACATCACTAAAATCGAGTTCCTGCCTTGCTTTATTGCTGCTTTCAAGGCTTCGTTTACTAAAAGTAATATCAAAGGAGGCTTTCGAGGTGCTGGCCTAGTGCCCCACAACCTAGAAGCTGTGATATCGCAGCTTGACGTCCGCCTGCGTACGCCTCCACTTTGTACTATTCGCGATAGTACATGGGAGTCGCAAACTCCGCGAAATAGTACAGAACTTAGGTCGCAATCGACGCTGGTTAAGCAGAGGATTCAAAGGCATGTGGATAGTTCCCCAACTTATATGGTTGAGGCGGTGGAAAAGCTCGTCAAAGGCGCCGAGCTGATGGGGCATTCTTTGGTGTTGATGACCAAACGCAACGCCGAACTTCAAGCTGCCAATGAGGCCGCCACACGACGTAAATCATATAAAAGAAAGCGATTGCAGCAAGAAGGAGTCCTTACAGTTGAAGAGGGCCAGCGACTGGCTACTCTAAAGGACTTTGGGGTGCGTAGTGATGGCAAGAAGGCAAAGAAGAGGGTGCGCACTGATGGAGGCGAATCCGCTCAACGGCGCTGTGGACGCTGCGGCAAGCCTGGGCACAATAAAAAAACCTGTAGGCAGCTTATAGAAGTAGATTCTGAATAGTTTAGCCTATTTAGACTATTGAAAATAGTTCATGTTGACTCTATACTATCGTGAATAGTACAGAACTTGGTGGGGTCTTGGCAAAGTGTCCGACTCGATGGAGTGTCCGACTCGAGTGCAAAGTACGTTACTACTTATTTAAAACTGCTTTTATTTCTATAATTTGCGCTTTTTATAGGTAGTATTCTAAGCTTAAAGCTTATAATTTTCTTAAAAAGTAAGTGTAAGTTAATGCGCTATAATCTTATAACCTTTAACTAAGCTTTTAAATATATTAAATAGTTAAATTTGTAAACTTAAACGCGGATTAGTAAACTTATTAAGAACTAAAGTGAATTAGTTTTTAATTTTAGTAATATTTTATAGTGTTTTTAACATCTAAGTAGCTTTAGAAAGAGGTTATTCTAGTAGGGTCTTTACCCTAATATTAAGCTTCTCTAGTACCGCCTCTAGATTAAAAGGTATTAATCTAGTACTTCTAAACCCTTTTTTAATCTAGCTTAATATAATTAACGCGTTAAACGCGTTAATAAATATAGGAAGAAACTTAGTTTTAGTAATATAGTTAATATAGATATAGACTAGGTTAGTAATTTAAAAGAAGTATACTATTTTTAAAGATAAAAAATAACTTATATCTAAGGGCTATAAAAGATAAAATAAGTATAATAGTATGTATAAAGTAATAATTTTATATTTTAAGTAATATTACTTAAATATAGCTAAGTTATAGCTTTTATAGCTATCTAAAATAAGAAGCTAATATATATCTTTAACACGTCCCTTTATAAACGCGTTAAAGTACTATAACTATATAAGACTAAGCTTATTATTTATTTAGCTATTTTAAAAGACTACTATTTTCTATTAATATAGTAGGTTTACCTTCTAGTACTAGAAACTTAGGTGTGTCTTGCCCTAGAAGATAATAAATACTAGAATAGATTTACTTATTCTACTAACGTCTCTAATAATTAATACCTACTCTTATTTACCTTCTTAAACCTGCTTTAGCTTCTACTATTGCTTATATTTAATAATAACTCTTAAAGAGCTTAAAATAACGTCTATTATAAAGCTAGTCTTATTAAAGTTTTATATATTCTTATTTAGTATACTATGCTTTGTCTTTATATTTATTACTAATATAAACTAAGCTAAAATTACGTTATAGTTTTTGGAAAGGGCTTATTAGTAGTTATACTTTTAATTAAAATACACTTTAAGTTTAGGGCGGCGCTTAATAAAAGTTATAGGCTAGTTATAGCTAACACTCTTCTTACCCTAAGCTACGTAAAAAAATTAGCTATATTTTAAATATAGTAGTAGATAGGGGGGTGTTTATATTTATTAAGCTTAAGAACCTTATTAATAATTATCTACTCTTCTACTAAAGTAACGTTTATTACTATAGGTCTCTAATTATATTACAATTACTATCTATTATATCTTTATTAAAGGGTTAATTAATTAATGTAATAAGTGCGTGCAGCCTCTTGTATAGACTTAAAATTACATTATTTAATAGCGCAGATAGCAAGAATAATATTTAATTTTTTTAAAATAGTTTTCTAGCGTTAGTATTAAGGTATTGTAGGTTTAGATAAAAGTTAGTGTTCTCTTAGCACAACTGGCTTATAATCCTGTGTGAGTCACAATTATGTGAAGTACGTTATATGATTTTTGCTACTCGAACAAGCTCGCGAAAACATGAAACAGTCAGTTAATGTCACTCTGCCAATGCGTCTAAAACTGCCACAAATTCTTTTGTCGACTGCAAGGAAAGCAAGCTCTTCCACTAATTCTCTAGAGACATTACACCCTGGGCGTGCATTTCTTGCAGAGAAGTGAACTATTCCCGACAAGAACCCAGTTGGCATCGAAATCAAATAAAGATGTACATCCCACACAGCGAAAGCAACCAAGGTGCCAAAAGTTCCCAGCTTGGGGACTGTTAGCTTCAGGTCCTAGCCGGGCAAAGTACACAAGATACTCACCTATTTCCACAGCCATGCCTTCTACCACATCTTCACAAAACTTGCAAGGGTCATCAATTTCCAACATAAGTTCCGCTTCAATATCTTGGCTGATGTCGGTGGAGACAGGATAGGGATCTGCACCCTCAAGAAGAGCAGCCGTGCGATGAACAAGCTCGCGAGCCACGGCAACTTGGGCACTCAGCGGAGCTATATTCGATATCGAGGGCCCTGTGTCTCCCATGTGAGCATGCAACTTTTCCTGAGAAGCAAGTTGCTGGCCCTCGTTCTGTATATCGCTGGCGATGGCCTGTACAAAGTGCAACTTGAACTTCGGCAGCTTTATCATCTCCGTGGCGGGGTTATCTGCAGCCATATCTGATTCCTGCCTTCGGGGTTCAATCACTGGAGCTGGTCGCGCGCCTCTTCCTCCGATGGTTCTTTGTGCTTGTGTCCATATTGCCGTGACCTTGCGCCTCAGTGATTCTTTAGGTTCGCCGAAAGAACGGTAGGGCCCAGGGGCCGCAATATCCTCAGGGTACAATGGAAGTGCGATTACAGAGATTTCGGATACGTCGGCAAGAGAAACACCGGAAAATATGGACCACGTCTGTGTCCGAACGGCAGAGCTGAACAACGACTGGTCACAATCGCCCCGTGTTGCCATGCGATACACACGTGATGATTGAAGATCCTCGTCAAAGGCGAATCGGACTTGTACTGCGGTCATCACCGAATCTCTGTTGTTCTCTGGCGCGCGGGCTGTCGTGATCGTCGCGTCATCGGCTTCTGAGATGAAGCTTTGGTCTTCGAATTTTCTCGTCATGATGCTTCGCACGTCGAAGCTTTCCTTGAAGTTTCGAAGGAGGTTAGACATCTGCGGATCGCCCATTACAACTTGGTCTATGTTATTGTTCAAGTGTATGTGGTAATGCTTCGCGTCTTTGTCGGAGGTGCTGTAGTCTAGTGAGCCAAGGTCCCAGTTTCACTGTATTACCGCAGCGCAGTCAACTCACCACTGTACGATGTTGAGCATTAATGATATGGTGCTTTTGTGCCTCTGTAGGCGTTCCACGAACGTGGCACAGTTTCCCTCTGCCCGGGCCCATTTCAGTCGAAGTTTGAAAGGAAGTTTTTGGCCTTGAAGCGTGGTGAACGGCGCAATCGCTGTCTCCAGCTCAGATACAGTCGACTTCGACTCTGTCAGCGAGACGATGAGGTGGTCCACTTGTATCAACACAGTGCGGTGCGCTGGTGCAGAGGCGAGGTTATCAAGCAGTTTCTGAAGAGACTCGAGGGCTGCGCGAAACTCGCGAACTTCGCAGTGGAGCGCTGTCAGAACTTGCGGGGCATCTTTAACTGCAGAAATCGTGCCATGCAACCAAGTCCCAATTTTGGCAGTCATCCCCAAGATCGCAATGATCGACGATGCCACACTCAGCGGATCCATTCGGTGGACTAGGAAGTGAGAGATAAGGTAATGACTAGAGAAGTTTGTTAGGAGGGAAACTTGCTTCCCAGCTTCGGGGGGCTGCACTTATCGAGGCTTAGCGACCACTGTTGCACGTTGCTCAACCCCTCTTTAGAATCAGCTGATATCAGCCTTACACAATGTCATACAGCGGTTGTGCAGCTAGACCTTTATTTACCGTTGGTGCTTTTCTCACGAGTAAAGTCATCGCTCACCACAAGTACCACCATCACCACCACTTAACATGATACAGCCAATAGAACAATTAACATACAAGAGATAAAGCTGACTCATAAACAGGTACTCCTTTGTCATTTAAGAACGATAATTCTACCCCAAAACAAACCCCACAAGATCTTTTGGGTACAGCTAACATTCATCCGTTTGATCTTTCATATCATTTCATAGTCAACTCAGTCTATCTCTCCCCACCACCCTCAACAACGCAAGCATCACTTCTCTAAAAACTCATTAAAAAAATTGATCATTGCATTATATATCCATTCAATCATGAAATCATACCCAACTCCCCCGCTCAGGACCCAATCTTACTCTGCAAAAATAATGGCGCCTCCTCCGCCGCCTCATCCTGGTAGGTGCTATGCGCCGGCAACACAATCAACGTCCCCTCACAAACCAAGTCCCCATCCGCACAATACACCTGCAAATTCTCCTGCGGATACCCCGGAATGCCCCCATTATTCTGCTTATTCCGCGTATAGCCAAACAGCACCACGCCCTTGATCTGATTCATGACCGTTGCGGAGACCGAGGGGATTGCGCCTGCGAGGAGGGCTGCCCCTTGGCTACGCGTAACGTGTCAGTGGGATTGAGGATTAGTGGAGGGGAGAGTAAAGTACCTGTAACCGCCTGCTACGACGGCGGATTGGGGGCACTTTGTGTTTGCGAGGCGGAAGAGGCGGGCGCCTTCGGCGATGGCGGCGGCGGTGGTCCCTTGCGGTAGGAGGTTGTCGAAGAGGCCGGCTTTGTAGTTGCCGCCGATGCCTTGGACCCAGATGTTCGAGGCGCCGTAGTGGGTTTCCAGGGCGTCGGCTAGGATGGGTCCTGGTTGGGAGCCCTGGGCGGGGGTGTTAGAATTGGGCAACTCACGTACAGTGAAGCAGTGGCGGTGGATATTTGCGTTTTTCTAGGTTTGGTGACGATTTTTCGGCCCTGTTTCTTTCTGTCTCTCTCTCTCTCTCTCTCTACATAACTTATACTATCTCTTTCTGGCATGAAAAAACCAACGTACCATATTCCCCGCCTGCGTCGACCCCCTCGCCCATATCAAAATAGCCTTCGGACACGCCGAAGAACTCCCATCTTCAAGTTCATTCCTCGTAGTCGCATCCGCAGTAGCAGCAGCTATCTGCGGCGGCACAGAGTTTGCATCTTCCGCCACCAGGGCGGCCTCAAGTTCGCTCGTGGTAGGTTCATCGCGGATTTGCAACGGCAGTGCGGCCGCAACAGCCACCAACGCCGTGAGCGAAATTGCGAACCTCATCTTGAGATAGATCGAAGAGGGCACGAAACAGATATATGTCTATGACCAAATAAATGGGAGACACCAAGGGGGCTGCGAGGAGGAAGACGAGGGGACTTGACGCGCAAGCAAGCCGTAACAACGCCCAACCCACGAACAATCACTCTTCTTAAATACCCATCTCCCCACCCCCAATCCGTCCCCTCCTCCGTCCTTGGTCTTCTCCCCCGCAATCCTCGCCCACGTGTATCTCCCCCACCCTCTCATCCGACCTCACAAACTCCACCATTTATGCGCCGGCCCTACCAAGGTAGGCAAGCAAAGCACCTCATCGCAAGTGCACAGCCAGCATCCCACCACTCACGGCCACGCGAGTCTACAGCACGGCTCACATGGTCGATGCGCCACGCTCCACGTGCCGGGTGGCTGCAGACGGCTACGCGGACGCAGACCGGGAACCGGGTCTACCTCCGATGGGTGTTGTGCCCGACGCGACGACCAGTGCCAAAGCGAGCAGTGGCCCGAAAATTTTCGCGGGGAAGACTGTAAAAGGGGTCTGGGGAGAAGCGCAGGGCTAGCGCGAGGGCCGCCGCTTTGGGCAGGTCCGTGTAGTTTGTATAGACGTCGCCGTGCTTGGGGCGCAGGTATGTGACTCGAACGAACATCTTTGCCCGTTCCGACGTGCCGCTTTTTGGGAGATGGACTCGATGGAGACACGTATACGGTTTCCTTACGGAGACGTGCGTGCCGCGTGCAGCCGTGCGTGGCGGCATTTTCGAATGGATGTGGTAGGAGTGTTGATGATCTGCGGTTGATGAGGCTCGGACGGGATGGGGGATGGGTCTAGTCCTGGCCGAGAATTCCCCAAGGTTCCGTTGTACCGTAGATGCCCATCCGCATGGGATAGTCGGCTCTTCGCATCGAAATCCATCACACCGCTTTTATTTTCTTCTTCACCTGGATCAACAGAATATACGAACAATACCCGAACACCGAATGCATGCCGAACACCGACTGCATGCGCCCACACTCTGTCCAGCCGACCCTCCCGGTTGAAGCCCCAGTTTCCTATCCATGCTAGCGCAGCCGACGCCCATCATCCAAAAGTGTAAAGATCGCCATTGTTCCAAGCGCAAGGTTAAGCAAGAACCCCCCCGGCATGAATATCGAATCAATAGTGCCTGGCAATAAGCCTTAAAAACAAGGCATCCACGTAACGCACCTGCATCACATTACCGTCCCTCTCGGTGAAAATAGCCAAAAGGAAAAAACACACATATCACATTACCGCCCTCTAAGGCGCCAAGCTATCTAGCTTCTATCAAGTGGACCTCTTATTAAACTTCTTCACCCATCTCGCATCACGCGCCTCGAGCTCTACAGCACTCCGCTTCCGCTTCGTCGAGATATCCGCCGCAGTGATGTTGCCGCAATCCGGCGTCTTCAAGTGCTGTGCGAACTTGTCCACGGCCCAGATCAGCACTCCGTTCGACCATCCAAAACCCTCCACCACCTCGTACTCTCCACCGCCACCGGCCGCGTTGATGGCGGCATCCGAGTATTTCTCGAACATGGTACCGTTCCCTTCCGCGTCCTCGAGTTGCGGGTAGTCGGGCGTAGAACCGCCAGTGACGCGCCACGTGCAGAAGGCAGAGTCGACGTAGCGCTGCGCAAGGCGAAGCGCGAGGTCCTGCGTCCATATATAGTCCTCAGTTGTCTGCTTGTTCTCCGTGGCAAAGTTGAGCGGCGTGTTGAGGAGGCCTTGCATGAGAATGTGCATGAGTGGCGGCCAAACATTGGGCTCGTCCCACTGCTGGCCTGTTTGGATGTTAGACGAGGCGATCGCTCCCGGTCTGTCGTCGAGCAACTCTTCGATGCGAGCGTAGACGCGACGCAGGGCGGACGGGTCGTTCTTGATCGACTTGGGTGCGGCTCCCGTCCAGAACGGGTAGAATTGCGCCAAGTGGAAAAAGACTTGCTGGCCAGCTGGCGCACCCGGACTATCGTCACGGACAGTCGTATTGTCCGCGATGATGTAGACGTTCTTCGCGCCAGATGTCATGTTGTAGTCAAAGTAACTGTAGTGCTCCGCATCCCAGAGCAGCGCAGTCATCGCCTCGCTGCGCTCTGCAGCTTGATTCGCCCATGCAGCAGCTGCCGTGTAGTTGCCCTGCTGACGATGGAAGTCTGCGATGGCAACCTCGTTGGAATACAAGATCGAATTGAGATCCACGGGAAGAATGTTGACAGTGTTCAAGGATCGCAGAGGGAAGAAGGTCTCCGAGACACTATCAGACGGGTTGGCGATCCAGCGTGCAGAGTAGTCCCATCCACTCTCAGCACCAGAGGCCAAGTTGGCATATAGCTGAGCCTTTTGTTCTTCGGTAAGGGCCCTCGAAGCATTGAAGATCTCGCCTTCCTCGTTGTAATAAGACGCATTGTTTGCGGTCACGTAGTCTTCGTAGAAAGATTCCGGTCGCGGCTGGGTGTTCGAAACAGTATAGTGGTTCTGTGACCGTTAGTGAATGTGTCTTAGTTGGCCGCGACGTCGACTTACAAGACTGTAGTTCCTGCCAGCGCGCTCGAGAGTCACGGTGCGGTTGTTGATCCAGAAGTTGTGCTCTTTCTCCAGTAATGGTAGTGCACGCTCTAGAATGGTGTAATCCTGCGTGTATTCTACGTAAATGCGCACCATCTGGGTAAGTAGAGGAGGCTGTGATCGATTGAGATAGTAGCGGCGAGCACCGTTCGGAACGAAACCAATCGTCTCCACCAGGTCCAGAAAGTTCTCGATGATGTTCTGGGCGATTTGCGTAAACGAACCCTTGGTCCGCAAAAGGCCCTCGATAATCCAGAACGAATCCCAGTAATATGGCTCGCGGAAGCGACCTCCCGCGACAACAAAGGTTCTGTTGATGGGAATGAACGAGTTGACGCATTCGCTGCAGTTGCTGGGCCCGGCATAGCGCCTAGTCAGGTCAGGCCAGATGTCAATGACTTGACTTGTGAAGTTGGCAATAGCAGAGCAGTTGACATTGCCCAAGAAGTCTGGCTGTGTCTCCAATTGGTCGTTTGGGACCTCTTCGAGCTCACTACCCGCCTCCCCAAAATACGTCGTCAAGAAAGCATTCAGCGCGGTGTTGTTCTGAATTGGCTTCTCGAGCTGGTTGAAGGCCTCAATGACTTCATTGAGGGGTCGAATCGTGGGTCTGTTTCCACGTGCTGTGGTAAGCGGTTGCCGTACGTTCCAATGGCTTGCCTACTCACAGGTCCACGAAGGTCTTGGAGTCGGCAAACGGCCGCGCGAGCTCAATCTCGCGCAGGATGGCTCCGTAGCAGTAGATTGGCGAGTCGCAGGGCGCAATTACAGATCCATTCTCATACAGTGCAGTTGCCAGCGGCGCAATGGCAAGCAAGGCCGCGGCATTGGTAGCTCTGGAGACTCTCATGACGACGTTCAGCCGGAGAGGAGTTGAGGGTACTGCGCGCAGGCCCTGGCCACGCGAGCCGTTGCGCTTATAAACGGGCCATCAGCACAAAGAAACCGGGATACGGAATGCGGCGGGACCAGGTATCGTCAACGGGCGCACGTAGTTGGCTGTGAGGACGAGCCATTGGCACGCGGGGCCGCTGACTTGGCATTGCTGGATGAATGATGGTGCCTGAAATACGAAAAAGCGCCTTGTGCACGGTTGTGGGACGGTGAGCAATGGCGTCACTGGTGGGCAAAAAGTGAAAGATGGGGGTTGGTGTTGGGTTGGCCATCATAGCTCCGAAGGAGTGCAGCTTTCCCCGCATCGTGTGAGCTTCCCTTTGCGGCCTAGCGTCTCGGCATTCCTTACCTCCGCGTGGGACCTTCGGAGTTGTGTCACTCACGCGAGAGTGGGTCTCCTCCCCTCGAGGGTCCTCCTCGTGGTTACGCATCCAGGTACGGGCCCCATCCCTGCGAACAGCAGACCACAGTTCTCCAAGTCCATCGAATCAATCATCACAATCGCCAGCCACCTGATGTCGGCGTATGCACCTATCGTAGCCATGGAGGACATTCACAATCAAGCTCAAAGCGTTTCTGAACAGTTAATCACATGTATTCTTAGCAAAGGGAAGTATACAGCAATCAGGGGACTGTGAAGATTATACGCCCCCCATCTTCATGCGTGATTGCCACCCTCGCAATGGCCCCAGAGATGTCTTCTCCTTCTGCCGCCGGGCCATAAGTCAATACTGTTCCATCGCGATCAATGATCTGGCAAGTCACCGGGACCTCGTTGAGTATATAACCTGAATCCTCTGCATTACGGCTCTCGGCGTCCGAATCGACATCCTCCCAATCATCCTCCGGGTCGTGGCTCTCAGTACTCGGATTGGTCTCCTCCGAATCACCCTCCTCATGGTGGCTCTCGGCACTCCGATTAGTATTCTCCGAATCGTCCTCCTCATGGTGACTCTCGGCACTCCGATTATCATCATCCGAATCACCCTCCTCATGGTGACTCTCGGCATCCTCCGAATCATCCACTTCGTGATGACTCTCGACATCCGAATTGGCATCTTCCAAATCATCACCCGCGAGATAACTCCCGACACCGGAATCGGGGTGATCTCCTCGGCGGAGTGCCAGCATGACGCCGTCCCATTCCAGCCCAACGTTCTTCCAAGCATTGTTTGAGCATAAAAGGCTGGTCCACCACTGCACTGCGTCCTCCTCCCAGCCATTGTGAAGACCGAAGTATGGATGGCTCGGACCGCAGTTCTCGTAGTACCAGTAGGTTGCTACCAGCCTAGTCATGCTCGGCAAATCAGTAACACAGAAATACGAGTGAGGAAAGCCTGGGGCCTGCAGCTCACTGCGACAATAAGGGCACGTAACGTGCCAGACCCCGACATCCGGGATCTGCTCGGCCCAGGTCTGTAAGCAGGCAGCACACGCCTTGTGACCGCAAGTCCGTGTGCGCAGTAAGAAATTGGGGCTCTTCGGAGCATCCTTACAGATGTCACAGGGCTCTGGCACTTTGGTCCGGACCGGAATTCCGATATCGTGGGCATGGATAGACCTGAATGTCAACATTCCCGGGACGTCGCTAATTTCTACGGTACCATTCAGTATGTCGCCTTCAGAAGGGTTTCCGAATACCACCCGGGTCGAAAGCATACCAGCTGTGAATACAACGCGAGTCGGCCAGCACATGGCTGTGTCATCGTCTAGATGAGACTCACTATCTGCCCGGTATGGTACCAGCACTCCAGGCCAGCGTGGCTTGCCCTCCTGGCACAGAGAACAGTCGCATCTATTTTCGTGTACGGTTCGGCGGTACGCAATGAAGCCTTCCACGTCGACCAGCCTACGCACATTGTCAACAAACCGATGCATGCACACTAACTTCGCGAAAAGCCAATCAGCCTCGTCTTCCGCGCTGAAAGTCCTCGCGAACACCTCTTTCAGAAGACGAACTAGTCTCCCCATCGCAGCCACCAGCTGGTCCACGTCGACAACTTGCTCAGCTGCCGGTAGCCGGTCCAAGTACGACTTGAGCTGGCTCTTGACGTGGAACGATCCGACCATGTCGACGCCCTCCTCGCGAGATTCCATGGCGTGACGAACACATTGTTCGATCTTCGAGACGACAAGGCCTACTATGCTACCGGCTAAGAAGACGTTGGCACTCGAATTGGGGATTTTGACCAACTTTTCCATACAAGATACCACGATGGGTTCCGTGGTAGGTGTCAGTCCCGCATCGCTGACGGAGTAGGCGCGCCGGCGCATGGATGGCCTCGTAGCTCCTCCATCCGAGACGCTGTGCCTGCGCGAGATGTCACGGGGAAGGAATGGAGTGCTCGACATGGGTTGTGTAGTTGTTCAGACTAGACGAGTTGGGATTTTGTCGAGTTGCGTTTGTTAAAATTCCGAAGGGGAGGTAAAATTATATGTGTCAGAATATGTGCGACTCTGCGTTGTCTACGTACAAATTAATCCCTGGTCTATTGGAACGTGATTTCTTCGGTAATAGGTAGTTCGAAAGCGGGTATAGAGATATATATAGTCACAATGTTTATAGAAGAACCCGCCGACCGGCTGTCAACATTGTTGTTGTACGATGGCAACGATTTGTGGAGCCAAATTTGGCTCAAGACAGAGTATTTGATTGATTTTGAAGAATTAGTTACCTTGCATGCAGTCAAAAACTGTAGCGAACAAAGCGCGCAAATGGGCTAGGTTCAATTATGAGATTGGCCTGAGTGCGTTGTGAGTCTTGGGGTGAGACCTTGGAAGCAGCCAACACCAAGCCAATTTACCATGGATGATGCCCTTTCGCCGTGGAAAGACATTGTAAACTGAGTTACATGTAAAGATTCTTTATAATGCTAGAGGAGGAGTAGATGGCATACGGTGATGAGATGAATTGAAATTGCTTCTTCGGCCACATGATAGGCTATCCTAAGGATATCTGCACTGCTATGGTTGTATTTGAGCACATGATCCAGCTGAGCTACTCAGCACGTATCCTAAACTTTGAGAGGTCCAAGACATATGCTCACTAGTCAAAGTTGCTAAGTCTAATGCACGCACCACACGCATCCACGCAATCATGCCAAAATATAATCCCGAAATCCTCTCACCATTACAAGCAGAGCTCCCATCAAACTTTCTCAAAACACTCCACCACCTCCGCATACAACGCCCCATTCCGCATACTCTCATACACCGCACTAACCATACTCCCCATCGTCCGATACTTGATCCGACTCCCCAACCTCGTCCCATCATCCCGCTCCGCCGCCCTAAAATACTCCTGCCCCGCAAACGGAATCTCCAACTCCCGCCTCAGAAAGAGATAACACGTCTTGCTGGCGTTTCCCAAGATGGGCGTCGCGTCTGGGTTAGCGAGGTAGCGAGTGCGCACAGCGGCGTATGTGGCGCATGCTTCGTCGACGCAGTCTGCGTTCCATCGCTGGACGGCTTCGAGAGAGTGCGTGCTTGTGGGGAGGGAGCGCAGGAAGAGAGTTTGTAAGTAGTCGAGGGCGGAGCAGAAGCGGGCGCGGGAGTCAAGGTGCGTGGTGGTATTCATGCGCTCTGAGAGCGTGAGCCACAGATCGTAGGCTATATCCGCGCTGGGATTTTCGCTGGAAGGTGTGGCCGGCTCCATGCAATCGCTCATGCAGCGGCGCGTGAGGAACTTGAATTTTGGAGCGAGCGCGTAGAGGAATTGCATGTGGAGGGCTCGGAGGTCGAGCGCTTGGCAGAGAGCAACTAGGTGGGCGGCTGCTAGTTGGGTGAGGACGTCGACGGCTATGAGGGTGTAGCGGCCGGATATCAGGGAGAGTGAGTTGATGGCTTGGTAGCCCATTTCTGCGAATTGCACGTGTGTGCTGACTGGGTTGGCTAGAAAGCCGAGCTCGGATTGGAGGGAGGCTACGAGGATGTCGATGCCTTTGAAAAGGCCAGATTGACTGGGTTCATCGACGACGAGGTTGGGTGCAAGACCTTTGTTTGTGCCTGGGTTGATGAGCTCGGTGCATTGTGCGAAGAGCATCTGTCCGAGACTTTGACAAGCTTGGCGTGTTTTCTCCATGGCTGAGGCGAGGGACTTCCCCTGGAAGTTCCCACCATGGAGCATCTTGCCTGATGGATCTATCAGCGGTGTATCGGTTGCGGAATTGATCTCGATCGAGACTTGGGAAAACGCAAGCTGGAGGTCTTCAAGACAAGGACCGATCCACTGTGGTGCAGTCCTGATAGCATATTTGTCTGATCGTGCCATGAATTCATCCGATGCTGCGTTCCATACAATCAGTTTCGAGCCTTGCACGAAAGATCGCATGTTCGTCGCGCACTCCATCTGCCCTGGGTGCGGACGTAGTTCTGAAAGCAACGGATGAAAACATGTCTGAAGTGCATAGTGCCTCCGCTGCCATGGCTGTCAGTACCTGTGAAGTCGCGGCAAGACATATTGACTCGTGCAGTGCTAGCGAGGCGATACCTGCTGATGTTGGTGTCCCGACAAATAGAGCCAAGCCCTCCTTTGCACGCACCTCCATCGGTTCGATTTCAGCAAAGCTCAGTGCTTCATCAGCGGGAACTAGTCTGCGACCGCCTTGAATCCGATCACCTATCCAGGCCTGGACGCCGGGCTTACCAGCTAGCACGCTTCCCACATACGATTGCGGGCCAGCGTCACCAACGCCGGATATAGATGCCCGCAATGGCATTCGTGGAACAATATCTAAGTTGAGTAGTTGAGCGAGCTTTTCCAGTAGGACAGGCCGTATCCCAGCGGTTGGATAGGCTAACATGTTTGCTCGAATCAGTAATTGGGCTCGGACCCAAGATTCCGGCATGGAGGTTCCTTCCAACGGGTCGTTAAGAGGTATGGACGAAGAGAAAGTGCGAGTGGCTTGGGATATGTCGAAGTCTGTTTCCCCAGACAATACGCCGAAGTGACAATCGCGAATCATATCTCGCTGCCAGTGTTCAATAGCGGAGACTCGCATAGCGGGAGCAGAGCTGCCCCAGCTTAGCGGCCTATAGGAACCTTTCTCTAGTCAGCGACTGCAGACACGGTTTCACGAACAAACGATCATCAAGGAAAATATAATACCTGACATGGTTTCGCCTTCGCGCAGCTCGCCGTACTTCTTTTCCGTCTCCCTCCGTATCATCTCGGCCGTATCCTCGTTGATCGCTACATCTTGTCCGTACCTGGAGATGCAGTCGTATCAGCGCACTGCAGCAATATCAATCACATGTTTGCGTACCTGGCGCATGCGACGACAGCAGCAATACTAAGGCTGCGCCCATCGACGACAATGCCCTCGTCCTGCGACCGAAGCTTCTCGTGCAGCTCGCGCCAGTGCGAAACAAGCAAGCGGCTGAATTCGCCCGCAGCCATGTCTATGGTATCACAAGGTTGCTTCGGCACGTTCGTTTTCGCTTTCGCGTCCCAGAATGTTGGTGACTGGGCGCGTACGCGCGCCCCCTCAGGGAGGCAACCTAAAAATAAAGCTAAAGGCTCGACGGCGTCGAGCTCACCTCAGCGACTCAAACGGTCCGGTTGCGGAGTCACGAGACTTCACACCCCGGTAAGGACAAGGATGGCCCTAAGAGCCGTCGCACTCTAGAAAGTGGGATGTTCATCGTGACTGCGTGACCGGTCTCCACTTGGTAAAACCTACAAATGTTATGCGAAAAGGCCAATCAACATGCTAAGAAATGCAATGGCAGCATGCACGAATATGCACCGTCCAGAAACAGTTAGGTTCAACTAGCAGATACTGCAAATGGCGCGCCTGGCGAAGTGTCTTCGGGACACAGCTGAATGTGCAATTCTGGAAACCCGTAGCGTACAATGGGGAGACTGAAATCCACATCGGAGAATTTTGCGGTCGAATACATATGGTCGAACAAGTTTTGATTAGTGCAACCGACACCGTGATTAGACAAGGATCATCACATGCTCTTTACAACTTTGCGGCGTCTTTCCCTTTAGGTCTTGGGACAGACGCACCTCTTTTAACCATCTCAATCCACTTCTCCGACAACTCGGTTCTGTCGTTCTTACTCTTCCCCGTTTCAAGAGCAGCCCAAAACTCCTTCTCTTCCTTCCACCTCGTCGATTCCTTCGCCAACCACTCCGATACCTCTCTTCCGACCCGCTCCGGAGTCTCAAAGCAAAGGAAATGCGAGATCTTCTTCAAAACCTTCATCTCGGTTGCGCCTTCCTTCGCTCCGCCGTTACCACCTCTTCCCATACCCGTCAAGTTCATCATCTTTTCCTGTTGTGCCGCTGTATTGATATGCGAGTTCTCTCCGAACAAGTATAGCACTCATGGCCGAAGAAGAGGAAGCGAGTTGAATATGTGCATACTGTCCCCTCGACCGAATGACCCCAACCCCACGGGTTCTTCGAAAGGGAGAAGATCGGGATTGATTAGGCGCTCGCGGGCCCTTGTCTCGCGCGATGAAGTGTCTTCTGGAAGGGCGTGAAAGTTGGAGCGGACGTATGACCAGGCTTCCTGAGCTTTTGGGGTGGTCAAACCGACGCTACCAGTCTCTATATCTTTGAGTCCGTAGACGAGGTAAGCTTCCAAAACACGTGGATCGAACGATGTAAAGAGCGGGTGCTTTCTGAACGAAGCTTCGGCTTTTTCACGCGAGTCCCAGCTCTCGCGCCGCATGGATGAGAACAGGGCGGCATTAGGTCCAGGTGGGTGAGAGTCTAATATGACGGGATCGATGAGGATGATGGAGTGGAAGAGACGCGGATGGATCAACGCCAGATTAGCGCTGGACAAATCGTTAACGTCGAACATTCAACTGCGATTCTGAAAGAGGGGAAGGAGCTTACATATTAGCACAACCCATGCTATGCGCGATACCAACGAATGGCGGCTTCATCCTCTCTCGAAATCGATTCACCATAAGCAGCAGATCTCTCGAATGATCCATCCAGCATGGATCATCACCCAGCACCTCCTTGTTCCTCGCATAGCTCGCATCCTGATGCGCATACTCGGCCATCCATATCGATCTTACTTGGAACCCTTGCGCAGCCTGGAGTATCTCCTCCCACAAGGCCTCGTAGCATTCCTGCCAGCATCAGCGTCGTCAATCGCGCTTCCACGTTGTCGCGTACTTTTGGAAAGCCGTTTCCATGGCTCGCAATGATGGTGATTGCATCGTATGAAAGCTCTGCGTTGTCGCGCGGACGGTACTCCTTGACGGCGAGGAAGAGCTCAGCATCGTCGCGCTTGACGGTGTGCGGGTATTCGCGGATGAGCTGGCACGGCGACCAATGCTCGGTGACGACAAATTTATCGGCCGACATTGAGGTATGCTACCAAGGCGGCCATTTGTCGCTCATCGCTCCCGAAGGTCACTGTTCATAGTGCGGCACAGTACATGTATCATCGCCTCGGCAAGTTCCAGCCCTCCCATTCGCTGACACACCAAACAAACAACGACGACGACGATTGCACCGTCACATTGGGCTCTAAGTGGTTCGAGTAGCCGATTTGGCCCCCATTTAGGTGTTTGATTACAGAACATAAATAGGTAAGCGCTAGGTCGGTGAACAGGTAATCTAAAGAGCTTTTGCCTTGCTGCAGAACCACTGTTTGTTTGCCTTTCAGTGGCTGCGTTTGCTAGAAGCGTCTGGGGCTAGTGGCAGATGCAGTGCTGAATACCATGCTTGGTGTTTGCACACTTTATGTGGTAGCGTCATGCCAACTTCCAAGGTTTCAACCAAAAGGCAATCTTGGGGTCGAAAAGTAGAAGGTAACCCAGCGTGGGCCTTAACGGGCCGGCAATCGCGATAGAGAAAGCATACATGATCACTTGCTGTGCAATATTGAATGAGGACCGCCGTCATCTCTGCCTCTTCAAGGCTCAAGCTTGCATGATTGACGTTGTACGGCCGAACAAACACGTGATAACAATATATTTGCGGCCTCAGCTCTCCGTCCCATCCATTCACCGTCGACTTTGCCACGCCGATGTCACCAGTGACGTCGCGGCCGTGTTCACCAGCCCCAAGACCAACAATGATCGCCGTCGGCCCTCTCAGGGTGCCCTACATCCTTCATCATCGCACCACCGTTGGAACGAATCGCCTTTGTCTGCGTGTCGCAGCAGCAGCCGTCGTAGCAGGCGTGGCTGCAATGGCATTACATCGTGCGCATGTAAAATGTATATGCACAGGCTGCGGTGACGTTCTTTCTGGATGCCTAACGTAGCATCGCCTTCTATCGATTTGTCTCTCTAGCCACCAACTGCGTATTTAACACGCGCGTCCTTCGCACGAAACATTCCTCCAACGAGTCCAACCTAATCTTACCAAACCACCACATCCTCCATCATGTTCGCGTCGACAATTCTCCTCACTGCCTTCGTGGCCCTCACATCCGCCCTGCCCACATCACATCTCGACCAGCGCGCCGGCGGTCCCGCCATAAAACCCATCCCCGACACCTGCACGGTCAGCAACCCATACAAACAATCAGCAGCCGCGCCTTCTGCCTTCCTGCCCGCGCCTTCGACCAAATCAGACGAGCTCTACTCCGCCTACTACCCGTCCTTCACCACAAACACCACGCAAATGGCCCAACAATGTCTGCAGCAATGCTACGGGTACGGCTCTAGTACCGAGTGTGAGAGCGCTTTTTGGGCCGAGAACGTCCAAGTGCCAGCCGGCTATTATGGCAGTCCTGGAGGACAGCTGATGACGGCATGTGTCTTGTACACCAGGAAACTGGTAGAAACGGATTTCGAAGCTGCGCCCGAGGGTCAGGGCGCAGGAGCGTATGCGCGAAATATCGAATGCTAAGAATTTGAACGTCACCGGACGGACGCGATCACGTCAGGCTGTATATATCGAAAAGCTGGGGAGGCACCGGCAGGCATTGCGGAGGCGGATGTTCTTCGGGAGAGAAGGACGGGTGTGGCAGGGTGTCGGGACGGAGGGGTAATGGACCGTGAAAATGATGTGTGAATAGCGGCGCGCCGCAGGTAATGTCTAGATTAACGATTAGCTACGCATTCTTCAATATATTGATATCGACTCTTTGCAAGCTTCGCCATGGTACTTACCTCGCTCCTCGCGTCGGTATCCCAGTCCACCGCACTACCGTTTCGTACTATTGCCATTGTCTAAATGCAGTCGCAAAGGTGCAGCACTCAGTCGCCGCTATGGGACAGCCGTACACCAATATCTCGATAGTAGCTCACAAGCAATGACAACACCACCCAAACGGCGCCCGCCAGCCTTATGAATTCCCCCTTCCCACCACCCAAAATTGCAGGACACGACGCATCACGCATCGAATCTCCGGCTGACGTATCAGCCCCCACTCGGACCTTGATGTCTCACACTCACAACTGCTACCTACCTAGCCTTATGACGCGACACCGAGCGTCCGACCACCCGCCCACCACCGTCGGTCCTCCACCCCTCCCCAATCCCTGGTGCAGCCAGCCAGCTGTAATACTTATTTTTGCATGCCTTGCGGCTCTGCGTTAAGCTTCTGAGGTGGGATACGAGCCACGGGGTTGCCGGGAGGACTCGGGGTACGGACACTGGAAGTCGGTCGCAGTTTAGTCCTCCAGAATGCATTGCAACTGCAACTTCTCAATAATGAGATGAATATGTGTGTGTCGGCAGCACGAAGCGGCTGCACACCACGAGGCTTTGCACAACGACTTCGCACCCTCAATTCTCAGCAGATCGGATTGTTTATTCTGCATCGACGCAGCTGTACATCGTCATGTCCCGCTTCCTGCCAGATTTATTTTTAGACGCACTAACAGGTCCGTGCGCACCTCTGTCAAAACCGCGAAGCGAAAGGAAGAAATTAAGCTTTTCCTCTCCACCAACACACGGCCCGTCGAGCTTCGCGAAGCATCGTCTCGGCTTTTTTTGCCTGTCTGGCTATAGCTAGGAGTCTAGGTAGAGACGGGGAGAGTAAGAATAGGCACCGCGTTTCGCGGTGCTTTTTTGCTTTTTGCGTAGCGAAGCGCAGGGCAAGGCTGCGGGTGTTTCCACCCGAGGCGCGTTGACGTCGTCGATGGTCTATTTATTGTACAGCGGGAAACAGGAGAGGGAGAGACGTGCAAATGAGCATCGAATACGAAGAAGTAATGAGTCGGAGATGGGGCAGTATGTGTGGGACCATGGGTAAGACAACCGAAAGGAACGGGCTTCCATTCCATCTTCCACGCGCCTTCGCTGCATATGGTAAGACCTTCA
The DNA here is from genome assembly GCA_031010545.1 of Laburnicola sp. JP_R_19. NCBI lineage: Eukaryota > Fungi > Ascomycota > Dothideomycetes > Pleosporales > Didymosphaeriaceae > Laburnicola > Laburnicola sp. JP_R_19. The sequence goes on along the minus strand of VOIT01000126.1, from coordinate 255,903 downwards.
CTTCACTTCACAGCCTCGCCAGTCCCTCGCCGCCCCGGAGAGAGACACGCCGTGCATCGCTCCACTCACCGCACTCCCACGCACGGCACCATTTCCCAATCCGGCCGCCTCTCCAAGACAGCACCTCGCGCTCGCTAGATGGAAATTCCAGCCTAGTCGTCAGAGTCCTCACTCCATCTAAACATATCTTGCATGCCTGGCAATTATCGGACAGTATACCGCGGGCCGCACCGTGCTGCGCACTAGCCAGCGTGCGTGGGCGAGTCCACTCCGACTTGTCCACTTTTCCGTACACTTTTCCGTACTTTCGGTCGAGTACGTGGGAATAGCAGCGGAGCGTTTCCAGGCCCCAGCTTTCCTCCTGGGGCACGTACGTCGAGTTTCGTGTACCACAGTGTCAGGCACGCGTGGTGACCAGCCCAGCGTCCAGCGTCCGTGTCAAGACTACCATGTACATGGACAAGACAAACGGTGTAGGCAAAGTCGTGTAACCGACCACACCGGCTTTCGAGCCACATTCAGATGTCTACTACGTCTACTACAAGCCGCACGTGTCAGTGGCCCCCTACCCCCGGCCTCCCCATCCAAATCTCCCCTCAAACTATGCACCCAAATGATTAGCAACTAAGAACAATACCTTCCCATGTTTTACCTCAGCAAAATCTAGTCCTCCACCCACCACCCTTGAACCACCACAAAACCAGCAAGTAATACCGTCGCAGTCCAGTAAACAACCCGCCCCCAACCACCACGTGCATGCAGGAACAAACCTACCTAGCCACACATCACAATCCCAATCCCACACCCGCAGCGGTGACATCCCCCTTGGGGGCTGGCTATCCGCGACTCACATGCACTCTCACGCACACACACACGCACACATCCCGACCCCAACGGGGGCCGCGCTGGCCTATCTAGCTAGCTACCGTAGCCCTACCAGTGAGAAGCCAGCCAGCCAGCCAAACCCCAACGCCAGAGCCAGCCAGCCAGCCAAACCCCAAAGCCAGAGCCAGCCGGATCACTGCACTGCACCGGGCAACATCCCCGCGGCCGCCGTTGCTGATGCAGACCGGAACTTGTACCTACCTACACGAGTTGCACGGCCCCCGAGGGGACCTGGGGCCCAATGCCTGCGGTGCGGTGCCTTGCGGGCTGTCTTTGACGTGCTGGGGTCGGCTCGAGTCTGTGCGGTGCGTGGTGAGGGGCAGCGCAATGGGCAGGTACCGTAGATTTCTCTTGGCTACGGAAAGAGTTACACATCATGATTGGCGTGATATTCGAGACTATGGTAAGCTAGATCGATCTAGGCAGGGCCGTGAAACGTGATTTCGAACGAAGTCGAACAGCTGCACGTGTGCCTCAAAGTCCAGCTACCCACAAGAGTCCCTTCTGCTGAATCCTGGAGATGAAAATCAAGAAAATCAAAATAACAATGGTTGAAACTCGGTAACACCCAGAGCGCCTGGCTAAGTGGAACAAAAACTCAAAATCATAGACAAGAATCGAATGCAAGCAGGTTACCCCAGGCATCCATGAATCGCCTATTGGCTTTCGTTCTTCACCGCGATGCCCTTGAGATCGCCGTGGATTATCTCCAAAAGCTTGCGCAGTGTCTCGGGATTACTGCTCCGCCTCCTGAATTGCTTGCCTTCGGCGTCTTCGCCTTCGACATCGTCTTCAGTAAGGAGCCCGATTGTTTTCCGAAGCTTTTCATATGCGGCGTTGAGTTCCGCGTGTGATGATTCGAGTTTATTGTACTTTTCCGAGAGTATGGCGAGTTGGCCTTCGAGGTCCCGCGCGTGCTTTTCTTTACGTTCTCGGAAGGCGCGTTGCGCAGCGCGGTTTTGCGCTCTCCTCCTCTGAAAACGCGTCAGCATACACTTTCATTACCGAAGACTGTGGGGTTGCTCACCCCTGACGTGGTGTGGGTTCGTTCTGTGGATGCGGGAGTTTGACTCAGTTGCGTATGCGTGTAGGCTGGTTCGACGTGTTGAAGCGGGCGTGGGCTGCAGTATGGGCTGTCATGATCTGACCCAAATTCGGGCGGTGTCATGGGAACTGGATAGCTCCCGTAATGCATTGCTTCGCCGGGTATCTGAGGGTAGTACTCTTGCGGAAGAGCACCGGGGAACTGATCGTACGTGGAGGAGTCCTTGCGACAATCAGAATGGGGCTTGAGCAGTCGTCACCAGGATACTCACAGGAGATGCACTGAGGCTAGGTACTTTTGACAGTTCCGGTGGGAAGTCGAAGACGGTCGTCTGATGAGGCAGATAGTTGTGCTGCTGCCAGAAAGCTGGATAAGACTGAGGATCCATGGCTGTGATATGCGAGCTAACGACAAGAAGATTCCTAAGTGTCGATGACGCTGGACTGTGATTGCGCTGAGCGAGGCTGAAGCTATCTGTTGCTAAGCTAGGTAGTTGTTCTGGGAGTAGAAGATGCTAGATGGCGGTGGCGGACGTAAAATGGATTGGAGATGCCTATGTGGTGAAGATGAGCTTACACCATCGTGGGCACGCTGAGGGTCTTATAGAAGGGTAGCATTCTGACGCCCGGAATTAAGGTGTCGAGCTGCTGAAGGCGGCCCACGGGCACCCGCAGGACAGGGATGCGCGAACGGCAGCGGACCCTGTTCAAGACGCGCAAGGGTGAAATTGCGAAAGCGGCATAATGGCGTAGAATCCCACCTCTTTTTACGGCGCACCAGTCCGGAGGCAAGCTTTTTTGGTGTTGTTATTCTTAACTTGGAGTGGCCGGAGACGTTGCAAGGGGGCTGCAGGACGGCGCAGGCTAAACCTCTTCGAGGCTTTGATAAACCATTGGTCAATGTCGACCCCCATAACGGGCTCGCCCGCGCTGCGTGCAGAACGTCGGTCAATCAAAGGTGCGGCAGTAGGCATAATTGGGCGTGGCTGCTGGACGTAGCCGTCAACAACTCGACGCAGAATCGGAGTTTGCAGTAGACAGCCAGGCAACAGACAAGTTCACTTGGTTCATGCCGTGACGGACATGACCAAAGCTGGTGGCCGACATGTGGCTGCTGTGGCTGTCGTGTTGTCGCTTGATGGTATAATAATAACACGTCCGGAATCATTCCTGAACCGCGGGAGACTCGTCGTAGTCTGGTACCCAAGGGTATGGCTTGCAAGCAGCCTCGTATTGGGGCTGCTACACACCCTGGACCCATCGAATATTCAATCCGGCAGGGACTTTGAAGCCGTCGTCTTTGTCCCCATGGCAATTATCAAGAACCCCAATTGCGATAGCGCGCCCCATACCTGACCGGCCAGGGTCTGCATGTCATTGCATCATCTCCAGGTAGAACATCATCAACAATGGTGGCAGACTCCATTGTAACTCCACCGATTTTGAGAGACGGTTGCAAGGTTAGACCTGCATTGCTTCGCTTGTATTGATTTCAGTGGCTCGGCCCTCCGCCGAGCCTGCTTGGGTTGCGCGGGCAACATAGCGCCGTCATCGCTCAACGTTCTTTCACCACCACGAACCCGCAGACAATTGTCTCACTGCAAGCAGATATCGCGTCGCCCGCGCGCGACCAGCAGCGCCGCCGCCATGGACAGCTATCGCGCGGCCAGCCCAGCCAGCTCGCCGCGCTTCCGACCCGGGCGTGAAACAACAAACAATGACGCGACGCTCCTCTCGCACTCGCTCAAGCGCATGTCGCTGCACTCGGCCGCCTCCAATGCGCCGTTGCCCCAGAGCCCCGGCTTTGCTTCACCCAAAAGACCCTCTGAGCCCCGCCGGCCCTCGAGCGTAATGAGTCTGCGCCGCCCAGAGTCACCTGCGCTGGCCAGGAGGTCGTCCAACAGCTCCCTGCGCAACGCCGCGTCTGGCACCACCCAGCCCGTCTCCCGCCGGTCGTCGTTCGTTCCAAACATGCCCTCGTCGCCGCTCGCGCTGCCAGAGGAGGAGGAGAGGAAGCCCCCGCCCCGGGCCTGCGACATCGCCGAGGAATGGTTCAAGAAGGAGCTGGCGCTGCATGAAGGCATGGCGGGTGCAGCCCATGCAGGGACCATCGTCATCATCCACGATCAGTGCTACGGCCACCGGTTCGCACGACCGAAGACCAACAAAGCCACCTTGAACACCATAATGGAGAGGCCGGAGCGCCTTCTGGCGAGCGTCCGTGGCATCTCGACGGCCTATGTCCGGCTAGGAGAGCGACATTGCGACGGCAGCAATCCCCCGCGCCCGAACCAGAACGCACCCGAGCGCATACCGTTCAAGATTCGCAAGACCTCACGCATGGTTGATTTGGCTTCACAGGCGGTGACGAATGTACACGGCACATCCTGGATGAAGGAGTTGAATTCTTTATGCGAAAACGCTGGTCAGAAGCTTGCATCAACAGGAAAGGAGCTTGCGCGGGATCCACCGACGCTGCCAGGACAGCCACCGAAGGAAGCATTTCACCCTATGGATCTGTACCTCTCCGCAGAATCGCACAACGCCCTACAAGGAGCCCTTGGCGTCTGGATGCTGTGGACGCAGTGTTCCGCACGGAGACGGCCGTCGGTTTGTCTGCGTGCGGCCGCCGGGCCACCACTGTTCTGCAGAGTGGCCTTCTGGCTTCTGTTGGCTGAACAATGTGCACGTCGGGATCGAGCACGCAATGATGAACTACGGCCTTACACATGCGGCAATCATCGACTTCGATCTGCATCACGGAGACGGCTCACAGGACATCACCTGGGATCGGAACAAGAAGGTGCAAGGAATGCATAAGAATGCGCCCAACTGGAAGAAGACTTCGATCGGCTACTTCAGTCTGCACGACATCAATTCGTTTCCCTGCGAAGATGGGGATGATGATAAAGTGCAAGCGGCTAGTCTGTGCATCGACAACGCCCATGGTCAGTCTATATGGAACATTCACCTGGAGCCATGGTCTACCCAAGAGGAATTCTGGAGGATATACGAGGAGAAGTACTTGATGTTGCTCGATAAAGCGCGCAAGTATCTACAGCATCATACTAGCCGACTGCGCAAGTCCTCGAGCCATCCTGCCCCGAAAGCTGCCATCTTCCTTTCTGCTGGATTCGATGCAAGCGAGTGGGAGACCGGCGGCATGCAGCGACACGCTGTCAATGTCCCGACAGAGTTCTACGCTCGCTTCACTCGTGACGTTGTCCGCCTTGCCGAGGAAGTAGATACTGGTGTAGACGGCCGAGTAATCTCAGTACTAGAGGGAGGGTACAGCGACAGGGCGCTATCGAGCGGCGTTCTCAGTCACCTTAGTGGCCTCTGCGATGGCCAGGTCTGGGCGGATGCTCCCATCTCGAGCCTTGAACTCAATATGCAACAGCGAATGGACGGCCTGAGCGTGCAAGACGAGGAAACCCTGATGTCCTCCAAGGAGCCGGGGCTGACTCCAGTCACATATGACCCATCATGGTGGCACGAGTCGCAGCTTGCGGAGCTGGAGGACCTCGTTACGCCAGCACCGGCGATTGTACCGAAAAAGGTGCGGTCAGGCCCTGCTGCACACTTTTCGTCCCCGACCCAGTCGTTCGCCGCCAAGGTCGTTGATCCATCGAAACTTCATCGTAGCATATCAGGAAGATATTCTGCCAGCCCTTCCCGAGCACCAACGCCTCCCCCGCCCGATGTTGACTGGGCTACTGCAGCCCATGCTCTAAGCAAGTTACTTATACCGCAGGATAGACAGACGAAGAGCTACAGGCCTGAAGAACTAGCCGAGCCGAAGGTCAAGAAAGAGAAACCGGCGCCGGCGTTGACCTCTGTCCATGTGGATTCATCTGGCCGTCAGCTTCGCGGAAGGAAACCTGTCACTTCGTACGCCAATGACCCGGATGACGAATCGGTACGTGAGGCGTCGAGAGCCAGTCGCAGACAAACGATTGCAGACCTTCCCCTTGCCAGTGTCGGGCCGGAAACTAAGCGCACCGCCACCCGTCGCATGAGCATTGCGTCGAATGCGAGCTCAGTGACCGGAAGCCGCAGTGCCAGCCGTGCTTCAAGTGTTATCCCCACAAGACGGAGCGCTGCTCCCACTCTGAGCACAACGGGAGTACAGGCCAAGAAGGCTCGAGCACCAACCGCAGCAGCAGCATCCCGGAACCCCAAAAATCGGCCTTCTGTACCCCGCGTACCTTCCAACTACTCGAGCAAAACGTCTGCCTCGGCTGAGAAAGAAAATGAGAATGAGATGGACCAGCTTACCTCCCGTATACAACGGGTTAAGCTGAACTTGCCCTCGAAGGAGGAACATGATGCGCGGGAAAAGTCCAAGGAGGCCGAGAAGAAAGCGAAGACGACGCGAAAAGTACCCGCTCCTAGGACGACGAAGCCTGCTGCGAAGAAGGCACCTGGTCGCCCGGCGAAAGCGTCGAAGCCTCCTTGTCCAGTCAAGCCCGAGGTTCCTGTGTCTGTTCCTTCACCAGAACCGCCCAAGCTAGCGGTCGCAGCAAAGGCGTCTCTGGAGCAGCCGCAGCCCGTGCTGCCAGAGACAACAGCGATTATTGAGAAGTCCAATGGAACCGATGTTCGCTCTCCGAGCCCCACTACATGTCCTCGACAGTCAACTGGCATCATTGAGCCTCCTATGGAGCTCATCGAGATGACGATAGCCATCCCGAAAATCCTTCGTCGATATACAAAGGAACCCATCATGTGAAAGCCTCACCACCTCGTCCCGACACGCCTCCGCCGCCTCCGCCAGCGTCCATCCCACAGTTCGTGAATTATGACATGCAGACTTTTGGCACGGCACAACCCCTCTCGGAGATCCACAGCCAAGCACCTCTGCAATGGATTCTTTCAAACCCGAATGTTCCTCCGCCTACCCCAGCCTCAGAACGACCCCAGTCTCCGGCGTCCAAGCGAAATAATCTTCCTGTGTTCACGGCCAACGGAGTCGTCCCGTTTGCGCCAAATCCGAATGGCGCTGTGGCTGCGCCCAAAGATACCAAGAGCGAGACCGAGGATGTATGGGAGGTGCCTGACACACCGGCAAGGTAATATTGTTCTGTATCGTCGACACCGCTCGCTATTGAGTTGGGTGACTCACTGTTATATTGGACTGATTCAACGTCGCCTTATTTGGCGAGTGTTGTTAGCTTTTGCTGCCTGGTTTGCTGCCTGGTTTGCTGCCTGGTTTGATGACAGTCTGGAGATTCTTTGCGTCTAGGATTTTTGTATAGAATTGTAATGTCGATTTTTAGTTGTTCGTGATACCCGCCTGTATTAGAATTAGGCTTTTGGGGGGTCTTTGCCTTTCTTAATGCAATTAAGTTTTTTCTTAATTCTGCGACCAGAAACTTCTCGATCTACTTGTGTGTTGTGTTGCTTGTCCTCTTCGGCAAAGTCGTTGCCTAGGTAAGGTCTTAAATTTTCGTGAGGGTTCTTCTTCTCTCCCTTGCGTCCACTAGGCAGTAGCCACCTTGCAACCTACGAGACAATAGTAGTCTATATAGGCGTAAGGCTTTGGGGTAATAGGATTGTTGCTATTCTGTGCTCAATGGGGACAATAGATGAATGGCATAGTGGTAGGTGCTGGGGAGGGGAGGGATGGAGTGTATATAAGGGGGAGGGTTGCTGTTTGGATTTTTTTTGTCATCCTCATCATTATCTTCAACAGTATTATCAGCTCTTCAAGTATTATCAGCTCCTCAACTGCTATCAGCTTTTCGACTGCTATCAGCTTTTCAACAGCTATCACCTCCCAACAATGCCGCCCACCCCCGCCCCAACAAAGCCCTCTTCCTCCGCAACAACATGCGCCCCTTCCGCCACTATCCCTCCGTCTGCCCCCTCTGCGAGCACCCCTTCTCAGAGAACAACAACATCATGACGGAGCGCGCCCCCGCCCAGCTAACGGCTTGTCGCCACATTATGTGTAATATTTGCCTGTCAGAATGGGTGGATACGCAGGGTCAGCAGTTATCAAATTGTTGTCCATTTTGCGCGGCTAAATTGTTCGAGAAGGAGGAGGAAGAGGAAGTGGAAGTGGAAGTCGATGAGTCTCGATCTCAAACCCAGACTCAGACACGCTCATTCCCAAGCGGCGATACAAATCGCATCCACGATACGGGTGCAGCGGTGCAGCGACGCGTTGCCTTTGAGGAGCCGCAGCCGCAGCCGCAGCCGCAGTCGCAGTCGCAGCCGCAGTACACTGCGTCAGGGTCCAGGTTGGGGGCTAGCTATGCGCTATCTCGCTCGTTCCAGACAAGCGGGAATCCGAATCCGAATCTCATTCCTAGAGGGGAAGGGCCACCGCCTCCGCTTTCAGAGCGGGAGATTAGGGGCGGAAAGAGGAGGGCGGGGGAGGATGGGGGGAGTGGGTTTGGTGGTCGGTTGAGAAGGAGGGAGGGGTGGGGCGTGAGGCGGTGTGGAGTGGTATGGGGGAAGGGGGTTTGCGGGATGGTTTTTATTTGGGGGACATTTGTCTAAGCGTGGGTATGCGAGGATGGATTAGGGTGCTGGTGGATTTCTGCACAGTGGCTTTCGCTGGTGGAGATCTGTCTAAGCTTGGATATGCGAGGATGGATTAGGGATTTTGCATAGTGGGTTTTCTTCGGTGGAGATCTGCCTGGGCGTGGATATGCGAGGATGGATTGGGGTGCTGCTGGATTTTTGTTTCTTTGTTTATTTGCGGGTGTTATAGGGTGGGTGTTTAGGACGAGATATGGTGTGATGAGATTTTGTAGATAATGTATTACAAGTGCTTTATTCTTTTTCGTGTAATGATGTTGTGATGTAGGTGTGGATGTGGATGTGAACATTGAATGTGATTATCTATCAATAATAAAGTCGAAGCTTAGGCCTGCTTTGAGCTAATAGTAGAGTAGTTCTCTTTTCATGCGATTTCAAGCTGTCAGTTGAACGGACATGTTTTATTTCTTTTTATATGTTGGCAGGACGATGGAGGGTTTAGGCGGCATGATATATAGCACATAAACAGGAAGAAAAATATCTAGAGCCCTGCTACTGTTCAAACAAAAGGAGTCTTTGGGAAAATATTTAACAAAAATACAAAAAAAAAGTAGTATCCCTCAACATAAACTACAATATATCATCCAAATTCATCATTTGCACTAAGATCCCATTCGAAACCTATTCAATCTCGCTTTTCAAACACGGTTCTCCAAACCGATTCCTGAAATTGACACCTAAGCTACTAAAAGACGCAGCAAAAGTAGAAGACCTCCAAGACCCGACCTACGTCTGCGTCTGAAAGCAGCTTACAATCGTGGCAGCTAAGAACGCAATGGTGGGGAAGCTCAACACGATTGGCAAGGAAAGCTATGCCGTTTCGACCTGGATGCAGGTTTGCAAGCCTAGCATATCTGTACAGCGCTGAAATTGGTTCACCAGTCACATTGGAAATGTGGTATACAAGGCTGATTGATTGTATAGGACAGTAGAAGAAGTGCTTAAGTGAAACACTTGTGAAGCCTAGCTAAGATGATCAGCTAAGATTCAATAGGTTAGCGCATTATAGCGAGTCATACGGCCCAACCACGAGGCCCGACAAGCCTCCTCTACCTCATCCCATCTCGCTGCGTCCTCCCCCATCATCGCCCAACATGCGAACGTTAATATTATCATTATGTGCTACCACCGCGGGCGCGTCAGCCCTCCAAATTCCCCTTCTTTCCCCTGAAAAGCAAGAGCCAATCCAGGTGGCTGGTGACCACGAAACCAAGCCGCTGGTCAATTCGTCAGCGTTGCAGGACCATATTAGCAGCGATAGGTTGATGGTGCGCGCGAAAAAGCTGTTCGAGATAGCGAAGCTGGGCGAGGACGAGTACAATCATCCGACGAGGGTTATCGGGAGCGTGGGTACGTTGCACGTGACTTCCCTATATTGATGCTCCTATGATGCTCATTGTTGTTGTATAGGACATACCGGCACGCTGTCGTACATCTACGAAACTATCCTCCAGCTGGGACACTATTATCACATCTCGAACCAGTCGTTCCCTGCTGTGTCTGGTAATGTCTTCGAGTCGCGTCTTGTGCTCGGTGACACGGTCCCCAAGTCTGCATCGCCCATGGGTCTCACACCTCCAACGAAGAACAAAGAACCCGTCCACGGCACGCTGATTTTTGTCGAAAACGAAGGTTGCGAACTTGGTGATTTCCCGGACGCAGTCAAGGGCAATATCGCCTTCGTAAAGCGCGGCACCTGCCCTTTCGGCACCAAATCAGAGCATGCAGGCCTGAAGGGCGCGATTGCTGCCATCGTCTACAACTATGATAAAGATGTCGTGCACGGTACCCTCGGGACGCCGTCGCCCAACCACATTGCGACATTTGGTCTGTCTGGCGACAACGCAGCGCCCATTCTAAAGAAATTAAAGGAAAAGGAATATGTCGATGCGATTGCATACATTGACGCCGAAGTCAAATCCATCCAAACCACCAACATCATCGCACAAACCACCTTCGGTGACCCCGAAAACTGCGTCATGCTCGGTGCGCACAGCGACAGCGTGGCAGAAGGACCCGGCATCAACGACGACGGCACCGGCACCATAAGTCTCCTTGAAATCGCGAGCCAACTTACCAAGTTTAACGTTACCAACTGCGTGCGCTTTGCCTGGTGGGCTGGCGAAGAAGAAGGGTTGTTAGGCTCGGATTACTATGTCGCTTCTCTGCCCGACGCAGAGAACAAAAAAATCCGCCTCTTCATGGATTACGATATGATGGCGAGTCCAAACTTCGCGTACCAGATCTACAACGCGACGAATAAGGTTAATCCGAACGGGTCGGAGGAGCTGCGGGATTTGTATGTTGGGTGGTATAAAGAGCAGGAGTTGAAGTATACGTTTATTCCATTTGATGGGCGTAGCGACTACGATGGGTTCATTCGACATGGAATTCCCGGTGGAGGTATCGCCACAGGTGCCGAGGGTATTAAGACGAAGGATGAGGCGAAATGGTTTGGCGGAAAGGCTGGGGATTGGTATGATCCGTGCTATCATCAACTCTGTGATGACTTGAGCAATCTCAATGTCACGGCCTGGGTGGTGAACACCAAGGTATGTCTTCTCATCCTATGCGGACATTGTGCTAACGTGACATAGCTTATCGCTCACTCGGTCGCCACGTATGCGCGCTCATTCAAAGGCTTCCCTGAGCGCAGCTTGTCGGTTTCTTCAGCCGAGTACGGTGACAGTGTCAAGTATCACGGCTCCAAGCTTTTCATCTAACCCCGCCTTGTTTGTATGTGTGTGGCGTTAAATTAACTACCTAGGGGTAGAACAACAAAGGCTTTTATCTTAAATAATATAAAAAAAAAGCAGAGCCGCCTGCTTAGTAATTATAAACAATTATAATTATTAAAAAAAATTCCTATTATTATAAGAAAAAAAATCCAAAAAAAACTATATTTAAAAAAATAGTAATTACTATTTTATAAAACGCCCACTGCATCACTGCCTGGAGCTAGCTTCGTATTTTCTTTTCCACGCTACAGTCAACTCTCGTTATAACGATTAATCCGTGCACAGCAAATTCTATCGTTATATCGAAATATCGTTTAATCGATGATTATTAAGCTAGTCTTGGCGGACTTGCAGCCACTCCGAAATTGTTGACTGCCTCATACTTCTGATTGACTGAGCTTTCAACGACCTCTCTAGCCGCTTCATATAGGATATATCCTCATACTTTGCAGTCTCCTGATACTCCTGATAGCAGAGTAGAACCTGTACAGCCTGAAGAGCCTCTGCAACGCTTGGAGCAGGAGGAGGTAGCACCCTCCTCTTCCTCTAATCCTTGAACAAGCCCTAGCTGAGCAACTACGATATCCTGTAGGGATGTATCCTCCTCTTCCTCCTCTAAATCCTCATCTACTGGATTGAGAAAGTTCTCTATAGCCATAGGATCCTGGATCTGGCCAGCCTGGGCAGCAGCCTGATATAGACTCTCTATTGGCTCCTCTCTATCAAGTCTAGAGCTAGGATCTAGCCACTTCTTCGGGATGCACGTGCTCTTGATGTAGCAGTGTAGGATAGTAGTATCCTTAATATTGAGCAGCCATGATTCAGCTATCTAGTGGAGCGTATAGAGAATCGTTATGAATTTGAATGGATCAAGGCTAAGGTTGTAGTGTTTAACCGTGAACGCTAGCCACTGCCTCCGGTAGTAGGTCTTGAAGTTCTGGATGATACCCTGAGAGGCTGATACATGCTTGTTGAGTTCTTTGGTAAGAGCTGGATTGCGATATTGGACGCAGGCGGCGATTGTTGAAGGCCAGAAAGATGGGCCGAGTAGTTGTCTATGAGAAGAACAACCTTCCTTGAGCCAATATAGCTATAGAATGCAGCAAGCCACTCAGCCATGATAGATGTGTTTACCCAGCCCTTCTTAGAGGCCCCCTAGACACAGCCAATAGCTAATATATTAACTCCTCGCAAAGCTCGAGGCTGTTTTGACTTTCCTATCACCCATGGTGCTACGCGCTCAGTACCAGTAGCGTTGCAGCAGAGCATGATAGATACCCTAGCTTTATCTTTCTTAACACCAGGCATTGAGGCAGTAGCTAGCCCTCTTGATATTGCCCACCTCCAGTATAGCCCAGTCTCGTCCATGTTGAATATATCGCTGTCTGGGTATCGGATGCAGATGTTCTGTACATCTACCATCTCGGCTGCTGTTTGCGTTGGTACAGAGCTCTGCTCGCCGTGCTGTGTAACCTCTGCTATCCTATATCGCTGCTTGAATTTTGATACCCAGCTAGATGAGAACTCAGGAATAGCCTGGCCCTGGTAGGCTGGAATCTGACGCCAGATCTCTCGAGCTTTCTCAGCAAGTATATCGCCTGATACTAGTCCCCCTCGCACTTGTATTCCCTGCTGCCACTCATACAGGATAGACTCAAGCAGAGGCCAGGCAGCCGCTCGTGAGCGGTAGGCTGTATCGGATATGGATGTACCGGAGGCGGAGGCGGAGGCGGAGGCAGGTAGGGCGTCGAGGTGTCGAAAGCGATCGTCGAGAGACTCAGATACAGTTGATTGGGAGAGCTTTCTGCCAAATTCAGCTTCAAACCATGCGATGATAGCTTTCTGTCGTGGCTGTGGTTGCTGAGAGAAGGCCCAGGCGCGGAGAGCCTTCCTCTCATGATTGGATATCCCCTTGCGGCCCATAGCTTCTATAACGATACTTGGCGCTGAAGTGGTATTAGATATTGAATATCGGATACAGGGGTAGATTGTGTGGAGTTGAATCCGTGCAAGCGAAAAATATCGCTATATCGAGGATATCGCTAAAACGGACATCGTTATAACGAGAGTTGACTGTACCACAACTGCATAACGACATGCACAAATTGTACGATTTTACCACCCACCTGGTTTGCGGAAGGCTCGGACCGGTGACCGCCACAGCATCGAAATGTGATGTTGAATAATGCCCATCCGCCAAATGCCATCGGGTGGAAGTTGATCTAGGTACTCGAGTAGAGCGTGTTAGTCGATAAGAGAAAACCGTCATTACCTCGGTACATGGCAAGTACCGTTGTCATGGAGCAAAGCTAGTGTTAGGATTTACCTAATAGGTATCGCGACAATCATGATTCATAAGTCGATCACATTCAATAGTGTCCACCCATTGTAGCGTAGCAATTCCTTCCCCCTCACACCTTCCTATTCTCACGCAGTGCGCACCATCATGCCGTCCCGAGAACTCTAATTTCCACATCACATATCGGTGAGATCCACCGCGCACGCCGCATGCTCTTCCGACACCTGCTCACTCTCTCGCTTCGGCAAGTGCCAAAGTATGCACAGCGCACACCCCGCCCCCTCTCGCACGGAAATTATTTACTATTCTGGGTGTGACAGGTGTCGAGTCGTTTGAGCGCGAAGGTCCCCAGGCGAGGCCGGGGGCAGCGACGTTGGTGGCGTTGTGCGACGCGGCTGAGAAGGTGTGGGGAGTGGGTGCGTGGCGTGCGCAAGGAGCGATTAGCTTTGCATGGGACCAGGTGTAGCGGAATGAGCGATGCAGTATGCAGTGTCGATCGATTTCGCGCCACGGTTGATGTCCGGAACAATGTCCCGGTGGCGTAGAACGGATGCGGGGTGCTTTTGTCAATTCGTACGATGGCGGATGGAAGAGTTGGATGAAATAATGAGGCACAGAGTTGTGAAGGCAACGGACCGAAACTGTTACAACAGCCCATGCTTCATGTTTGGTCCGGCAGCAACAAGGAAAGAACCATGATTGAGTAAAAAATCGACGCCTTCTAAATCCGCATGTACATACAAGAGATAAGCATACACAATTACCTACACATAAAAAAAGATCTTGCGAAGCGTTACAAAAGAAAACCGTCGGGGAGGATATCAAGCTCAGAACAACAATCTCAAAACGCCAGACCAGGCCCATCCTCTGGAGGATTATATTAGAATTACATATGTGCTCCAAGTAAAGCGCCATCGAAGAAGAGCCTTGACTTCCTGTCCTCCCTCGACCCGGGCAGAGGCCCACTAGACTCACTTCCGCACTCGTCGTCTCTGACCTTGCCTTGGTAGTCCTTTGCCACTGCATCCGTGATCCACCGCCAGCTAGACAGTGACAAACTCCGGTGTCTAATCCACAGTCAGCATCATGCTCTGCGAACACGAAAAATAAAAGAAACCGGGCGCGCACACCTACTGCTTCTGCCTCTCCTGCTGTTGTGCGTTTGGGAACAGCAGCGCTAGGCCCTCTTCCCAGCCCCGCTCCGACACGATATCTATCACTGGCCGCCCTGCGTCGTCGATCGCCTGCAGGTCCACGGAGCCGCCCTTCTCCATGAGCAGGCGCAGGATGTCGGCATCACCATTTCAACGGCTTGAAGAACGGCGTTCCACCCGCGGTGCATCTTGTTGATGTCGGCGCCGCGCGTGAGCAGCATTGTCAAGATCTCAGTGTCGCCGGGAAGAAGCCTACGCAATGCTTTGACAAGGGGAGGTGCTCGCCGGGCGCGTTGGGGTCTGCGTTTGCCTCATCGAGCAGGTACCGCACAATGGGCTTGTGACGCTCACGGATGGCGGTCGTAAGGGGCGAGAAGACACCGCAGTTCTTGTCTTCCACGCTGACGCCTGCTGCGAGGAGCATCTTGATACTTTCCAGCTGGTTGGCGACGACGGCCATCTCGATGACGCCGCGGAAGGCACGGGGGTTGGGGGTTTTGGCGAGCAGCTTCTTGAGGATCTGGGGTTGCTTGACGGCCATACAGATCGGCCAGTCTGCCCCGCGAATGCCTGGGTCTGCACCCTTGGAGAGTAGGATATCGACAAGCTCGGGGCGGTTGTCGCGAATGGCGGTGGTAAGCGGCGTGTTGCCCTCTGGACTACGATCATTGACGCTTACGCCTTGGTCGAGGAGGTACATTATGGCATCCTTGTTGTTTTTTGCAACCGCCGTTTCGATGATACCCTTGGGACTTGACAAATTGGCTCCAGCAGCGACAAGCTGCGGCAGAAAATGGACGCGGTTATGCGTGATGCATTTAAAAGTGGGATATTCAGCCGCGTTGAGATTCGGGTCCGCGCCGTGCTCGAGGAGGTAAGTGACAATATCGGCACTGTTGTCACGAATAGCTGAGCAGAGAGGTGTGTAAATGCCATCCTTCCTGGTATTAGGTGACACTCCCGCTTGCATGAGGATAGAGATCGACTCCATCTTCTTCAGACTTGCTGCTAGTTCCATGATGCCCGGCGTCTTCTTGCAATCGGCACCACGAGAGAGCAGGAGCTGAAGCGCTCTCGGCTTGTATGTGGAAGGCCAAAGAGGGTGTTTCGGTCCTGGTAGGTTGGGGTTGGCGCCATTGTCGAGAAGTACCGTCATGAGATCGATTCGATTCGCCTGGACAGCTTGGAACAGTGCCGTCGTGCCCTCGCCGTTCTTCGCGTCCGCATCAGCTCCGGACTTCAATAGAAGCTCGACAAGCCTTGGAGAAACTGTCTTGTTCATGCATTGAACGAGGGTAGTACTGCCACTTTCCATGATATGGCCAGCATCTCCGCCGTGTGCGAGCATGAGTTGTACCAGGTCGATGCGATTATCGCAAGCGGCCAGACAAAAGGGAGACTCAGAGTTGGCTCCTGCAGATAGATTTGGATCCGCGCCAGCCTTCAGAATTAGCTTTGCGCCCTCGAAGAACGATATCTCGGTCGCTGCAAGGAGGGGTGTGCAATTGTCCTTGTCAAGTCCATTGGCATTCGCACCATATCGCAACAACAGGGCAATGCTCTCAGCGTCGCGATTTTGCACCGCTGTCCGGAGCATACTAGCTTCCAAGCGAGGATCTGCTTTGGCACCGCCTTCTAGCATCTGTTCGAGAATACGGTGCTTCTTCTGGTGTACGGCATCGGCCAGAGTGGCTTTGCCCCCAGACTGCATCGAGCCTGCTTGTTGTCTAGGTGCCCACTGCGACGACATCGGGCCGTCTGGCTTCGAGTAAGACCGCGGTGCTTCGACTGAGAAGCGATCTTGCAAGGAGAGGTGGTGCAGTTCGTCCTCGACGTAAGTGCGAGACCTGGTCGAATCGTCTGACGAATGCTCGCCGTAGCCTAGCTGGCCGTGATATGCTCCGTTGTTTTGATAAGTAGTGTCGCGAATGGAATGTGCTGTGCTGCTCGACCGTACGCTGGGAGCGCGCCAGTGGTTTTGAAGGTCAACAATACCGGGGAGATCCATGGTCGTCTCCGGAAGTCCTGGGCGAACGGTTTGATCTCGTGGCGGCGTATTCGGACGCTGTTCAAAGTGAGGTGTGAGCGTCTCTGGCTGAGGTTCCGGCGCTCGTTGTATGGGGGTTTGATTCATAGATCTATGGTCCAAAGATTTGTGGTCCAAAGATCGGTGATCCAAAGATCGGTGATCGACTGAAGCAGTGTGGGTGGTGGATTGTTTCGATGGAACTTCGGGCACCGACGTTGTGGGTGGTGGCTGCATAGGCAGAAGAACATTGCTTTTGCCTGGATTGATACGTTCGAGGGCTGCAATGAGTCCAGTGTAGCCAATGCCCATTTGCGAATCGGCTTTAATATCTCCCAGTGACCACCGGAACATTGCTGAGCTCATTCGCAAGGCATCTCGACTCTTCATCAGCGTGTTTCGTATCTTGTCGACATCGGTATCGGAGAACATCATGCGGAGAGCCCTTCCAAACCCGCCTTTTTTGGTCTCATTGTCCAGGAATTTAACCACCAGCTGATTGACAACGATGAACTCATCGCTAATCCTGCGAAAGTGTTTGTCGAGCTCTTGCGTCACCTCGGCCGGGATGGCATTTCGTTTGTGAGACGATTCTGTTATACCAGCTTCGATTGACCAGATGAGGCGGCTTAGCTCGAGGAATTCGTTTGCGAGAGATTGGAAACCATGCACGGGGTTCTTGGACGTGCCGAGGTACTCAAGCATGCGTATCGCGATGCTGTTGCCTTGATTAGTGACCTTGGTGCATAGCTCGAGAGTCTTCGGAGGAGCCATGGTGCGAAAGGAAGGTCTGCCTCAGCACGTTGGAAGGTTGGAGTAGACGCAAAAAGTGTTGACAGTTCTCAGCGCCTTCGGCCCTTATGAAGACGCAAGCTAATCGAGCCACTGTTTCGCGCCCTACTAGCACTTTCATGTCTGGACCTCCGAGGCAGGCACTAGTTAGGGTCAATACGGGGGATGGATTAGGAGGCGAATAGGGATCCACGGTTCACGATAGAGTGCCTAGCATACCAAGGGCACGAGCCTCTAACATTTAGTTTGCCCAGCCCGGCACACACAAACGCTAGGGCTCAGTGCTCCTGTGCGGCTGTGCCTGTCCATGGAGGATGACTGTGCACTTCGGCCCTTCCCCGCCAGCCACTACCGCTGCCACTGCACCAGCAATCCTTGGAGGCTTGGACCATGAAAACTCTCTGTACATACTCCCTACGAGCACCCCTGCCCGGACGCAACGTCCATTCTTGTTTGGAACTTCCGTGCTCACTGCATCTTCGTCGCCACCAAGCCTCCAATGATATCAATGTGATGCTTGGCCGCTACCCGACCGTCAGAGTAACTTAAAAGTCATTGGAAATGCGCCGCAGAGCGCACGTTTCGAAGACAGGCCGTTGATTACCGATTGAAGTCAAACTCTGGATGTCTTTGAAATCTGGAATAGATAATTAGCAAGGGAGATAAAATTATGAAATTACCACAGTACATTTACTTTGTGTATCCTGACCAATTCCGCTGTATCGCTTCGGTTGCCTAAACGTGTCGACGGTAACAGTGCTAATGCTCGGGGAGGCCACGGGGATACCACGCCTCTCATCAGACCCCCTGTTCCATAGCGTGGACCTATAGATCGTTCTTGGGCCTCGGGTACAGTATATCACAGCCGCGTAATGCTTGTTTGAGTGTGGCTTTTGGATTGGCAGCATTAACCTGGTATGTGCTGATTAATTGAACCCTTGCTAGACACCTACATGATGACGAAAACTCCTTGGTCTTGCCCTGGCTGGTGGGTGGCCGAAGTCAAGTCGTTTGCCACTCAATGACCGCGCTGAAGAAGTTCCACTTTCTAATAAGATTTTGCAGTGGAGTTTCTCGCATAGTTAATTAATGCGGTGGCGAGCAATGACTGTATATGCGCAGTCTAGCCAAATGATGCTTTGAGAGCAAGGAAACAGAAGGCGAGGAGACTCCGATGTAGACCATGTCTGCAATCTGCGTATATCGTTTCTAGATTGTGTTTTTGTCCAATGTGAGTTTCCGCACGCTTGACGACTGGGGACCAGCCACAGACTGAAATTACATATCTGACATGCGCAAGCGAGAGCCGTCCCCAGCGCGGAGGGTTGCATGTGCCAACAGCCGTCGAGATGGATCCACGCCTTATATGTGGGGCTTTAGGGCTAGATGCAACTCGCCCAAGGCTGTTAGCTATACAGTTCGGGTGGGTAGCGTAGTATCAGTGCTTTAGTGGTGTTAAGGGGCGGGTAAGGATTTTCTTCACACCTGGCAGCAGTAAAGCACTAATACCACGCTAGGCATCCGAGCAGGAGGGGGGAACTGTACGTAGGTAGAACGCCGGCAGCTCCGTCACCCGTGAGGTCCTCGAACAAATTGCGCGCAATTGTCTTTTCGTACCGAACATGACTGTTGTTAGTAGCAATGGGGACTACGGTATAGGCGCTCGGCGTTCGCCGACCGCCTGAGTTATAGCACTGTGTCGGTAGTTTTTCGGTCTTGTACGCCGCTCCTCTTTTTCCAGCCATCCATTGCCATGCGATGACTAGAGCAAGGTACCTACCTCATCTGTCTCTCTTGGTGTATAGCAATTGGCAAAGTGCATTGCTGGTGGTTCTTGGCAATAGTTTTGGGGAAGAAATCAAGGTCCTGGCAAAGAAGACCCCTCAAGCTAATGGAAGATCGGTCCCAGGATGCTGCAAGGCACTGGGGCCCGGGACAGAAGCCACTAGCTGGAAATGCTTAGATCCTAATCTCCGCAGAGTTTATGTCGCTTAGACATACATGCGAATAAGAGAGGAAATATCCTTTATTCACATACTTATAGTATATATAACTATAGTTACCTATTAGCTAGTATACCATTATAACTATAGTTTTTCTAAATACTTATTTATTTTAACTTACTACTTAAGATTTTAGCTACTCTATGTGTTGTTAAATTATCTACCTAGGGATAGAACGATAAGTGCTTTTATCTTAAATAACATGACAAAAAAAGCAGAGCCCCCTGCTTAATAATTAAAAAGAGCGTGAAAAGGTTATTTTAAATAATATAATAATAAAGGTAGAGCTTTTTACTTAGTAATTAAAAAGAGTATGTGCCGTTAATTAAATCTACCTAGGGGTAGGACGACAAAGGCTTTCATCTCAAATAACACGATAAAAAAAGCAGAGCCCCCTGCTTAGTAATCAAAAAGGAAAAATAGTATAAAAAGGTAATTATAAAAAAAGCGCGTATACTATATAATAGTAAAGTTAAAAAAATTTTTTTACTAAAAATATATATATAGGCTATTAGTAAAAACATTTATATCTAATACTTACTTTCGAGCCCTTATATTACTACTACTAAGTAATTAAATCGACGAAGGGCTTCTAACTCGGCTCCCCTAGTGCCATTCCCACGGCCCGGACCCGGACCGGGCGGATCGGCTAACAAGAAAAGCACTTCTGCTGTGGCGGATTCTAGATTGTGCCCGCAAGAAACAGCACAAGCCCTGGAAACTTTCTCGCCTGCGGAAATTTACGCGGTGGGCAAAGGTGAGCAAAAAAGGCATGTTGGAAGGGAGATGGAGGTTGGGGGAGGAGGCAACCGACGGTTGAGATACTGCAGTGTGAGTCTAAGCCCGAACTAGGTCTAGTGCAATCTCGAAACTCAAAAAGCAGTGTGGCTGATTTTTGAGGATATTTTGTGGGGAAGCATTGTTTTCCCTTGATTATGACACCGCCGTCAATCTATACCTCCTCACGCTGTGAGACATGTGTTATTGAGGACCTCACGATGCACCAACAGTCCCAAAAGCATTGCAGCATCGTCTTCTACAGTACCTATGGTAGCAACTAGCGTATCCATCGTCAGCTCCCGGATTGTGTCTCTTCACGCATCACACAGGGACAGTACAGACATCAGTCCCTGACAAATGATTTATTTTTCTCAACTCGTTTCTTGTGGCCTTCACACCCTGTCCACTCACGGCCTCTGCAGCATTCGGCTCGTACCGTATCCCGCACGTCACGGAAGACGTCGCAACCAAGCCGCTTCAATGAAACGGCGAACAAAGCCCGTCATCTCCCACGACACGGCTGCACAAACACAAGTCCATTTATGCATCATTTTTTTGCACAAGACAGGATGTTGCCTGCGATGCACGGCTGCAAAGATATCCTTTCTGGGTGCTGCGAGACGTTGCGTGTCTCAGGATTCCGGGCTACATCACCCCCACACCTGTCTGCCATGTGTAATCACCCCCGTGGCTATCTTGGCTGCATGACTTCTAACGATACCTGTTTAGCCAAGGAATCCACTCGGTCGCACATTTCTCCCCAGCGGACATCGTGGTTTTTTATTCAACGTGATTGATTGGCTCAACATTCGACATTTACTGTGCGTTGACCAGTGGGGTCTCTTCTATTTTCAAAATGGACCAGGCCGAGACTCTTCAATTTTCTACGTCGCCCAAGGCACGAAACCGAAGCCTCAGTCACCGCTAGGTATCCGCTCCGGTGCATCAGAGTGATGCACACTGTAGGTTGTCAAACAGTTCCAGTTTACCAGATGCCCGAGGCGACGTCAGTCTAGAAACGCTCAATTTGTCGAAGGTCTAAGCTCAATGCCAGCGTATATATCGGGTCTTCCATCTTCCTTGTAGTCATTCATCTTCAGCACACTCACCGTTCTCATTTTTGTCAATCGCTGCGCAGTGCGTATTATTAATTCCTAGAGCCGGGCTCTATACGTTCTTTCAGCATCACTCCTTAGAACCGACATTAAACATTCTAATTAGCCTACGCCCAAATCGCACAACCGACCACAACCATGAAGACCGCATACTCACTATTCACCCTCCTTTCGGTATCGTTGGTTATCGCCGGACCGCTCCCAATCATCAATCGTAATGGTGTACTCGTAAGACGCACGAACCATCTTGGAGAAGAAGCTGCCGCTGAGATCGCGTAAGTGCATCTCAACTATCCATGGTGGATTTTACTAACTTGTTTCAGACATCCGTCTGCCGCGCCTGCACCTGATGTAGATGCTGAAGCTCAGAAGGCGGCCGAAGACAAAGCTGGTACGCTCTGTTGCGACCTCGAATTGAACAGTCACTAATACACTCTAGCTGCGGAGCACAAGGCGGCTGCGGATGCGATGGAAGCTATGCATGTTGCTGAGGCGGAAGCAAAAGACAAGGCTCACCAGGAAGCTGCCGCACAAATGGAGGCTATGCATGTCGCAGAAGCCGAAGCAAAAGACAAGGAGCACCAGGAAGCGGCCGCACAGATGGAAGCTATGCATGTTGCAGAAGCAGAGGCCAAAGAGAAGGAGCACCAAGAAGCGGCCGCACAAATGGAAGCTATGCATGTTGCAGAAGCAGAGGCCAAAGACAAGGAGCACCAGAAAGCTGCTGCAGAGATGGAGGCCATGCATGTCGCCGAAGAGGAAGCCAAAAACAAAGCCGACCAAGAGGGTAGGCCTTCTACTTCCCCAAGACCTTAATACTCACTGACACTCCTTCAGCCGCAGCCCAGATGGAGGCGATGCATGTCGCCGAGGCCGAGGCCAAAGAAAAGGCTCACCAAGAAGGTATGTACACCATCGATACTACTGATTTCTTTTGAACATCGCTAACAATCTCTTAGCTGCTGCTAAAGCGGAAGCCGAGCACAAGGCAAAAGCCGACGCTGAAGCCGCTGCCGACAAGGTGAAGCAAGAAGAAGAGGCGAAGAAGCAAGAGGAGGAGGCAAAGAAGACGGCCGAGGAAGCGATTGCAAGTGCCACCGACGCTGCCGTCCACGACGCTGCCGCGGCGGTCACGATCGTCGCCGAAGCTTCAATTTCTCCCGAACATACCGCTGTTGTTGAGTCTTCGAGCACTTCTGAGCACGTTTCGAGTGCAACAGCGGCCGAGGCCCCAAGCGTAGCCGAAGCGGTCACCATAGTCGCCGAGGCTACCGCGTCCGCTGCCGTTGCGGAGCATAACACCTCCTCATATTCTGCTGAGGCCGCTGCAGAATCTCAGACGGAACATGCGTCAGCAACAGCAGTGGTAGAGTCAGCGGCTGAGCACGTCACATCTACTAGCAGCGCCGAACATGTTGCTGCAGAGACAGCCACTGCGGAGTACATCGCATCTACCACCAACGTCGAAGAAGTTGCTGCAGAGACGGCCGCTGCCGAGCACACCGCATCTACCAGCGCCTCTGAGCAAGCCGCAGCTGAGACATATTCAGCAGTGGTCGAAGAGGAAGCCGCCCCGAGTGCTACCGAATCCGCTGAAGCCTCCCAGGCCGCCGAGGAGGCCCCAGCTGAGCAAGCTCCTGAAGCGGAGTACGTACCGACCTTGGTCGTCGAGGGTGTCCTCGCTCCTGAACCCACCGCAGCTGAGTAATGTAACGTTTTGGTGACGGCAATGAATGGTTGTGAGTGGGTCAGTGGCGTCATTTTATATTGGTATTGAGGGCATATTGCCAGCAGTAACACAGCATCGGCTATAATTTTCCTATCCTTGCCACGGCACATTGGAGAATATAGTCAACATGTAGATCTTAGAAGATACACCTCAAATTCAGGATAGAATAATTATTTTTGCTGCTGCCTGGCGGCCCATAATTTCTGCTCTCCATCTAACCGGCTTGGGGTTGGAGTGACGTTCTACGCTACAAAATTCTCCTCGTCGGCATTGTTTCAATGGGGAATATTTGAGCTTGGTTTCTGCTCGATGGCACATGGTGCATACTACCAGTTACATGATACCTTCTCGCCCTGTGTGCTACTGTTCCTGATCTTATGTTGGATTAATGTGCTTCGACATCGCATTGTTAAACAGTCCACCCACAACCAACAGTGAGGGAGGCTGACCACAGTCGTATCATGGCGTTACTCGTCCAGCTTTCAAATCTAACATTACGATCCAACGTTTTAACAGCTCATCATATCGTGTAACAGACAATAATTTTGGACGACTTATTCGGAAGGCTACATCAGTTAGCGAGACTAATTCATTCAATCATTCATAACCGTTTATAGTCAACTCAACCTTTTACAGATCATGAGACTTAGTATCGACGAGGATCGACAAATTTTCTGGGGAAGACATCAACAACAGATGTGCACAGTTCATATGCTCCAGCTGCAGTTAAAAAATCGTGTAAAATGGTCAAAAGCAGAACAAAAGTTTGAGTACAATGTGTTACCTCAGGATAAGCGATACTAAAGTCAATTATACTCGAACTTTTGCTATAGCTGTAAATGAATTGTCTCACTCTTTGCCATGTTCTTTTAGGTCGACTTTCACCATCGCCCATGACGCGCCCTTTCCCAGCTCTCATTCACCGTGCTTCTTATTTCGGCCATGTTTGCTGCTTAGCGTTTCTTGGCATCATGTTTCACTGACCATGCTTCGGCGTGCTCCACATGGTCCCTGTCCCTTCCCTGAGAGGCATCTCATAAAGCTCCTTCTACTTTATAAACTCCGCAGTCTTCCAAGGTTGCAACCCGCAATGAAGCTAATCTCGGTCGCCAGTTGCGCCGCCATTGCAGGTCTGACTCTCATCAACCTTGCTCCTGGCTCTTGCAGCACCGCCAATACTATGAGGTCGTCCTGGTCCAGACTCACCCGCCGCTTCGATCACGACACCCAGATCTTTGATGCAGTTCCGTTAAGTACTTTATTAAGTTTTACATCGTGCATAGTTTAAAGTTATTTTTACTTTAAGTCCTTAAGGTCTTAGATCTACCTATGATCCTACTACTTATTAATTTAGTTAATTATAGCTTTATTATTAATAGTAAAACTATAGAACTAAAACCCCTTTTTGTCAACACCACCTTGAAACGCTTTTCTGTGTCTACAACAGCAGGAGGGATAACTGCTATTATTATCATCTTTTTATTAGAAAGCTCTTAGTCGCAAAAAAAAGAAGAAAAAACTATAGAACTACATTATCAGAATGGTATTAAAAGTATTATATTACTTTTTACTATAGTTTTTCTTTTTTTTTCTTTTTTATATGCAAGGCCGGTTCATCGCATAGCTAGTCACATCGACTTCTCTAGTTTATACTCACATTAATATGTGAATTCTAGCAACGAAAGAAGAACATCAAAATTCAATCATCGCCAATGAGCCGCTCGTAAGTGTGAATATTTACGCCATTCTATCAACACTTATCCATTCACATCCGCTTTATATATCTAACAGACACAATTACTCTACCCCATCAATCTTTCCAGAAACCCCAGCACCAAAGCCCAGCCCAAAGCCAACCTCCAAATCAACTCCACCCGCCAATATTCGAAAACAAATTACAGGAAACCATGGACCTAGTACGTCCAAGACTCCGCACTACATCAGCCAGCACCACTCACTGACGTTGGCCAACACAGCTCATCATAGAAGCACTCCCAGCCCCCCTCAATAACAAAACAGAGAGGGGGGGCTTTACGACCGCAACGTGCCTCCTTGCTGTTATCGTATTGCTTTTTTGCTTGTGTCATTGTGGTTGTTGGGATGAGTGTTGTGGGTATGATGATGATGATGAAGAAGAAGGAGAAGAAGAAGAAGAAGATTTCGAGGAATGGGAAGACGGATATGTTATAGGGATTGAAAAGGACGTCGAGAAAGGAGAGTGATTTGGATGCCCTTGCGATTGCGAAGGGTGGCAAAGAACCTTACAATCACCAGGAATGCAGGGTGCACAACAACTGCTACAATAGGACGCGTTGAACGCCGCGCAAATCACTGACATCGTGGTCGGCCGCTTGAGTCTTGTTGCTTGCGGACTGTTTCTACCTATGGTATCACACGGAGTTGATCTGTGATCGGATTCATGTGCAATGTTGATGTAGAAGTATACGTCCGAGGGAGAATTATCGATTTGGTCGCGTGTAGGTGGGTGGGAGGCTGTGGCTGAGCGTGGGAGAGAGAAGGTGCTAGGGGGTTGGAGTGGGGATGTTGAAATGTGGGAACTCGGGTTATGGGGAGAGGAGACTGAAGTGATGACGGGTGCAATGACGCCCAAGTGTATTCAAACAAACAACCACTTTTCCATTACAAAAACTACATAATTCCGTTTCCATCGCCCCATTGACATATGCCAATCCCCCAACTCGGCAATACCCAAGCCGCTAACCCCCAAAGCCTTCTCAAGCACGTTTTCAGCCATATTAAAAAGGCCCAACAACGCGCCGCGCATGCAGCAAAGCACACAAATACATATACACCCTCGGCCGTAGGTATCAAACAAACCCCAACGCCACGCTCAGGAAGTCGTAACAAAACACTCGACACAAACCTACACTCCGTCTTACTTCCCCAAGCTACTACCACTCCAAGAACTCGGCGTCCAACTGCTAACCTTGCTAGAAATTTTACTACCACTCCACCAACTGCCACCACCGCCTCCCCACCCCTTTCCAAACTTCTTCCGCCCACCTCCAAGACCCGTCTTGTTCTCCATCTTATCCTCCCACTTCAACTTTGTCTCCATAATGGAGTGTATGGAGTTGATGACGAGGAAGCTCGTCGATCCAATAGCGCGGAAGAAGGCTAGCCCAGCTACAGCCCACAGGATGAACTTGAGGTAGAAGTTACCAGAGATGCGCGAGCCACCGTATGCTTCAGAGACGGCCATGGCGAGGATGGCATTGCTTATCAGCCATACCACGACCATGTATGTGCGTACGGCGCGGTAGTAGTCTTCTTGGGCTTGCGCTTCGTCGACGCCAGGCTTGGCGATTTCGATGCGGTCGCGTAGATTGCGCAGTGCTTCGTCGTAACCGGAGTC
Organism: Laburnicola sp. JP_R_19; assembly: GCA_031010545.1. Lineage (NCBI taxonomy): Eukaryota > Fungi > Ascomycota > Dothideomycetes > Pleosporales > Didymosphaeriaceae > Laburnicola > Laburnicola sp. JP_R_19. The sequence goes on along the minus strand of VOIT01000126.1, from coordinate 229,413 downwards.
GATGTCTAGCTGCTCGGACGGCATTTCGAGTTCGACGACGTTGCCTTTCTTCGCTTTGGCGTCACCAAGATCGGTCTTCGCGACGTTGTCACCCTTTGTTCCCCAAGTGATATCGTGCGTGTTACAGAATGCGTACACTTGCAGTGTGCAGATGTAACTGGGTAAGAGAGCAAAGTACTGGGCCGACGAGGTGAACATGTGCCAGGGATCCAAGTACATGAAGGACATCAGAAAATACAGGCCAACCGTCGTTGCGGTAGAGATGATCAAGTTTGTGAAGACGTTGTTCCCGAGGACCTTTGGCTGTTTCGGATCGCGAAGCTGTTTGATGACGATGAATATCGAAGCGAACGTGGTGTAAGCCATGATAACACAGTACGCGACCATACTCCACAAGAAACATCTTCTTCGCTCCTTGCGGTCGATTGCCCATGGATAGAATGAACTGCATGCAGATCAATAGCACGCAGGTATACCGGAGGAAAATGAAGATGTATTTGGCGATATTATGGCCGAAGGGGTCGTACTGCTTGTCACTCAGTGAACCGGCGATGAAGAAGAAAGTGAGATAGAAGTTGGCCAGTGAGAAGAAGGTGAACATCAGCTGAACGAATTGATAGACGAACTCGATGTGAAGTAGTATCTTGCGCCATATGGTGTGGTCGGTGGCCCACACTTGCTTAAAGTGGAGGAGCGAGTAAACCGCAGCGAAGAAGGCACCATTCAGCCAACGACGACGTTGAGATATGAATTCGGGGACGGTGTCTACTGTAGTTAGTATTGCACTCAAAGTCAAATTTGCGAAGCTTACCAGGCACATCTGTCTCGCCAGTGGCAGCCTTGACATACTTCAAGACCCACTGTTCGCTACGCTTCGCTACCAACTCCCAACAGAGAATACGATCTTCGGCAAGGTACATATTGGCAGTAAAGACGTCGGCATCTTGACCATGTAATGTCTCGCCCTTAAAGTACTGGCTCAACGGACCATGGCCCGTGTGATCGTTCTGCAAGGCGATGTACCGATACGCCGACAAAGCACCTGGCAAAACGGTGATGTATCCAAAGACCGACTCGAGTGGTTTGTCGAGAATGTTGGACATCTTGTACTCAAAATTCTGCGATGCAACCAACGGATTGAGCAGGCCGAGCCAGCCTTTGCCTTTGCCAGCTTTAATTTCGCCTGCAGCTCCGGCAACAGAAGAGTCATTGTCAAAGGTCTTCCAGAGATGATATAGCGCTTTCGGCCCAGGCTTCGTTCCAACGTCGAGAAGAATGCATATGTTAGGGTTGAGTGCTCGGCCAAAGGCGTTGAAGAACCATCGATGCGAGTTGAGCTTCTTCTGGTTGCGTTCCTTCATGCAAAAGATCATCTGCACGGGCACGATGCCTTTCTCAGCTCCCTTAAACTTGAGATCAGAATCCAGAGATACCTGCGTGGTATACTCGTACACGTGCGCAGTGACCTCGCGCTGGTTGACGTGGTTCTTTGCGATGCCTTTCTGGAAGCAACCCATGGCAGCGAGGGCGTCCAGCGTCCGAGGATGCACCTTCTGGCGACCGTCGGAGATGATGCAGACGACAATCTTTTGCCAGCCGTCCTTGCCCCACGTACGCGACCGGGCTCGGGAGCAGAAATGGCTGATGTTGCGCATAACGCCGTGCATGGTTCGGGTGAAATCGATCTCGTTCTCGTTGTACATGGTAATGCAGATGAAGAGCTCCGTCTCGCGCATCGTTGTGCCAATGTTTTGTCGCAGCTTGTAGCCTCTCTCCACGAAGTCATCGGGATCGCAAGTGACGGCCGTGTATCGCATGTGCGTGAACTCTATGTCATCGCGCCGGGGCAGGAAACTGTACAGGATGGTCGGGATTTTGCACTCCAGAATGAGCTCGCCGTTGATGAGCCGGACTTCCTTCTTCGTCATGACGGCGTCCCGCGCCCCTCGTCTCGGTTGAGCAGACTCAGGCGCCGGGCCGTAATGATCCATCTTTTCATCCTCGTCCATGTGCTCGTCTGTGAAGGTCTCCTCGGTCATGTACGAGTCGCGCGAGTTGAGCTCGGGCCGGTCATCGCCGTACTCGGTGAAGGGATCGTCGTCGTTGATCGGTATTGAGCTCATGTCGAGCGTCGCATTCGAGTCGCGCGAGATGGGCCTGCCGCCGGCGAACAGCGGTGCCGGAGGCAGCGGCCGCTTAGGACTGCCCGGCCGTCCGCCGTATCTTGACGATGGCGTACCGGGCCGCGGACTGCCATTGAGGTCTGCTGGCTCGTACGAGTTTGTGGATGCTGGGGGTCGCGCATAGTCTGCGGACGTGCGTGTGGGTGAGTAGGCGGCGCGGTCAGGCGAGATAGGCCGGCGATAGGGGATGTAGGATGGCGAGTCCTCCCCTGGGGGAGGCATGTTGGGCGCAGTGTCGAGCACCGAGGGCGCCCTGGAGAGTGGCACCGAGGACACCGAGGGTTGGTAGGATCGCGTAACTGGCGAGGGCGGTCTATGGGATTCATACAACGGTAAGCTTGGTTCGTGGCTCGCTTTGGTGGGAGACAGGCGGTCGGCGAGCCGCGTCTTGATCGACTTCCTCCTGAGCGTCTGCGGCACCGGGTTCGAGGCTGACGTCGAACCCAGCGCGCCTTCGGCCTCGCGCAGGAAGTCCACGATGCCCGCCTCGGCGTCGTGTCGCTTGCCCACTTCGGAGCGCGTGCGCCTGCCGCCCAGCGTGCCGTCGGTGCTGCCCATAGTGGAGAGCAGCGAGGCAGATTCAGATTCTGGGTTGGGGAGTCTTCTGCGCGAGCAGGACATGATGAGTATGGGGTGTGAAGTGGGAGGAAGAAAAAGTGATACTCACGACATATAGCTCTGTGTATCGTCGGCGTGGGTCAACAAGCGCATCGTGGACCCTCCTTGCAGATGGCTGGGCGACGGCTCGTCGTCGTCGTACGCAGGCGGGCGCCCGTACGGCGCATGGCCTGGTGTTGTGGACCCGTCCATGTCCTGTTTACGCGCCAACGTCGCGCGCAATTGGTCTCGCGTCGTCAACGAAGAGGAGGCGAAAAGTCGATCCTCTCAAGAATGTTGCGATAGTGATGTTCACGATGCTAGCCGCAGTCTTGGAGCGAACGTACGTTGCGGCGGGAGCTCCGACAGCGTGGGGTGTGTTTGGAGTGCGTTGTTGCTAGGGCAACGCGCTTGGCGTACGTCGCACGGCCGCCTTCATCTGCAGCTTCGGTGCCAGGTGCATGGCGGGCGCAGTCTCATCTCGAGGGACAACAGCTGCTAGACGACGTACTTGGTTCCACGACAAGTCTTACTACACTGGCTCTGCTTATCGTTGCAACTACCTTAGGTAGGCTGCCGTGTCCCTCCAATCGTACAATACGATTCAATATCTACAATATACCATCACACAACCATCCCGCCAAACTTTTAAAGTCAATACGTACGCCGCAGAGAAATCGTCTTGAGCGCATTCATTCACGCTTCACAGTAGCTTCGGTTATGTACAGTACCACCTGTACCATGAACACAGCATGCACGAGAACACCTAGCTGAGATCCTGGCTCCAACATGCAAACAGCGTGAAACAACATCGTTGAAGCGAAAAGCGCCTACCGTCCGCATTTACGTTACTGACCTAGTTTTCACCGAATGAACCCCTCGACTCTCCGGAACTTGCTCACGCTCCCATCACTGTTTTCCACAGACACGATTCGATCAAGTTTAGTTTCGATTAATAAAATTTTCATCTCGGAAGAAATGTCACGCAACTAAATGCCGTCGAAGACATGGGTATTTGAACATGATATAAAGTGAACGCACGGAAAGAAAAAGGTGTGTCCGAGACACTTGGGCTGGAAGAAGCCCGGCATGAACGCCGTGGGAGGGGCGTTGCGCTCCTCAAAATCTCACACTCTCCCTCCTCGGAGTCCCCGCGCCCCCATTCCACCTTGCAAACCTCTTGGCCGCACTATCCAGCCTGTCCCCTGTAGCCGCCGCGGCGCCTGGCATACTCATCCTCTTCAGCGGACTACCCTCCCTCCTCGCGGCGGGCGTCCCATGTCTCCGCTCCCCTTGGCCGCCTAGACTGTCCCGACCTCTATCTTCGCGTATAAAGTTAGTGGAAGCCGATTTGCGTAGCGGAGAATTGGCGTGCGAGAACACACCGAGGCTGCCTCTGTCGCCACCTCCACGGTACGGTTGCTGGCGAAAGGGGTTCGGTGTGTTGGAAGGACGGATGGGAGAGGAGAAGTCGGCGCCCGTCGCGGTTGTCGTCGAAGTGTAATTTGAGTTTTGATAGGGTCGCAGGCTCGGCGTTTGGGCGCTCGAGCGCATGAGGGCAGAGTTATCAGGGTCGTACTGCGATGCGTAGTTCTGGTTCGGATTGGTGCGGAAGGTGCGATTGATGATGGTAGTCGGTGTGTATGTGGTGATCTCTGAGGCGAGATCGTCACTGCTGCCACGGACCCCAACACTGGAGTCCCTAGACCTCTTCTTCGAAATGGCCTGGATACCAACATCTCGGTATAGTTTCTGTGTCGTAGGATGGACAAACTTGCTGTCGTACTCGTGGAGGACTTCACGCTGGATGACAGCGGAGTCTCGAATCTGGGTTGCGAACGACGAGCGTAAGAACCAAAGTGACAAGGAGAGGAAGGCGCCAACGGCGACGGTGGTGAGCACTTTGACGCTGCGTTGCGGAACCAGAGGCGCAACGGGGAGATTCAGATAGTAGAGAATTACGTGTAGTGGGCTGAAAAGACAGAACATATCCAGACAAAGCGGATTCGGGTCCCAGACGGCAATCTCCCACACATCTCTGCCTGCGTCGGGATGCGCGCGTGTCTCGGCCGAGCCCGAGCCCACGATGTTCCAAACGAAGCGCAGTGGTGATGCAGATAACGGCGAAGAGTCGACGCGCACCCGGCGTGCAGAAGGCGTGGACGGGGTAGCGTCGATGGGCTGCTCGAATAGGCGGTAATGCCTCTTCTTGTGGAAAGTCAAGAAGCAGTTCAAGAAGGCAAGAGCTGCCAAAGCCGTTACAATGAGCCGACAGAACCACCTGAACCACCCCGGTCCTCCGGCTCCGCCAGGTCCCACCAGAACGTCGCCGCCCTCGGAGCCGCCCGCCGTGTATGCCTGCGCAACGACGTAGACCAGGTTCATGCCGAATCCAAGAATGAAGGCATAGTCTTTTGCAAAGTCTTCCCAATCGTTCGTATTCAACTCTTCTGATATCCACAGCAGCCAGTCGGAGGGGTCAACGTAGGCCTTGATGCGCTCGGCGAGCGGTGCGCGGCGGACGAGGCGGCGGGGTGGTGGCATCGTGGGAGCTGCGACCTGAGCTGCGGCCTAAACTGCGGGGGTGTAGACGAAGGGAATGTGTGATTAAGGTCAAACAAGAGCGTCTGGTTGATTAGTTGTCAGAGAGCGAGTCTGGACTCACGGCATGGCGCTGCCGCGATGTCTGAAAGAGCACAAGAAAGTTATAAAGAGAGCGTAAACAAGCAGCTGCGCGCCGGAAAATTGTTACTCCGTGCGAAGCTGCGACCCGCCGCCATGACGAAGCCCAGCTCCGCCATTCTCGCGCGCGGCACTCCAAGCTGCCTACACCGACCGAAGCAACATGTCAACTTCCACGGCCCAGTACAAGGATCGCCAGTTCCTCGCTGTCATTGGAGACGAGGTAGGCCGCAGGAAGCATGCAATTTAGAGCTCCGCTCACAGTGCCCAGGACACGGTGACGGGTATGCTGCTCGCAGGCGTCGGCGTAAGCTGCTCTACCATGGCCATGATGAAGCATAGCACTGACAAGGAGCACAGCATGTCACGCAGCCTCCGGACTCACAGAAGAACTTCCTCGTCGTAGACGCGAAGACGCAGAACGCGGATATCGAAGCAGCCTTCGAGCGCTTCACCCAAGAGCGCAAGGATATCGCCATTCTCCTCATAAATCAGCATGTACGGCCGTCCTCTGGCACAAAAAGTGGGCGGCGACGCTGACTCCAGCAGATCGCGGAACGGATAAGGCACCGAGTCGAGACCTACACCGCCGCCTTCCCCTCCCTGCTCGAGATACCGTCGAAAGACCACCCATACGACCCAGAGAAGGACAGTGTGCTGAAGCGCGTGCGGAGGCTGTTCGGAGAGTAATAACGTCCTTGTTAGCGGCGGAGGTCTCGTTGGCACATGTTAGGCACTGCATCTCTCTTGGAGCTATAGCACGACTGGGAGATATCCACTTCTGCATGAAACAATGCCGATAATAATCATGACTGCATGACGCTCGCGTAACAGTTGCGTGTCCCACATGTGAACTTGAAATATAACAGACGACGGATATCTTGCTCAATCCACACTAAAATCTGAATGCAAGGACCGTCCAGAACGTTACGGGTACAACCTCCACAACTTGTCCAAGCAGGTGTATGTGAACCCAAATTGCTCACAGTTCATTCCGTAGCTGATCCTGTACAATATTTACACCCGGCCCGGACAGCTGAAACTTCCGTTTCCCCAATTGCACAGATCTGCTACGTGTTCAGATATCGCCTCGCAGGTAGCCCTCGTCTGGGTCGAAGGCGGCCGTCGTGGGATGTTTATCGGTGGAAGACAATCTCGGCCGTCAAGCAGGTGATCAGGTCGCCGTCCTTGGACTTCACTTCGGCCTTGATGTTGTATTTCCCCTGCGAGCTTGTTAGTAATGGATTGCTCAACCGAGCTATAAGACCTATGGACGCTATCACAGCGTCTCGAACAGACGTACCGGAGGGATCTGTAGGGGCAAATCGACGTCCTTGGTGAGCTTCATCTCACCCTTCTCCAACGGGCAATCCAAATCCGCCTTCTTCACAGTCTCGCACGTATCGGCGTCCTGGTTGATCAGGGTGATCAGGTTGTTGTACCTGACGGTAAGGTGCGTCTTGGAACCATCCTCGACCTTTTCTTTAAAGTCGCCCTTCGCCGTGATGCTGAGAGTTTGGCCTCTGGGATCTTGTCAGTAAAATGCATCGCTTAGACGTAGACACATGGTCTCAGCACTGGCGCGCGCTTGGGTCCACCAAGTACATCCACGAGCGGGAGAACGTACGGTGCGGGTGGATTCGGGCTTAGGTCCACACTCTCGATCTTCAAGATATCGTCCTTTGGATCTGCGCAAAAGTACAGCGGGTTATCGCCCGGTACCTTGAACTCTTCGCTGATGGTTGCCTGGCTGCCAGTCAACCATGACGACCCTGCCGAGACGGAAGCGGCGCTGGTGGCGGCGAGAAGCACCGTAGAGAGCTTCATGATGGAGCGTCGAGTCGATGAGCGAGAGCGAAAGGGCTTACCGTGAGGTAGAGGAAGAACAAGCGAGGTGGTAGCAATAGCTGAGGTGAGACCTCTGCCAAGCCGCTATCTGCGTCATTAGGGTCAGGTGCACCCGTGGACTAAGCCAGCGAACGTGACATTCACGGCCCGTGGCGCTTATTTTGCCCCGAACCTCATCGACTTGTGAAATTGCGAAACTGGGTTATACACGAAGCCGAGAAAAGAACGCAAAATCCTAATACCGCTCAATGCCTAATCTGGAACGCGTTATAACTGAGAATGGACGGAGTAGGTAACATGATTATACCAACAACCTAAAATGCCCTACCTTTCTCATCACCCACCGAGCCAAGAAGAAGTGCCAGGGGATAAACTATTAGGAGGCATGCAGAAGGGCAACGATCCATCCAAAGAAAGAGACATCGCTTGGTTTGAACAAAGACAGGACATCTATTTCAGCGTTTACACATCTCAATGACTTGGTCCACGAACCACGCTGCGAACCACGCACCATCTCAACCCCCAAACCAGGCGTCTCGTCGAGCGAACCCCGCAGAAACAGCACGGCTACCGATGTCTCGAGATCTGTAATCCGACTCCCTGGACGCTGTGGATTATGATGGACAAGGTACGATCGGCGTGCTAATAGAGAGTAGAACTTATAGTTAACAGCCCAGAAGCACATCGTAAACTACCATACAACATAAGAAGCACCATGGCATAGCTTCACCTGCCCGCGCTTTTGGACATAGGGATAACCAGGGATGCTGATATGCTTGGTCAGTCAGTCATCGCATGGATGTAATTTTCTAGAGATTCATCAAAGATGCCAAGAAACAGGTGACTCTCGTGCCTAGTGGGCATGGCCGCGTTACCGCAGTGCGTCTAGACGACGAACCATTTGTACTCTTTCCGATTTCGAGACCACCCAGCGAGTAGATGCAAACTCTCTCCGACCTGTTTCCCATCGAACGAGTCTCAGAAGCTTTCCGAGGACAATCTGAGTATTACGAAGAAACACATCCCCCGGACGAAATAAAGCCCGGTATCCGTTCCCCGGAATCACGATGTTATCTTGTGCCCAGGAAATTTAGTACAACTGGAAATGCTGCCACGAAGCTGCAATGCCTCGAACCTGCTCACCCATCAGCATTCGTACTTGCATTATGGTTTTTTTTTGCGACTAAGGGGTTTCTAATAAAAATATTACAATAATAGCAGTTATCCCTCCTGCTGTTGTTGACACAGAAAAGCGTTTCAAGGTGGTGTTGACAAAAAGGGGTTAGCGCGTTACATACTTGCATTATATTCGGTGCATCGTTAGCAGTTGGCCCAGCGAAGCGACCAAACCCACTTGAGCGCTCATCCCGCGTGAACGGTTGATGGCGTATGGACGAATGGCCCATGAGCAACATGTCAGTGCGTGGTGCGGCCCGAAAGCGCAGCCGACGAGGATTCATCGACCTACGTAGTCCGTGCGGAAGCCGCCGATTGCAATACAGCTTCGCCATTTCTGTCCGTTCGTGGAAAGGTGGTGACCGAAGTGAACCGTCGTCGCAATATGGAATTGTTGACGGAGTTCGAATAGGTACCCACCGTGATATGCGAAGGCGGGCGACTGACTCGAATCGCCTGTATCCAGTGACGTGACATGCCGGAGTTTCGAACCATCTTCTGTCATTAATTAACAACCCGCTTCTGCCCAGCCATCGCCATCAGATCAAATGCTAGGTGCGGTTGTCAGTGCAGAGTAAGACTTTGGGCTAGAACTTAGCGTGCTAAGGCACGCTAGCGCTTAGTCCCTAGTTGTCAGATTTGATAGTGTTCTGTCACTTTGAGATAATATATTAATGAGAATTGATGACTGTGATAATTGATTGTAAAAATTGGAGAAGCCCAGCTATCGCGAGAAGTTTCTATCTATGCTAAGGCCCTTGTACTATCTAGGATAGTACAGGGGCAATGCAAAACAGTAGTGCGCTAGCCTCCTCAGTGTATTTCACAGAGAGATTATCACTGGAATGCACAGTGACCGTCTATCTGACACACCCCCTCAGCTTGGAGCCATCCTAAGCTAGACCCAATTCTTTGCAGCTGTACTATTGCTTATAGTCCAAAAGCTTCCATCCTTTGTTCTAATTCGTCTAGGTCGACCTTGTGGTCAGTGATCCTACCCTTGACGTCTTCAAGTCCGAGTTAATTTACGAACTTAGCCCATTTTCCAGCTAGCAGAGCCTTTGTAAGGCCATCTGCTGCTATTTCTTCTAATTGTTAGTATTAGATTTTAATAGCTCCACAAGCTACTTCTTGTCAAAGCCAATAATTGTGTATATTAACGTGCCTGAGCTTAGTCTATAACTTGGCGATTTCTTCGGTAACAAGTCGAATAGTTTGTTAATTATCGCAGTTAATAGTGATTATTAATAGGGAGTGTTTAATCTTAAGTTTAGTAATTAACTAAAAGGTGAAGAGTGCCTCTTTTGCAACTTGTAAAAGGGCTAGCAACTTAGCTTTAGTTATTAAGGTGGTAACTGTGTCTTACTTACTCGCCTTCCAGGCAACAAGACTACTAAATAGCTTAATAATATATCCTTGTAAGCTCTTTCTATTAAGGGTGTTGTCGGCGAACAAGGCATCGCTGGCAACCTCATAAGTGTCTGCTCCTCCAAAGCGTAGCCCTAATAATCGGGTGGAGGACAGGTAAAGCAGTACGCGGTTGGCGGCGTTGTGATGCTCCTCGCTGGGATTTGACAGGAATCGCGATAATTAAGAGCTTACGAATGCGATATCAGGGCGTGTAGTTACTATAGCGTAAAGGATTAATCCAATCTTTTGCTAGTATTAATTAATCTCAGCCTTTGTAGCAAGTCTGTCTTAGGGTAGCAGTTTAACTATAGACATTAGGGTATCGTGTTTAAGGTCGCGTTGGTTAATTAGGCGACTAATCTTGTCTATATAGGACGCCTAGGACAGCTAGAGTTGCCTGTTTGCACGGTCTCTAACGATTTCAATCCCTAGAAACTACTAAAGATTATTACCACTAGTAAGGATGAACTGTATACTTATCTTTTCCATCACTGCGTTAGCAGCGTGTTTCTAATCTTTAGAGTAGGCGACAATAAGGTCGTCCACATAGAAGAAGATAATAATGCTGTCTTTAATTATACAGCAAGGCTTATAAGGGACTATAGTAAAACTAAGATTCCTAAGAGCGCTAGTAAATTCTCTCTGCTACAGCAGTGGTGAGATTCGAAGACTATACAGTGCCTTGTGCAACTATAGGATAGTGCTAGGTCGTGTGTAACCTCGCGGCATTCTCATATAGAGTTCTCTGTCCAGATTCGCATAGACGAAAGCGTTGGTGACGTCGTACTAGCTGAGCTCTAGGTCGTATCGAGCTGCCATGGATATGAGCAGGCGAAATAATCGTCCTGCGAGGGTTGCAGCAATGGTGTCTTAAGTAGTAAGGTGGCGTTGTTAATCTCCGCGCACTACTAACCTAGCCTTGCACTTCTAAAATTGATAATGTTTGTCAAGTTTGTAAGTATACACCCAGCGTTGACAACGTACCGTAGCGCAGTACGGCCGCAAGTACGGCCGAGCCGTGCACGGTGTATAGAGTGCGCTTTCAACCTTGAAATTAGCCAACATACAATCTGTGCACGGCTCGGCCGTAACGTATACGTTCGCGTAATGCACGGATTCGCGTAATGCACGGATTCGCGTAATGCACGGCTTTTTACTAGGAAAATCAAGAAAAATAAGAAAGTTTAAAGTAATACAACTTTTAAACTACTAATTATTTTTAAAAAGTTCCTTAACTAGAGTTATAGAGAAGGATTCTATCTATAATTCTAGGATTTTAGTTTTTTAATAATAATAAAGTTTAGAAAAAAAGTATAATAGTAGAAAAATAAACGTTCTTAAAATTAAAATATAATAATTGTTTAGGAGTAAACTATATAATTTAAAATACTTTTTATATTAGGTATTTTTATATAAAATAGCTAGATACAAAGCTATACTATCTTTTTATTTTTTTAAAAAGGAAAAATTAGGAAAGATAATCTATCTTTTAAAGTAAGCTATTATATAAAAATACCTAATATAAAAAGTATTCAAAATTATATAGTTTACTTCTAAGAAATTATTATATTTTAATTTTAAGAACGTTTATTTTTCTATTAATATACTTTTTTTCTAAACTTTATTATTATTAAAAAACTAAAATCCTAGAATTATAGATAGAATCTTTCTCTATAACTCTAGTTAAGGAACTTTTTAAAAATAATTAGTAGTTTAAAAGTTGTATTACTTTAAACTTTCTTATTTTTCTTGATTTTCCTAGTAAAAAGCCGTGCATTACGCGAATCCGTGCATTACGCGAACGTATACGTTACTTGCGGCCGTACTTGCGACCGTACTGCGCTACGGTACGTTGTCAACGCTGTATACACCCACATACAATTAAGGATTTAGTGGCCGCGTGATCGTACTGGGGTAATAGACACCTTACTCTAAGACTTCATTTCCTTGTGGCTTTGTAGGTGTACCTGCTCGGCCTCCTTCCACATATTGAATAGCAGGTGATTGTCTATCCGTGTTCCGCTAGATGGAGGTTCTAGTAATTAACTTTAGTGGGGTTTCTGTCCTATTACAAGTATACAATTAAATTAAGCTTTGTTAAGAAGCTTCCCCTTATACTTGCCTCTACTTCCTGCTTGTGTTCTAGCTAGGAAGGCGGCTACCTATAGCACAACACGTTAATCTAGCTAGGTTAATCCTATAGGTAATTGTTCAAGTTGATCGTATTTAAAACTCGCCATTAATTAGGTAAGCAATGCGACAGGCGGAGGTGTCGCTAGTAGTGTTGGGTAGGTGTGATTGATCTTCCTCCCCTAATAGTACCCTAGAGGGTCCTCCTCATCCTCACAATTGCGTGAGTCAGTAATCGACTTATCTTTATAGAAGGATTTAGTGTTTTCTTGCTTAGGTGGTAGAGGTGGCAACTCTACTAATTAGGTCTATACAGTAATCTCTTTAGTAGTGCTATATATAAGGTTGTCTAATAGGTCCTCTATTTTACCTAAGAATATCTTATCTTTATTAAAGATAACGTCGCGTGTACTAATGACTTTGTTAAGTAGTAGGATCCATATTCTCTAGATATTTAATAATTGGTAGCCTACTAGGTATCTAACCTATGCCTTTAGGTCTAACCTTTTGAGCTTGCTCTTGCCGCGTTTAGTATCGTTAGTTAAGTTAAAGGCTTTACAGCTATAGGCCCTAAAGTAAGCCTAGTTTAGTTTCTTTAGTTAAGTGATAATGCTATTTTAGAAAGCAACTATTGTAAAGAATACTTCGTGTAGTAATCGCTATTAGTTAGCGTAGTTCGGAGTTTAATTGTATAGGTATACAGCCGCTTGCGTAATTTCTAGCTATAGGTTGAAAGGGAGATTGGCGTCAAGTCGCATTGCACAACCCTTCTCCTTAATTACACCCCCTAAGCGTTTAGCTTCTCTATTTTAAGCTTAGGTATTAGGTGCTAAAGGCTTAATAATAATACCTTCACTAATGCACCACCTATAAACGTCTTGTTTAACTAAAAAGATCTTATTGTTAGATTTAATAACCTTAACTGTTATATTAAATTGTACTTTTATAAATAGTACAAATTCCTTTAGCAACTTAATAATTATTCGTGCTAGTTAATTGTCTTTAAAGTAGAAATCCCAAGCTATGCCTAAGAATTAATTAGTAATAAGCATTTGGCTTTTCTCGCTAGTAAAGCTCTAATCTTTATAATTGTGAAAGTCTATAGCAACTCTCTCGCCAGGACCGTCGTTAATTTGCCTAGGTTGTTGTCTAATTTGTTGCTTAAGCTTTAATCTACCGCAGGCGTTGTATTAGACTGTAGTAAGTCCTTTAAGGCGCACCCCCTTATAGTAATTCACAGTGTGTTCTAGTGCCTAAGGACCTAGGTGGCCTAGTTGTTTATGCTATATAATAGCGTCTGCCTTCTGCGCACCTCGTGCGGTGCGCGTCGTGATTTTATATGTGGTATACGTACTATTATATATAGTACGATTTTGTTTAGGCATGTATTCTAGTACCTATTAACTATAGAGTTCTTAAAGGTTAGCTAGGACTATATTGTCCCTTCTCTTAATTATTGTTAGATCTGCCTTTGTATCCTACTAGAGGCCTTACCTATAAAGTAATTAGAAGGACATAAGATTGCATAGCAGATTAAGGCAGTAGGAAATATTATCTAGCCTTAGTACTCTATTTCTGTGTACGCTCTTAACGTGTAGATAGACACTCCTATATCCCCTTATCTAAACTCGTGATGATCCCGCCTATATAAAGTCTCCTGGCGACAGTAGTCGCATCGTAACGAAACAGTTAATATTGTTAAAGATGTGGCATATTATGCCAGAATCGAGGATCGCAGAGTAATATAGTAGATAGGTATTTAGGTCTAAGTAGTAGGAAAATGTAATAGCGTTAAAGCTTACTAAGAGAATAGTAATTTATCTGCTATCTAGTTATTTATTATTAGTAACTTTAGTAATTTAGGTTAGAGTAGGAGTATACGATAGTTTAATTCTAGGTGTTTAAGACTTTAGTCTTTTTACCTTCCTTATCTGTAAGATAGTGGAGATCACAGTAATTCATAGTGATATAGGTTGACCACGAGAAAAGAGGTGTGTTTATTGCTATGAAGGACCGAGGCCCCTAAAGGTGTATGGGTGAGGCTAGGCATAAGGTTATTCCGGCCGAGGTCATGTGACCAAGGACCGACCATACAGCCATGCGGCAGTCTTACATTATCTCCTTTTGTAGATCTAAATTATTTTAGATTTTCTATTATACTATGTTTGTAAAGCTAAGTTGTGGCCTAAACCACTCTAGTGTATAATCTAGATATGCGTAGAAGCAGTCTTTTAAACTATACCTTTATCTATAAGTAGGGTATTTTCTACCTTTAATTGCTATTGTATCCTCTATTAAGGACTGCTTAGATATAGTACTTTGACTAAAGAATCGTTTTTGTTAAAGTCTCCCCTGTCCACGTTGGTTCTTTGTAGAAGATGGCGCGTCTTCGGCAGCGTAAGAGGCGTTCCTATTAGTGCCTAGGGTGGATGCACTACTAGCAGCGAGAGATAGCTTACTAGTAGCAAAGGCGCCCCTATACTATTTGCCCTTAATTAAGTGGAGTATTGCTATATATTCTTAGAAGCGTTTTATTATCTTCTTCCTTGTTATATCTGCGTCTTAGCGTCTAGTTTCTTAAAAGGACACGCTCTAGGTAGGGGCAGCCTTTATAATCGTAGTTAGGAAGTCCTTTATAGTATTATGGATTAATTGTACTTTAGCAATATTATTCGTCTTTACTTTTATAGCTGCCTAATTATTCTTAGTTAGCTAGGTATCCTAGTTTAAGGGTTGTCTTATTAGCTTAAGAGCCTGTAGGTATCGTGCTCTTGCCCTATTCTACTTATCTTCCTTATTAACGCCTACTGTCTGCGTTAGAGATTTGATCCATTTTTAAATCTACTTTCTAGACTTGTAGTAGTTATATTGTAGGTGTTGCAACACAGTAGATTAGATATAGATAACTACTTTCTTAAGACTTATTCTCTCTTCTTAGTACTCTTTGTCCTTAATCTTGTTGTCCTTAACCTGTATCTTATAGAAATTAATGTCCTCCTTATATGCCTTAAGGCCTGAGTTTAATAGCTCTAATAGGCGTATTAGGGGGTTCTATTAATTGCCGTCGTTTACGCGGATAATCGGCTAGTAACTCGCTATTTCTAGCGGCGACAGCGGTGTTGGCTTTTTGCGTGGGAGTTTGGCTCCGTCTAGATTAATAATAGGCTATATATCCATTAGCATGTATCGCGCTTTTAGCTTCTGCAGCCATAGTGTATAGTTGGTGTAATTAGTTAACACGATTATTAAGTCGCGGAGCGTTAACAGCAATATTGTCTTTTCTTAGGGTTAATTAAGGCAGTGAGACTCTTAATTGTTAGATTTAATAGTGTTCTGTCACTTTAAGATAATATATTAATGAGAATTAATAACTGTGATGATTGATTGTAAAAATTGGAGAAGTCTAACTATCGCGAGAAGTTTCTATCTATGCTAAGGCCCTTGTACTATCTAGGATAGTACAGGGGCAATGTAAAACAGTAGTGCGCCAGCCTCCTTAGTGTATTTCACAGAGAGATTATCACTAGAATACATAGTAACCGTCTATCTAACACTAGTTCTATTAAGCTAGGTTCTATAAAACTAATATACTTACTTTATAATTTTTTTTCTAAGTTATCTTATAACTTTATATTATACTTTACTCTTTTTAAGTATTATATTTACTTTTACTATTATTACTTTTACTCTACACTTACTATTACTTTTATAACTTAATCTACTTAACTTTTTTATAATATAGTAAGTTCTAAATTTTTATACTTTATACTTTTACTATAGTTCTACTACTAATACTTTTGTAAATAGACTATATACTTTTATATAATATAGCTAAGTATATATAAGAATATAATAGTATTAAATAAGTAAAGTAGTATAAGCTAGACCTTTTTCTTTTTATTTAGAAAAATTAAGGTTTTATAGTGCTTAATACTAATAAGGCAAATATAAGCTTAAAAATTTTAAGTTTAAAAATATTTAGCTTAGTTTTATTACTAATATTATTATAAGTTAGAATACACTATAGCTCCCCCTCTATAATTAATTTTTAAACTAAGCGTATAACTAGAAGTATATTTTCTAATATAATAAATAATATTATAAAAGGGCTTATAATTTACAAATCTAATTTATAAGTTTTTTATAATATAACTATATATATTTATATAAAAGCGTAGTCTAACTAAGTTATAATACTAGAACTATTTACTCTAGTTAAAAGAAAGAGTATAATTATTTACTTTATATATAGTAAAAGTTTAGATTAATAACTATATACTACTATGTAGCTTATAGAAGCAATTACTACTTAATATTAGATTTTTAATTAATAGCTGCTTATTTTAAAGATAGTAATTATACTAAGTAGATACTAAAAGTGTAAAGAATATATAAATATATAATTATAATATAAGAAATTTATAAAAAAAAGGTAAAGTAAAACTAATACTAGTAAACTATACTTGTTAGATTTAATAGTTAAATGTAATAATGTGTCTTTTGTTAGATTTAATAGTTGAATGCAATAATGTGTCTTTATAGATAATAATAATTGTATTGTCCTTGTGTTCACTATGTTTAGCTGGTTCTGCCTTCTTCGCTAGTGTGCCAAGCCAGGTGGTCCCTGCTTAATTGTATAGATCCAACCTCAACGCGCTTGTTTTATCTAACAGCTGCATATCTAACAATACTATAAAGTGTTAGGGTACTATTTAATATTAGAAGTAGAGAGTATATATATAATTTATTATATATTATAGTAGTAAAAGGTATATCTAGGAGTTTTAAGTAGTTAATTATTAGGTAATAGGGTAGTAGGTTATTAGATATCAGATCACTAGAAATCACTATAATTTCACTATAAAATCTAGTAATCACGTGTATTCGATTACATAGTCTCCTTATAACGACAGTTAGTGTAACTTATAGTAATTTTACTATAAGATCACTGTAAAATACACAAAGGAGACTAGCGTACTACTATTACACTACTCCGCACTAGTACTAGTGCGTCTTGGCGCTAGATAGATATTGCGTACAATAGCTAAGCTTCTCCAAGAGAGATTACTCCACAATTAATTATCTTAACTATTATTAAAATTAACCACCTTTTATCTAAACTATTAAGGATTACTAAGAAACACTATAAAAGCATAGTAAATCTAACATAGGTAAAGATATTATTTAGTAATATAATAAAAAATTAAAAGGTAAGTATTAATTATCTAGTAAAGTAGTAAGTAGGTAAGTAAGTTAGAGTGTTATTATTATAAGTTATTATTTTAAAAGCTAGAGAAAAACATTAGTAAAACTTTAACACGCTTTAGTTCTAGGGCTTAGCGTATATAATATAATATTATATAAGTACTAGTAATATAATAAAAAAACATAATAATTAAACGTAGTAAGCTACTTAAAAACTAATAAGTAGAGGTAGTTTTTACTCCTGCCTAAGAGGGACTATAAAAATAGTAACCTTAAAGTTACTATTTAACTATAAAACTCTAAAGAATATATTAAAAGGTAGTAGGTAACTAGAGAATTGCTATAGGTAATAAATAGCCCTTATACTACCTAACACCACTTTACTTCTTTTTATTAATACCTTAAAACGCTTTTCTATATCTATAATAGTAGAAGAAATAACTGCTATTATTTGTAATATTTTTATTAGAAACCTCTTAGTCGTAAAAAAAATCCCCATACTACCTAAAATCTACTTTAGTACTTTAATTTTTAAATAGCTATAAGTGTTTTTATTATTACTATTACTAAAGTAGTTAGCTTTTATATAAGAATGCGTAATAGTTATAATTAACTTAAAAAGCTTTCTTTTAAATTATAAAATACTATAAATAAAGAACTAAAAATATTAGTAATAATAAAAATAATAAACTTTTTAAAAAGGTTTAGCTGCTATAGCTATTGTTTTAGATTTTAGAGAATTAAACTAGTAAAAATACCTATCTAAACTATAGCACTATTTTATAAAAAAAATAGAAGGTATAAAAAAAACTATACTAAAAAGTAATATAATACTTTTAATACTATTTTTATAAAGTAGCTTTATAGTTTTACTATTAGTAATAAAGCTATAATTAACTAAATTAATAAGTAGTAGAATAATAAGTAAATCTAAAACCTTAAGAACTTAAAGTAGAAATAACTTTAAAGAATTAATATAATTATTAACTTTAAACTATACACTATATAAAACGAAATAAAGTACTTAATAGATTTGTATTAAAGACCTTATCGCATTCATCTATGTAGTAATACGCCAAGAAATCTCGTGATAATAACTATTGTGGGTGGCTCTACAGCCTCAATGTTATCATGGTAAACAAGTTGGTGGGTGGCTCATCGGCCGTCCGGGCACGGTACACGGTGAACCTCGGTACAATGCGCTAGCTTCTTTTGGCGACAAAGTCTCCACATGATGGACACATAATGTCTCCGGAAAGCTCAAAGTACCCAACACCGGAGATCGAATGTCTCTGGACATGTCTCCGGACCGTCGTGCGGGCATATATGCATATAATAAGCAAGTTTTCTACGCTCTGCAAGATGCTCGAGTATCGCATACCTAGACTCTTCCTAGGGGTTCTAATATTGTGGCTTGCATATCTCTGGCATAGCAGCGACAACACCGCCATGTCGACCTCATCGGAAACACTAGCTCAGAAAAATCGGAAATATTGGGAGTAAGTCATTCCAGCGCCGTTCAATCGCTGAATATGCGGCTAAAATACGGTCTACCACATAGTGTTGCTTCTCAGGACTGCCACCGTGCCCAATGGGTCAACGACCTCCAAAACCAGACTGCCACCTTCTTGATGAACCCCGACTCATCCGCTTGGCTCGGCCTACCGACAACCGGTGAGCTCCAAGACAAGATGTTGGACTATGCGTGTGGTGACGGTCTTCCTTCTCGCACCCTCAAACCTCATTTCAAAACGTGTATCGGTGTCGACATCTCTGCCGGCATGCTGGCCAAGTACAACGCTACTGCAACTCGTCTCGGCCTGGGTCCAGAGCAAATGATTGGCGTACGTGGCGATCTCTTCGCGGAGCCCGTCGAACCGACTGATCCGCCGCTACCAGAGGAACGTCTGCAGAACTTCGATCTGGTAGCCATCTGCATGGCACTGCACCACATGGAAGACATACAGCTGGCCATTTCAAAGCTGGCAGCGAGATTGCGGCCGGGAGGAACCCTTCTGGTCATTGACTGGGCGCAGATCAATGGAGCCACGGCGGCACAGAGGGAGTTCATGGAAGATGTCAGGACCGGAAAGATTCCCACCAAGGGCATGCAGCAGAATGAGCACGGACATGGTCATGGCCACCACCATGAACATCAGACGGAGCAGCATAAATACGTTGATCCGGAACAGCCATGGAAGCCGCATCCTGCAAACCATACCATTACCCATGATAGTTTCACCGAGGACACCATTTCCGGCCTGTTTCGCAATGCGGGCTGTACGGAAGTTAGGTGGAAACTGGCTGATAAGCTGAGTGATGTCCCCGGTGCGAGAACAGGCAAGATGCAACTATTCTGGGCCAGAGCTACAAAACAAGAGACAAAGTAGATAGTTGCTATTATGCAAGTGTATGAAGTGGCGTTCTTATCTTGTACTTACTTAAAGTGTTTCCTAGTACAAGACTATATATACATGCCGCTCAGGTCATAGAGATCGCATTATCTATCCCTCGAGAAAAGAAATACAAGTTCCCCTTACTACTACTTTTGTCCCACTTAGTAATTCCTTTATTGTAGTGATTGTTGTAGCACTACTTCGTGCTTAAGACGACAGCGTAGTTTATAGCCCATCCGTATAGTATTACTATGCAATACGTGCAATAGGCCCCCTTGGCCATATTTAAACAACCAACTTCCTAATCTCATCCATGACAAGAATTCCAAGCGCTAACGGAATTGGAATAATCCAAAATTCTATCGGTACGGAAGCAGTACTAAACAGATCGTGTATGCCCTTGACTTTGGTCACGAAAATAGCAATACATAAGCTGATAACGAGACTACCGGCTAGCCATGGATTGCGGCGGGCTTTGCGCACTAGATCGTCCTATAGGATACTTATAGGCGGACAGAGGACCCGCCCAAGAACTCTTGCATGGTTCTAAATCCCATTCGGATCCGGATGCGGGTCCTTAACTTGACGCAAGTTACGAAAAGAGAGCCATCTTATCCACTGCCGCCTCCAGGTCCAAGGCGATGGACAGCACTGGAATCAATGGCCATGGCGCTAGCATGACATTCTTTGCCCGCACTCGCAGTGGTATCATCAAAGCTTTGGCTGATGGAGGCTCTCGCTCAGATGGCCAGCAATTCCGATTACGCATCCTGATAGTCGGCCCGTACGAACACTCCAGTTGCATTCATTCCCAGCTTTCACAATGCAGCAGCATATTGTGTATTGCGGGAGATGTGGGCATCACGGCGTGTTTGCCATTGCTGCAACAAAGCGAAACACAAGACACCAAACTCTTCTGGTCTAGTCGCAAGCCTGGTCTGACCACAGCCCTGATGCCTACTTTGAACGCCTTTTCTTCCAGGGTCGACGTGAAAACGCTTGTAGGACAGCCATTCGACCTGGAATCCATCATTCAGCAAGAATTGGTCGATCACGACGGCACCAGCAAAGGGACATTGGCTATTGTGGTTTCGGGGCCACCGGGGCTAGCAGATGACGTTCGGTTCCAGGTTGTTCATATCGCGAGGAGTTCTAAGCAAAGCCGCCCTTATGTACCGGTAGATGAGGTTTTCAGCTGGTGAATGTGGTGTACCCGGTATAGGACTTAGACGCGATTTTGGGTGCAAGCACACTGTCACTGAGCGGCGAACGACGAGGAATATAATAGTAGCAATCTAATCTGCATATGATCTCCCTACATATCAGCAGCCTCCAAGCATCATCCGCATCGATGAAGCTCCGCTCGTTCTGCCTCAAAAGATCGACCTGCTCATCCGTGTAGCCAACTTTTGCCGCAGCCTGACGATACTCCGAGTTCTCGTCTGCCAATATATGGAACATGGAGCCTGCATATGCGAGCCTCTCTTGCGGCGTGAGGTTGGACATGATGCTTGTTGAAGCAGTGATATGATGATCTCTTCGAAACCGCGCCTCCAATGCCTTTGCTATCAGCCGTTGACCCATCTGCGTCTCCAGACCATTTTCTCGGTACATGTATTCCTGTAGCGTTGCATTCTCGGGGCAAGGTGGCCACACGACCTGCGATTGCGTGCCGCTATCGCAACAGGCCACGATAACACCATTTAGCTTGACTAGAAGCTTCATCTGCTTTGTCAGAAGTGCAGGTATGCATTGCATTCGTGGGCATCTGGACTACATCGAAGCGCCCCATCTCATCGGGTGTCAAAAAGGACTCGGGTTTAGGACATCGCCGACTCGAAATTGCAATCTGGTATTGGGTGCAACCTTGCTCTGATCGAGGCCGAAGATCTTTGCTTGAATAACTGACGTGCAAGGTTTTAGCCTATCGCTTTGTAATGGCTGGCACACGGTACAGGATTCGGGGTCGGCCCACCTAAAATC
Source organism: Laburnicola sp. JP_R_19 (assembly GCA_031010545.1). Lineage (NCBI taxonomy): Eukaryota > Fungi > Ascomycota > Dothideomycetes > Pleosporales > Didymosphaeriaceae > Laburnicola > Laburnicola sp. JP_R_19. Next base: position 207,803 of record VOIT01000126.1, on the reverse strand, counting down.
CATGTCCAATCTATGGACCATGAAACGTACTACTCGGTCGACGATATGCCGACCCTGTCGGTGATTACCTAAACTGCACTACTGTCGATTGGCCTACGGATGCTCGGCGCTTCCCTTTCTGGCGGTATGCTTTTGGCAGCAGTGGACGGAACCCAGAGCTCCGAACGCAACCAGGCACTCAACGTACGGGATTTTCGTAGACACCGACACCGAGTCTCTCCTACCTGTGTACTCTGACAAAATCGACAGTTGAAGGATATGCCCCACTCCGGGCTCATGGCGCGACATGGAATAAATACCGATACCAGGTCCCCTACTAATTCTGCGCCACTCCTCAGATTCGCGCTTTCTTCATTCACATAGGCAGCTTCCCTTTCTACCCACCCAACTTGCTCATCGACCTACCAAATTACAAACATGGCTAAAGACGGGACAGCCGACAAGCAACCCTTCGACGTGGCCATCATGGGCGGGGGTCTTATTGGCCTTCAACTCGCGCTGGGCCTTACGAAGCGGAATATTCCTGTCACGGTCTACGAGCAAGCGCTTGAGCTCAAGGAGATCGGTGCCGGCGTCGGCTTCTCCTTCAACATCGTGGAGTGTCAGCAGGCCCTGGACCCTGCTATCGCCAAATGCCTGAAGAAAGTCGCGATCATGACTGGTAACAATATGGGTTGGATTAATGGCTGTACCGAATCGGACCTCCGTCTACGGCCAAGGGACAAGCTGCTTGATATGGAACTGACAACGTACGAGGGCGAAGTACATGCCTTCACCCACCGTGCTCACTTTCTGAACGAGTTGGTGAATCTCGTTGCACCCGAGCAGCTGAAGCTTGGAAAGCGAGTGGATACGATTGTGGACAGAGGCGACGATGAGAAGCTTCTGATCAAGTTTTGCGACGGCATGACTGCTGAGGCAGATGCGGGTGAGTAGCCACGCGTTGTTTCGGAGCATGAAGCATCAGAGGCTAACGGATCCATTCTTCCTTCCAGTTATTGGTTGCGACGGGATCAAATCCCGTGTTCGCCAGGTCGTTCTAGGTGAAGACGACCCGTCCGCCTTTCCTCATTAAGCCCACGAGAGTGCATACCGCTGCCTCATTGACATGGACAAAGCCGCTCCCGTGCTGGGCCATCTCACAGAAAGAATGATCATGTACGTGGGCCAGGGTGCACACTTGGCAACCTATCCCGTGGACGATTACAAACAACTGAACTTTGCCGCGTTCGTCCGCGACGATGGGGAATGGCCTGACTACAATAAGCAAACGATGATTGGAAAAAAGGAGGACCTCATAGAAGCCTTCTCCCACTTTGGCCCTACTATACGAGGCTTGATGGAGATCCTTCCCGACAAGCTCAATCGTTGGGCCATGTTTGACACGCTCGACTCCCCACTGTCCACCTTCGCCTACCACCGTGTGGCCCTCGCCGGCGATGCCGCTCACGGCTCGACACCGCATCATGGCGCGGGCGCGGGCATGGGCGTCGAGGACGCACTGGTGCTAGCCACCGTTCTGGAACACGCAGTCGGAATGCTGAAGACGAAGCGCAGCGCGGTCAGCAAATCCAAGGCCCTGGTCGAGGCATTCGAGGCGTACAGTTCGGTCCGTCGGGAACGTGCGCAGTGGCTTGTTGCCAGCAGTCGCCGCCAGGGATTAATGTACAAGTTGTTGGTTCCAGAGGTAGGACGCGATCCTGACAAATTCGTGAAGTCTACGCGAGAGCGCGTGAACAGGATTTTCTATCATGATCGGAAGGGTATGCTCTCCAAAGCGACGGACGAGTTTGATCGCCGGTGCCAGGCTGCAGCGATTCCCGTTAGCTAGGCTGTGCGTTCTTGTGCGTTTCTGGAGCTCGTACTGCCCTGAAGACGGTACCTATAGGATAGGCTCCTTTTTCAAGGAGCTTGTCTATACAGTCTTTGTCGTGTATGTATTGTTTGGTGGTAAAAAGCGACACGTTGAGAAAAGCATCTGATGGCACGTGCAATAAGCTTCGCCACCCGCGATAAGCTTCGCCATCCGCGCACCTTTTGGCACCCATGCCCATGCTCCTTTTGGCGCCCATGCTCCTTGGAGTCCTTTCCTTTCCCAACGCCGCACCACACGACGACGAAGCCGTCACAATGCGCTTCCACTCGCTGCCCAATGCGGTCGTCTCTCTTGCGCTGTTCCTCCGCGCATGGCCATGCACCTCCGCACAATTCACTTTCCCGCCTCCCCTCACGCGCCCTCTCGCCGACTACACCGCCGGCGATAGCATGCTGGGGGGCTGGACGACGCCCGGGCGTCTCCTGTCGTTCCTGGTCTATCGATGCACAGGATCAACGGCGCCCGGCGCCACCATCCAACCGTCGAACAGCGCCTTCAATTCCACCACGGGCCACCTCGCGCCCGACAAGACGTGGGAGCAGATGCCGCTGTACAGTAGCGCGGCGGATATGTTTGGCAATGGATTCAATCCAGGCGACAATCCAATCTGGTTTCATGCCGCCTTTTTGGCGCCAAACAAGACGACGGGAGACTTGTGCTGGTTTGAGCTGTACGTCTGCGCCCAACACGGTGAATGCGATGACTGACACGCCGCTCGCGAGTAGGTATCCCGGCACGGACGAATACGCCAGCGGCCCCGACGGCAGCCCCGAACGCGTCGCGACGGTTCATGGCGACGGCGACTGGTATTTTGCGACCGAGCCTTTTACCGTCAAGGCAGCGCGGCCGACCAACTACACTGTCACGTGGAAAGACGGCCGCCCTCAGCCGAATATCCCGAAAAATGATACAGACTTGATGGCGGCATTTCAGAGCGATTTTCCCAGTCTGGCGAGGACGACGGGATCGGCGTCGAGTAGCCAGAGTGGAGGGTATCGCGTCTTGCTCCAGGGTCCGGGGTGGATGGGCTGTTTTGCGCTGGTTCTGGCTGTTGCGCTGTGAAGTGAGAAGGCATACCTGTGGTTGCCGCTGATAAGAGTGGAGAGGGCGCTTATCGGGCGACTGCACCACAACCAACGCGATACTAGGCTAGCATTGTCTGTGAAGAGGGAGACAAATTCTATTGCGGGGCCGCTTCTCCGCAACTACGCTCCTACCCTACGGGGAGGCTGCCCAACCTAGATGATGAAGTCGGCAACGCAGAGGCCTCCTAGAATGAAATCGACGGCGGCCGGTTCCAGTCAAGGAAGCGTTAGTCGGATGATAAGGTAGGGCGTTGTGAACGAAGTAAGGAAAGTAGTCAGAACAGAGAATAGGTTTGTCTTCTCCTTGACGCCTAAGGCCGCTGCTTCAGAAACGATGACGTAGGCACTGTAAACGACCAGTTAGCTGTACACTCGGACGTGGTGGCGAGAAAGACTTAGATTGGAGCCCAGGACAAGAAATGACGTTGAAGAAGAATGCGAGTTCGCCCAGCCCCTCTTGCTGATAGATGGCTTGGTACGGTGATGGAAACGCCTGGCCCGTAATTCGCTGACCGAACATGGCAAAGACAGCGATTCCAGTCCGAGTCTATCCAAAATCAACTCAGGGTTCGAAATAGTTCGCCATGCTGAAGACTTACTCTGTTCTTCTTGTTGAAAACCTCGCCCATGTTCCCTTGTGCTGCTACGCATGCAAGTTTGCATAACGCCGACTTCCAATCTCAAAATGGATATCCTCCTCAGTCGCCTTCTTTCTGGTCTTACTTAAGCTCTTTGGCGCATCATCTACGCGCTCCCGGCTTAGAAGCCACCGCGGCGGGTCCGGCAGTATCGGTAGCAGCACCAAGATAAAGAATGGCGGCACCAGTTCAAGACCAACTGGTATCTGCCACCCGGCATTAGAAGTCATGTGTTGCGTTCCGAACCTTGGAAGGCGATAAGCAATGCGGCAATCTGCCCAAAGGGTGATGAAGAGTTGAATAGGGCAACCGAACATGCCGCCCAGTTCTGCAGGCGCAAGGAAACAGGAGTCGCGTTCGCGACAGCTTGATTACGAGCTCTTCCTCACAGTACGTTCAGCGGTACCGATGTGCCTGCAGAGTGCTATCGCGGGTTCCTCCCACATCAGTTGATATGCTCCATAGAATCGGCTTCCAGATACGAAGAACGATATCCGGCATTCGCGCCAGGAAACAGGCAACGCGTTCGCGACAGCTTGACTGCGAGCTCTTTCTCACTTCATGTTCGGCGGTACCGATGCACCTCGGGATGCTGTCGCGGGCTCCTGCCACATCCGTTGTTTGTTGATGATAGCGCGTCATCAGAGAGAAAGCGCCCGTGTAGAGGGAAAGCGCGCATCCGCAACGTCAATAATAAAATCCCACCCCGCCTCGCCCAACCCTTCTTCCTCTACACATCTCATCCCACCTCGCCAACAGGCAGTGCCAGCTTCATTGTTCTCGTTCAATCGTTTGTACTTCTGTGTTTCTGCTTCTGCTTCGATCTCTATTCGCCGTCTACAACACAACGCTCCTCCACTCGCCCATTCGAGGGCCTTTTTCTTGATCTTGGCCTCAGACGCCTTCATTTCCTTGCGGGTCCGGCCGTCGCAGAACTTCCCGGTGATATGTCGGGTCGTTACTATTATGCTCGCAGCCGCAGCCCATCGCCATCAAGTAAGTCACAGATCATTCTCGCCCCTCTCTCTACATCCAAGGTTCGTTATGCTCACACTTGCAACAGGTGGTTAGTACTATCATAGTCGCAGCCCATCACCATCAAGTAAGTCACGGATCCTTCTCGCCCCTCTCTGCATCCAAGGTTCGTTATGCTCACACTTGCAACAGGGGGTCGGCACCATAGGACATACCAGCCCCTAGGCGACTATTACCAAGATCGTCATGTCTTTCGCGGGGATCGCCCTGCCCCTTCTACCGCGAAGAACGTGATCGTTCTGTGTACCACGAAGATCGCCGTGGCTACCACGAGGATCGTCCTGTCCCTGCCTACTGCGCAGAACCTCTACCACGAAGATCGCCGTGGCTACTATGAGGATCGTCCTGTCCCTGCCTACCGCGCAGAACCTGATCGCTGTTTCTACCACGAAGATCGCCGTAGCTACCACGAGGATCGTCCTGTCCCTGCCTACCGCGCAGAACCTGATTGCCGTGGCTACCACGAGGATCGTGATCGCCCTGTCCACCGCGAGGATCGCCATGTCTACCGCGAGGAGGGTCCTGTCCACCACAATACCAGACACTTTCAGGATGATCATACACGACCGTTGCACCTCGATTCGTACCCTCTTCCTACGGGTCCACCCGTCATCGCGCCACCGAATCCATCGATATCGGAACCTTCCTCCGCAGTGAGGGATGTCATTTACGAGTGTGGAAAGGCTCGCAGCTGGTGGTGCAAGTGCTGATGAAGGTATTCAGTGGGCGGGCGTGAGCTGGAACTTCACTGATGGAAGGCTAGCCGATGCTGGAGAGTATACTTCCGAGAGCGCGAAGGCGCAGCATGGCATTTTGCGATTGGATATTTCATCTACTGAGGCGGATTTGGTGACTTTAGAGCGTGCGTAGTTTAATTTATCCGTCTATGGCCCTGTCGTGCGTGTACTCGCGGAGCGTCGCGAAAACGCCTGGTCCAGGTATCATGTGCTGAGTCCAGGCTTGCACGTGTATATCTAATTAGAGAGTCTAGATGTTAGCAGAGAACAGATTGGACAAATTTACATGTAGCGATAGGTGGCAAATACACGTGACTCCTAGACTACCCGGGCGCTTGAGTAGGCGCTTCGGCATCAAGGGCTGATGCAAAAAACGAGAAAGACAGCACTGTTATAGTAGAGAATATTGGTGACCTTTATGTTGGAGTGAAGTACACTGACTCCCATTAGAAGCACTTAGGAGCTCTAGCTGGGTTGCAGGGCATCCTTACCTCTGTAAAAGAATTCGTGTCTAATGCCAAGATGCTCCTAGAGTTAACACAGCTACCTTTCCTTTATAGAGAGAGTTACTTCTAGCTATATTAACTAAACTATAAGTGTAGTTTATATACTATATTGTTAGCTGTCTAAGTCTTGGTATCGGACACGAATTATTTCATAGGTTTGTCTACAGCGTATCGAATTTATTGATGGCCAGGGCACAGATCTTTCTACTGTCTTTGGCGGTGCGTTTAACGCGACTGTCGGTATCATTGAAGTCTAGTCAACGTTAATGCCGTGCAGAACGTTAATAACGAAATCATCGTTATTTTGTGTATATTGTTACGACCACTGTATGCTAGGTACTAGGTTTTAGTGCCTCTTGTTTTACTATTATGAAGAATACTTCGCGCACGTTCCGTACACGGTATGACGCTGTGAGAGAAAGCTGTACCTGTTTTACTCCTCTCTGTATATAGTGCATACTTAAACTTGGTTAGAATCTCCACATAACGGAGATTTTCAATCATTGAAGTCTAATAGTTACAAGGGAGAGGCTCACGGATGGAAGCTCACAGATGGAACTGGAACATTACTTCTCTCTCGGGTGGTGTACGCAGCTAAAACTGAGTGGGAGCAGAAACTCAAGAGAGGATGGCATGCTTGATAACTTTTGTATTCATCACTTTCTCTTCTGAGCTATAGCGGCCCCGCTGGCGTCGATTATTAGCTGTCGCATACTCTCCTCGTATGCTGTTCCTGCGCTCGTGGTTTGCGTGTCCCAGTCCTCTTGCTGTATGAATATGGGACGCCAGGCTCGTCCTTGGTGGTGATCTTTGGCTGTCTCTGAGTGGGTGGCGTTCCCTTTTCTTTAAAAGGAATCCGGGCGACTGCTCCCAAACATGGGCGTTGAAAGGCAAGGTTAACGGCATGAAGTTAGAAAAGCCAAAGTGACCAAGCTTGTACTTCTTGATAGCGGTTCGAAGCCGCCTCGAAGCGAGTGGCGAGTTTTTATAATGTATTTCAGGAAGTTTAGGTGACTGCTCCCACCATCATCAACTTTTGAAATTTTGAGAAAGTGGTCAAAACTGCCTAGTTTTCTATCTCATTATCTCAGTTTCATCTAAATACCACTCCTAGCCATCTTCAGGCACCGCACGCGTGCGGTGGTTTGATGATAGCAATGGAGACGCCTCAGAGGCCCCCTCTGGGGACCTCTACAGCGACCCGCCCACCAGACCTTGAGTCTGCGCAACAGAATAACCTCCAGCACGCCACAAGGAAGCGCCAACAGTCCGATATTCGCCCTCCTAGACGCCTCTCCTTTGGTGGAGGCGTGCCTGTCCGCCCTGCTGACACAGAAACTGCAGCCAGTGTCCTCAACTCCCACCTTACGGCCACCCGCAAGGCGGCAGAGACCCAGGAAAAGATAGTAATGGCAATAGCTGATGCTGTTGACCACTGCCTCGCCAAATTTAAGCGCCCGGAGGAGCTGGAGGCTGCTATCGCCCTCCGCAACCGCGTTATACAGGCGATGAAAAACTCTACTACTGCGCCAAGCCTTCGCCCCAATCCGGTAAGGACCGGCTACGACTCGACAACCACAGCCTACACTACGGACAGTGACAGCGGCCTTGCCGCCCAGCCTCAGAAGACATGGGCAAGCGTAGCATCCGCCTCCTATCACGGGGACAGCGGGCACACGACAACTGACAGCAGAAGGGCCACAGCCGCTGTTAAGCGACAGCAGCCCCCCAGACAAGCAGCAGACCCACGGATCTTGCTCACTGTCTCGAATCCAGCTAACAGGCTCGGACAGACCTCCGCCTTCGCTGTGCGAAAGGCAATCTGCGACGCTACAGGACTTGATATTAGCGACATCCCCACGGCCACAAGGACCCGAACAGGCTGGGCTATTACGCCAGCCTCCAAGGCTATACGACAACAACTCATGGAACAAGAAAAGAAGGAACCGATGATCCGCTCTATTAATGGCGACAGCGCAGAGTTGCCCACACGCTGGACCAACTACGCTGTCCCTGGGGTGCCTAGCAGCTACCACTCGCTGTTAGGACAAGAAGTCCCGTACACCCTAGAAATGATCGCGGAAGAGGCTTTCACGCAGACCTTGACTCGCCCAGTAAACTGCCGGCCCTCTAGGCACGGCCCAAACCAATACGGGCACACTACCTACGTGGTGTCCTTTGAGAAGCCAGTAACACCTTTCCGACTCTTTGGCGTCAGCGACTTATCCCGCGAAATTGTCAAGAAACGCGCAATTGAGCGACACGACCCTGGCTGCCAGGGATACTGCAACGCAGCGCGTTGCACCCCGCGCCCCGCTGCCGCAACTGCGGCATGAAACAGCGAGCACGAAGGCCCTATAGGTGACAACTGCGCTCACAAGCTACAGTGCCCTAATTGCCGCGGTCCACACGCCGCCGACGATCCGACCTGCCTGGTAAAGCCCAGGCGAGTGAGCGGCAGGATTATAAGACCTACCCGCCGTGAGCTGGCCACCCTCCGCCGCGCTGGACAAAAGGCCTACGACCAGCTACACAACCCGCAACCCCAACCCGCGCCCACCGCGCAGAGACAAGGCAACGCCGCCAACAGAGAAGGCGCCCCTCCCACCGAGGGCAACGCTCAACCTAACGAAGAGGACACTGCTCCTACCGGAGACACTGTCCAACAGCCCCTCAAGAAGAGCCCACAGACCAAGAGAGCCAGGAACGAGTTCCTAGCCCCCGCCCACCAAGAGGACAGCGCTCAAGCCCCTACCCCAATCTTGCGGCACGACAAGCGGCTCGCGCCTCAAGCCGACCAGTCAGACTCACCGCGCCCATAAGCGGCAGCCTTAACCTCGCTGCACTCTCAGCACAAAGCGCGAGACATGCAGACCACACACAGTCCTCCTCACAGGAGGACATGACTATGGACGACTCCTCTAATTAATGAGGAACAACCGCCGCAGATACACCCCTCGCAGAGACCCGATATAAAAGTATGCTGGACTAATGTCGGCAGAAGTGGCCCAGCACACACAGCCGCCCTTGAGATCGCTTTCACAGAGGGCATTGACATTATTTGCATGCAAGAGCCAGCCACCTGGCCCGGCACACGGACTTCGAACCACCCCAGCTATAACCTCCATCCACCGGTGGACGGCTGGGACAGCCGGGAGACCTGGGAGGCAGAACGCCCCCGGGTCCTCATCTTCACCCGTAAGGGCAACAGACTAAAGATCACGCCCCGTACCCCGCTGCATAACAGGGACCTGCAGTGGATCGAAGTGAACGGAATCTCCATACTTAACGTTTACCGGGCGCCACAGACTACGCCGGTACTCGACTACATCACCTGCCTCACCCCACCAAACAGGTGCCTGGCAGGAGGTGATCTCAACGCTAAACACGACATGTTCGAGCCTGGTGTCACGACCACACAGGGCGGAGCCGAGCTGGCCCAATGGGCTACAGACAGCGGCATGGATTATATAGGCGAACCCGGAATCCCCACCCATAGGGCCGGGCACGTTATAGACCTCTCTTTCTGCAACATCCCCTTCGCGACCACCGCGGTACGAACAGACATGAACTGCGGCTCAGACCATAACACGTTGGTTACTACGATCCCTGGCAGAGGACAGGAGCCCCTTGACCAGTTCCAATATAGGGTCCCCACAAAGAAGCTACCGCTATTTGTCGACGCTGTTGCTAACGGAATGAAAGGCGCCCCCCGCTCAGACGGGCCACAGACCTGCGAGCACGTTGACAGGCGCGTCGCTGCCTTAGAAGAAGTCCTCACCAACGCCCTAAAGACGGCAGGTAGAAAGAAGAGAGGGACAGGCCACTCGGCGCCCTGGTGGACAGACGATTGCAAGACAGCCTATCGAGCACACCTCTACTCGCTCGACGGCCACACCGGCCGGGCCCCTCTGATGAGACACGTACTTTCCTAGCGATAGTCCGCAAGGCAAAGAAGGAGTACTGGCAACACACTATAGATAACGCTGAAGGCGACCAGGAACTTTTCCGCATTATTAATTGGCACAAGCTGGAACCCACTAGAACACAGGCACCAATGGTGTTTAGAGGCGCGGAGGCGACTGAAGACAAAGACAAGGCTGAGATGCTACGACAAGCACTTCTCTGCAGATTCACGGCGGAGGACGATCTGCCGGAACCGCCCACCCCACAAGAACACCCTACTATCCCGTGGGACACGTACCTATCGATTGAAGAGACGGAGCGCTGCGTGATTGGGGTCTCCAGCACCTCACCAGGCGCTGATGGCATAACAGTCCGGCTGCTCACAGCATGCTGGAACCACATTAGACAGTACGTTTGCAACATCTACCGCGACCTACTATTGCTTGACCACTACCCGGCCGCCTGGACAGACGGGGAGATTGTTTTTATCAAGAAACTTGGCAAGAAAGACTACACAATCCCAGGGTCTATGAGACCACTTGCCATGCTGCTCTGCCTCAGCAAAGGTTTTGAAAGGGTAATCGCTCGGCGCATAGCCCACTTGGCTGTGCTGCACGGCGTCCTAAGCCCCCAGCACGGGGGGGCCCTCCCAAAAAGGTCGGCCATGGACCTAATCACGGCCTTCACCCATGAAGCCGAACTCGCTTTTAGCGAGGGCAAACACGTCACCATGGTAACTATGGATGTACTAGGAGCTTTCGACGCGCTGCTAGTTAACCGGCTACTGCACCGCATGAAAGACCAAGGCTGGCACCAGAAGGTCCTAGTCCTCACACGCAACATCCTCACGAACCGACACATTCTTGTCCGCTACGGCCAACACCGTTCTGGCCGCCACCCAGTGGCCTGCGGCACCCCACAGGGCTCGCCATTCTCCCCGTTATCTACATGTTATACCTTGCAGAGCTACTGCTCCAGGACACGACTATGCGCTTTGGCTATGCTGACGACATATGCCTCTACAGCGCCTCCCACAGCCTCGACCTTAACGTTGAAATACTTGCTGAACAAGTCCGCAAGATCAACTTATACGGCGCGGACCACAAGATTGCTTTCTCACCAGACAAGCTCGAAATGATCCACCTTACAAGACAGAACGGGGACTACGCGCCGCCCTGCGCCGTCGACGATCACCTTACTATTCACCCAATCCTCCCCACAAGTGAGGTACCTGCACTGCGCTGGCTAGGCGTATGGTTCGACAGGAAGCTCACCTTTAAGACCCACGTGGCCATACGCGCCGCAAAGACAAGGGTTGTTGCCCACCATCCGCAGCCTCGCTCGGATCAAACACGGCCCCCCACCGGGGTCTTTGCGCAAAGCGGTGATCTCCTGCGTCCTCCCCGACTCCTGTACGGAGCGGAGGCCTGGTACGGAGGAAGAACCAAACCCTCTAGAATCATGCGCCAGTCAAAAGGCGCCGAAGTGAGCACCCGACTGGGTTGGCACATAGAAACACTCGACAAGGTCCTCAGGCAGGCATGCAGAGCCGTTGTTCCGGCCTACCGGACCACACCCACCACCGCTATCTTCAGGGACGCTGGACTCCCCTCAGCAGCAGTAGCCCTAGAAACCTGCAAGTTCCGCTTCGCAGCACACCTGCTAACGATTGACGAAAAGCACCCGCTAACTGCCAGGACTCACCTTCCTACAGTCAGAAGAGGCCGAGGCGCAGGCCTCCCACAGAGAGCCCGCACGAAGGTACAACAACTAGCACAGGTCTTCGACCCGGTACCCCGACCCGAATTCCGCGCCCCCCACTACTCCCCTGGGAGCCGCGACGACCCCACAGGCCATGTGAATAAGAAGGAAGCCGCCCGCCGCTTTAAGGAGTGGTGGGCCCTTCTCCCGCCAACTGCTATCACCGTCTTCTCCGACGGCTCTGAACAATGGCTTGACGGCGTCAAGCACGTCACATACGGCTACGCTATATACGAAGGGCAGACTCTCACCCTACAGGGCAACGGCTCCCTCAACCCCAGGTCCCACGTCTTCGATGCCGAAGCTGTAGGCGCGTGGCGAGGACTCTCACACACGCTCCGCACGCCGGCCTACCGGCTCAGACGCATATACATGTGCATAGATAGCACCTCTGTTATATGGTGCATCAGAGGCAACCCGTCCCCTCCTCGCAGTGGGCGTTCGTTAGGTGCCAAGAGACAATTGAGAACCTGGACATTACTGTCCGGTGGTCCCCAGGACACTGCAATATAGAGGGAAATGAACGGGCAGACCGGCTAGCAGACAACGCGGCAAGGACCCCTAAACCTCCACACGGCATGGCAACTAAACCCACGGCCTCAGGCCTTAAGTCAGACGTTCGCGCCCTTACTAGGAGCGCAGAGATGGACTGGTGGCGCAAGCACACACCGAATCTGTCCAGGTGGTACATGCAGTGGGACCTCAAGTATCGCCCTGCAAAACAGCCAAAGGAGCTCACCCTCCAACGACCGACGCTTGCAAAGCTACTGTCCATGCGCACCCGCCATGGACACTACGCTTGGTACCACAAGAAGTTCAAACACGACGACGCAGTCACGGGATGTTCCTGCGGGGCAGACCTCGCGCCAGACCACATAGACCACTGCCCACGAGCGTCCCGGAAGTTCCGCTACTGGCCGAAACGACCCCCTCTCCCTCCTAGCACCACACGGGAGGGCGTTGAATACTTAAAGACCCTTGAGCCTGAAGATGTTCAACTCTTGCTAGAGCTTGCCAACCCCACTAACACTAACAAATAAATGTTGGTTCTATGGACTGCCTACTAAGCCACAGATGCTGGCGGACGCGACAATAACCTGGGACAGCTCCTCCGGCGTCGACTCTGTCTGAGCTCCCAGGGGTGCCTCTCATCCTGACATCTTGCCACACGAGGCAACCTCCCCTACGCTCTCCTACTCTCCTTACTGTCTACACGATCCTTACCTTTCCTATACTAGTTGTACGCTAAGGTCTTGGCACTTTTCAACACAGCTTTGGGGCAGCCGAAGCTGCCCCTGCTTTGGATTGTTATATGTATAATAGCTACACCCCGACATCTCAGCCTATAGGCATGAAGACACGGATTCAGCCCCCGCACGGAGGGGGGCGGACTCTTACGAGCCGCTGCAAGAGACGGCAATAGTTTATAGCATGAATCGCCTTTACCATCTGGCTGGCCCCAGATGGCTACTCGGCGCGTCCCCATGCCCCATGGGAGGCTAGAACCTAGGTTCCTGGACGTTAATCAATACTACTACTACTACACGACTATTTCAGCTAATACTGTCCACTAGTGGGGAAGCATTGTAGAACCTAGAGCAAGGGCCTATGTTGTGGGGAATGTGATCATATCGTACGATGTTATAAGCGTGGCCTGGTCGAGCATAACTATCTGCGCCGTTATGGCGTATAACTGTTCCGTCATGCGAGCGCGTGCCTGGCTGAGATTGGCGTTAATGGCCGCATTTGCTCTGTGGACGATTGTTAGCGAGATTTTGGTATTATGTGGAGTTATAGTAACTTACTATAGCACACGCTGCGTCTTAGCTAGCTGTTATTGTAATAATTGCTATCTGTACTTAGCATCTTAAAATCCGCCTTTGCTAGATAGATTAGCACTATCTGCGTTAATAGTCTTTTGTACTTCGTTCTTGTTAATAGCTGTTGCACTATATTGGGGTGATAAGGGTATTAGCAAAATATGTGGCAATAGTGTGCGGATTCTCTTTGTGCTGTTAGTTTGCAACAAAGTGCGACTAGGCTAAAATAGGTTGCTATTTAAATTATAGCTTTAGCGGGAGCCGCTCTTCTTCTTATCTTGCTATTATCGCCTCCCTCTAATTATTGTGTACTCGTCCGACTCGCTGCCGCTTAGGGAATCTGTCAGATATCAGGTCACTGGAAATCACTGTGATTTCACTGTGAAATCCAGTAGTCACGTGCGTCCGATCACATAGTCTCCTTATAACAACAGTTGGTGTGACTCACAGTGATGTCACTGTGAGATCACTGTGAAATACACGAAGGAGACTGGCGTACTACTATTACACTACTCCGCACTAGTACTAGTGTGTCTTGGCGCTAGATAGATATTGCGTACGATAGCTCAGCTCCTCCGACAGAGATCACTCCACAATCAATCATCTCAACCATCATCAAAATCAACCACCTTTCATCTAAACCATCAAGGATTACTAAGAAACACTGTGAAAGCACAGTGAATCTGACAGAATCGCTCTTCTTGATTTTCTATTGTCGTTGTGTTTTCCTTTAGTTGTCTAATTCGCCGTCTAAGCTATTGTTGCTAGTGTAGGATGTGGGGGTAGGATCTATTATCTGTTAATTCACTATAATTTATACCAAGTTCTATCTAGTTCTTACCTTTCTGCATTTGCAATAAGTTAGGGTTGGAGTCTATATTAACTACGCTATATTATTTATAGAGAGATATATAAAGTGCTAGGAGTTATTTATCTAGTATATCTATTAGTGCTATAGTATAAAGTAAGCATAACGTTATTAGAAGACCTTTATTGAAACTAGCAGTTGCGCTATTATAATATCTTATTCTGTTACTATAGTTGCTACTAGTAGTTATACCTCTATCTAAAGGACGCCGATTGTTTTAATCTTTATTAGTTGCACGACTCTAGATGCCTATATATAAAATACATCTAGTAGCTTCTGTATTAGTTTTAGGGTCTTTTGTATAATATCTTAAAGGGCGTTAAGTGTAACTAGAGTTGGGTCTTTCTCCCCACTATCGTGTCTGCTTATTATTAGTACGTGATTGCGTTAGATGCTTAATAATAGGTAGGTTAAAAAAACCTTCCCTCTTCGCGTTAGTAACCTAAATATTCATCTTGTTCTCCTTAAATAAGTAGTTTGTGGTCCGCGTATTAGTATGCGGGGTATTATTAATACAAAGTCCTCGCAGCGTAGTTATATTAGCTATGCCTGTGTTTTATTATAAAGTAACTAAAGCCATCTAACTCGTAAGTCGTTAAGCTATAACCTAATCTTTACCTAGGAATATTATAAGCTATATAAAAGACGCGCTAGTACTTATATAAATTTAGTTTAGAGATTTCTGTCAGATTCAATGTGTTTTCACAGTGTTTCTTAGTAATCCTTGATGGTTCAGATGAAAGGTGGTTGATTTTGATGATGGTTGAGATGATTGATTGTGGAGTGATCTCTGTCGGAGGAGCTGAGCTATCGTACGCAATATCTATCTAGCGCCAAGACACACTAGTACTAGTGCGGAGTAGTGTAACAGTAGTACGCCAGTCTCCTTTGTGTATTTCACAGTGATCTCACAGTGACATCACTGTGAGTCACACCAACTGTCGTTATAAGGAGACTATGTGATCGGACGCACGTGACTACTGGATTTCACAGTGAAATCACAGTGATTTCCAGTGACCTGATATCTGACAATTTCCTACTAGTTGCTTTGCTAGCTCTAACGTACTTTGCACTCGAGTCGGACACTCCATCGAGTCGGACACTTTGCCAAGACCCCACCAAAACGTACTATCAGCAATAGTATAACGCGATGCCTCAACCACACAACGAACCACTGGCGTTAAAAGAAGCGCGTATACAGCTTGCGATCCAGGCTATCGAACGAGACGCGACACTCTCTCAGCGACGCGCTGCAGCTATCTACAACGTCTCTCGAAGTACACTTAGCGACCGACGCGCTGGAAAGACGTTTAGACGCGACTGCGCACCTAACAAAATGAGACTTACTATAAGAGAGGAGCAGGCGATTGTGGAGCATATACTCGACCTAGACGCGCGAGGATTTCCGCCTCGGCTCGATGCTATAAAAGATATGGCTGATTCTTTACTGGCTGCACGCCACTACGAGCCAGTTGGCTAGAGGTGGCCTTATAACTTTGTTAAGCGCCAGCCAGAGCTTAAAGTCAAGTTCAATCGAAAGTACGACTATAAGAGAGCTCTCCAGGAGGATCCTAAGGTGATACAAGACTGGTTCCAGCTTGTGGAGAACATGAAGGCCAAACATGGTATCCTGGACGAGGACACCTACAATTTTGATGAAGCAGGCTTCATGATGGGCATGATATCGACTGGAGCAGTAGTCACAGGCTCTGAGCGTCGAGGACGGCCAAAGCAGGTGCAGCAGGGCAATAGGGAGTGGACAACAGTCATCCAAGGCATCAACGCGATGGGTTGGTGGATCCCACCCTTCATTATCTTCGGGGGCAAGCACCACCTCTCCGCCTGGTATAAGGAGAAGGATCTACCTCATGATTGGGTTATTGCAGTCTCTGAGAACGGCTGGACGACAAATGAGCTTGGTCTGCAATGGCTGAAGCACTTTGATGAGCATACAAGAGGCGTACTACTGGTGGAGCACGTTTGCTCATTATCGATGGCCACGAAAGTCACAACTCGCTCGAATTCCAGGATTACTGCAAGAAGAGCAATATTGTTACTCTCTGTATGCCCTCGCATTCGTCGCACCTCTTGCAGCCACTTGATGTGGGCTGTTTCGCGCCTTTAAAAAAGGCGTATGGGCGCCAAGCTGAGGATTTGATGCGCAACCACATCACGCACATCACTAAAATCGAGTTCCTGCCTTGCTTTATTGCTGCTTTCAAGGCTTCGTTTACTGAAAGTAATATCAAAGGAGGCTTTCGAGGTGCTGGCCTAGTGCCCCACAACCTAGAAGCTGTGATATCGCAGCTTGACGTCCGCCTGCGTACGCCTCCACTTTGTACTATTCGCGATAGTACATGGGAGTCGCAAACTCCGCGAAATAGTACAGAACTTAGGTCGCAATCGACGCTGGTTAAGCAGAGGATTCAAAGGCATGTGGATAGTTCCCCAACTTATATGGTTGAGGCGGTGGAAAAGCTCGTCAAAGGCGCCGAGCTGATGGGGCATTCTTTGGTGTTGATGACCAAACGCAACGCCGAACTTCAAGCTGCCAATGAGGCCGCCACACGACGTAAATCATATAAAAGAAAGCGATTGCAGCAAGAAGGAGTCCTTACAGTTGAAGAGGGCCAGCGACTGGCTACTCTAAAGGACTTTGGGGTGCGTAGTGATGGCAAGAAGGCAAAGAAGAGGGTGCGCACTGATGGAGGCGAATCCGCTCAACGGCGCTGTGGACGCTGCGGCAAGCCTGGGCACAATAAAAAAACCTGTAGGCAGCTTATAGAAGTAGATTCTGAATAGTTTAGCCTATTTAGACTATTGAAAATAGTTCATGTTGACTCTATACTATCGTGAATAGTACAGAACTTGGTGGGGTCTTGGCAAAGTGTCCGACTCGATGAAGTGTCCGACTCGAGTGCAAAGTACGTTAATTAATTATACTTAAATAATATTAGTAGCTACTTTTATAGACTAAATTACTATCCTAGTAGATAGAATTATATAGGGTAAGGCAGCGCTAGTAAAATTTATACCTATATTTTATGCCTATGTTAGATATACGGGTATTCTTGATGAGTTGAGATGGAAAAGTGGTGGGTTGATTGATTGATTGTGTGTGTTCTGTCGGAGAAGCTCGGCTACCGCGAGAAGTAACTATCTAGTACTAAGCCGCACTAGTACTATTTTAGAATAGTACAGGGGCAGTGTAAAACAGTAGTGCGCCAGCCTCCTCGGTGTATTTCACAGTGACTGTCTATCTGACAAGAGTCAACATGAACTATTTTTAATAGTCTAAATAGGCTAAACTATTTAGAATCTAGTTCTATAAGCAGTCTACAGGTCTTTTTATTGTGCCCAGGCTTGCCGCAGCGTCTACAGCGCCGTTAAGCGGATTCGCCTCTAAGCTAGCGCAGCCGGTTGTGAGACACCCAGGGATATGAGACACCGCGCAGAAATCCTCCACCCCTCAAAAAAATCGCGATATCTCCACATCCACCCTACCAAAATGCCCAATCGTGAGGCAGCAATTCAAGCAGCTATTACCGATCTCAATGCTGGCGTTTTTCCTAGTCAACGAGCTGCTGCAAAGGCACACAACATCCCCCTAGCCACGCTCTCGAGGCGCGTACGCGGTTCACAAAACTGGCAAAACAGCCACGTATACCAGCAACGATTAACTCCACAACAAGAGGACTTCCTTGTACAATGGATACTTGAAGAGGACGCACGCGGGTATCCTCCTTCTCACGCTCGTACACGAGAAATGGCGAATCGAATCCTAAGGATGAACGGCGAGCCCACGTTAGTGGGTAAACACTGGATATCCCACTTCATCAAACGCAACCCACGCGTCGCCTCTATTGTGGGTAGGAAGATTGAGGCTGCGAGAGCTGAGGGAGCAACTCAGGAGGCAATACGCGAGTTTCTTGAGCTCTATGAGCAGCTCCGCGTTGAGCTGAACATACGCAATGAGGATACATGGAATATGGACGAGACTGGCAAGGCCCTAGGTGTATGTGCAAACACCAGAGTACTCGCAGACAGCCAGAAAACAAAGGCTTACTATCAGTCGCCAGAGAATCGCGAGTGGGCGTCGATAATTGAGTGCGTTTCGGCAATGGGCAAGAAGCTGAGGCCTGCGGTTATTTTCAAAGGCAAACACCTACAGAGCACCTGGTTTCCATTAATAATACCTGACTGGCTATACGCAACCTCAGAGAATGGCTGGACATCTAACGCGATTGGCGTTGAGTGGCTGCAACGCGTATTTCTGCCAGAAACTGCGCCCTCGGAGGATTGCTGGAGGATGCTGATTTTGGATGGCCACGGCAGCTATGTGGACCTAGACTTCCTGTGGATCTGCAAGCAGAATAAAGTCAGGCTTCTATTTCTCCCTGCTCACTCATCTCACGTTCTGCAGCCCCTAGATCTCTCTGTTTTCTCAGTAGTAAAACAATTCTATCGCCAGCAGATCCAGGAGTTATCACACCTTGATGATGCTGCCCCAGTCAAAGAGGAACGCTTTATTACTGCCTACCACGTTGCCAGAGAGGGTGCAATCACTGAGAGAGTTATTCGCGCTGGATGGGCTACTGCAGGCATCTGCCCATTAAACATTGAGCGAGTAATTAACTCATCTCAAGTCGCTCGAAGGCCTGTTACGCCACCTCGCCAGAATCAAGCTCAACAACCAATCGAGAGCTATCTCTCTACCCCCCGCGGCCCTCGTGATCTGTTTATAGCTCAGCGAGCGCTTCACAAAGAGCAGAGTATAGGCCGGAAGGTTCACCAACTGTTTGAAAAAGCTGGCAAGGCAATTGCAGTTGCAAATACTCGCTCAGTAGCGCTAGAAGCAGAGAACAAACGATTGCAGAGCCAACTTGAGACTCTTAAGCCTCAAGCACCACGAAAGAGGGTTCGTATGGACCCAAATCAACGCTTTGCCAACGTAGATACGATTAAGATAGCAGTAGAGGCCTCTAAGCTTATAGAGCAACAAAACAATAGTCCTGACAAAGAAAAGGAGGCAGAAAAACTAGCAGCAGAAGTAGCAGCTAAAACTCTGCAATCTATGTGCAGTGAGTGGCAATTGTAATTACGCTGAATCAATTATCGCGATTTTTTGAAGGGTGGAGGATTTCTGCGCGGTGTCTCATATCCCTGGGTGTCTCACAACCGGCTGCGCTAGCTTATTACCATGTTTCATCACCCGACGATCGGCCCCACCTGACGATCGATTTGGCAGGGCCCGTGCGTACAACTTTTGAAGCTGTACAACGCAATACAAATTGTATACAGGCTAGATTTTTTGGTGGAGAGCTTTTTAGGGGCATAGGAGACAATCGCGATACTTTATTAGGTGCGATAACGCTCAGGGAGCCGTAAAGAGCGACCCCGGCGTGTACGCGCTGGTGTAGGCGCCACATCTACAACAGATGAAAAGTTGTACTCTACATCCTCCTCATCAATTAAAGGAGGTGTAATAGCCTTCTCCTTGCCCTTACGCGTCACCTTGGAGGTGTTTTGGAGTAGGAGAGGAGCTTCTTGGATGCCTTTGGGGGCCTTGCTTTTGGTGCCCGAAGCGCCTGGGTTGACGCCAGTGCCCTGGGCGCGCTCCTCCTTTTGTATAGCCTTTGTACGCCTCCGCTCCTCCTGGATAGCCTTCCTCTGCTCCTTCTCTTGCTCCTTAGCCTTTGCCTCCTGATCTTTTTGTGCCTGGCGTTGGCGAGCTTCCTTGACCTTTGTGGGGGACCAAAACATGGCGCCACCAGCGTAATTTGTAGGTGGTTCAAGCAGTAGAGGCTTTCCTTGCGTAGGGCGCTTCTTCTGGGCTAGCGCTTCTCGTAAACGCTTATTTTCATGGTTCAGGAGGGCGTTGCGCACTGAAATTGAGTGCATAGTGCGGGAGAGCTGCCGGGACCCCTCAGCGTAAGTATTAGCGACAACCTGGCGCAAGAGTCTCTCAATTTTACGCCAATCTAAAGCGCTAAGTACAGAAGAGCTGCTATCGCTTGAGGATGGCCGCTCTAGGTCTATATTATTAAAGCGCTGAAGGATTATTTAGGGGTTAAAAGGCACTAGGCCAGTGGCCTTAAAGGCGCTGCAGATTGTATTTTCTTAAAAGGAGCACTGCTAGGCCCTCTTAAACATAGCAAAGAAGTCGCGCTTTGTGACTCTTTAAGAGGCCCTAGCACTTATCCAAATACTTAGTAAGTTTAGCAGAGTAGGCAGTGCTGAGAGGCTTGAATAGCGCGACGTTGAGCGGCTGGAGCGTATGGGTTGAATAAGGTGGATAGATGGCCAGGAGGATCTTATTTTAATCGCAGTAGTTAATAAACTCCATTGTAACATGCGATCCATGGCCGTCAAGGAGTAGTAGACGATAATCGCGGCGCGCCTTTGCCTTAGTTTCCCTGTCAAACACCTGTTTGACCCATGCTAGGCCTAAATCGTTGTTCGTCCATCCACTTGGTGATACTGAAAAGAGAGCTTTGTGTGAGGAGTCGTTAAAATCTTGTAACCAGGTGTCTTGTATATTGTTTGACTGCGCTTGATAAATCAAGCAAGGCGTAAGAGAGCTTCCATTAGCGCAAATACATGCCAGCGTCGTAATCCACTCGCGATTGCCGTCCTGGAGCATTTGTTTAATGCCGCCGCTCTCATAGCGCTGTCGGGAGAAGACACGCTTCATTTTTGACAGCACCCCAATCAGGAAACCCTTCATCCATATTGTACATGTGGCGCTTGTCGACGTTATACTGCTCAATCTTTTTACGTAGGAGCTCGAAATATAGGGCGTACTTGAAGGCAGAGTCGGCGCGTTTACGTGAGGCGTATATACCAGAGGTCCAGTGCGAAAGTAGGTCGACTTTGTGGCGTCGTATAAATCGGTCAAGCCAGTTTTTGCCAGCAGGCTTCCCAGCTATTTCTAATGCGAAATTTCGTATCATCTCCTTTGTAGGGGGTAATCCTCGTTCGCAAAGGCCATCAATATATTGTAGAAGCTCAGTTTCCTGTTGGGAGTTGAGGAGGCGCTGGCTGTCGGCCAGCGCGTCGCGCGTGCCCTGCACCCTGCGATGCCGGCGCGACAACGTATTGCGGTCGCAGCCATATTTTTGAGCGACTTTGGTGTAATTAGGCTTCTCAGAGATGCTCAGCGAGCTCAAATAGTCAAGAGCAGCACTTAATTCGGCCATATTCGTTGTATAGAGCGTTGCAAAAGGTGCCGAAGTTGGGCTGTTGAGGCGGAAAATCGATCGTCCAGTGGGGCCGATCGTCAGGTGATGAAACACGGTACCAGACACTACGTTGAGGAGGATACACCAGGGCAAAAACGTGCCGATGAAAGAGCAACAACTCTAACGGCGAAAACTTACCCCTCAACAAGAACTGGAGCTTATAAGCTATATAGAAAAGCTTACAGGCCATCGTCTACCACCTACAAGGGAGATGCTGCAGAATTTTGCTTCATCAATTGCAAAAACCAACGGCGAACAACCAGTAATTAGGAAAAAGCTGGGTTACCCGATTCATTAACCGTTACAACGTCGAAATCACCCCCCATTGGGTTACTAGAATGGATCGCGCGCGCCACCAAGCTGATTCAGGGGCTAAATACAAGCAATTCTTTCAACTTCTGCTAGAGAAAATGGAGGAGTACAATATAGAGCCTCGTCACACGTACAATATGGATGAGGAGGGCTTCCTTACAGGAGTGATTAGAAGAAGCAAAAGGATCTTCAGCAAAGCTATGTGGGACCGCGGGGAAGTGAAATCAGCCCTCCAAGATGGCAACAGAGAGTGGATGACCATCCTAGCTTGCGTCTGCGCTAATAGAACTGCGTTGCCACCAGGGCTACTATTTGCAGCTACCAATAACGCTCTCCAATCGGCCTAGGTAGAGGATATTAAGGCTGGGAAGCATAAGGTATTCGTCACTACATCTCCTAATGGATAGACCAACAACGATATAGGCCTTGCGTGGCTCGAGCAGGTCTTCAATCAGTACACAAAAGCGAAAGCTCGTCGATCCTACCGACTACTAATTGTGGATGGCCATAGGTCCCACGTAACGAGAGAGTTTATCGACTACTGTGACCACAATCAGATTCTCCTTATGATATCCCCCCCTCACAGTACCCACACGCTACAGCCCCTTAATGTAGTACTCTTTAAGCCTCTCTCATCAGCCTACTCAAAAGCCCTCACTACCTATCTCCACAAGGCCTAGGGGCTACTCTCAGTAAAAAAAGGAGACTTCTTCCCTCTCTTCTAGGAAGCCTGGACTATCTCCTTCAAGAAGAAAACGATTCTAAAGTCCTTTAAGGCCACTGGTATATGGCCCCATAACACTAAGGTTATCCTTCAGAAATACAGGCCATCAACTCCAGTGGAGCAGGATTCGAGAGAGAGCAGTACCTCTGTACTCAGCGGCAAGGATTGGCTCAAAATCGAGACCCTCGTGCGTAATACTGTGAGGGAGGAGGGCAGTAGGGAGGTGCAGAAGCTGAAGCGTTCTCTCCACCACATCTCTGTTCAAAATGACATCCTCCACGCTGAGGTACAAGGCCTAACAAAGGCCCTACAAGTCAAGAAGAAGCAGCGGAAGAAGAGCAAGCCTCTAGACCTGTAACAACGCAGGGAGTACCACAGTGGTGCAGTTTTCTGGTCCCCAAGGAAGCTAAGGGAGGCTAGAGTACGCGAGAGCGTTGTAGATAAGGAGAAAGAGAAAGTAGAACTCAAAAAAGCGCGTAAGAAGGAAGAAATAACCTCAGCTAAGCTACGTAACCTGCAGGAGAAGAAAGAGAGAGAAAGGTTGAGGGTTAAGAAAAGGGAGGAAAAGGAGAGGGTCGCGGCGGAGAAACAGGCTGAGCAACAACAGAGGATTCAGGAGAAAGAAAACTCCAAAAAGGCTATACAAACTTCCCAAAAGGGAAAGAGGAAGACCTCAAAGCCTGCCGCAGCGCCAAAACAGAAAAAAAAGCAACGTGTGGTGGTTGCTAAGGGTAGGGGGGATAGGGGTGATGAAATGAGACGTGATCCAGCACCCACAACAACGCGCCGTGGCCGCAACATCAAACTTCCAGCGAAATTCCAGTAGTACATATTTTTCGCAGCAATTTATATAGTAATTGAACGAATTATTAGAATATTCTAGCTATTGTGGATGGCTCAGTAACGAGGTGTTGTAAACTGCGTGATTTGGTTGGGGTGCGCCATTTGCCGAACCGCGCCAAGTGCTGAACCAACATGTTATCAATAAGGGTACCGGAGCGGAACAACTATCTTACCGACAAAGTGGGCGACAACTCCGAGAAAGCTCATATTGTTTGGTGACGTCCACAGATCGCAACTCACACTTATTTTACTCAGCGACGAGCGCAAAAGCTCTGTAACCTCCTCCTTTCGATCCGCCAGGCTTGATTGTACGTATTTCGACAGCATAACGTGGCTGGCTGGCAGGGCGCGCAAAAGGTCAGTTCGATTCCATGTCAGAAGGCCCCGCGTGGCCGCCGACGTCGCCATCAAAAAGCTCAAATCCTTAGCGATTACCCAGTCAACAAAGGCACTCTGGAGCTCCTCTTCTTGCCATGGCGTATGTGACACCATTGACTGCGCGCCGGCAGCTTTATCCCATGGATTTGTAGGCTTTACAGCCTCTACGACGGGCAACAATCCGGTGTCTGGGTCGACTCTGTGGGCCTTTCTGAGGTGGCCTTTGACGTGCGCTGTACCGTCAACGCGCCAGCAATTGGCTTGTCTCTGCGCAAGGTGACAGTCCTTACACAGCCAGAAGATCGTCTTACTGACCATGTCGTCCTCCAGGTACTCTAACTCAGCTCCATATCGCCATATAGATGCGGGCGCGCGCTTGCCCTTGAGCTGCGATTTATAGCGGACTCTGTACCCAACTCTGTCAGCGACTAGATGGCGATTGTTGTGCCAAAGGCGGTGCCAATTGACGTCAAAGGCCTCTCCTATACAACGATCTGGCTGCCAGACGTGCGACCTTTCTGTACTACCCGGAGTACTCTCACGCGACGCGGACGACTCCGACGACATGTACCCGCCGTCGCCGGCGGTGGCGAGGGCGGCGTTGAGCCTTTGTGACGCGGCGGCATGGTAAGGGCGATAATTAAGGGTACTTTGAGATGATTGCGAGGCCTGGGACCGTGTATTTCGCGGCATATTGTAGGCAAAAGCTAACAAGTTATTGCTTAAGGAGCACTAGAAAATTCTGCTACGATAAAGGCCTGCTAGGTCCCCCTACGATCCGAGCTTATACTACACCAAAAAAGGCGAAAAACGGCCAAAAATAGCCCCCCAAAACAGCAAAAGGTCGCGTTAAAATCTCACAAAAAGGCTCCCGTAGAGCCGGAATTACGCCTCGTCCACATACAAATTACGGCTACGGTACGGCCTAGGAGGCAGTTACGTACGTACGGCTTACGGGACGTAGTACGGTACGTTGTCAGCGCTGAGAGGGCCTGCCACCTGTAAATCACATGCAAATAGCTCGGGACAAATGTATGCAGTTCTGCCAAAGTCGTCGATCTACACACTCTGTTATTAGGCAAAACGTGCTCTTGACAGGCTAATCCCGTTTTGCCGCGTGGTCCCCAATGCCTGGTGATTCCGGGATCTAGGCGAAATTGAATCAAGGCACCGTCGATTGTTGTAGATGCACAAGATGACACGCTGTTCGATGAAAGGCAAATGGAACTTGTTTCGATGCGATGTTTTCCAAGACATCAGATATCATGACGCGGTATCCCCGTCGTTGAGATTAAGTAGCGTGTCTTTTGAAGAGGATAATTCATTAGACAACAGCTCTGTACAGTGCGGAGGAATTAAATTGCGTTCCATTTTCTGAGGTCCGCATTCGTATGGCAAGCTGCCAGCGGATGGTGTCTGTTCGGCTGAGCAGAACCATGTCTTATCGCGAGGCTGCCAGGGTATCAGGGTTAATAATATTCGCCTCATATATCCTGCATAGTGTTGAGGCCAGACAGAATCTCTGCAAAGTAATCGCATCATGAAACAAGGAAAGCAGGTAGTATGCGGTGACATCAGAATCCATGAACTTTGAATCATGCTCGGGGCAAAGTTATTGCTCGACGGTGGATGGCAGCCAGGCCTCTCGGTGATGTTGCCCCGAAGCCCACGACGAAAGCACTACGGTGCGTCGAAGGCCCTTGATTTATTTCGCATCCGTTATTCGTCCAGAAACTTTCATTCTACCTCGGGCGAGCATGCACTGAGTACTAAGCAAGCGATAACATATGTGGAAATAGAATTAACAAGAAGAAAGTACGTCGTTGGAAGTTACGCAAGGTGGATGAGCAGTTCGAAGGTGTTCACCTTCAACAGGGAAGTTTAGCGCAGATCTAGTCCTTTTTGATGGAACGTGAAGAAACGACTGCGCGGCATGCTGCATGCCGTCCACCCGTGGGCCGCAGCGTAGCCTGCAGCTTGCATTATGCATACAGGGCGTGGCATCTTTCATGACCTAGTGTCAGTCCATTGTAGTACGTGTCATCCACTATTGGCCTAGTTGGGCGCGTGTCACTATCGAGATACTGGACGCTGACCATGGACTGAACGTATAGCGTCTGGATATCCGAACTCATTCGACCGGTATTACAACAACAAGAGCAAATTAAATCCGAGAATGATCGAGAAAGAGGTGTGCGTAGGGTACACGTGGATGCCAAAGACCCAACTAGATCAAAATACCCGCCCATATCCCTTACATTCCCACCATCATGCCACAATGTACCAAATACATGCCAGGGCCGGATGCCGCCCTTGTCAGAAGTGGAAATGATCGACGAGGTCTTTACGTCAGCCAACGAGTGGATACCTAGTGAGTATGGCTTATACCGCGGCCTCTAGGTTATTGCAACACCAGTTGACCTGGTGCGTTCTTCTCCGGGAACAAAGTCGTATAGTTGAAACTGAGGTGTAGAATTACCCTACGAGCGAGCGTAGTGGCTTATAAAGGTGAGCTACGCCAGCAGACTCTGTGTGTACTGACTCACCTGGCTGGAGGAGGATCTTGAGCCATGTTCGTATAGCCAGTGATTTGTCTCAGTGCCACCTCAGCGGCGTCCTCCCGTGCTTGCTGCATGTATGCACCGTCATACCAGAACCTAGCTGAGTAATGGATGTTTTGGATGACTACAAGGCTTGACCAGGCAGTACGGCCACCTAGTAGACATGTTTGAGTCAATACACTCAATCGTTCGGGTTTGCTCAAACCCACCTCTACGATCAGAGACGTCCTGCCATGCCGGGTCTCCTAGATGTCGGACACTGCAATGTTCTAATGAAATTTCTCAGTTAGCCTATCATGACGATAGCTATGACCAAGCTGTCAGACCCGACCCGATGGGTCCGGGCTGTTGTGAACCACGTGACACCCTGGCATGCCCAAGAAAATCGGGCGTTAAACCGATCCACATGTCCGACAGCCTTGTAGTAGTAGCAAAATCAGACGATACACACGTACCTCGAAGACGCTGCGACCATGTTTCTCGTGCACTGGGCGCAGCTGCGAGCACAATGCGTGCAGGCATGATAGCAATGGTGTAGGTAGAACAATAGGAGCTGATTCGATAAGTCCTGTGGGTAAGCAAAGTAGCAAAGAGTGCCCGCGATACGTTTCCTTGATGTAAACCGCGTCAGGAGGTCTAATCAAGAAACCTCACGGAGCGATGGGTAGTACTTATAGGAAGATTGGAAATTCAAGAGCACATGCAATGTCAGTGGCATGCAAAGGCCCGGATTCAGCCAGCTGAGAGATCCAGTGTAGCAGACCTGAGGTGCTTTCCAGTATCGCGGGATACTCCTCTTGCCGAGTGACACGCTTGTGTAAATGCGGGCCGAAAGCTGGTCTCAAAGGACCACGGGTTGAGCTGTAAGCAGCGATCCGTGTGAATGGGCTCCATTACGGCAGTCAGATAGTGGCAGGGTTGGCTGCTTGACATAGTGCATGGTGCCGTGTGCGTTGGCAGCGCGTAGGCGACCGACAGAACCTCTTCTTGCTGGGCGGCCCATAGGGCTGTTGAGAGCAGGGGTTTAGACGAACGGATAATGTGCATGGCAGCCTTTGCACTGGTGCCAACGATGGAGCACAAGAGTGGCCTCGCTTGGATGCTTGTGTAATCCTGAACGGGTCATGGACGCTTAGGCCAGTCGTGACGGGTACCTGCAGTATTCAGCTGTGACGGAGTGTGCTGCTGGTGGAAGGCCCACAGAAGCTCTCGACACGGGTGCACTGTAACCATGTTGTGGCTGTTGGAAGATGGTGAGGACATGCTCTCCATTGTCAATGTCTCCGCTGTGCGGAATAGCAATCAACGATGCAAGGTGCTGGTCGAGCGTAGAGCTCAAAGAATACATTATCGTAGAAAGGCGTGAACTCGTAGAAAGTCGGGAAGTTTGATCAAAGAATAGTGAAACAAGTGTGCATTGGCGCGATGCTTCTGAACTGCCACAACAACAGCTTGGGCCCAACCAAAGTAACGTCCCTTACTGCGTAGCGAGACACACTATGTGGCGAGACAAATGAGGGGTACTTCGACTTTGAGCGACTAGAAAACCTATGCGCACAACGAATATTGCTATAACTCTACGAAAATAATCTGCTATAGCTAATTATGAATGTCTACAATCTACTCTTTTCTAAAAATTACGTTCGCGTTGTCGTCTCCGAGCCTAATTTGTATAGCACTTCTTTCGCAGTATAACAGACCTCCCTCCCCACAGCGCTAATCTTAAGCCTTTATCACTCCAAAATTTTCGTAGGATAGCCTTGTTTAAGCCCTAGAACTTCCCTCCGATGCTAGGAAGTCATTATCAGCCCTATACGCGCTGTCGCGGACAAATTCATGCAGGGCCGCCATGTCGCTTGGTACCTCTAGCGGACGCGAAACTCTAATCCAGGCTAAGGCGAGATGACCCCGCCCGTCTTATCTCATGTATCAGCAGGTTTTTATTGTAAGATCTGTGGCTGTGCGGATTGCACAAGCGCTCGGAATATGACAGGTAACGCATCCCGCGGGTCGCGGGCTGCCAGATGAGCCTTGAGGAACGAAGACAGGTTATGCTGCGATCTTTAGACGAACGTTATAGCGAACCATTCCAGATTTCGATCTAAGGTGTTTCCCTGGGAGGTGAGACGCACGCCGTCGCGAGACGAATCATAGGCAATTACATTTCTTGCTCTGCCACATCAGTTTGCGCTTCCATATGTGATGTCCCGTGATTCTCTGACCGGTTGTCCACCGGATCCTCACCACAGCGAGTGAAACCTGAAGGCTTTGGTCGTTGTCGCTGTCAATTTGCTGTTCGCACGATTTGATATTCTAGATTTAACCCTCTGCTGCATCGTGCACATCATTAGCTATTTGAATTTTGGAGGCCTGGTGGTGAAGCACAATATCAAATGAGATCTGCACAGGTGCATTACGTTAGCGCGTGAAACAAACTCAAAATCCGTAGGACAAGTCTCACCGGCCGTGCTCTTCCGAGGATTAGTTGAGTTTCCGCTTAGAATACATGTAGTCAAAACTAGCGATATGTGCTGAAGCGGCATACTGAACTTTTCGAGTTCACCGTGCATGTACCCATGTAGGTAGGCTTCCCCAATGAGCTTGTACTGCTTGCCACCATAATGGCGTAGGACGAATGGCACTTTTGAGCTTGGGAAAAACCAGATGGTATCGCCACGCTTGGCGGGACCGGAGCAAGACCAACGAGATTCCCGCAGACTGTCCAACAAGCAATCATGATTGACTGATTGATTGAGTTGATTGACTCAGTCAACTTAACTCAACTCAACTTAGGCGCTGCGCCAGTCAACTTAACTCAACTTGGAGTAGTAAAGTTGATTGAGTTGATTGGATTTGACTCGTTTAGGCGCACTGATTTTGTGAGGCTATTAAGTTAGCTGTATAGTAGATCTCGCGATAATTTTCTGGTGTTGTAGTTAGCTCAACTGGCGCCCAAACGCTATACCTAATTTAAGCTAACCGAGCTACCCATCTCATCCGCGCGCGCCCCTATACTCCGTACAGGCTTATTTGATGCTCAACTGCCATCTATACCACCTATATCAACGCGTTTTCTAGTGTTTTATTAATTAATATGCCGCCTAAACGTCGCATACAAGCCGCCAGTTCTATCGCCAAACGTACCAAAGTTGCTGCCCCATCGCAGTCTACATCGCCACCTACATCGCCCTCATCGCCGCGCCGATCATCACCTCGTAAAGTTCTGGCCGCGAGCCAGGCCCCGTCTTGACGCGTTTGGAGCATTTTGAGTCGCAGTGTTGGAGTCGCAGCCCGAGACAGAGATTACGCCGCCTACTGATGGCAGCGGCGCTGGTACAGTGGCTATCACTGAGGGAAGCAGCGATGATGAGATAGCCAGTACGCTGGACGCGGAGTGGGCGCGTCTACCTGGATATATAAAGCCACTGGCGACTCAACGACGTCAAAAAAGCTGGATTTTTAAGCATGGCTACCGCGTTGCTGAGCTTAAGGACCCATCTCAAACTTGGTTTTTGTATGCAAATACTGCCATACATAAGATTATTGACGCTGGCGGCGGTGGTATATTCAACGTTTCGAAGGCTACTTCGTCAGCTGGATCTCATCTTGGCCAGCGCAAAAAGGGCCATAATCTCACAAAAGATGACGCCACCACAACAACGCAGCGGACAGCGCTCATTACAGCAAGCCTTTGGAGCAGGTGCTCAAATTAATCAAGGCACCGCCAACGCGATAGGAAACTTCAACGTACAAGGCTTCCGGCGCGCTGTAATCGTCTGGCTCGTTGAGAATAACCACCCACTTCGTGAGCTTAAGACGCCGGCTTTCCGCGAGATGATGATGTACGCAACCCCGAGGCCGAGAGGGCGATATGCGAGTCCTACGAGCGTTGCTACCTTTGTAATGAAGCTCTTCAAGCACATGCCCCCAAATCGCTACTTTATCAAGCGCTATAAGTAAGATACATATAAGCTTCGACGGCTGGACAACTAAAGGCGGCAAGCGTAGCTTCTTTGGAGTTATGGCTCACTTTGCTGACGTTCGGCGTACTTCGCGACTTGCCTATCGACCTACCACAACTCGCGGGCGCCCATACTGGTGAAGCGATCGCTGAAGCCATCTCTCGCACGCTTAAGTGGTAACTCACGATAAGTTGGGCTACTTTGTACTTACAACGCCAGCAACAACGACACCGCGATTACCGCAATCGCTAGAGATTACGCCTTCGAGCCTGCGCACCGGCGCCTTCGTTGTAGCTGCCATACGCTTAACCTTATTGGCCAGAAGCTTATGTTTGGCACCGACAAAGACGCCTACAATAACGCTGAGGGACACTACAATACAGAGGCGCAGTATATGGAGGAGTGCGTCAAGATGGGCCTTTGGGCGTGTTAATCGCTGTGATTAACTACATTAAAACACCGCACAACACGAGCTTTTTCGCAACTATCAGCAGCGCGCGAACGATGAGCTGCCTACCTACGAACGTCATAAAACACTTGAACCAGTTAAGCCAGTTGTTACTCGTTGGAACTCATATTACGCCGCGTTTGCGCGCGCTACAAAACTTCAAGCTGCGTATAACTTGTACACCGAGCACCACATTAACCTAATCGCTCTCGCCGACGCGCAGGCTCTCCGCCGCAACAATAAGCCGCCCGACGCTCCAAATTGGATGAGATCAACGGGACTTACAGCTGCTGACTGGGCTATAATAACAGAGTACCAGGACTGCTTAGATCCGCTAAAACTTGCTCAGCGCCTTGAAGGTCGTGGCAAAACAGGCAAATTTGGTGCTATTTACGAGATTATACCCGTCTTCGAATACGTCCTCGCGCAACTCGAAGCGCGCCAACGCCCATACTCGAACGTAACTTTAACGCCCACCGTGAGGCTCCCGAAGATCACCTTTCTATCAACCTTAAGGCAGCGTGGAACAAAGCAAACGATTACTACAGCAAGCTTGACGCGTCGCCCGCTTACTACGCCGCCGTCTGTTTACACCCATTCTACAAACACTACTGCGATAATAGCTGGGCGGAGCATGCTGAGTGGCTCGACAAAGCTAATAGTGGCTTCCGGCGACTATGGGCAGAGTATAAACCTTACCGCCCACGCTCGCCGCAAGCGATTGCCGCACAAACAAGCAGTATTGACGACGCGATTGCTGCTTTTATACACCGCGGCGGTGGCCCGGAGGCTCCAGAGGACGAGTTTGAGCGCTGGAAGTTAGTGGAGCCAGTGTGGACGCGCGAGCTGTACGAGACTGATAGTAACCCAGTCAAGTACTGGATTGAATTGCGGCCAAAATACCCTAATTTAGCACGCTTTGCAATTGATATACTAACAATCCCAGCATCTAGTAGCGACTGCGAGCGCCTATTCAGCGAGTTAGGCGACTTACTTGAGCCTAAACGTCGCCAACTTGGCAGCCAACAACTTGCAGCTCTCCAATTAGTAAGATCTTGGCTAAGAGATGGCTTTACAACTCCATATTGCGTTAATGAGAGTAAGCTAAGTGAAGAGCAAATCGTTCAAGACTATAATATCAATGAGTGGGATACTCTACCGCTGTAATTTGTATACAAATCTCTTGGCATCAAGTCAACTCACAATCAACTTGCAATCAACTTGCCCTAAAAAGGCAACAATCAACTCACAATCAATCAGCCGGGCTTGAACTTACAATCAACTCAACTTAGAGCTTCAAGTTGAGTTGAGTTGATTGTTGGACAGACTGGATTCCCGGCTGTCTTAAACAGTGCCCTGCCGCTACCGATACTATCAATAGCCGCAGCATAAAGGTGTGCTCCTTGTTCGAGTTCTCTGAGCAATCTTTCGTTTTCTTGTGGGCTCTGTTGCATTGTTTGGAACATGTTCCAAAAGGCCTCCCCCTCGACTCCTCTTGGGAGCCAAGGATTTGGACGTTCGTCGTAATTGTTGCTCAATTCGATCAAGGTGACAAAGTCATGTATTTCAAGCTCACGTCCGTCCCAACCCTCTAAAATCTCGCGCAGCCGCGTCGCTATCGCCAGGAGGACATATTGGCGAAAGGAGTTCCCAATGGCCTCAGGTGCTGGGCTTTGTTCACCGTCGGTGTCTCCGATGAGCGTGCGCCAAAGAGCTTCAACTCTGGTCTGACCATTTAAATAGATTTTAGGAAGTTGCAAGCAAAGATCCATCTGCCCTTGCAGTGCGAAAGGACGTCCAGTAAGCGCGATATCGGCGAGTGCGTCCCAACGCATCGCACACAGGAAGAATACATCGTCTACGATCGTCGGCTTGGGGGAACGTCGAACCAGGTTGAACGCACGATATAGTCCTGCCTGACATATGTACGCAAGTGCCCGAACATTCGAATTACTGTAATCCGGAACCCAAGAAGGAAGGTCCGGAATTTGCTTGGAGTCGTGATCGATTAGAGAAAGGACAGATGTGCTGCCTGTTTTGGTGGCAATTTCGCGGGTCACGTTAATGAACACTTTGCGAACAGGCAAGCGGTAGTCTGGACGTAAGAGATCTGTCGTTGGATACGTTGCTCTGAATACGTGTGAGACAATTGACAAAATTGCGTATATGTTATTGCGAGGATCTGTCGCTCGGAAGTAGCCCGTCTTATAGAGGAAGAGCTCGAGAATGAGGTAGAACGCCTTGGTGCCTGGATGTGTCGTAGGGTCTTGCAACTGACCACGTTCGCTTGAGCCGTATTGTTTGCAAAGAAATCGAACGTGATTGTACACTGCAGGAGCTCCTAAAGTCAATCTAGGTCTTTCGGTGTTCATGCTCGGTCTGGCATATCTTTCCAAGATTGGGATCCATTTGCACTTGACCATCATCTCCAAAAGATTCACCAGGTCCGTCCAGTGAATGAAATAGTGACCAAACATTAGAAGTGCCCCTTTAGCCAATACGATCTCTTGCACAATCCATGCACGACTGAAGTACTGGCGCTTATAGAAGGAAATTAGAGCCTTCCACTCCGTCGGTCTGACCGTGCTCACACGGCTCTCTCGAAAAGCTTATCGGAATTGTGGAAATACGTAAACTTGGACTTCTCTGACTGCCAGAGTTTCGACAATAGGTTTTCGTCTGGAAATTAGCTTGAATGCTATCCACGCATCCTCGTCATATGTTCCTATCCATGCCATTACCAGGGTTGCTTTCGAGTAAATCTGACCCATGAGTCCCACTTGGTGATTGCGCTCAATCAAGTCATCTTGGTTGATACATATGGCGTCGACCCACAGCAAGATCTTTGCAGTTCCTATCTTAACTTCCAGCCGCGCCAATGATTCAGCGCATTATAGAGGTTAGGGTGACGAGGAAAGGCTTAGTATCGATCCAGACGGTTCTTGACGGCCTTTCGGCCACGTATGGGTCGACTAAAGGGTCTCCCCAGTGTAAGAAAGGGCGACATACTGAGGCGGTCTGGCGATTGTAGGTGTCTATGGACATTATAATGTCGCTGTCTTTTTCTCTAAGCTCCAAGTCTATCAAGCGTATCGAAGTGGATGTTTTCAGTGGCGGTAAGCATTCATCGTTGGTTATGAATAGATGAGCCTCTTTTAAAGGGGTAACGCTGGAGTCGCTATATTGGAAGACGAAGGTGTGATGAGAAGGTGGAAAGTTCTACAGAGAAACGAGCTTGGTGTTGGATCCGAATGAACTGCAGATCTCCTCACGGTGTAGGCAACAACCTCCGCAGTCCGTTTCAGATCGACTGTTTCGATTTCAAGTGGGTAAGGCAAGCAATCACACTACACTCGCAGCTGCCGTGTGCGTCTTGCTGCGCCCGCGTCCTTGACCTGCGGACCACCATGACGGATCATGTACGCCCAGCTTCAAGGCGGCAGCAAGGCCTAACTGCGGAATATAAGAGAAGAGCACGGGCGCTCGCTCGGCCCGTGATGGATCTTCCGTGTGATTGCAAAAGGCACGTGCTTCCAGAATATGGGTAGGAAAGCAGATCAGGTGCTTTGTTGGGGCTCTTAAATTTCGGGTTTTTTTGCTTTTTTTTTTCAGATTTTTTGTGGGGTGTTTTTTCTCTCGCGCGCAGCCTGAGAGAGCCTCTCGTCTCTTCGTTCCTCAAGGCATAGTGTATAATGTTCCTACGATGTGGTCACGAGAGAAAGAGAATGTAGCGGCCCGAGGCATAAGTCACGGGAACTTAGTGGTAAAATATTTTATCCACGCTATGCTTATTTTTGCCACGCTATACCTACTTCATTTACGCCCTACCTAAAACAAGGCATATAAAACGAGAGACGAAATACAACGAGCACGAAGTGTGGCCGTATCTATTTGTGGCTGTGTGTGGCTGTGTTGCAGTGAGTTTTCTGTTTTAGGTTTTGTCGCTCCCTAGTAGCCTTTCGTCTCTTCGTTCCTCAAGGCATTAAATCCGATCTAGGATTGGAGCAGTGCTCTAACTTGAAGGGCTTGGCGCTTGTTTAGTTAGCTAACACATGCCGGCCTTGAAACTAGCTTGAACACAGACATCGTACAACTTCGAGATACGATCCAACGCTTCGTGATGCCATCCATTCCAGATGATTATGGCAAGGTCCTGGCCGGTGCGGTACGGCCATCCTCCCTGCTAGCGCGATTAAGCTGTTCGTTTGCCTCTCGACAAACCGTAGCGTGGCAAAACGTCGAAGGTAAGCCATCTTATTATCGACGGAGAAGCTTCGCGAGGATTCAATGCGGCAAATTATCTGACTATAATTTCGCGCTTATCCCCGGACACCTCTATGAAATAGGGAAAAATAAATGTATGAAGTATAAAATCAATTAACAGTTTCCTCCATACTAATGTCCCCATATTATTAAGATTCGTCCAGCTCAAGGTGGCATATCCATACCTTTCCAACCCCGACACCGACTGTCTTTCCCGGGATGACCGAACATGAAAGCCAATACAATCGTAGTCGACGAGGTGGTGGGAATGTTGGGTCCCGCGGAAACAAACTTTCGACCTAGCATTGTACTCCCCAGCCAAAGAACGCCAGGAAATGGTAGAAGTGGGATATCCGATTAGCTGTACCAAGAAAATGGCCTTCTTGGTGGGTTCAAGCCTGATCCGGCTCTTTTAAGGCTTCCCGTGCCGTGAGTCTCCGCCTAACTCCAGCTGAGAGTCGTATGTATTCAGCTCCCTCTCCAAATTGCGGAATGCAGGGACACCAAGTCGGTAGAGGATCCCTTCAATCGGCGCTTTAAGAAGGGGGGCACAAGCGCTCAATAGTAAGGCGCTTTCCTCCAAGCGACTCCAGAAAAATAAAGGGACAATCGTCCGCGTAATGTCTGGGGAGGAGTACCTCATTGTATTGGCGTAGACGAGTTTCACCACCTCTGTAGCTGCGGCGAACAGACCCATCATCATCAAGAATGAAACGAGGCATCTTTCCACGCGACCGGTTGAGCTTCCAGATTACGAACACTGGCATGATGGCAACCGCTACATCACTCACTAGGCTGACACCTGCAAGGCTTTAGTATCTGCTTCTCTGGGAGTGGGAGTGACAGAGACACTTACAAATAGTGGAAATGGTAAGTGGAAACCCTACCTCATCCCCCACGCATTTTTTGTCAGGGACATTCTCCATGCGGCACGTACAGGGCGACACCAGGCAAACCGGTAACTGAAGTGACCAACGACAGTCAATATTTGTACACCAATAACAGCCTTAATGGCTAACTTCCATGCTCTTGATATGGCCAATGGAAGCAGCATACACGCGACAGAGATTCTAGCAAAGCATGTCGCGAATGCCCATGCCACTTGGATTATAAACATGTATCGTAATATATTTACGACGTGGTCCGCGGTACGAAGACTATGTGACGTCCAAGCCCTTGGCTAACAGCCGCTGCAAATAAGGAATGGGCGAGGATTATAAAAGGCTGCCGCATCAAGGTATTAGTCATTTTCCATTGTAACAGCAGAATCTGCTTTCCTAGGTACCACTTACCACGGCGATTGAGACAGTGTAATCAGAAGCATCCAGCTTATATTTCGGATACACACGGGTATAAATTCTAATTGCAAAGACGACAATGCTGAGACCCAAAAAGGTCATAACCACGGCAAGGTCATCCAGTGCGTTTGAATCGTTCACAGGGTGCGGTTGGTCCATGTGGGCGACAAGCAAAGTAGAGTGAAGTAGAATAACTCGGATTTCTTCAGAGACCTTGTCGAGCAACATGAAGGTTCATGTCGCGTTGCCACTTGCCATTTTATCAAAACCCCTCGCTGTTGGGACTTGAAGAACATCTCTCCCATATTCAAGCCGCCATGGCTGAATGGTTGCTCAAGCCTTATGATTCATGTGATAGCACGGAATTCCCCAGATGGTTTTGATCAGCTCTGACGCTTGGCTGGCTCAAGGCTAAGTACCTGATTTGTTGTGCAGACCACTAAAGCGGAAGCGTTGAAAAAAGGGTTTAGCTGTCTTTGAGGTAGCGGGGGAACCGGGAGCGGGAATTGACAGTGGTTGAGGCCTGCAGCCTGCAGGGCGGCGCGGGGAAGGGGTCTAGGTCCGGTACCACGGCACTGGGCACTACTCTACAAACTCTAAATACTATAGGGTACGTAGGAAAAAGCAATGAGTACTATAGCTAACTGCAGTAAAACGCGCAACATTATCCTTTGTCCCTTTGTTCTAGATCGCACTTGGCAAGCTATGGAGCTAGGTGGTGCTTAATACCACCTTATGATACAGACATTAAATAATGATGCAGTGAGCCGTTCATGGGATTGCAGCGCGGGCTCGGGTCATACCCCGCAACGCTTGCTGTAGTGCATCCAAAGCCCATGACACAGCACTCTTCGCACTACGAGCGCCCGAGTGGAGTGACTCCTTAATATGGGTGGGTTAATAACAAAAGCAAAGTACCTCATCGGTGATGAATTTCCGGGTTAGGATCCTATTGGCTCACTCTGAACGCTGATATGGTTCCAGCCCCTTTTGCTTCGCCAGACAGCTGTTCACGCACATCGTCTCAAGCACATGCATTCGTTGACACTGAGACCCCTACTCTGCATATAGTCACATCGCACGTCTCGTACTTTACTGGCATGACCTTCACATTTACTCCCTGAGGCTGCGGCCATTTTGACCGCTCCTGGCATAATGTTCCAGTCCGCGCGCTCGGCGGGGCCACGATAGGGTGTAGATCTATCCGTAAATCCGGTTTTCGCCGCTCCGTGACGATTGATTCAGCGGAGGACCCTCCCTGCTCCGCGTTCGCGATCGCCATGTTCACGGTTTCCGGTAGGGGCGGGCGATAGGTGGGCGGATGGCCTAGTGGTGTGTACTGAGTGCCTGTGTCTGCATATTCTCTCCTCCTGTCTTGCGGTGGCCGCGTAGAAGCTGGTATAGGCGACTGCACTGCCTTGTGTTGTCCTGACGAC
Organism: Laburnicola sp. JP_R_19; assembly: GCA_031010545.1. Lineage (NCBI taxonomy): Eukaryota > Fungi > Ascomycota > Dothideomycetes > Pleosporales > Didymosphaeriaceae > Laburnicola > Laburnicola sp. JP_R_19. The sequence goes on along the minus strand of VOIT01000126.1, from coordinate 170,105 downwards.
GCGCCGCTCATCTGAGGTAGCATCTCGAAGTGTGTGGGATCGCTGTGTCGAAGCTGGTTTCGACGCTGGAAGCGCGTTTGCTGACTAAACAAGCACCTGGCCATGTCTTATCACTGCTCCCCATCCCAAGTCGGATTTAATTAACGATAATCCGAACGCTTGTGTAATTCGTACAGTCACATATCTTACAGTAAAATATCCATTAGTGCATGAGGTAAGACGTGCGGGGTCATCGCACATTAGCCAGGATCGGGGATTCGCTTCCGCTAGAAGTACCCATCGACGGGGCGGCCCTGCATGAAATCGCGCCCCGCAGCGCGCATAGGGCTGATAATGACTTCCTGGTATGAGGGGGAGGTTGTGAGGCTAGGATAAGGCTATTCTACAAAAAATCGGAGCGAAAAAGGCTTGAGGTTGGCGCTGTGGGGAGGAAAGCCTGTTATGCCACGACACAATGCGTTGTACAAGTTAGGCGCGGAGGCGACGATGCGAAGGTAATTTTTGGGTCGGAGGGATTATAGACATTCAGAATTAGTTACAGCAGATTATTTTCGTAGAATTATAGCAATATTCGTTGTGCGCATGGGCTTTACGGTTGCTGAAAGTCAAAGTACCCCTCGTTTGTCTCGCCACACAGTGTGTCTCGCTACGCAGTGAGGGACGTTAGCAAACAAACAACGATATGCGCGCTATGCATGCCCAAACGCTACGTATTGAGATGAGACTAAACGCCAAAATTCCATGCATATGCTGTTGCCGGCCCGAAGAGTAACTGAATTCATCAATCGCGCAAAGAACGTAGAGTTTAGCGGCCCAACGACATAGTTTTGGTAGCTCACTAAGGTGGGAAATATATGCAAAATTACATGCGTGCACCCGCTCTGCAGGCCAGTATCCGCTTGGGTGGGTCTCCAGCGAGCAAGCTGATGTCGCACAGGGACATCAGCCCTATGTGGCGGGTCGAAGGTCACACCGACAGTTGTCTGCTTGGCTGGCCGATGCGGCCGGTCCGGTTGAACATCTCATCGATTAGCCGTTTGGGACCGACGAAGTCTAATTTGCTCCGGAAGAGCGGTATATGCAATCGAGTGGACTGTTTCGTGTGAAAGCGCCGTTTGATGCAGTCATCCACGAGTGCCATGAGGCCAGTTGCGACGACGACACTGGGGCATACATTAGTAACGTGCGTGCAGCGTGCCGATGCCGTACTTACTCGGAAATGTCGCCGTTGGCCTTCAGGATCTGATCATCGATGATGCGCATGTAGCAAGGCGGGATCCAGCCCCCTCTTGCTGCCTCCTCATGCGCCTGGTCGGCCGACAAACGGACGGGGGAAATGTGGGCCATGGGTTCCGTCTCGTGATCGGAGCGGACAAGATAATAGGAGACGCTCTCGCGGTCGTGCTCCTGTTTGACAATGCGCTTCCAAGCATAGTCGCGGCCCCAGTATTCGAAGCTGTACCGTTTGCCACTTCTGGTCCCTCTCCGCTTCACGTCGATGTGGGCGTAGTTGGAGAATTCCAGCTTCAGCGTGTTGGTAGGCAGCAAGGCGCGGCCTTTGAGGTAGCCTGCCGGCTGCGGGCGTGCCTCGTCCTCTTCCTCGCCCTCTACATGCACGCCACGCGCCGATTCGTAGCCGGAGTCGGAGCGCGTGAGGCCGGCCGCCGTCGATGGGCGAGCGTCGGGCTTGTGTCGCAGGCTCGCCAGGGCGGTGCTCGCCCGCTGCAGCACGGGACGCTTCTCGGCGGGCGGCGGCGGCGTCTGGTACTTGCGGATCGAGTGGCAGATCTCGCGGCCGGATTCTCTGCAGTAGCGGCGCAGGGAGAAGTCGCGGGTGCGCAGGTCGTGCATGCGCAGATGGAACAGGGTGTAGTTTTGCTTCTTGCGGCGATGCTCCTCGACCTGCGTGTCGACGCGCAGGTTCATGTTGCCGTCAATGGTGGAGTCGTCGTGGCGGATGGATATGCGCTTCGCCGTGGGGAACAGGTCTGCAAAGTCGCGGGGGGTGGTGGGGATGGCATCGGCCGGGAGCGCGTCGTGGGCGACGAGATTCTGCGGCACATGATAATGGGGGACGTCGTCCAAGGCGTCGGCGACGTCTTCGTCCGACGTGGAGGCGTACGTGTCGACGGACGTGCTGGTCGTGGAGTATTCGTATGCGCGGACATGGCCTTCCAGGCGGCCCAGGCACGTCTCGGTGCGCGGCACGGCTGGCCGGTTGCTGCTGCTGCTGTATTCGGTGGGCGCCGTGTCGTGGGAGCGCTGGCTGTCGCTGCGAGCGTCGGTGGTGCTTTGACTCGAGTCGTACTGCCATGGCACGGTCCGCGCCATGGTGTGGATTCTCTACGCACAAGGAAGCGCTGGTCCTGTTTCACGCGGAGCCGGCTGGTCGAGGTGGTTGCCGCGGGGAATAAGTATGTAGACGGGACGTCGCGGAGGGGAGTGAGCTGACCCTCGCACACGGGGCGCACGCCGGGATGTGGCTCGGGACAGGGGTGTCGTGAGAGACGACGGCCGTCTGGAGACTCTCACTCACTGGAGAGCGGCGGAGAGCAGCCTGCAAATGGAAACTCTCCCTGGAGAGAGTGCTACTCCCGATGCAGACATCCCAGCTTACCCGATGGCCGATCCTGTGCGGCGCGAGCGCCTCAACCGCGAATCATCTCAGCGCTGCTCCCCCTCCATCAGCTCAGCCATCGTCCTCGGGTCAAGGTGGAAGCAGGACCTCGTCGCGATGCCTCCATCATCCAGCTCCGCCCTGCCAACGAGCTGCAAACTCTAGGCAGCGGACCGGAGTCTCCTGGGATGGCCCTCGCCCAACGTCCAAGACTCCAAGGCCAGGACGCCAGCGGGACGTGCGGGACGTCTGTCCCTCCATTGTCAGCAGACCGCCGGCCGAGCGCACAAGAGCATCCGTTTTCTACGTCATATATCCCTCGAGCCCCTCTGTGTTTCCTGTGCGTCCGACAACGTGCTGTACATACATACTGCGTGCGCCTTGCATTCCTTGGTTGGCTGCCCGCCCTGCCCGCAACCTCGCCAAGTCCTTCTACTCCGCGCCTGGCTCATCGCCTCACTGCTGCACTGTATCCGTATTGGCACGGTCCTCTAGCATTACCGTGGTACGATCGAGACACTGCGCTCGAACAGCAAACCAGACGGGCCCACGAGGTCGCGGATATTCTCATTCAATTCTACACCATGTCCCATTGCACCTACCGAGCTTAGCGACATGCTCCGGCCAAGAGTGCGATACAAGACTGTAAGTGAACGAGCCAATGACAGGCATAAACGTGGTTCGGTTATATTTCGACACGACCAACATCACTGCTGCACTAATTAGCCTTCAAGTCATTCCCCCCCAGAAAGTGATTTTTCTTTCCACGCAGCTCCTCCTTCTATTTGCATCCGTCAATGTGTTCATGCATGCGGCTTCCCTTTCGCGTCTCACTAATCCACCATGTGGACCTTATCCCTCGTCATGGTTCCGCATGCAACCGATGAACTGCACATACGATCCAGTCAGCGGCCCGACCTCGATGACACCATTTTCTCCCACCGCGATTGATCTAAAATCGGCCAAAGAGCATGCGAGGATAACGTATTGAGTGTCTTGTGGCTGTGATTTGCTGCCAATCTCTGTTACTCGGTGGGATTTCGCAATATTCGCAGTTTGCCCGCCCCCCACTAGTATGTCGGGTGAGGCTGTGCCTACGGTATAAGGGCGCTTTCGGAGAGAATTGGGCGTCGGTTACAAGGTGCTGATGTGCTGGCATCTCGATATGCGCCACCCTACGCGTATTTCTGTGTGAGAGCGTCGCCCTTCTGCCAACAACTCGCCGGGCGATATCGTTAAGTCGAGCTTTGGGTTCCAACTGCCTCAGCTTTGTCGATTTGTCCTGGATGCTTACCTGGTCTTCGGTCCAATTGTGGGAGGGCTGCACGTTGTTCAGTCGGCAAAATATCCATGCCAGGATCACCAATGCCTCTTACGTAGTATGATATTTCAAGAGTACCTTCAAAGAGTAGTACTAGGCTCGTTCATGTAAAACCGTATCACTGAAGTCGGCAATTTGTAGAGACCAGAGATGGCTCTGCGGGGCATTAGATTGAGTCTGAGACAATCTTCCCCAGGTCTGCTCCGTGACAAATGGTGCAACTAGCACACAGGACCGTGGTTCGAACAGACTTGCACATTTAGATCTCACTTACCTGGGACCCGCTGTCCACACAGCCTCGTTACGTGCAGCGCAGAACTGACCCGCCTTCCCCGCGCCGCAACGCGTACTGGTTCCGCCTGCTCCGGCCGAATGAAGGGTACTGTTTCAAATTTTCGGTCCGGGGCGTCGTGCGTCGAGATACGGCACTGGACCGCTTTTTGCTTCTGCTCCTTGACCGAATGCCACGCGCCTGATGTCATTTTGCATCAATAATCCGTATTCTAGGTCAATTGCGTGCAATGAGGATGCGCTCACCACGCACTATGCACATGCCGGAATGTGTGAGTGTCATCACGCAGTTACAAAGGCGTTCGGAAGGGCATGTCTGGATTCACTTAGCGCTTTGATTTTTCTGCTGTGTGTTGTGGGTGTGAGTGAGCTCAGCTTTGCCATGCACGGAGGCTTGCTGTGTTACATTGGGAGGTTTGCATGACATACGCTGTTGGGCGGAGATTATTGGGTTGTATCGCGTCGGTAAGACAAGCGGTGAATATGACGATTTCCAGCTATAGAAGATGACGTTCGAAGTGGGGAGTCTGGGGAGCTCTGAATCCTGTACGGTGGTGCCTCGTCTACAGGTCACTTCGTCCAGGCGTAGTTGCGTTCAGAATGCAGCGAGTGTACAATAGAAAGATAGAATCTGAATAGAAATGAACAATTCTCCAAGCGGGGATGGGATGAAAAAGGCCTAGCGCGCACGGACTCAAAATCGGTCCCGCGTCGACCTTGGAACGCATCACCACAACCACACCATCTTCAGATGAGCCACGTCCCTGCTCCACTACTTACAGCAGATACAAATTCATTATATCTTTATATGAGACTTTACAGACCCAAAGATGACAACCATGTGCCGTCCAACGACCATATCTTGTCGCACGAAGATGGACGCCTCTTTCTCGGGGCCATCTCATTAGAACATGTTTCTATCAACTGACGATCCTAGAACAACCAAAGAAGATATCTCAAGGAAATAACAGTCGCTCACAGTCAATGAAATAGGCGGAACACCGTGGTACAACATGAGCAAGCCACTACGAACTCCAACGCTCAAGCCTTGCGAGTGGATACGGCTCATGCGACAACGTCCTGGTACTCTGCAGCCCTCAAGAAAGCGGCCCTCTCTTGCACATCCTTTGACTCTGCGGCCTTCCACTCATCAATAATCTCTTGCTTTCTGGTAGCATTTCTAGGCTCGAACGCCATCTGGAACGGGTCCGGCTTGACGATGAGGAGTGAATTCGACTTATCGGTGGGCACTTCGATTTCCTTTCCTGTCTGAGGATCAACCTTCTTCTTCAAATTAAACGCCCACAGCAAAGCGCCGCATGCGACTACTGTTTCGTCCCGAGTAATTGACTGACCAAGGCATATACGCTGACCCCAACCGAAAGAAGTCATGCCCATGATGGTGGGATATTTGGTGAGGTCCGACTGGAATGTCGGCCAGCCGGGCTCAAGCCAGCGCTCGGGTCGGAAATTCCATGGATCTGGATACTTGACGGGATTGTGGAGGAATGCGTAATCCAGAGGCAGAATGCGAGTCCCTTTCGGGATAAAATACCCCTTGTGCCAGTCATCTTCTTCGAGCTCATGAGCAACACCTGTGGAAGTTGTTAGCACGACACTGCTGCATATCGGCAGCGCAGGTCCACCCACCAGTTGGCACATTTGGTCTCCATCGCATTGTCTCCTTGATGCAAGCGCGGAGGATGGGTAGATTTGGCATATCCGCGAGTGTGGGAGGTCGATTGCCGCACACTCTGTCAACTTCCGCCTGAGCCTTGGCCTGCCACTCCGGGTGATGGATCATGGACACCAGGAAGTAATAAAGAGGACCTGCAACTGTGAAGATACCGACCAAGGCCATCATACCAATGACGGACGAAGCTTCATAGTCGCCCGAAATGGCCGTCTTCTCGGCGGTCTCCAGGTAGGTACGCGTGTAGCACGGTCTTTGCTTCCCCATCTCCATCTTCTTGCGCGTTTCAACCAAGCGATCCATCCACCAGGCTTGCTGTTCATCGTGGCGTTTTCCGTTCGGCAATCTTCCATGGGTTGATTGGCTGTGGTATCCAGTCCCAGAGAGGTGTGAGGACGTTCGTAATCGGACCGGCAGGCGACATTTGTGTCAACAAACCCCAAGCGCTAGGCGTGAGCGCTACGCTGGCGGATGGATCATCCCAGGTCAACTGGCACATGACTTTGGAGGCCATGTCCTCCAGAGAGAATCCGAAGTCGTCCGGGTCTTGGAGGAGCCTGTATATCCAGCGCTTGGCTTCGAACTCCATGATGCCATAGTAGCTCTTGTTTGTCGATTCCATCAGATACGCGTGGGTAAACTTCCTCTGACGAGCCCAGTATTCTGGCAATCGGTTAAAATGTGTCGACGAGGAAGACGGTCAGCAGCTTACTGTTCCTACCCATAAGAGGGAGATATTCCATGGAACCATATGTGCTCTTCGCATCGAATAACGACTTTATCTGAGGCCTATCCGAATAAATTTTCGCCTTCTTGGTCAGAATCTCATCGCAGATCTCCTCATCAGCTATGACGATGAAGTTCGCTCCCAGCATCTTAGTCCGATAAATTGGGCCATACTTCTCACTCCACTCATAGAACTTCAACCACATATAGTCGATGGGAAGGTCATGAATGCGGCCGACCCAGGGTATCAAAGCCGGTCCAGGAAGGCCTTGGGGGTTGCACTGTGCATTCCGTTTTCCAATCGCCAGGGCGAAACGGTAGAGTGCCCAGGCTACCACGGCAAAACCAATGGCATAAAGTGTTAACGGGTGCATCTTTTGACTTTCACAGTACCAGAGAGCAACAGCGCAAAAGGTAAGCACCACGCCTGTGGGAGCGGAGCTATAAATCACAAGCCGCTGTCGCGACTCGCTGTTTACCTTGGCCGGCTCTCCGACATGGCCCTATTTTCAGCCGCGGACAAAGCTTGATTCGGTGGCTGGAACCCCCCCTAGCACTGCGCAAATCGGGATGTAGGCAATTTATCCGAGAAACATGCCAACCACGAGATGGCTGTCCAAGAGGGTGGTCAGACGCAATCAGCACCCCTTTGGAAGGCATGGGGTTTTGCGTTGACCCACTACGTGTGCGTTCCATCTATACTCAGATCAACGTGGGTGTCTACTGGGGTTGACCATTGCAACTTTCTTTATGTGCGTCTGTATCAGAATCGTCTACAAATCAGTGGCTGCACCGAGAGTCATCCAGTCATTCTATGGCTTGTTCTAGCATTGTCCAGCCCACTTCAGATCGCCGCGAGGAGTTGAGCAACGCAAATTCACATTGCACAACCCTGGGCTATCAGCAGCCATGGCGAAAAAAAAACGCAACGAATCATGCGGTGCTGGAGCGTTACACCGTTCTAGAAAACCACAAGTCGATGGAATACAGCATTCCGACCATGCCACATGCTCAGCCGTCAGTGCAAGTGGCTAACAACCTAACAACAGAAACGTATACATCGATACGCTCGAAGTCACTGCTGAGTTGCCCAATCTAGATCGGGGGACACGGCAACGATAATTATCGTCCTGACAATGTCAAACGCGCGTTGCCAGCGGCCACGTCTGTTACACACGCGGTTGCTCATGGCATAGTCGCTCTTGGTGGTATATATAGTTCTCCTTATATGGAGGGCTCCTTAGAACTTCTTGAGAAACAGATACATAATAAAGTCACCATGGCAAGACCAGTGGCTTTCATCGGTCCCACTACCGACTATGCGCTAACCGAAAGATTACAGTAGTCGGTACACCGGTCCCACGGTTTGGTGACTTCGGACTTTGTGGGGATCCATGGGTTACACATTTCATTCATTCATTCATATCCGTTTATAGTCGACCTAACCTTTTACAGATTATGAGACTTAACAGCAAGCACAACCAAGGTTTAACAGCCAAAGTACGTAAAAAAAAAGGGCGCGATTGGGATCAACCACAGTGGGGAGCCGAAGCATGACGCGCATGATTGGTAATACAATCGTCAACTTCAAACTGTGCACTGTGTAAAACTCAACAAAGTACTCAACGGGTCTGCATCGAAGACCTATGGGTTACACTTCGTTCCAAACATAGCCGTCATAGGTAGTCATCCATGCATTCGCTTCGACTTAGTGTTACGCTAACCCAAGTATAATCGTCATAGTCCAAGTCACGTTATACCACTCTGCCCAAAAGTGGATGCTCGCAATCCCAACACTACTATGGCAATGGCGGCAAAGCTCCTATTCCTGTAGAGACACCGCGCCTGGACGCCTTGGTGTGTCGATCCGGCAGCCACCGGGAATGGCTACGCCCCCTGGTGGACCAACTACAGCGAAAGCGATCATGCTACCATGGCATGATTCAAGGCTCTGTGTAATAAAATCGCATTTCCTAAAGCATAAAGCCGTATGAAGATGACGTTGACTGAGCTTTCGTTAAAAACCCCAAGATTCACGACGCACGAATAGCAATTCAGAGACGAAATGCCTCATGCGCTCACTTCTCGCGACTCCACTATGGAGTCAAAACCGCTCGGTTCTTACGAGCCCAGTGGAATCGACGTCCTCATCGTCGGCACCGGCTTAGCAGGGCTGGTAGCTGCGCTTGAATGTCGTCGCAAAGGACACAACGTCAGAATCCTGGAGAGAAACGAGAGCATCAATACGAGTGGTTGGTCTAGGTGCGACAACTCTGGAAAACTGCGCGCTTACGAACCACTCAGGTGACATGTACTTTATGGGACTTAGTGCTACGCGCTTCCTCAAACATTGGCCAGAATTGCTGAAGGAATACCACGAGATCTCCCTGCATAATGCCTGGATTGAAACGTTCAAACATAGTGGTGAAGTTATCATCACGCCGAAGAAGGTTGCGGATCGGTTGCGTGCTCAGGGATTAGACCCTAATACTCCACCGGGCGAGTTCCAGATGCGGCCGCTTGTGTACAAGATGTTCGTGAACGCGGTAGAGAAGATCGGTGTGGATGTTGAGTTCAATCGCAAGGTCGTGGATTATTTCGAAGATGAGGAGACCGGAAAAGGTGGCTGTGTCACTGACGATGGGAAGCGCTATGAAGCAGATGTTGTGATTGCGGCCGATGGGGTCGGTTCGAAGAGCCAGAAGCTGGTGGGGGGTCAGGTCTGCGCAAGGCCTTCGGGGAGAGCTATGTGGCGTGCGGCGTTCCCGATTGAGCATCTGGACAAGAACCCAGAGGTCAAGGAATTATTCAAGATGATGCCGAACAACGAACCTATCGTACGGACATGGTTAGGACCTTCGACCTATGCGTTGACATTGACTCGCGAGGATGCCATGGTGTGGATCATGAACCACGACGTACGCATACAATTCACCTGCAGCAGCAAGTTAATACTGACATCTTCAGGTTACCGGTTCCGAGGAAGAGAGCTGGAGGAATACAATCGACGCCGAAGAAGTGCTGAAAGGTATGGAGGAGATGCCCGGCATGGAAAGGAACAAGTGGGCGCCTATCTTTCAGGAGCTCGTCAAGGTCACACCTCCAAATACCATCGTCAACTTCGAGCTCCTATGGCGCAATCCTCAGCCTAGCTGGACTTCACCCGGGGCCCGTGTCATCCAGATCGGCGATGCTGCACACTCATACCTTCCAGCTTCTGGGAATGGAGCGACGCAGGCCATTGAGGATGCCGTCTCGATAACATCTTGTCTCCAGATTGGCGGCAAAGACAACATTCCACAATCAGTCCGCACACACATTCGCTTCCGGTAAGAACCTCTACCTATTCTCTGCAACGCACCTCCAACTAACCCGCACAGCTTCATCCGCAACGCTTGCGCGCAGAAGCTCGGCTTCTCCAACGCAGAACTCCTCCAAGACACCGACTGGGACAAAGTCCAGCTCGACCCGCGCCGTGCTGCCCCCAAGCTCCCCGCATGGGTGTGGTCGCACGATCCTGAAGCTTATGCTTACGAGAATTACTACAAGGCTGTTGAGAGCATGAAGAAGGGCATCGATATGAGGTATGAGACTAGTTTTGAGCCGAATTACCCCAAGGGCTACACGTATGAGCCGTGGAGTATTGAGGAGATTATGGAGGATATGAGGGCGGGTAGGCCGATTGAGCTGGGTCCTGGTAACTGGGATTGACATTCCTAAGATCGTGTACTGTGTGGCGTTCGTGCACTGCGTGTAGATGTTTTGTTTTGCTTCAGATACCTACTCAATGATTCATGCTTGCGCGATTTCACTCCCCGATCACATGCACGTGAATTCATAATGTTGCGATTATACCAAATACAAAGCTACAGTTTCCGGTGGGAGGTGAGATGTTGAATGTCAAAACAAAGTTTAGCTCGTCTGTTTGGGGTTGTGGGAAACGGTCTGGCTGCCCAAATCAACGGGATGTGAGTTGATACCCTGACCCTTGCCTGTCAACACACTGTTGCCACCGATGTCCTCCTGCCTGAGGTCCTCTGTCGACTAGCACGCGGAAAGCACGCACCGAGGTATCAAAACGATATTGAGACGCTACGCGTTGCGATACAGATCAAGTCTCGTGTCGAGTGAAATTGCGTGTCACTCGAGAAGGATATGTACACGTCATTTCGTCGCATTTCCAGCCTCCGACATGCCGACCACCCATTGAAAGCTTGTGGTACGCCAACAGTAGCACGGCATGTTCAAGGTACACCACCAATATCGCGGCTCTCCAACGGATATGCACGTCGCTCCCAACGGATTTCGTGGGCCTCGGCAAGATCGAGGCTTGCAAGTGTAGTGTGAGCTCTGCGATGTTGCTCGTCCCCAGTGCTGGGCTGCGAGGCGGTCGTCCGCGGAAGAAGACGTACTCGCGATACTGTCGCTTACCTAGGTATGCTGAGCACAGAGATTTACAGTCCGATAGTAGCTTCCTTCGAAGCTTTGTGATATGGATCAAGTTCGGTTTCCCAAAGTCAAATACCCTCAACTCGCTCCTGATGGCCCCACTATCGCCCTTACCAACATCTCCAAGCTTGTGCCCTTCTCCACTTACTTTTGACTGCTAATCCATGGCCTGTCCTTATGATCCATATAATAATCGGTAAAATTTCGAGTTATCTATCAACGCAAAAGGGTATCCATGCCACATGGAAGGGTAGAGGAATGTCTTGTACCGATCGGGACGACGCAGGAGGAGAGGGTCAGTCGATTTTCCAAGCCGCCATGAGTTGTTGAGACATGTGCTTATTGGACTCTGGGTGAAACCGTGGAGGTACGGAGTTCTTGCTTCCTTCTTCATCATACCTTCTATTACCGAAAATTGCGCCTCTGCTTGTTCCTCCTCGCAGATCATCAATTCTTCCGACAAACAAGATGTCGAACCTCCAATTCTCCCATTCCAAGATGCGACTCGCTACAGCAACCCTTGCTGCAGGTTCAGTCGCCGCCGCAGTTTCAGTCCTCGCATCAGCATTCTACTTCCTGCGTAGCGAGAACCACAAGCCTCAACACCTCACCTTCAAACCTCGCAAACTCCACGCATACACGACTCTCCGACCGCAGCTCTCGTTGCAAATGCTTCGCGAGACTTCTCGCATACAGTGCTTCCCCTCTCCCTCAACATTCCCTCGCGGAGCCTCGAAAACTTTCAACCGCATGCCGCAATGATCTTCTCGCTATTCCAAGACTTCAAGATGGCGCCGCAGGCACCGGTTCACTTTTGCAAGGAAACGAATACGGTCATTGCGCACTGCAAGATGGGCGGGAAAGTGAATGGGTCGAATGAGAAGGGGAAAGTGCTTATAGATGGAGGGGTGTCAGAGTGGTGGACCGAGTGTGTGCTCTTTGTGAAGATGAGTACGGATGGGAAGAAGATTGTTGAGCTCAGCGAGTTTGTGAACAGCGCTAAGGCGGAAGAGCTGCAGAGGAGGTTGAGCAGCATCTTGAGTTAGGACAATGGGGCGATATGCACAGTTGATTTGTACTACCAAATTCCACGATCCCTTCCCTTATAGTATCGTCTTGTCATGTATGGAAATTTGGGAAATCCGTCGCGCACAATGCCCTTCGGCTGGCAAATGTGTATGTATGCGCATTGCGAATGAAAACGGGTGGGAAATTTTCGCACATGCGGCTAGGAGAATGGCCCCAGGCGTAGATCTCGTACGGTTGTTACGGTTGAGGAAATATATCACTAGTGCCGAACCTCGGACGACTGCTTATCAAGACCCACTACATCATCATGATTCTTCGACTACGAGACCTGTCTCGTACCTAATAGCGAAATCAATACAAGCGAGAATGGAGTGGGGGTGCTATACCTGGTTCGGGTATGGGTACCGGACGAGGAAGAGGAGAGCTCCGGCGACGCGACGCTGCAGGAGGCGTATTGACAGGACCGGCGTGTAACCAGGCGGATAAGCTAAGTCATATAGAAGATGGTTTGCAACTTAGTATTAGCTGGGTTATTTCAAAGCGGTAGGCTCGACTAGTTGTGCACGGTGGACAACATGTACTGACGTTTGCATCGGCCACGCCTAGTTATCGTCGGCAAGCTCAAGCGTCTCGCGGAAGACGGGGGTTCCGTATGCCAGCAAGCGCGCGAACTCAGGCTGATTAGGCGACCTGCTCTGATCCCTTGGGTAGACGTCGATTGATCTTCCTTCGCTTGTCTATCTCCGTCTCTCTCATTCCATCTTCCAAGAGAATCAAAGTGAAAGAATATGGACTCCGCCAAACCAATCCTTATCACCGGCGCGACCGGCAAAAGGGCGGAGCTGTCCTCGAGCAACTAGCTTCACACCCGTCGTCGTCGCAGTTCGTTCTCCTCGCCGTGACCCGCAACACCAACTCTGCATCCGCAAAGAAGATCACCGAGCGCTATCCTGATGTTCTCCTCGTTCAAGGCGACCTTAACGACGTCCAGGTCTTTTCAGATCCGCCCAAAACACACTCAAGAGCGCCGGGAAACCCGAGAAGATATGGGTGTATACTCCGTCCAAATCTCTCTAGGACCTGGCGTCACTTTTGAAGGCGAGATGCCCAAGGAAACACACTTATCGACGAATCCATCAACCACAATGTCACACACTTCGTATACTCGTCCGTGGACCGCGGCGGTAACGACAAGAGCTTCGAACATGAAACGCCCATCCCCATTTCCAGTCCAAGTACCGAATCGAGAAGCACCTCCTCGAGAAAGCCGGATCGCAGGGCGAGCATATGGGTTGGACAATCCTCCGTCCTGTCGCGTTCATGGACAATCTCGCCCCAGATACGAAGACCAGTTTTCCTTGCTGCGCTTCGGAACACTCTCCAGGACAAGCCGCTGCAGTGGATTTCCACCGACGACATTGGAATATTCGCTGCTAAAGCGTTCCGTGATCCCAAGGCCTGGAACGCACGAGCTGAGGCTCTTGCTGGAGATGAGCTTACTTTTGATGAGATGAATGGGTGTTATGAACGCGTTACTGGGAATCCTGTTCCTGTGACGTATAGATTCTTCGGCACTGCGCTGATGTGGGCTGTTAAAGAGTTGAACGTTATGATCACATGGTTTGCGACTGATGGGTACGGGGCGGATATCGCCAAGCTGAAGAAGGAGGAGCCGCAGCTCTGCAACTTCGAGAGGTGGTTGAGGGAGCGAAGTGGGTGGAAGACGCAGTAGGTCTGGTGCGATGCTCGTTATGATTTATGGTTGAATTGGGCTGGTGGCGTTCAAGTCTATATGTGCCAACGTGTAGCTAGCCTCCATGATAATGTCAGTATATGCGCTCACTCTCATCGCACACGGTGTCAGTCCCCTAGCACCGTCGCTCGACCTAGGTTGCCTCTATATCACTCCTGTACTTTTTCGTCACTATGAACACCATTGTGTTGAAAGGGGGGCAGGTTCTCGAAAGGCGTCTTGGCCTCGGGCGTTTACACTTCAGGCCCATAGCATGGTGAAGGTATTGTCACTTATTGCGACTATACTATAATTGCCATTTTGGGGATACTAGCTATGTGATTGCATGGAACCTTGGTATGTTCCATCACACATTCCAAGAACCCGGAGACTAATCATCACCCACACTACACAAATCCTCCAGTGCTAATTACAAGCTTTACCACCCACAACCTAGAGAGAAAGCTGGGACAGCGCCAGAGCTCCGGCAATCACCGGCGTTACAATTCTCACCCTGTTCCAGCTACCCCACCTCCTAGCAATAGTCTCCGCATAGCCCAGCTCCTTCTCGCTCGCCCTGGCAGCAAGAGCCTCCAACTTGTCGTTCATCGGCTGCATGTTCACTGCCGAATGCACAATAGTCGTGAGGTGCATGATGGCCGCGACAGCGAACATCCTCCAATCACCCTTCGCACCATACTCCTTGTAGTCCTTGTAGACGGCGTAGCTCGCGTAGGCATAGCCCAAGAAACCGAGAGTCGAAATCGGTCGGAAGAACTGGTTGCCGACTGTCCAGCAGAGGGGCCACTGGCGGCCGAGAAGACGCGCGCGGGCGGTGTGGTCGGGTGAGCCTGGCTTGGGGAAGTCGACCAGGAGGGCGGGGACAGTCATGAATGACTGGGTGATTGCATTGCCTGTTGAGAGTCAATTGAGAGTTTTTTTGGATACCAGATCAAGAACCATACCGACGAGGATGAAAGAGAAACCGACGCAGGTGCCTGCGACGGTCTTGACAGTGTAGTTGTCTGTCATGTTGGTGGTTGCGAGTCGCTGACTGAAGTGAAATTAAATCGAGCGAATGATTTGTGTGAGAAAAGAGACAGAAGTGACAAGCGACGAACCCAGGTCCTACCATTTGTAGAGGCAGAACATTCTTCGCCAAGAGCGTTCTGCAACCAAATGTTGAGCTCCACCCTCAAGCCTCACCACCCTCACGCCACGACGGAGGGTAACGCGTGTAGCCCGTATTTCGGATCCCCAATGTGAATTCCGAGACGCTAAGTTGGGGGTCCTCGGAGCTCACGCGGCTGCAGCTCCGAAGCGAAAAGCCACTGAGCTGATAAGCAATCATGACATCATGACATGTCTTTGTGTAACACTACCTTCCTATAGCCCACATCTAGGTAAACTGTATCGAAGTGTGAAATGCAGGCTTGAATACATCAGAGTCAATATTCATAAGCGTTTGGAAGACATATCTCCTGACTTTGGACGTCGAGCGAGGGTGCGTGGTAGCAACACGCCCCATCAGCGCAAATTCACATGCAACTCTAGGTAATGATGGCAATTTCATAATTATTTGATATCCCGTCAATCCCGTCAACATAATCCCTATAAATGTTTGCAATGTACTGGACTTGTTATACTGGACTTGTTATAGGGCGTCGCAGTGCCGCAGTGTTTGCAAGTGTTCGGCCCGGGCGAGCGAGCACATGTGATCGGGGTGCTGTGCTGAAAGATGTCTTCTTTATATGGCGCATGCATGTGAGACTGACTCCAAGCACGGGTGTAGGTGCGGAAAATGCAAAGCTGGGGTGGGGTTTGAGGAAGCCCAGGCAGTATGTTTTAGCTGATGCGTACATAACCTTACACCACGGACCCGTGGTGCAGGTTAGAGAACGACAAGACTCACTTATGCGGGATGATATACTAAAAAGGTAGAGATGTCTCTAAGTGTCCCAGCGGAGACAGTATGGTCAGAAGCAGCTTTTGATTTGCGACACCTACGGGTCCCCTCCGCCGCGCCCTGTTTTCTCTTGGCCGCTGGGCCACTAAATTTGGCCGTTGGGCTACTAGTGTCGCCGCTCCTGTCCCTGCCGCCACTGCTGTCGCCGCCCCAGCCCTTGACCTTGAACCTGCCCCCTCTGCCGCCTCCTCCGCTATCCCTACCTCTACGGAGGCGCGCCCCTAGGTGCCTTCTTAGGCAGTCCACGACATCTACGCTGAAGGAAATTAGGACAACCCAGGGAAGTAAACCCCCATTAACAAAGGTACCCCTGGGAGGACTAGTAAGTGGATAAACATCTAGCGGCTGCCGCTGCTCTGGCTCTAGACCTAGTCACCCATAAGATGTTAATCTAAAGAAGGTACTATGACTGTCTGGCAATGTGGACATAATTAGAAGGGTCACCACATCAGCGACCCCGCCGATCACGCTGACAACCACGGCGACCACAGCAATAATCGACCAAAAAGACATTGGCTGGTGGGGGGAGGTCTTGTTGTTAGTGCTGCTGCTGCTAAATCTCCCAGTCCACGCTGTCACGTACCAGACACTGCCCGAAGACACAATTTTCACAAGGACTGAACATTTTTCACAGTTTGATTACTACGGCATCATAAGCGGACTCTAGCGCCTCAGCGACGCGTCAATCATCCCTTGCAGTGCACTCATCGCACTAGGGCTCCGCCAGCCCGACCAGTCATGGTTCAACAATCCCCAAGTCTCCTCATAATCTTGTGTACCAGACCGAATGTACTAAAGCGTAAAAGTTAGCATAGTCCATAAACGCGGAAACCAGTACCTGGAGATCTCAATCTAGCACCAAGGAATCTCCCATCGACAGACTCTGGGCTAGCTGAAACACATCCACTTCGTACTAGGATCTTACGTACGTAGCTGCCAGAAAGAACCCAAATCGTCCATCCTGTTTTCCACTGTGGCATCAGTTTCTTGATGCACGTCGCGTATGTCTTGGTATATTCAGTGCCCGTCTGTGAAAATCCAAATTCGGTCAACACCACTGGCATCCTATTCACAGCCTTCTCTCCTGTCGCTCGGAAACCGTTGTTCCAAAGTCCGCTCTCCATGCTACCACAGTTAGTGGCCGAATTTTGGTAGTTATGAAGCTCAATAGCGAGTTTGTTTGCATATTTGTAGTTGGTGAGTAGGAACTTCCTGCCGCCGCCGAGGTCTGCTCCAGTCGCTACGGGTTCCATTTTGGTGTCGAAGTCCAGTCCCGAGAGAAAGATGATGAGATTAGGGTTCGCCTTGTTGACGACGTCTGCGGCCGGAAGGAACTGGTCATACCACGTCGCCCAGTTGTAAGCGGGTAGGCCAGACTTGCCCGGATTTCTGAGTTCGTTGCGGAGACCGATGGATACAAGGTTCGGCCATTGCTTTCCCTGAAATAGATGTCAGTCTGTCACCCTGAACTCGCTCGCGGAGACCCACGTGGTCAGCCATATATTCCAGGCCTCGCTTCCATTTATCGACGTTGAAGTAGGTGTCCCCGAACCAGGAATTACCATCATTGGTACTGCAGCACCAGGCGCCCTTCGACATATGGTTGTCCAAATGGACGTAGATGCCCTGTTTATTCAGCTCGGCAGCGATAGCGTCGAAAACCTGCGACGTTCGAAAGTCAGATAAAAGGCCAATTTAAAAAAAGGTCTCACTTGCATCTATCCTGGTCGTCGCAGCATTGAACTGCGGGTTGTTCTTGATGACCTGTTGGTACACCATCGGTCCATTAGTATTGCCAAGGGCCTTGTTGAAGGCATTCTGGATCGTCACGTCGCCTCCGTTGTCCTTGATATCGTCGATCATCTCAATTGCGAAGGTCAATCGCACGACGTTCATCCTGATGCTCTTGATCTTGGACACGATCGACGCGATCGAAGCGTACTGTAGACCTTCCGGAATCTAATGGTAGATGATCTTAACAAATGCTGATTGTCAAACGGTTGTCAACTCACGTACCATGACTTCTCCGGCACCGGGCCAATTGACACCAACATAGGTGAAGTTCTCGCCTGTGGAGTCTTCGATCCATTGTTTGTTGGTGGTGAAGGGAGCATTGAGAGAGAGGACCGCTGGAAGTGCGGCTGCAGCGCACAGGAGTGAGGAAAGGAGATGCATCTTCACGTAAATGCAGGGACCGATCTGAAATCTACGCAGGCATCCCTTCCTTTAAGTATTCCACGATCCATGTCTTGTTCGATTGCTAATCTACCTATAGTAGCATACTCCTAGGGTCGCAACCCTTGCCATTTCGTCCTCCTAGGTGCTGAATGAATCCACATACGTTGACCACGCGACGTTCTGCAATCTTCATATGGGTCAATGTCGCGGCCAATTTGTATGAATTCGGCAACCGTATTCATTTATGGAACTATGCCGATGCCCGGGCGGTGCGGGCTGTGCTATGATTGGTCAATTGATTCGGCTAATTTGCTTAAACCGTTGCCGAACGTTCCCCAAGAGTTTGTGGGGATGGCCTTGGCCATTGATATTGGACGGAACATTTCCAAAAACGTGTTGCGGGGGAGGGTCCAGTACTTTCCAACCTCGGCTGGATACTTATGGCTCTGGTTCAGCCGATGATTTCGAGAAAGTAGTACTTCGTCTTCAATAGACGCTCAGAATGTTGCACGTATGTATTGCTCTATGCAACGCGAAGAGTCTTGTTACCCTTGAAAGATGCAGCCCCTTCCTCTCTGACTCGGCTCACTGGCTGAAGTTGCGGAGTAGTGAATGAAAGTTGCTATCACAAGAGTTCCAGATCCATGTTTTTCAGTCACGTGAAAGACACCTGGGCATCTGCAGTCTGCTTGTCACACGACTGTGACTAAGTGGAGGGAAACACTGCAGCAGTTTCGCAGCGTACTAATACTGCGAACACATGGAAAACTACTCCCACTAGTATGGCTACCCATAGCTGTGGGGATCCGGCTTCAATAACCGTACGTACGTCTCGATTCTATTCCGGATAGTACGACAAAAGGTGTAGTAATGAACAGTGGAACAAGCAGAGCAAAGGCCTCCGGCTCAGTGAACAATGAGAACGCTAGCGCCGTTGCATCTTGGCAATAGAACCTTAGCGCGCACCCTGCGCATTCTCCTCTTGCGAAAAGATGTAACATTTCTGGTGATGCGGACTAAAACGTCCAGACAAACCCTTTTTCGCCAGGGATTCTCTCACATGCAAAGCTGAATTTAAAAGGGCCACCCGCCCCAGACTTGAAATACTGGGACGCACATCTCTTTCGAATTCAACTATTCAACAATCAAGCACTGTACGAATCGAATCCTAACATCTGCAACATCTAAAGCATACAATGGCTCCTACCGACCCAGAACCCGCAGATAATGCCAGTCAACTCTACAAAACACTCTTTTCCACCACCATCGAGTTCATCCGCTCCCAAGACCAGGACCTGAACGAACCCACGCGCTTAAACCTCAACCGGATCCACGCCATCCGCACATCCGATCACCAGCACAGCTTCGGGCACAAGTACCTCGTCTCTACCAACCCCGCGATGCAAGGCGTCTACAGCATCGACGACTTCATCGCTCATATGAACGGCATGTTGGCCAACCTCGATACTTGGGTTACGAGAATTACGGATGTGGTTGTGGACGAGACACAGAGGATGTGTATTGGGAGGGTGAGCTATTTCATGAAGCCGAAGGGGCAAGAGGAGGTGGTGGAGAATGATTTGGTGTGGTGGTTGTGGATGGATGAAGAGGGGAAGAAGGTGGCTAAGGCGATGGAGTTTATTGATGCGGTCGCCGGACGGAGGATCATGGAGTTGATGATGGGTCCGCGGAAGTAGAATTAGAGATACATCTGAGCTGTTATAAATTTCCTTCTTTTAGGTGTCGATGGAAGAAAATGCAATTATTTTGAGGCGATGATCATTCCCCCATTTATACTGGATGTTTCAATTGAGCTTTCTCTGACCAAAGAAAGCTAATGAACATCCAATACCGACATAAGATATTCTAATTCCTGGTTAGAACGCCCTCAGCTTGTTTATTTTATCCTTATACGCTGTAATTAAACTTGTGAAGATACGATCGTGCATATGCACTTTACCCACATTCATTCATTCATTCATATCCGTTTATAGTCGACCTAACTTTTTACAGATTATAAGACTTAACAGCAAGCACAACCAAGGTTTAACAGCCAAAGTACGTAAAAAAGGGCGCGATTGGGATCAGCCACAGTGGGGAGCCGAAGCATGACGCGCATGATTGGTAAAGCGCCCACTTTACCGACACTTCCTTTTGAAAGCTATAGACAAGTACTCCTGTCTGATAAAACAAAGAGACATGGGTGCGATGTCCAATACATTTGTATGAAGCTCGGCATGCGGAGCATTCTTCTAGGTAAGGGTACAACATAAATCGTAGCATCACCTGCCGGTGAGGAGACCCGTATAGGGCGGGGCCGGATTTGTTTTCTTTCAATATAGACATCCTGAAGAAGCTCAATGGTTAGCGCAGTTCCCTCCTCACGATTTTGAGGCGACTGACAGTCGAGAAAAAGAATTTCGCTTTCTGTATTCGACGTTTTGCCACGGATGTTAGTGCCACTGCCCAGCAAGACGTAGGCATACTTGTATGGGGGTTTTTTGTTTTAAATATAAGCGCTATGAGTAGGTTCACCAGGTCAAATGAACGTCTGTATGATAAACAGAGTTCGAATTTTCACAGAGTTGGAGTATCTAGTAGACCTTTGGAAAAGCAGTCGCGGAAATATTATATCGTGAAGGTTACATATTGCATTCCAGTTCGATCGAAAGAGGGACTACGGAAACTATCTGTTTTCGTATTCAGTTATACTAAAGCATAGAGAAGTAGTTGTAAATACAATCAGTTGTAGGAGAAGTTGTTCCTATGTGTATGCACTGCGCATCGCCTTCCCTACGCCCACCGCCATGAAAGAATTTATGTCCAATGCTAAGATGCTCCTAAAGTTAACACAGCTACCTTTCAGGAAGAGAAACATCGCAGACCTTTTGGTATACGGTACAACGCTGTAAGGGAAAGCTGTGGGTGTGCTGAAAACGCATTGAAAAGGTAAAGCAGCGAGACAGGTTGGGCCGGGGACTGTTCGTTAGATGTTGGATATATACCTGTGCTGTTCATCCATAGAGGGGGGTCGCCATGGTGGCTTCCTGGTCTTTGCCAATAGAAAGCTTGGGGGTAGAACGGGTTGACGGTTGACGGTTGACGGTTGACGGCGGCAGAGTTGGCAACAATCAAGTCAATCAGGGAGGCGAAATTTAGCAAGTCAATCAAGCAAATCCTGCCGACTTGATTGACTTGATTGATAGACTTGAATCCCTAGGATCTTAGGGGTTTATTGTAGAATACTGGATCCTTAGAGTATAAGGCAACTCGGAGTTAACGGACTTTACCTGAGATAGTTGCCTATCTAGGCTTAGCACCGTATTTCTGTTTCCTCATCTCCCACCACCCATCTAACTTACCTACTTACCCACCACCTCTCTCGCTCTACCAACGCCCTCCTCTATTAATATGGCGTCGCCCGATCGCCTAGAAGGCATGAATAGTAACCTCTCTCAAGTTTTTAGCCAGCGGCTTGAAAGCACGGCGTCACAAACCCCTCCCGAAGATGGTGCCGCTGATGTAGCCACCAACGCGCCGTCAGAGCTTGACGCCGAAAGCTCTGTGGGCACCCCATCCGCCACCGATATATAGGACGACGACGACGATTACGAGGGCATTGAATGGGTACGCCTGCCAGATTATCATATGCCAGCTCATGGTGCAAAGCGCAGTCGAAAGAGCTGGGTTTGGCGGCACGGATATCGCCTCTGGCACCGCAAGCAACAACGCCTGTACTGGCTCTGCCGCTATTGCCACCGTCATAAGCACCCTGCCGGATTTTATTACGCTGATCAATCAACTACGTCAATCGGGCGCCATCTCGGTGAGCGTAAAGCTGGCCACGGCATCGAGAAAGAACGGCCCAAAAGCCACCTCCCGCGTCACGACTCCCTCCCAGCAATCCTCTCTGCTCGCCCACATACATCACAAAGGCCTTAGCGTACCGCAGGGCGTCGCCAACCTCATCGCAGAGAGCTTCTCGCGCACAAGTTTCCTACAATCAGTGCTCGATTGGGTAGTGGCCGATAATCAGGCGCTCTCTGTAATTGAGGGCGCCGCTTTTCGAGCTATGTTACGGCAGGCTAACCCGCTGGCTGAGGCAGAGCTATGGAGATCCCACAACACCCTACGAGCTCATATAATCGCGGAGTACGAGTCGTACGTACCCGCTGTCGTCGATTACCTACGCGACGCGCGATCAGCTATACACATCTCCTTCGACAATTGGACGTCAACAGGCGGCAAGCAGGCGTTGACAGGTATCTGCGTCCACCACCTCGATCGCGACGGCAAGCCTCGCGATTACGTATTAGGCCTGCCCTTGTTGATGGGCCAGCATACAGGCGTCAATATTGCCGCCGTCGTTGATGCCACGCTCAAGAGCTTCAAGATCTCCGCCTGCAACTTGGGTTACTTCGTCCTTGATAACGCCACCAACAACGACTCCGCAATCGACGCCCTGGCCATCAAATATAACTTTAACGCCCGCTATCGACGGCTACGCTGCGCCTGCCATATAATCAACCTCGCCGCCCAGCAAATTATATTTGGCAAAGATCGTGAGGCGTTTGAGAACGCGGAGGAGCATCTTGATGAGGAGGAGGCGTTTCTCGACGAGTGGCGTAAGGTTGGCCCTCTGGGCGTCTTGATCGACGTCATCGCCTCTATTTGTACTCCGCAGGCTCGACAGCTTCTTGAGCAGTACCAGATAATTAGCAACACTCAATTAGAGGCAGATTGCAAAGTTAAAACGCTGGAGATTGTTAAGCTAGTAAATAGATAGATAGATAGAATTGATTTACGTCCAGTAGACTTGGCTGAGAGCGTTTATCTATATAGGCCTCCCGTGGGGCATGGGGGACGCGTCTCTCCCCGTAAGGGGGAGACGGGTCGTGCAATAGCTGCTCTATAAAAGCCTGTTAAATCTCCTAAACTCCTCCGTGCGAGTAAAGTAAGAAGTCTAGTCTAGCGCCTATGTGCGCAGGATCTTGTCCCTAAGGGAATGTTATATTTACTTGCTTCTTCAATTAAGCCCTATCAGAGCTGGTTAGCTTAAGAAAGGCGGCGAAGTCCTCTGGGCAGCTGAGGAGCTGCCGAAGGTACTTTTGTCCCTCGCGGGCGTTCGTTGGAGGCCCGCTGGGTCGCTGGGGCTAGCTAGCGAAGCGTCTTCGTGCTTTCTAGTAGTAGACTAGATAGATAGGGGCCTTTTCTTTTCCATATGCGCAGGTAAGGGTTGCGTCCTTATGTCTAAATTTCTTATAATACTAGGCGTAGTTACTATGCATAGTCCTAGTTAACAAGAGTTTAGCTAAAATTTAACAGCTAAGGCTAAGCTCCGCTAGTGCAGCTGTGCTTATATAGTATAGGCCCCACTAATTGTACTATGTAGAGAGCTTTGTTTTGTGTTGTCTCCACTATTCTATTTCCGCAAGGCGGTAATTAATCTAGGCGTCTAACTGTAGCCCTATAATTGTGGGCTTAGTAGCTTGTAGTTCTAAAGGGTAAGGGCTGTAAGCCTCTAGGTCTGCTAGGCGATCCGCCTTTTTATTTCCTTGTATGCCTATGTGTTCTAGGGACTAGCGTACTTAGACGCCTAACGTCTCTATAACCTATTAGTATTAGAGGAAGGCCCAATAAGAAGAGGGTGGTGCGTTCCCTTATAGGCACTATATAACTGACGTGCTGTCGATGCATATCTAGATTCGTTGCATACAGAGGGCTAGATCGCGTATAACGTGCTCTAGCCTTTGCTATGCCCCTACAGCTTCTGCGTCGAACACATAGGAGCGTCATTAAGTAAGCCTCTGCCTAGGCTAACTTCCTATCCGCCTTAGTATACGGCGTAGCCGTACGTAACATGCTTGATCCCTTTAAGGCTCTGCTCCAAGCCGTTAGAGAAAACCGTGACTTCGTCCCATAGGAGGTGTGCCCACCATTCTTCAAAAGCCTTAGCCGCTTCTCTCTTCTTTACCCCCCCTGTTAGGTGCGTCCAACAGTTAGGCGAGTAGTGAGGTTTTATAAGGACTGGTCTTAGGACTGGGTTAAGAAGTGAGCCAACGCGCTCGACGATAGTCCTAGGTTGCTATAGGCTTCCCGCGCCTCTGCCCCGCCGGATTTATAGGGTCTGTGCCCGCTTAGTAAGGGGGTGTCTATTGTCTATTGTTTGCAGGTGTACAGCAAACCTGAGCTTCGCCTCTTCAAGGGCAACTGGGCCTGAGGCTAGACTGGCATCCCTGAATAGTGTGGCCGTGGGTGTAGTCCTATATACGGGCAGGACGCCTCGTGCGGCGAGGGCTAGCGTCTTATGGACAATATCGACGTGGTCTCCAAGCCTAGCGCTAACCTCGTCGGCCTGAGCCTGTTGTTGTATGCGAGCGGGCTTCATGCGACCCCCATACCACGCCTCTGCTCCATAGAGTAGTCGCGGGACGATGCAGGTGATGACGGCCTTGCGCAATGAAGCCGCCGGGGGCCCGCAGGTGGTTCGGGCCAAGCTTCGAATATGAAGGGCCACCTTGCGGGCCTTGGCGGCTCGTTCGGCGACATGTCGCTTAAATGTGAGCTTTCGGTCGAACCAGACTCCGAGCCATCGGAGTGCTGGCTGCGTTAAGCTTGTAAAGACAAGGTGGAACTCCTATTACGACTGTTTTGCGCGCGCGCTCGAGCTCCGTATGCCTCTCGACGACTATATCAATTATAAGCTCGTTTAATATCGTCGCCAGGGCACCCGTCAACGCTCCCAACTGCCTGATCTTAAGAAGCGTTGGTTTATTGAAGAAGACGGCCTCTCTGCTAAGGATTGGGCGACAATTGCAGAGTACTGAAAAATCCTACAGCCCTTTAAAGAGGCCACCACCTGTATGGAGGGCAGGGGCGTAGCTGGCACGTCAGGAGCCATCTGGGAGGTGCTCCCTACGCTTAATTCGCTTGCCACCACCCTCGACGAGATGCTATTTTAATACAACAACGTCGACTTCACTGACGTTGACGCCCCAGAGGATCATATACAAGCCACCTGTAATATGGCTTATATGAAGATCCTCGAGTATATACGCAAGCTAAAGGATACCCCGGCATACTACGCTGCCTGCCGTCTCCACCCACGCACGAAAAGTTACATGGATAAAGTGTGGGCTGTGCCTCTTGATTACAGTGAGGAGGCTTATGCAGGACCTCACACATACAAAGGCTGGCTAGATGATTGCCACGTTGGCTTTCAACGCTTGTGGGCAGAGTTTAAAGAGGCCGCCTCTCCCGTTAGTACTCCAGAGCCTCCGGCGAAGAAGGCATGTACTGGGCCAGCTAGCAGTCGGTCTGATTTTATGAGAGCTACCCTACAAGGTGACGACGCCCGTCCAGTCTATCGTCGCGATGAGTTTGAGCGCTGGATAATCGAGTCACCCGTGCCAGAGGAGTCCCTGTTTGCGCGCGACCCGATTCTATACTGGCTGGGGAAGGCTGACGAGTACCCCGTCTTATCGCGCTTCGCCCTCACAATCCTCAGCATCCCTGCGGCGGCCACCGACTGTGAGAGGACCTTCTCGGAGCTAGGCGATTTGCTGGAGACGAGGCGTCTTCGTATGAAGGCAGATCTCCTCTCCGCTCTACAAAGCCTACGTAGCTGGAAGCGCCTTGGCTTAAAGCCTACGAGGGCA
Source organism: Laburnicola sp. JP_R_19 (assembly GCA_031010545.1). NCBI lineage: Eukaryota > Fungi > Ascomycota > Dothideomycetes > Pleosporales > Didymosphaeriaceae > Laburnicola > Laburnicola sp. JP_R_19. The sequence continues at coordinate 144,445 of VOIT01000126.1, read as the reverse complement.
GCAAAAAGTCCACGTAACGAAGCTATCTCTCCTGAAGAGCTGGAGACGATATACGAGATATACGGTAGTTAATTTACTACGCCTAAATTATACGTACAGTTATCAATCAAGTCAAACAAGTCAACAAGTCGAGCCTTATTTTTGCTATCAAGTCAATCAAGTCAAGCAAAAGCCACCAGATCCGTCAATCAATCAATCAATCAATTCACCCCGACTTGATTGACTTGATTGTTGCCAACTCTGGACGGCGGCGACACCAAGCTATGTGGGTATATGCCAAGAAATAACTAATCACCAAGCGACGAGTGCTGGGAGCTGTATGAAAGGGGGTAAGCCGAAGGTTCCAGAAACCTCATACATTCCTTATACATTTCGTGTTGTGATGGGGCTTTTCACACCGGAAGAGCATAAAGTGAAGGGACGTTGGCGACTCATTATACCAGAACACGAACATTATAGTCTGCGCTCGTCGGCTTGCCAAACACCTTTTTTAACCTTTTTTTTTAGTTTAAGGTTAAAGTAGATTAAGATAGAAGGTTATATATACTATATGCAGCACCTAATTCTAATTAAAGACTAACCTTAAACACGCTAACGCAATAAACTTACTTACACCTTATACCCTATAAGCTTCTAACCTACGTAAAGTTCACTCACAGCGTACACAGCACACCTAGCTTATCACTACTACTATTATTAGTTATCTGCACTTACACGCTGTTTACGCAGCGTACTTGCTTAGATAAGCTAACTTAACAGTGATAACAATAGCTAGGAGGATCTCGCAGATCTATGCAACGCTCTCGCCACCTTGCAGCTTGTCAACAAACACCTCATCCTCCACCTTTTGCCTCCCCTCTCAGATTCGGTTACTAGATGGCAGGGCGTGAAGAGACGGTGATAGGAGGAGATTCGTCAAGGACGACCTTAATGCGGCGATAGAGCAACAGTGTATCTAGTACGTGTCACCCTCGTCCTACTACTACAAGCATAGTAGTACGTACCTATTAACATATTAACTTATATTATTTGCGACAATCTAGATAGCAGGTTTGCAATAATTAGGATAGAGGAGGGATAGCTTATAGCATAGCTGCGCCTAAGTTTTATCCCTTAAAGATCTAAGTGTCTTTGTAAAAAATTTGCTTATAGGAGCCTCGCACTAAGACCGCTAAGCTCACTTAGCAGTTTAAACGCGCATTTTTGTAACTACGTTTTTACGCTCTTTTTAATTACTAAGTAGGGGGCTCTGCTTTTTTTGTTATGTTATTTGAGATGAAAGCCTTTGTCGTTCTACCCCTAGGTAGATAATTTAACAACACACATAGTCTGCGCTCAAAAAAGATCTTAGTGATGTGCCCTGGTGACAACTATCTTAGTTTTATTTTCTACTTAGGGTGTAATAACCTTACAGCATACGACAAAGATAGCAACGGTGCTCGGCAATTGGATGCAAACCTGAGAGACATCAAATCTCCGCCATATATTTAATCCAATATATATATTCGGCAAATGCAACGTCGGTAGATTACCATATCCAGATCGTCCCCTCGACTAAGCCTCCCACCAGACGACTATTTCCGTATACTACACCCTAAAACCGGAATCCCATCATTACTATCTTCCACATCTTCGACTAGTAAATACATCTATAACCTCTCCCTCACTTCCCAGATGTCGCTGAGAAAGTATACCCATGCGAGGTGTGTGTTCGAAAGGAATAAGTCCAGGAGAAGGCACGAGGAGGTCTATCAAATTTTTAGCACTTTCAATCTCGAAGCTCATGTGTATTCAATGAGCCGTACGTAGGATCAAACTCACCTCAATGGATGACCATACTAACAACAAGCCATCCTGTCGTCATCGTTTCCGCTTGTTTACCGACCTCGGAGACCATTTACTTTTCGTTATCCCCTCTAAAGGCTTAAACTTAAACGTGTATCCGTCAATCGTATGCTCAGTCGTCTTTGCTAATCTACCACTTCTATGTGCGTAGATGAAGACTCGAAAGCACTCGACAAAGTCTATATGCGCCTCTAACGCTCCAACACGTGACGCTTGCGCAGTCCGATGGCATTAAACGGAGGATTGGAGGTAGGTGTTGGCAACTACAGTGTAAGTTAACATGAGCACTGCTTTCTCACCACTCTACGGGTACATGAACGTACCTTTCTCCCGTCCTATCGAACTCTACACAGTCTCTAAATCCCAGGAGAGTCGTCACCGAAGCAGGCTATGTGTTGACCACAGCGGCTCCTCCAAGACCAAAGAGTTCTTCAACATGAGACTTTGTAATGGGCGTCTCTTAGAGGCCGCGGGATCCAAGAGTCGTCTCCGCCATATGTGGGTCGCCTCGCTTCCCAAAATAGGAGCTCAGTCTGCACTGCCCAGGTTGAAGTCTCGAGAGTTCGGCTACGATTGGGTCGATGGGGTATGCTGAGTATGTGAACTTCGATGTGGTTAGTGACGAGTGCCTTTCACAGACAAAGTTCATAGGTGCTAACTGGAACCGTATCTCTGCGAATAGAAATCGCATTGCACTTCTGGTCAAACCTGCGCCCGGCGAGATCGTACTCCGCCACTCTTAATAGAGGCCACTCCATCCAGGAGGCGCTCGTCGGCTTTTGGCACTCAAGGCTCATAGTACTATAGCGTGCTTCTCTGACAGAGGCGCATCTGAAAGGCTGTAGGTAGAATCTTGAGGAAGAAGGTGACTATACAGATGAGTCATATTAGGAGCGACACAAGGGGAAGACAAGCGCGTGAAAGATCACGTAGAGTCGATAGAACGGACTGTAAGTTCAATAGAAAATCGCGACAATCATCGTCACTATAGATTGGAACTCTAACAGCCTCACCTCCGCCCACATTTTGCGCCTTCAGCGCGTGTCCAACCTCGCACGCAAGGAGGGGCACCATCAGTCCCGCGACCTCAGCACCCAACAGGCGCTTACGGCAAGACCAACGCAGTGCCCATCTACTACTGAAGCCACACACACCCGCTTCTCACCGTAACAGTGAAAGTAGGCTACTCTCCGCTCCCTGGCATAGAAGAGGTAGAGCGCTCAACAACTTCCCTCACCACCCATAACCCGGGGCACCTCCAGAACCCCGAAAATCCACGCTGCAGAGCTCGTTCACCCCACATTACCCTCATCATCGAACGACCTACCGGAATCGCTCAAGCGTAATTCCCACTTCCGGGAAAGGAATACACCCCCAGGCCTCCTTGTTGCCATCATCATTTCTCCGAATAACGGACCCAGACCAGGACATCGCCAACGCTGTCCAACCTATAATTCCGACCCTGCAGCTGCCGTACGTAGTCACCGGTGAGCCCGCGCACGAGCCGTGCACATTAGCCATCGGACTCACCAGATCCAAGTGAGGCGCGCCCGAGAAGCTTCCATGGCACGAGCAAGCAAGTTTCATGCAGTCATAGTGTAGTGTCGTGATTTCGGGTTCACTATCGGTGAGAAATACCCGCCCGCGCCTCTCTTGAAGCTTGCCTCACCGGTTAGCGGAGGCTGAGAGCTTGCTAGTCCGCGCTTTGACACTAGGATTCTCCAGTCGCTCGCGGGCATCTTTGTTTAATCGGAAGACGCGAACTACATTACGAGATTCGTGGATGCTACAGTTGGCAAAACCACATGTCCAATATCGTTGTATGGCGATTCGAGTACGGTTGATCGGACATTGTCAAAACTGGTTTCAGACAGTCGATAAGAAAACCGACAGATGAAAAGGGAAATCGATGATAGGGCAGCAATACGCCCAGGAAAAATTTACCAAGCTAACAGCCGCGAATTATGATTGGTAATGACGTGCGGTGCTCGAGCGCGGACCTTGTTTTGAATAGTGCTAGCTGACGCTCGGACAAGTTCTCATGATGGGCTGTGAAGTTCATTTGATGCCAAAAGGGGTCATCCGATGAAGTGGTCAAACTTCTTCTATACCTACGTGATCAATTTTTACTATTGAACAATCAGTAATGCGGTCCTGATATCGGTCGCGTGGGCGTGGATTTGGTTGCTAAGCCCGCATTGAGTAGAAGAACTACAAAACTTACCATAGTATAAACCCAGCGCTAGAATGCCGTGTTCGGTTGACACATATCACAAATAACATGCAGCACTCAGGGGCAGTCATAGCGTGCGTGGCATGCATGTTGTTGGTATAGAAGATAATTGGACGCCGTGTAGTATAAGCGGCGACGTTGTGATGAACGCACTGGCCTCGACATGAAATGACAACACAGAAGGATTGTGAGAGTTAGCCATTGAGTATACGCTTGCCAGGAGAAGTAATCCATTCGTTGCAGGTGGAAGTCGGTGCTATGAATCAATACGGCATCTGCATGTTGCGGAACTGTGGGTTCGTCAATTGTCTATCCCCGGACTATGTTCTGCAGGTTTGTGACATTCCAGTTGGCGATAGGCGTATTGCGATGATGCTCGTGCCTGTACGTCCGACGGACAAGGACAAAGAGAGCTTGGACAGTGGCCTGTAACAGGCAACTTCCTCCACTTAACGCCTGAAACAAACGTTTGTCACCTGGTTGCGCAGAAGCAGCAAGCGGGAAGTTGTGTCGCGTAGCCTTGAAGTTTGCATCTTCTTTGTTCGCACGGACCAATCGTTCATGACCTGATCTGAGGGGTCGCCGGTTCTACGACACCAGCACTGCGTCCCTTGTTCCCGAGGAGTCACCGACAGCAACGCCAAATGGCTACTCGCAGGAATGAAGTTGTACGCGATGTCGAGGAGAAGTGCCGCAGAAGACGTCTATTCGCATGAGAATGCCGTCAAGTAAATGAGCTGCATAGGAGGAAAACCTATGTGTGCTCAGTGGCACTGCTACAATGGATGCTGGCAAATTTGGGGACCTAGATGAATATCTAGAAAAAGCCAAAGCGTGTCGACGACGGATTGGTGATCGTGCTGCTATTTTCTTTGAAAAACCAGGCGTCTTGGTATCCCATGGCGTGAGGCCTGACTAGGTCTTTGGGCGATCCATGGTACGCTTTGCATGACGGACCGATCTGTGCTGTATATCCTCGGATGCCATCCGTCGCCCCGTACTACAACAGCCTCTCGCTACCGGGATGAGTGAAAGAAAGCAAAGGCAACTTGCGAAAGTTTTAGGGAAAGCAAAGGGAATAATTTGGAGCTAGAGTTCTGCCGCGCAATTCTAGGATTGAACAAAGCGGGACGCTTAGTTAGGAGACGACATCAGGCATAGCCCGAGAACCGAGTATTGGAGCAGTACTTAGCAATGACTAGAATTGGCAGGTTGCTTGTTGAGTCCGATGAGTGCCTCAAAGAAATCAAGATGGTCTTCCACCACTCTAGTGTGGGCTGAAAAATTCGACAGTTTCACCAGATCACGAGTATACATGTCGCAAATGGCAGGTTGTGCAGGAGGCTTGCGCGGCGCCCACGCAGATACCAAATATGCGAGGCCTCCACAGACCCTAGATTTCGTCTCCTGAATGCCGTGAAAACGGTAAAGGCGTCCCAGGAAGTTGTGCAATTGCACTGGCCATACGAATTGGAATGATCGGCAGCTGACAGCCGCCACCAGTATTTGGCAGCAGTAGTGCTGCTCCATGGCGCAGGTCATTGAGTAGTCGAAAGAGCACGTCAAATCGAATGCCTCGAGAGCGCGGTAGACGGGACTCGACAACCAAGTCGGTCTGTGTCAGATGGACACCAGCACGGCCATGGCATCGGGACACTGTCCGTCAATTTTTGGTTCATAGGAGCAATTTCACGGAAGCCGGTCCCAGTGATGTAAACGAGAGAGTACCTCAACCGACGGACAAATGGCCCGAGACAAAACCAGAGCGCCGGGGTGAAGGCTAGAGACGTACTCGAGCCAGTGGTTCACAACAGACGTCTGCGACGCAGCGAAGACCCGATTCTCTCTTGGATGGACTTCATAATGAATTCAACACTCATCAGTGGCGGGCCGTACCGCTGCTGGCAGACGTTGCTCTCAAAGGCTGGCCACGACATCATGTCAGCCGGTCCAGACGACCCACTGATTCTGATGGTGGTGTAACTGCTCCTATGCGGTGACCCAAGCAAGACATGCGACAGCGTCCATGCAATACCGCCTCCTCGAGCCATTTCGAGCCGGCTGAGACATTGGGTTTTGCGCAGTTGCGGTCCCTATTCTTTCCGAAGTACATTGAGGCTGCTGCAGGCCGCCAGAAAACTCGCCGAAGCTGGCAGCTGTTTGGACGCCAACCTTCACCGTCACGGGATGGGCGGGAGGCTGCAGGCCGGTGCGCCCTGAAGGCGGATGCCGTGCAGAGACGCTGGCCGTCTTGTGACCTTGATGATGCGCTGCAGCTGGCAGCGGGCGTGATGCCCAGAGCACCCGCGCCGCCACCATCTCATCTCCCCAACGGGCTGTCGTGCGCAGACGTGGTGAAAGGGCTGCCAAGTGCCGTGGCGCTGCTAGTGCGCGCGAGGCAGCGGGAGGCCGCCGCAGCGGCGCAGGCGTGCCTGCTCTTGCTGTTGCTCTCGCATCCTGCTTCCAGGTTGGAGCGGCGTCAGATGACGGGCTGGCATGAAGGGAGAGCTGGCTGCTGGCGGGTGCTCCCCAGCGCTGGGGCAGGCCATGGCGGGCGGCGATTGGCCGGCGCCGCAGATGCGCATCGAGCCGGGAGGCAAGGCATGCAATGCAGAGAGGAGAGCGCTCGCCGCCGTCAGCCCCCGGGCGCTGGGCAGCGGGCGGCTGCAACGTGCGAGACACACGCGCCAGGCGGCCTGGGGGGGCCAGCGAGACCAGCGAGGCTCCGCGGTCACGTCTGCGCGTGGGCTTGCGGGCGTGGTGTTGAGCAGGACTAGTAAGCAGCCGTGTCGAGGACGAGGACGACGGCGAGGCTGGGCGCTAGGGCGGTTTGGTGGTGGTTGCTGAGGGCAGTGGTTCGGTGCGATCATGGTGGATCGTGTGGATCGTGGTGGAGACGGGCACCGTGGGCGGGTCGCCGTGAGTGGCCCAGCGGGCGGCGCTAGGGCCAATGCAGCTGGCGCGGGAAGGAGCACCCGCCGGGCTGCACGTCACCCGTGACCGCTCGCTCTTTCCTCACACCCCCCGCGCGCATCACGCAGCGCCTGTCCTCTCGACACGGCCAACACGCAAGGGGGAGCCAGACGTCCACGGCTCGCTTTTCGTCACGCCCCGCCGCCCGCACCGGTCACCGTTCGCCGTTCGCCGCTCGCCATCGACCACCCTTCGCCGCGCAGCATGCCGCCCGCCGAGCCCTGGAGCCACCTCGTCACGCTGCCTGCCCTTCGACTGGCCGTCGCCTGCCCACGGCCGCCGGAGGCGCTGCTTTCGGAGCCTTGTGCAGCCTCCCGTGCTGTCGGGCCCGCTTGCGCTGGACTGGGAGCCCGGATCATGGCGCAGTGCACCGTGGCCCTCTCACTACCGCACCTCGTCGAGCCCCCAGCCGAAGGGTTGCATTCGCCCGCTCACCTGCCCGCCGTGGCTCGCTATGCCCTCCCGCCGTGTGGGGTGGCGGGCTCTCCGCGCGTAGGCGAGGGACTCACCATGCCCTTGCCGTGACGGCTAGCGGCGCTCGCTGGCGACAGGCTGTTCCGCTCCTGGGTGGTGCTGGTGGTGCTGGCGGTGCTGGCGCTGGCGCTGCCCGTTGGGCTGCCGGCGGCGGACCGTCGCCCTCAGATGCTGCTGAGCGCTATCCCCTTTGGCTGCCCGCTAGATGACCTGTCGGCTGCGGCGCGCCGGCCTGGCCAGATGAAACATCGCGGACCCAAGCTGCCGGACGTGTGCTGCCGTGTCGAGTCGCCCCATGGAGCAGCGCAGTGCCGTGGCCAATGTTCCTGCGTCGCTGCACGGGACGTGATGGCCCAGGCGAGCCAATCCCCCAGCGTGCGCCGTGGGCCCTGTCCCCGCTGCTGATGGTGGCCCTCGCCGTGGTGCAAGGAATGCGAAGCGCAGCGTGGGCCCGCGACCTTTCTCGAAAGATGCGAGCCTGGGCCCTGGAGCAAATCCTCCCTCTCCCTGACATCGGAGATATACATAGGCCGCTTTGGGAAATGGTCGCTGCTGCAGCTTGCCAATGCTACCGTGGTGCTAGAGAAGGCCCGTGGTCTGAGCCGCGCGATAGCCATCATTTGCTCGGGGGCTGAATCTTGATCCATCAGGGCGAGAGATGCTTCGAAGCTACCAGCTTGATAGGCACTTCTCCTTTCAGCCAAACAACCCGAACATTGATGATCCCCCTGTATCAATCTATAGCCTTGGGTGCGGTGAGCACCGTACTTGTACCGGCCCTGTCTATCTATGCCCACCCCGTCCACACCAGTCCTGTATCTGATCTTACTCAATAATTCTCCGCCGTCATCTATTTTCCGTCTCGTGGCTGCCCACCCCCCCGTCGACTAGACACTTAGCACTCTTGTCCTGTCAGTGCGCCTTCATTGTTTTCGTGCTGTAGTCCTGGTACACTCCCAAAGCCTCCCACTTGGAGAACAAAGGTCACGGGATCTCTGGGTCCTGGCCGGCTTGTGCAACCAGACTACGAGCAGAAAGCCGTCTGGCAGTGAAGGCAGAGTGCATATATCTCGGTCCCTTTCTCTCCGCCGGACAGGCCACAACTACCTCTGACGGCCTCCTCGATCGCAACTTGGCTGCATTTTGACCGCGCCTCTTGCCCCCATCCCCACCGGTCCCACTCGCGCCCTGGGAGAGCGGCATCGTATCTGCCACACCACCGTGCCGGCGCAGAACGGCTGTCGACCAGATCCGCGAACCCGGCCTCGGTGCAGATCGCTAAAGACTCGACGACAGGTCAGCGTCGCCGCCGGAGCAGCCACTGTCGAAGCCAGCCGGCGCCACATTGGTCCATTTGGGCAGCTGCCGCAGAACCTTGTACGTTTCAAGAAGATTGCGACAGGCCTCGGGGCAGACACTGACAGGCGGCCGCAGCAGAGTCTCGACAGAGACGGCCATTATTGCAGGTCGACGTCGCAGCCGCCAGGAACCAGGGTCGGCAAGATCAGTACCTGTCTGTGCGCCCCCATCGCGCAATTCGAGATCTGTGGAGACGGGAAGAAGCAAAGCGCACCTGACGGCCCCGGTGCCGCGCTGGCGAGCGTTGGCGGTTTAGGTTAACAGTCGTTGTCCCCACGCCGCAGGGACTCAGGACTACTGGAAGTCGAGCTGTCTGTGCTTCCCGCGACCGCATTCGGTGCCCAGGTGTGGGTGTGGTCTGAGCGAGCGCGCATTTATCACGAACCCCCCAACTGCTGGATAAAGTGAGCATTGCACGCTTCTGCTCCAGCTCCGAGCATTGTGCTTTCGTGAGCATTGACGACGAGGCAGCCCCCTTCACCAGGCTGCGGCAGCTAATCGAGGATCCCATCCCGCCCCTGTGCCGGCTAAACCCCAGCGTCTCTCCCTTGAAGCGAGCCAACAACGGCAGTCCCCAGGCACCGCCCAGCAAACCATTTCCACGCCAGGCTGAGCCACCTCTCGCTTGCCGACAGGGAGCGAGTGAGTGCTTGTTTGTGGGTACGCGTGCTGTGTGCATCAGAAAGCGAGAGAGAGAGAGTGAGAGAGACAGGCAGACAGAGAAAGAGGGTCTCGCACAACGACTTCGCCCACTCCGGATTTCGAGTCCGCAACAGCAGCAACATAAGCACCGTCAGCGCGCCAGGACGCTCGCTCGCCACAGCCGGTGCCGTCGCCTGCAGACCCAGTGCGTCGGATTCGCAGCGAGAAGGAGCTACGGCGTGAGATTCGCTTCCGCGGGGCCAGCACTGGAAGGGGTGGCAGCATCCATCAGAGCCACAACGGGCATCTTCGAGCGCTGCTGGTGCAGCTGCGTCTGCAATATGAACCAAGGTAAGTCAGCCTTAACCGCGCACACACACACACATCGCACACCCTGTCGGGGCGAGGAGGAGCACAAACCCCATAAACCGGCGCCCTTCTCCGCATTTCCTTCGACGCATTCCAAACTTCCTGCGCTGTTTTCTTATATTGGCCGGCGGGCCTGCACCCTGTCTTCTCCTTCTCTATCTGCTGCTACACACTGTGGGTCCGCTGTTCTCGCCTGCTGGCCGCTGCTGTGCGCGCTTCTTGTTGCACCTCTTCTGCACCCGATCGCGGAGCCTTGTGCGACGGCGTCCCACGCGTGCACTCACATCGCCGGCGGGCGCACGTTGTCCGTTGCTGTCCCACTCCTTGTCCAACCTTGCGCCCTCTGGCTCGACTGATTGGCTGACTCGCGGGCTAAGCAGTGCTTCAACCCCCTCTATCACTGGCATCGGAAAACCCCTTCTCTTCGGAGCAAGAATGCCTCGATCACATTGGTGCGCATGCACATAACAGTCCCTTTGTGTCCGATCAGCTCAGGCGCGAAGGCCCGCTGGGCCACTCAGCGACCGGCATCCCGCTGAGCTCCATTGCGAACCGTTACCATCCTCACCGTCCCGAAGCACCGTAAGTCCCCTCTCTCATTGGCTCTTGCCTTCCGGCCTGGCATGGCGCGCTCCTGCGGCCCCCAGCCCATGCTTGCCCTCGACACCCCTTCGCCTGGTGCTGCCCAAGCTCTGGCTTCCACGACCCCCGAAACAAACACGTCGACATGTCCTTCATCAATTCTCCTGTCACACACGTCCCGGACGCATGGCGCACCTAGCTCGTCCAGCACGCCGGTCTGTCACATTGATCACACGACAAGCCTAGCGGCAATGCCCATATCGTCCCTGGCCAAGTTGCCAACGTACACGGTGCCACCCACTCGACGGTTACACATCACTGCCGTTGGCATCACTGTGGCCGATAGCATTGTTTTGTTGGCTTGGCTAACTCTGCTTGTAGCTATCAATCCAGTGCGGCTCTTTCCGACGGGGTCGGGCTCCATCTCTGCCTCTCCCAGCTCCAATTCTTCATCGCTAACCTACTCAACGTTTCATCCGCTCAACGTTTACACCATCCGCTCCCTACAGCAAACTTTGCAAATTACGGATACAGTACCATGTCGTCGACTCGACGAACATCAGGCATGATGTAGGTAGCCTTTTGTGGCGCATCTGTGCCTTGTCAGACCTGAGCGTGATGCATGACAGCTGACAGCTACACGGTAGGACTGAACCTTCGCCACCGGTTATGCTGCCTCCGGCACGATCACCTGGGATGGGCAATCCCGTGACAGCCGCCCGGGATAATTATACTACATCTACACCAGGCTTGCATCGACATCCCCACACCACCCTTTCCCCTCGCCACTCTGACATTCCTCGCTACGGTTCTCTGCCCGAGACACCTAGGAGTGTTCTTTCCGCCACAATGCCTTTGTCCAACTCGTACGCTAGTACATCCCTCATCGGCGGCTATGGCACTCAGCCTGATCGTCAATCTGAAACCCCACCCTTCAATGCACAGGAGGACTACTGCGACATCACCTGCGAAGGATCCAAAATCCACCCCACCATCGACGCGAAGGTCGAAAAGGGCTTCTTTTTGTCCAATGATGGCGTCTGGACCTGCTATCGAAGAAACTATTTTGCGGTTAGTGTGCACTACAATCTATCACCATGGACCCCCAGTGGGCGACTGTACTTGAATCAGGGTGGTGGCAAACCTCCGGAGCAGATCCAGTCTATGGCCGTTTCGCTCGCCGCAGCTATAGACGGTTCGGCAGGGAAACCCATCGAGCTGATCCAGCATACACCCAAGCGCGACAAGGGACCACAGCTTCCGATGAAAAAGGAGCTGCTTGCACCCATGTCTCCAGGAAAAGGCCACGAACATGGAAATTATGGCCTCACCCACTACAATCAATCTACTCAAGTCCCAGGTCCACAGCTACCTCTGCAAAACGAACCGGAGACTTCTCAGCCATACTCGCCCACCAGCCACGGAAACAACAACTACCAACATGGCTTTGAACGCATCCAGTTCAAGTCAGCCACCGCTAACAACGGGAAGCGTCGTGCGCAACAACAATACTATCATCTCATCGTGGAACTTTGGGCAAACATACAAAATCCACGAGATAAGGACCCTCGCTGGGTTAAAGTCGCAGCACGATGCTCCCATCCGGTCGTAGTACGTGGGAGATCTCCATCCCACTACCAGAACGAAGGTCCGCACAACGCGAATGCCTCTCGTGGTGCCGGCAGCGGTGGGCCGGGTCCCGGTCCTCACGGGTATGGCAGCAACGGGGCAACCCAGTATACTACGAGCTATCGAACCGGCCTTTCGGGTGGTGGATCATCGGCTATGGGTGGTGGGATGTACAGAGGAGGAGCCACATATTCGATAGATCCTAGTCCTGCGGGAAGCCATTCTGTAAGCTCTTCGAGCTCGCTTAGTGGAGGTACCGTCGAAGGTCTTGTGGGAGATCACCACATTGTGGACGACGAAGACTCTAAGATTATTGAGCCACACAGCGACTACCAATACTACCCGGCTCCCATATACGAGACGATCCCATCCAAAATGGACAGCTCCGTTCACCCCCCATCGGGTCGCAGGATCAAAGAAGAATATCCGGGCTCGGTGTCCATGGGTGCTAGCTGGCAGGTTGGTGGATGCGGCCGTTATCAGGGCATGGAGACCAGCCGTGGTCACTATCCCGACGTATATGCGCATGCAGGTTACTGACGAGCGAGTACGATTTGCATCGCCATTGCTCGGCTGGAACCAACCGTACGTCTGCCCTTGGGAGGTAACAAATGCAGGCATGCTGGTGTCGGGGGCCATATTCTCTCCACAGCAAGCGACATACACACAAACACAAGCCCGCACATATCTAGCAAGATTCCCTATTGTTACAACAGCATGTTACCTTGGTTATATTTTATTACTTGGATTGGGCAAAGAACGGCGAATCTCTCACAGCCCATGGCAGGCAATACTCCGTCGTCGCACCGCCCGAATTCCGCATGGACATGGACTTCCTCTCGCAGCCTAATAGCACGGTTCAGGCGACGACCATGGACGAAGGAAGCGAACACGATCATGCCAACGGTGAGCAGCTACTCTGCACCTGCGCATTTGATTTGCCTTCTGCCGAAGCCAATGCCGGTGACTGTGAGACAGCAGCATACTAGGCTGTGGTTTGTCTACTTGGCCCCCTTTCCCCAGCCCCGACATGGGCTTTCTTCTTCCCAACTTGGTTTCCTTTCTTCCAGCATATCTAATCCTGCACCGGCGCTTCTATCCTGTCATGAGCTATGACTTGCATGAGCGAGCCTTTCTCCACATGTTGTTTTCCTATCTCGTATTGCCTCCCTCTGTTTCTTGTCAGGGCTTTCGCATCTCGGTGGATGTAAAAGGTGTTGGGTGCTTGGCTAGCTGGTATCTTTACGGGAGTTTCTCTGCAGGCCCGCGAGGGCTTGGGTAGGACATGGTGCATGGAGCATGCGGATAAAACGGACGGACATACCCTTTTTGTTATGCTGTAGCTGCCGGGCGTGGTCCATGCTCGGTGGATATGGCGCGGCTCACGGAATGTATGAATGACGGGCTCATGGATGACGGATGTTTTTCAGGACAAGAGACGGCAACAAGAGGAGGCATGGTCAATGTATTACTATAGTCCCAAAAGCGTATGTAGTTTGAATCGAGCAGGCGGCCCTTCTTCCCACTCCTCGGCCTGGAGACGGCGTGTGCGTGTGGTGAATGCTAGCCTGGCGAACAAGGCTGCGCAGCGTGTGAGTGAGGTGGAAGAAAGCTACGGCTAGCTCCCGTCGGCTCGCGGAAGACTCCCGCAGCGCCAGCCTTTCCTTTTGCACGCAAACCGCGACGCCTGTCCCCCGCGCGAAGCTTGCCGTGCGGAAACCAGCACCACCCGCGCCATCCCGCTCGACAGTTCCCGTCATTCACCGTGCAGTGCGCCATGGCGTGGTACGACGAGGACAGCTGGGCCACGGCGGCCTTTGCGCCGCGGCTCTCGACCGTGGCCGTGACGGTCCTGCTCGCGCTGCTGCTGCCCATCCTGCTGCACCAGTTCATCTACCGCAAAGCGACGCCGACGACGCTGCCCTCCTTCCTGCTCATCGGCCCCAGCGGCGCGGGCAAGACGGCGCTGCTGACGCTGGTGGGTCGCTCTATCACGGTGCCGCTGTTTCTTCACGGCGCGTAGCCAGGCACTGACGCACCTGCAGACAGAACGCAAGGCCGTAGCGCAGACGCACACGTCCACGGCGCCCCTGGCCATCGAGGCCCTCCTCCCTGAAGACCACACGCCCAGCTCGGCCCACTACCGCTCGCCAGGCGACCCAGCGTATGAGCGCTCGCGCCGCTTCCTGCTCCTCGACACCCCTGGCCATGGAAAACTACGCCACTTTGCGACGACGCAGCTGCTCAATCCCACCAATGTCCGCGGCATCATCTTCGTCGTGGATGCGGCGTCGGTCGCCGATGAGGCTGGGCTCAACGACGCGGCCGAGTATCTACATGATGTTCTGCTGGCCTTGCAGAAGCGATATACCGGGGCCATGACCAGCAAGGGGCCCAAGGAGATTCCCGTGCTGATAGCCGCCAACAAGATGGACCTATTCACGGCACTCCCGCCGCATCTCGTTTCGCAGCAACTCGAGAGGGCCCTTGCAGAGGTAAGAAAGAACCGCGCCAAGGGCCTGAAGGATTCAGGCCTCGCTATGGGCGGTGAAGACGAGGGCCTGGACGAAGAGAGGGAGTGGTTAGGCGAGGGGGGCGAGGGCAACTTCGAGTTTCGTCAGATGGAGGAGGTAGGGACGAGTGTGACGGTGCAGGGAGGACATGTGGTGGGCGGCGACCATGCAGATGTGAATAGCTGGTTTGAATGGATCGCTGCACAGCTGTGAGGCCGAGGCTTCGGTTCTCAAGAAACCTGCGAATCAGCCTTACTCGTCGGACTGTGCCCCGCGCTTAAGCATCATCACCGCGGCCGCTCACCGAGTTCCTTTGCAGCGGATATGGGATGTATATGCATGCATTCTCCGCTAAACGACGAGCAGGGCAACGAGACGACGAACACCAAGTCAAGCCATCAAGATCTCTCGACTTTACCCGGACTAGGAGCGGGTTGTGGGAAGCTTTTGCGTGCAAGCAGGTCAAGATAAGATATTAATACATCAAATAATGGCAGCAATCATGGCCCATTTCCAAGGCTTTTGGCATATTCCGCCGCATGTCCACCCAACGCTCCGGGCCAGTCCAACATGAACGGTGATAAGATGCGGTCGCTGACACCCACTGCGCCAATCTTTGTCCATTTGTCCCTGTCTCTAGTCCTTGTCCACCAACGGACCGCGCATTGGCAGGGCTGAAGAGAAATGTGGGGCCTGAGTGCAGCCCTACAGCCACAGACCACGCCACTGGTCTTGAGCCCAACTGAAACCAAGGTTGATGATATGCTTACATGCTTGCCCGTGGGCTTACGTCTGACCCCCTTGGTTGGGCCGCAATACCTCGTTCGACCACGTTTTCCCACGTCCTACCTAGCATAGCAGGTTCGGGCCGAACCTAATACTACGCGGCGAAGACGGTTTATCAAAACCATGGTATCGTACCATCCATACCATGCAATCTACATATTGCATAGATGCTGAGAGCGACACCAGCGATTCCATAGCTAAGCCTGTCAGCTTACAATCCTCTCCCTTGGTCCCCTTCCCCCTCGATCCTCTCAGACACGATGCATCATCTTGGACGCGTAGTCTGGGTTGGAGGCGGCAGGGTGCCTAAGACATGTGTAGGGACTGAAAGCAAGCGTGTGGGACCGGGGACGCCAGATCAGACCGATTGTACACTTTGGGGGGCGGCCCGAAGTGCTCCGCATCCTTCCCTCCCGAAAGAGCCGGGGTAGCAAGTGATAGATGGGTGGGCGGGGTGGCGTGTTCGTCTGTCAGCTTACGTACCATGTGTTTGACAGGGAAGTGGGTAGTAGCCAGGTTTGGCATGTGCATGGGCATGCACATGGGCTTGGGAACTGGGTTGGGGGTGATGATGTGAAGTTGATGTGTTAGGCTTGTGACAGGAGGTGGGCCCAAGCTTGTTCTGCGAGAGCGGATGGAGATGTCTTTTACGCGTCTCACGTGTGGTGAGCAGCTGGGGTTGTTCTTGCGATGAGGGTGAAGTAAGGTCGGTGAAGTAAGGTCTGTCGCGGACTTTGTCGGCACCGTGGGTAAGCTCGTCCCTTTGTCTGATTCCGGTGTGCCTTCTGCATCTTTGCGGCGCATGTGCCGAACTGCGTACGGTGAACCTCTTTCGGTATCCTACAAACAAGATTTCCTCTTTTTGCGCGCTCACGAACTCGTTGATGCCTACCGCAACCTACATGTACGGAGTTGGCCTCTCCAGATGTCTGGCTGCAGTACTACGATGCCGGCGAGGATTCGCGTGTATGCCTGCCCCTACACAAGTGGTCACCTGTTTAGTGCAGGTTCGAATGAATTCTAGGCTTTTTGGATGAGAGTAGCACTTGGGAACGTTGTTCATTCACTGCCTTTTCCCTGTCAATGTGGATTGTAGGGGACGTGACGTCTGGCGGGGGTGAGCCGACCACCGTGACGCTCCACATCGGCTAGATGCGGGCCAAGGTGCTGGACGCAGAGACTGGAGTCGCTTGCGCTCTCCAGAGCTTCAATTACGACATCCAGGCGAGTACTTTCCTTGCTGCGTGAGAGTCGAAACCCTTTCACAGCCTTCACAAGTCTTCTCCGCTGCCTCTCTTGCCGCATTCTTCGCTCTAGGCTGCGGACTTCGGTCACCCCACCACGGCCCTCTCTCACGTAACGGATCCGCGTCAAAGGAAAAACTGCACACCCTTCTCCTCGAACAACTCTGCGCAGCCGAGAGATAGCCATCATGTCTACGAAAACGCGCCCCGCCATCCCGCCCGCCGTCATGGACGACGCCACCCAGCAAATCGGCAACACGCCACTCGTCCGTCTGAACAAGATCCCGCAATCCCTCGGCATCACCGCTACCGTATACTGCAAGCTCGAGATGTTCAACGCAGGCGGAAGTGTCAAAGACCGCATCGCCCTGCGCATGGTTGAGTCGGCCGAGAAATCTGGCCGCATAAAGCCCGGCGACACGCTCATCGAGCCGACGTCTGGCAATACGGGCATAGGGCTTGCGCTCGTGGGCGCCGTCAGAGGGTACAAGGTTGTCATTACCTTGCCCGAGAAGATGAGCCCCGAAAAGGTGGCCGTCTTGAAGGCGTTGGGCGCCGAGGTCGTAAGGACGCCGACGAGTGCGGCGTGGGATAGTCCTGAGAGCCATATCGGGGTGGCGCGGAGGTTGGTCAAAGAGCTGCCGAATGCGCATATTCTCGACCAATACACGAATCCGGATAACCCGCTTGCGCACGAGCACGGCACCGCAGAGGAGATCTGGGAACAGACCGAGGGCAAGGTGACGTGCATCGTGGCGGGAGCTGGCACGGGAGGCACGGTGACGGGTATCGCGAGGGGTATCCACAAGCATAAGAGGGACGTGAAGATCATTGCGGCAGATCCCCAGGGCAGTATCCTGGCGCTGCCTGAGACGCTGAATCAGGAACACATGAATTGTCCGTACAAGGTAGAGGGGATCGGGTACGATTTCATTCCCGATGTGTTGGAGCAGAAGGTGGTGGACAAGTGGTATAAGACAGATGACCGGATTTCGTTCCAGTATGCGAGAAGACTGATTTCGGAGGAAGGCATCCTGTGTGGTGGAAGCAGTGGGAGCGCCATGGATGCCGCCGTCAAGGCAATTCAAGAGTTAAACCTCGGAAAAGATGACGTTGTGGTCGTCGTATGCCCGGACAGCATCAGAAGCTACCTTAGCAAGGTTCGTTTCGGATAGCAACCATTGTAACGCTGCTAACAAGATGTAGTTTGTCGACGATGACTGGCTCGCCGCAAACGACCTCCTGCCCCCGACACCCCCCATGACGCCTGACACAGCCGTAAACCGCGCCCGCTCTGGTTCCTTGAAAGCCAATGACCCTTTCGCTGGCGCCACTATCGCCGCCCTCCGCCTCAAACCCGTCACCACCATTTCCACCTCCTCTCCTTGCACCGAGGCCATCGAAACCATGCGCGACCGCGGCTTCGATCAGCTCCCCGTCTCCACCCCGTCTGCCTCAGGTAAGCCCAAACTCGTAGGCCTCGTCACGCTCGGCAACCTACTCTCTTTCATCGCGTCGGGCCGCGCTACGCCACAAACCCCGGTTGAGGACGTCATGTTTGATTTCCGGAAGCTAGAGGAGGTGGTCAAGGATCTAGGAAGGTTGCATATGGAGGATGCCGAGGAGCGGGTTGGAAGGCAATTTGTGGAGATCACGAAGGATACAAAACTTGGGGATCTGAACAAATTCTTTGAGTGGAATGCTGCTGCAGTGGTGACGGAGAGGGTGGACGGGGAGTTGAGGGCTGTGGCGGTGGTTACGAAGGTTGATCTGTTGACGTGGATGGTGAAGCATGGGGGCATCAATGGGAAGGGTGCGTAGATGCCAGGGGGTGGTGATGGCCAAGTGGCGTATATGAGCGCATACAGGACCGGGGGGCGCGATATTGCTGTGGTATAGACTCTCAAGCGTGGTGTTTTTGGAGTTTGAGGTCGTCTCAGAGGGTACATCTTGGTATGTTTAGAGTGACTTCAACGTCTATGAAAATCTTCATTTCAGACTGCTACAGTAGCTTCCACGCGTCAGGGCCACGCTAGTCTCAACGTAGCAGTTTGGAGAGCATCCCACGTCGCCTCTTTCATCGTGCTGTCTCTCGGCGACTTGTGGCATGCCATGAGTAATTCCTACGATTCGTGGGCGGACGTCGCCGTGTGTTGGTGCGGGGTTTCGTGGCAGCCAAGTCTGGCGACATGCTGGAAGCCACCAACCCGTATGATGAGACTGTGATAGCCAAGGTCGCAGCCGGTGGCGAAGAAGACATTGATGCCGGCAAAGCCTTCAAGTCATCTGAGTGGAGCGACTTATCAGCTGCCGAGCGCGGCGCATTGCTGTGGAAACTCGGTGACCTGTGCGAAAAGAACGCGGACATCCTCGCTACCATCGACGCTTGGGACAATGGCAAGCCTTACCAACAGGCCCTCGACGAGGACATGGCCGAGACGGTCGCTGTTTTTCGAGTAAGCAACACCTCTACGCTGGCGCACACCCACCGAGATCCTAACCGTATTCAGTACTACGCCGGCTGGAGTGATAAACAGTACGGCCAGACTATTGAAACTTCTAAGTTGAAGCTGGCCTATACGGAGCATGAGCCTCTTGGTGAGCCGCAGACAATCTCTGCTCGCTGTTCTGTTCTGTTCTGTTGCACCGCTGACAAGTTCCAGGTGTCTGTGGACAAATCATCCCTTGGAACTCCCCCGTTTTGGTCTGCTGCTCCAGTCTACCGCTTTTCCAAATGCTAACAATTTGTAGATGGCCGCCTGGAAACTTGGCCCAGCGCTGGCATGTGATAATACTGTCGTGTTGAAGCCTGCGGAGCAGACACCTCTGGGGGCTCTCTACCTGGCTTCGCTAGTCAAGGGAGCGGGATTCCCTCCCGGCGTAATCAATATCGTCAATAGATATGGAAGGACTGTTGGCGCGCATTTGTCTGGACAAAATTGTCTTTACCGGAAGCACCTTGACGGGTAAAGCTATCATGAAGGCTGCTGCCAATAATCTGAAGGCGATAACGCTAGAGACCGGTGGCAAGAGTCCATTACTCGTGTTCGACGATTGCGATCTGTATCAGGCCGTCACGTGGTCACACATATGGGCATCATGGCCATGTGCCTCTTCCTTCTCATGTATGCCTAATCAACTGACCAGCACACCTAGGCGGAATGGGCCAAATGTGCACAGCCACATCTCGACTATATGTTCAGGACACCATATGCGATAAGTTCCTGGAGTACTTTAAAATGCACACGAAGAATAACACAAACATCGGCAGCCAATTTGACACCAACACCAACCATGGGCCCCAGATCACCAAAGCTGCCCAGGAGAGAATCCTATCTTACATTGACTCTGCAAAGTCCGAAGGTGCAGAGCTCATACACGGAGGCACGCAGTCCGGAATCCCAGATAAGGGCTACTTTGTCGAGCCGACCGTCTTCACCACAAAAAGCAATGACCTGAAGATAGTGCGAGAAGAGATACTTGGACCCTTTGCAGTTATACAGTCATTCAAAACAGAAGAGGAGGCTATTGAGAAGGCCAACGACAGCGAGTATGGCCTTGGCGCTGCTGTCTTCACCAAGGACATCATGCGTGGACACAGGGTGGCGGCCAACATTGAAGCTGGTATGGTCTGGGTAAGCGTTGCCTTCTCTCACATGATTATTGGCTTGTGCTAACCGTTGCGGTAGATCAACAGCTCGCAGGACTCGCATTTCGGCATTCCGTTCGGTGGGTACAAACAATTCGGAATCAGAAGAGAGTTGGGACAGTATGCTCTTGCGTCGTATACCCACGTCAAGGCGGTGCACGTCAACCTAGGTACGTGGCTATAGGGCCGAGACGCTCTGAGAGCGACGTTTTGTGTACCAAAGACCCTTTATCCTCATGTCATTGTCGTAATCCATCCATTACTTCTGAAGACTGTCGAACCGTTTCCGAACATCGCTTCCACTTCTGATCACAAGGAGGCTATAGGTTGCGCACAGATTGACAGGTGAGAATCTCAACATCCAGTCCCGTACAAGCCTCTGGCACGCCGCTGTCACATTCAACAGCTTTTTCTTTCGGATCCCCGCTCCTAACATACCCTTCGTTATGCCAAGGCGCGTAGCCAATTGAAAAGAAGCATTCGGAAGTCCGGATATTATCGAGGTATCAGTCAATTATTCGTCCTTTTCCGTTTATAGGTAACGTTTCCCAACTCCAGATCATGTCTCGTGGCATAAACCACGGCTCGGCTGTCAAGTGTCAAGTAAAAAAGGGCGCAATAGTATCACACACGGTATAGTCTTGTGCGCTCGTCGCGTGGATAATAGAACCTGGCACATGATAGGGCTGCGGGGCATGGGGTCTCCTCCTTCCCGATTAATTGCCATGCATCATCACATTGCGCGTTCTGTCACAATGTCGAATTGGGATGAAACCCCCCCCCGAACCCTTGATACCCTTGAGCTATATATTAGAGCTTTCGAGCAACCAAAGTCCTTCCTCTCATCACCTCTCCCCGCCCTTCCAACACCATGAGCGGCTGCTCCCTCGTCGCCTCTGGGCTCCCTGCCCAAGCCAGTGGCCAAGCACCGACTTTCCAAAATGCCAAAGCCCATACCAAGGCTGTCTTTGACATTGGAGTCGCCTATCTCACCAGCAAATCTTCGGCCTGCTATGACTCTATGCCTACGTTCACCCCTGTTATCCAGAACACAGCCGAAGATTATTCTCATGACTGCGTTTTCCAAACCAGTTCCTCTCAGACAGCCATCGTTTGTTCAGATGCTTTGGTGAAGAATATCCCAAGCGGGAAATTGACCATAACTTTCAAGGACGCAACGGGTTACGCCGCATCTACTGCACCTATTCCTTTCACGGCAAACTTTATGCCTTCGCCGGCTGCGAAGACTACTTTGGCCTATGAGACGGAGACCTCGACGTATACGCATATGAGCAATATCGGGGGTAGATATGCTGCTACTTCCACGGTCAATGGTAAGCCCAGTTCGCTACAGTTCCCTTCAAGACAAGTTCCGTGCGAGACGAGGTATCTGGCAGACTATACTCAGGTCCTTTGCATCCATTGAACAGCATGCTAATACATGTCATGACCTATAGGCGGTAATGCTTCAACAATCACAGTCCCCAGCGGTCCCTCCTCCACCAGCACAGTGTATTCAGCCACCTCAACTGTTACACTGGAGTTTGAGCTCACTGAAGATGTTACGGTAACTAGTACGTCGACGGAGACTATTCCTTCTGCTTTCCGAGCATCTACCATTGCCGAACCTAGTACCGCATCGATATCGACATCTACATCGACATCGACGACCACCACTAGCATCGCAAGTGCCGCGCCATCAGCGTTGACATCCCCAACTAGCATCGCAAGTAACACGCCGATATCTATAGCCACGGCGACACTGACCACTACCATCACAAGCACCACGACGCGGGCGCCCACGCCGAGCAGTGCGTTGAGGTTCAGATTTCACCGCAAGCAGATGAAGCGCGTCGTCCGCAGGAGTGAGGCTGGTAGGCCGTCACACCGTTGCGGTAGACCGTGGTACAAGCAGCACCACCATTCTGGTAGGCCAGACTACGATTCTGGTAAGCCGGAGCATGGTTCAGGCAAGCCAGAGCACGGTTCCGGTAAGAAGCCAAGCAAGCCCGAAAAGCCGACAAGCAAAACTTGTGAGGAGGATAGTGAGACTAATGAGAAGGCAAGCAAACATAAGAAGCCAAGCAAGCACGGGAAGCCGAGTAAACCCAAGGACGAATTGATTGAGGAAGAGGAGGAAAGCGAGCCTGCTGGGAAGCCGAGCAAGCATGGGAAGCCGAGCAAGCATGGGAAGCCGAGCAAACCCGAGGAGGCAGACGAATCAATCGAGGAAGAGGAGGCAGACGAGTCAATCGAGGAAGAGGAGGCAGACGAATCAATCGAGGAAGAGGAGGCAGACGAATCAATTGAGGAAGAGGCCATTTGCTAATCGTGAATCGTAGACCTACAATGTCGCAATCAACACCGCAACCAGGACGACCTACGCGACGAGCACGGCTTTTGTGACCGTCCAGGTCATAGAGTCAGCACGAGACTAAGCGATTCCACGGTGCGAACTCTCGAGGATGGGGAGTCCAGTAGTAGTCATTCTCTTTGACGTGGTTTTATATCTTGGCCAATTAATAATAACACGCTGTGTGACTCTTGAAAAATGCGCCCCAATTTGGTGATCCGTTTCTTCTCGGCGCATGTGCATAGCTGTGAAAGGCCCCGAAGGTTCGAATTAGTACAAACAAGAATGCTGTAAACCTCGCCAAGCCCCCTGAGTTTTGATACCGGCAAATAGTGGTGCCTGCCTTATGCCCGGGCAGGACTCTGAAAAGAAGATAACAACCTTACTACCGATAGAAACAGACTACGATGGAGGTTCGGTGCTTGCAGAAGTCGACATGGACGGGAGGGTGATGAGTCCATGATCGTTGGTGCGAACCCCACCTTTATTTCCCGGCAAAACATTGACCCGTCCCCGCTAAAATTTCGAGCCATGCATCGCACCTTCCCCACGAACTCATCCTCTCTACTTGGCAATTGCACTCTCCCAGGCCTAGGAACTGACATCATGTTCTCCGTGCCAGGCTGGAACCTCTCCGCGCGGCTCGCGACACAGGTCGAGAAGCCGAAAGCCCAAGATCCAACCAAGGAAGGCAAGAAAGCGAAGAAGAGGAAGCAGAAGCAGCAGGAAATCAACGACGGAAACGTGGGGGAATATTGGGACAAGATCGTCGGGGGAGCGGGGCTGAAAGAGGCGGAGTCACGGGCGGCAGAACCTAAGTTGGTGCAGCAGGTAGAGGTAGCCAAAGATGGTGTCCAGCCCGCGGACGAGGGTGCGCAGGAAAAGAGAGGGAAGAAAAGAAAGAGGAAGACCAACAAGGACGTTCTCGAAGGTGATGGTGTCAGCAAGAATCCTCCCGTAGAGGCAGAGGCAGGTGACGCGCAGCCAGGTGCTGAAGCCTCTGTCGCGGACGGCGTCAAGCCAACATCCGCCGAATCGAAGCGCGACAAGAAGAAGCACAAGGCAGAGCGCAAAGAAGTCCAATCCTCGACATCGGAAGCAGCAGGCCCCCCCGTACCCCTGCTCCCACCCGAGCCCAAAGGCCTCACTCCGCTCCAAAAGTCCATGCGCCAAAAGCTCACAGGCGCCCGCTTCCGCCACCTCAATGAAACGCTCTACACGAAGCCCTCGGCAGACTCTCTCGCCCTCTTCAAAGAAGACCCCTCCATGTTCGAAGACTACCACCGCGGCTTCGCAATGCAGACCGAAGGCTGGCCCGAAAATCCCGTCGACGGCTACGTGTCCACCATCATAACGCGCGGCAAAGTGCGCCCACCCAAATCCCACAAATACAAACAGCGGCAAGACACCCGGGGCAGGCCTTCAGACGCAGCACCTGTGCCAGACAAAAGCGGACCAAAACCTCTCCCAAGAAACATAAAAGGCCAATGCACAATCGCCGATCTGGGTTGTGGCACGGCCTCCCTCTCCTACCGCCTCAAATCCCAGATGAAGCCCCTCAGTCTCACCCTGCTCTCCTACGACTTGTGCAAGCCATCCGGCCCGTCTGCAAACTTCGTTACCGTAGCCGACATCTCGGCGCTCCCCACCCCGGACGCCTCGGTCGACATCGCCATCTTCTGCCTCGCCCTCATGGGCACGAACTGGCTCTCCTTCATCGACGAAGCCTACCGCATCCTCCGCTGGCACGGCGAACTCTGGATCGCCGAGATCAAAAGCCGCTTCGGCCGCGTGTCCTCGTCGAAAAGAAAAAAACCGCCCATCAACTCCATCGGTAGTCTGCGCAAGGGATTCCATGCCAAGCCTGGTGCAGCGAAGAAGCGGGAAGAGCGCCAAGAAGAAGAAAAAGAGCTGGACAGCGACGATGAAGTCGAATTGGCCACGCACATCGACGGCGCCCCTGCACAAGAAGGCACAGATGTAAGTGCGTTTGTGGACGTGCTCCGTGCGCGCGGCTTCGTGCTCGACGCGCCACCCGAACGGCCCTCTGCTGCCATCGATGCCAGCAACAAGATGTTTGTCAAGTTGCACTTTGTCAAGGCGGCACAGCCGACAAAAGGCAAGAACGCCAAGCCTGCGTCGGGTGGGCAGCCATCGCTTAGAATGGGCATGAATGGGAAGAAGTTCACAGCGGTGGCGGATGATGCCAATGATGATGAACAGAGTGCCAAGGTGCTCAAACCGTGTCTGTATAAGATTAGATAACGGTCATCCAAGGAGAGCGAAAGCAAGGGTAGGCCGATCGGAAAGGATAGGGGAGGAGCGGCTTTTGTGGAGAGACATGCAGCAAGACAATCGGCTCCTTGTGCCTCCGTGGGAATCGGAAGAACCGCGGGGAGTGCGGCACGCAGTCTTACTCAAGCCCTTTCCATCGCATCATGCGAGATCATATCAATGTAGACAGATCTGTTTCAAGTGGCCATGTTTCAAGCGATGATATAGGTAACCTTTCTCGCAGGCAAGGTTGCCGTTCAAACTTTAAACAGTGCTACAGGCATGACGAGCCAAGGTTGCATTGGTCATACAAATACTACCTCGAATGTATGCATCGTTCAATTGGCATTGTCAAAGAGGAGAAAGGTGTGAGCACAACGATGAGCGTCTGACCATGGACGTTTCTATCGGTCTAGCTAATCGTATACCTCCACGACAAGATGAAATGACCCTGGGAGAAAAGTGATAAATGCATAGGCTAGATAATACATGCAATACTATGCAAGCGCTAAAAGTTATGATCATGTGCGGTCGTCATTTCATGCCCATGTCTCGTAGCCGCCATCAGATCTATCTAGTATCAAAGAAATCTGTAGCCAAACCGGAACGAAGCAGCTCCCGATTAGCAATCGCTCTCGCCAGTCGACGTACTTTTGGATAAGGGAGAGTGGTAAGAATGCCGGTAGTCCTGTCTAGTTCCCAAAGATTACGCCAGCGGCCCAATCCACTTGGCCATTGGCTGCTCGTAGTGCCTCAATGGCTACGTCACGGGGAACGGAACAGATTTCCATGAGCTGTTGGATGTCTTGTTCGGGAAACTGGCCAGATAAAGATGGCTGCGCGGCCGCCGAACGTGATGGACCTGCCGTTGGAGGTTGAGACTGAGACACGGGCAGCTTGCCAGCTGGGCCGACGGCAACTGCCGGCGATGGCTCGGCCGAGGAGCCGGCGGGCTTCAAAGCGCCAGTCTTGGCACCGATCTCGGTGTTGCCGGGGCCAGGCACGGTGGGCTCGTCTTCGGCGAAGCCCTTTGGAATCTCCGCCTCGGACAGAAAGGGCACTTCGATGCCCTGGAAACACAGGGCATTCTTCTCCAGGTCGATCTTGGCTCTGTACTTTTTGAGCATGTCGAGACCGAAGAGCAGATCCACGTCCTTGCCCTCCATGACGGTAAATGCGCACGGCATCTCCTCGCCACCGATTTTGATAACGGCATGGTGCACACGACCAAGGATACGGGCGGTGCCGACGCCGCGAGCCACGCCGGAATAGCGAGTGTCCAGCAGGCGCATGATGCCGCACCTCTCGGCGCAATCCGGAGACATGATGGTGGCTTGGGCGCCCGAGTCGACAAAGGCCTTGACGGGCACGCCGTTGACCTCGGTGTTGACGTAGAGCATGTGGACGCGAACGAAGACTGCGTGGTTAGCATGCAGACGGGACGAAATGGCATGCTGGGCTTACCTTCTGGGTTCTCCTCGTAGGCGTGATGGAGGTTCTCAATGACGCGGTCCTGGCGAATGATTTCGGCAATCTTCCTGGGCCTCGACGTCGAATGGATCGGCGTTTAGGCGTGAATCTGATCTTCTTGGTCGCGTCTGCTGTGCTGTTCCTGGCGCTGCATCCTGATGAAGGTCGATCTCCACTGGGCAGGGTCGTTGAGGGTAGCGAGGAGTTCGGGTTTCTGGCGGCGAAGCTCGTCCTGCGCATCGGTGCTGCGCAAGATGTGCTGTCGCACATCCTCTGGGTCTGGGGCCGTGACTGCGTTTGCCGGCGTTCGGGGCGGCACGTTTCCGCGTTGTCGGATGAGCACAGCATCACTCGTTATCCCTGACGCCGGCCTGTTCCAGTGTCTGACTGTCGTTGCTCAGCGGCATCCCGTTGAGGAACAGCTGCTGTGCGGAGGCGGGGCAATTGGCGTTTTCGGCCTCGATGAAGGCCTTGAGGTCTCTGAGGGTGAGGTCGGCGGGCAGATCGAGCGTGATGAGCGGCTGGTCCGACTCGCTGGGCGAGTTGATGGAGATTGTTACGCGCGGCCTATTTGAGCGGCCGTTAGCCATCGAGGCGGGCACGTAGCACAGGCCGCAAGCGGGACGACTTACATGGTCGCGGGCAGGCGTCGGACGGGCTCTTGGGGCGGAATGCGGGCACGTCTCAAGCGGGCAAGAGGAGGTGACACGGTGTGCGGAGCGCGAGCAGTGGCGACGATCCGGGACGATCTGGGACGATCTGGGACGATCTGGGTGGATGGCGGCGGGGCTCCCAGGTGTCGGGCGAGTGCAAGCGTGACGGGCGGGCACCAGCGGGCGGCTTCAAGAGGCGGCCAGCGGCGACGTGAGGCGACGTGCCTGTTGCGCCGGCGCCTGGGACGGCTGGAAGGCGGAGGAAGGCGGGCGGCCGTCTTGGGCTGGGTTACGGATCAGCGGGCAGGCGATGGAGGTGAAGCTGGAGGCATGGTGGGCGGGCGCCGCTAACGGGGGCGGGGAGGGCTCTGCAAGGCAGAGCGGAGCCGGACCCAGGGCAGAGGCAGATGTAGATGCACACTATATAGTTGCATACGGCCTGCACCGCACGCAGCGCCACGGCCTCTTGAAAAAACGCAGCACCTCCACGCGCTATGTATTGCATCATAGGACATGGGCCCCGCGCCGCGCCGGTGAATGGGCACACCCATGGATCCACCGACGGCCGCCCGCTCCCCACGCATCCACACGCCTCGCCGCGGGTGACAGCACCTACCTTGGTACTAGTAGGTAGCAAACATGCCACGGCATCTGGCAGCCGATAAAATCACGCGCCGCGACATGCCCCCGCTCTCCAAGGAGCCTGCCGCCGACTCCCCAAACGACCCGCTGCCGCTGCCCCTCTACCAGATGCCCTCCAGCCTCGTCCAAGACCGCTTCAAGCGCATGACAGACCTGCATCCCTTCGCCCTGCTGCTCAGTCGAGACGACCTAGACGACTGCGATTGGCTGGAGCACGCCGCATTCGACCCGCAAGAGGCCGCCTCGCGGGAAAAGGTGGGTGCCGTGCTCACTTCACTTCTCCGCCTGCATCCTGGCTTGCTTTGCTTTCTTTCGCCTTGCCGCTCGATTGATCTCACCCGCCTCAACCCCAGTTCATCGCCTCCACTTCGTCGACGCTCTTGCTGCTGTGGCTGCCTTCCTTCTCTTCTGCAGAGCACTCGCTTCCGCGCTGACTCTCCCCCAGATCGAGTACCGTCTGGCAACCTGCGGCGAATTATGCTCCGGCCTCTTCACCTCGGCATACCCTACCGTCTCAGGTCCCATAGGGAAACTGATCAAAAACCGCAAATTCCCCTCGGTCGACTCGTCAGATTCAGACCGTAAAAAGGTACTCATGGGCCACATCATAGCAACCAAATCCACAGCCAACATTGTCACGGATGACTCGATGGCTTTCCCTCGGACTGGCGCACCAACTACCAATTCGCCCCATCCACCGGCCACAACGAGGAAGGTGACACAATATGTCTCCACTCGCTGTGTGTACATCCAGATCTCGGTCGAAAGGGTCTCGGCGGTGTCCTGCTCAGGGCCTGGACGCAGCGCATGAGAGACGCCGGACTCGGAAAGCGAATTGCGCTGCTATGCAGAGAGCACCTGGTAAAGTTCTACGAGGCCGCTGGGTTCAAAAGGTGGGGCCGAGCGCGTGTCAATACGGCGGAGGCGGCTGGATCGATATGCTATTGGAGTTCAATGCTGGAACCACCGAGGACGATTTTTCCAACTACTAAACGGGCGGAGCCTTGAGCGTCGTGTCAGGTAAACCAGAAACAGGTGCTGGTACCTACATCTAGGTTTAACAGCACGACAGAAAAAGCCTGGTTAACGAGCTGATGATGCATGAAGTCATGGCATGTACATGATAATGAAAGCGGAACTTGCATCTCTAGTTCCCATATATACGTCATGTTCGGAAATGTGACTGCATGCCGGCCTTCTTGCACTTGCTTAAACTGCTAATCCGCGCACCGGTGTGAGTGCGTGAAAGGTAGGCATGGACTGATATCAATGATTGCAGCGTGCACCATGACCGCGCACGAGAAGCACACCTTGGAACCAAGACTTCCTCCATCCTCCATCCAATTCCTCCATCCAACAAGCATAGAGTGAATTAATCCTCTCTATTGGACATTCCATCTCCCTAGTGCTAACAACCTTGGGAAGCCAAGCACACTCGCATCCGCTTCAACCCATCCTTCGCTTTCCCACACCCGCCGCGTAATAGGAGGGGCTGTGATTGCAGGTTCCAAGATCTTGGCCGCACGTTGCAGTGCTAACCCAATCCCATCTAGGCATCCCGCTACCTAGACCGCATTTCCACTCCCGCAAGCAAATCTTCCACCCCGCCGTTCTTTTTAGTCCGGTCCGCTGCCTTCGCGCTTTGGTACTTGTGCTTTAATTAGGAACTCTCTTGCTGCCATCATGTGGCTAGTCAAATGTTGTAGGATCAATGCAATAGAACGAGGCTACGCCGTCGAAATCTAAAAGGTATCAACCCTTCTTTCTAGCAGTCAGCGTCATAGGTCGAAGATTCAAACGGGGGTCGGGGCAACTGTTGCTGGACTGCCGGAGACGGAGGAAGACACACTACAGCAGTCAGACCGCGTCATATTCTACGAGCCTTGGGGCCTTGGGCTGTGGCTTAGCCCGCGAGGGCTGCTTACATGCTTTTCCTTCTTGGGCTAGCTTTGCGATGGAGACGAGAGGCCTGGGGGCAGCTCCTTCAGCAGTGAGCACTGACAGCCGAGTACACGACCAGACGAGTCTTGGTCGCGCGTATCTTCTATCTACGTGTGCAGTCATGGGGTGCTCCAGCCACGAGAAGGCGGAGTGTTGCGAATCAACGCATCCTGCAGCTGGGCTGTGACATTGCGTCGTATGCTTGCCTGCATGTCGGTGAAGAGCAGGCAGAGAGGAGATATAAGCTGGAGCATTGTCGAGAATGGGATCATGGTAAGCAGCACACACCAACAACCCATTTCAGGATCTCACCCCTCCATTCACGAATACTTTCATAATCGACTCATCTATAACATCTCTCCTCATCTCTTTTCATCTCTTTCCTCTCGTACAACTCAATAACTATACCTTTCTGCCCATCCACTTGACTGCGTTCTCCACTTCGTTTCTTCTTGTTGTTGCTGCCTAATCATGACCGCTCCCAAAGTACGTGCCCCAGAGTGGTGTGAGAGCGTTGGTCCCGAATGTCCCGTTGAAGCCACCGTGTATGGGTACTATCCGAACCTCGGTGTAAACATCTTCTTTACCGCCGCCTTCGGCCTCGCCTTCGTCCTGCAACTCGGCTTCGGCATCCGCTACAAAACATGGACGTACATGATCGCCGTGGCCCTCGGATGCTTGGGCGAATGTCTAGGCTACATCGGCCGCATCCAGATGAACAACAACCCTTACGACGACGACGGCTTCACGCTGCAGATTGTGCTCCTCATCTTCAGCCCTGCGTTTCTCGCTGCGGGCATCTATCTTACGCTGAAGCACGTGGTATTGAGCTTTGGCCAGGAATGGAGTCGGCTGCGGCCAAGTTGGTACACGTACATCTTCATAGCGTGTGACCTCACGAGCTTGGTGCTGCAGAGTGCCGGTGGTGCACTAGCTGCCACGGCCGAAGACAGTGACCAGAAGACTCTGGATGCCGGAACCGATATCATGATCGGGGGCATCATCTTCCAGGTTGTCGGTACGTTTTCACGTCCTCTCGTTCGCTCCTCCCCTCTGACATGGATAACCAGTTCTCGTCATCTTCGCTCTCTTCGTCCTCGAATACGCCCTGCGCACCTTCCGGAGGCGCAACACCCTCTCTCCCTCAGCCCTTAATCTCTGGGCCTCGACGCGCTTCCGCCTCTTCTGCGCCGCCGTTATCATCGCCTACCTCGGCATCCTAATTCGCTGCATCTACCGTATTCCCGAGCTAATGGGTGGCTGGGCGAATGACCTGATGCGCAACGAAATCGACTTCATTGTATTGGAGGGTGCCATGATTCTCCTTACTGCTATTGCCCAGACGGTCTTCCATCCTGGTCTCTTTTTCCCCGCGCTAGCAAACACGATTGGCGGCAAGAAAAAGGGAGCCAAGGGCGAGAATGTGAGTGAGAGCGAGACGGAGATGAATGCGCGACCGTTTGCGTAAGATGGCCGTTGTTGTAGTTCAGTGAGGTGGGATTGGATGACACATGTGCGGGCCGGTGCGTATTGGGAGACTGCGAATAGCGTAAATCCAGCGTTTCTTTATTGGAAGTGGTTTGAATCCTTAGATCAGAGAGTGCTTGAGTGCTTCTAATGATACGAATACTGGTTCCCAAACTTTGGCGCTTGTCGTACCGGTTTTTATACATGTCGAGTTTCCACTTTCCTTTACAAAGAAGTCTAGGGACAACTAGCGCCATTTCTATATACCTGAGTACAAGTCACAAATATGCCTAGTAGACATTCTAGACTCCCACACTCACCTGGATGCTAGAAGTGAGATAACATACATAGTGTACATCATATATAGTGACCGGATTACAACCCGCGTCACTTTCGGCCCACTCGTCTCTTCATGGCTTACCACAGAGCACACGATTTCCACTTGGACGGATAATCCCGGGAATCCCGGAGGCATTGGATTCTTGCGGCGGAGACTGCACTGGTTCTCGACATTTTGGGTGAATGAATCACGACAAGGGAGTCGCGATGTCGAGTCAATGCAAGATCAAGAAAGCCATCCGGTTCTCGTTCAATAGCAAGGACATGTATATTCAGTGCCCAGATACTCCAAGCTGTTAACTACAAAAGTTCCTCTACAAAGTTATCACGTTAACACGACCCCGTCTCAGGCAATCGTGACAGAGGTGACTATACGTCAGCGAGAGTTGCGAAGCGAAGGCGTTCGCTGAGAAGAGGAAACGGAGTATCACGTTACCATGCTTGTGCCCAGGTGGCCCAGCATGGCAGAGGTGACTGCTGCTTTACTCGCCGAGTGAAAGACAGCGGGGCGAGGAGCCTACTGTGGAGATGGTTCCGACGGTTCGGCAACGGAGCGGAGAAGCGCTCAGGAGTAATGTTTACGGCGCCAGCTTGGACGAGCTGTGATCTTGTAAATAGACATCTATATGGAAGCGAGCGGTTACTTACGGCACGACTGAGATCATCAATGAGATCTTCGGGATCCTCGATGCCAACGCACAAGCGAATGATATCCTCAGGCAAATTTCTCTCTCGCCTCGTCTTTTCGTCGATCTGGCATGGCTCATCCGGCAGGGCATGCTAATCAAGCTATTAACGCAGCCAAAGCTTACGCTAATAGCCCATAATCTCGCGCTTTCTACGATTCTCTCCGATATATTCACGTCGCCAGTCTCGAAAGAGAGTACTGCACCCGCACCGCGCGCCATGGTCCAGTGGAGATCGTATTGTGGATGAGATTTTAAACCAGGATACCGCACCTTGAAACCGTGCGACTCGAGGAAAGTGGCGATACGATACGCATTGGCCTGCTGCTTCTCCATGCGTACACCGAGCGTCTTGATACCGCGGAGGAGTAACCAGGAGTCGAAAGGGGACAGACCACAGCCAGATGCGTTGATGGTGAAAAACAATTTCTCGCCCAGTACCGAATCATTAATGGCAATCACACCCGCCATGAGGTCATGGTGACCAGAGAGATACTTGGTGCCGGACTCATACACGATGTCGGCGCCGAGGTCGAGCGGATTCTGGAGAAGGGGTGAGAGCATAGTGTTATCTACGGCCACGACGGCGGCGGGGTTTAAGGCGTGCGCAACCGAGGCGATGGAGGGTATGTCGACAATCTTGATGAGCGGGTTGGTGGGCGTCTCCAGGAGCACCATGGCAGTCTTGTTGTTCACGACTGCTCGGACAGCCTCCGGATTCGTCGTGTCTACATGGTGCACGATGATGCCCCCGTGCGTCGAGAGATACTTCAACAACCTGTTCGTGCCGCCATACAGATCGTCCCCAGTTACGACCTCGTCGCCCGGCCGTAGTAGGCGAGTAATGACGTCGAGGGCGCCCATGCCTGAAGAGACGACGAGGGCGCGGGCCGCGTTCATGATCTTTGCGAGTGTCGCTCAAGGTGCGTCCGCGTGGATTCCCGGAGCGCGTATAGTCGTACTCTCCGGCGCCGCCTGTCGCCGACGTCTGCTTGAAGGTCGCGGACTGCGAGGTCAGCCCTGCGTTCTTTCGCAGGCGTGCTTGGGGAGGGTACCTGGTAGATGGGCACCGACGCGGCATTATACTGGTCACTGCTCTCGGTGTAGACCAGCTCCGTCATGAGGCGTATTTTCGGCCATTGCGCGGCGTGCTCGGTGCGGGCGAAGGTGGCAGATCGTGGCCGTCGAGGTCGTGGGCAGTGAAGGCCTTGGCCGCGCCATTGGGCTTGTCCTTTGCGCTCCCGGGGATGGAGCCTCCAGACATGGCGGCGGTGCAGTGCCTTTCGGATCTGGTCGAAACGCTGTGAAGCCGAGATGCAGGGCCGGTGGCGGATGCGGGCCAAATCGATGCAGCGTCGCTGGCTGTGAAAGAGCACAATGGCTGGGCTCAAAGCAATGACACAGCGAGAAGGGCAGGCGGGTGCAGACAAGAGAGTACACAAGAGCAAAAGGACAAGAGGCGTGCGGGTTATGGGTACTTTGTGATCCGTCGGACGCGGGGAGTCACCGCTTACCGCTGCAATTGCGCCATCGTCCACGCCCGTGGTTCGCTCGGCCATCACCACAATACCTCCGAGCTCAGCCCGCTCGCCCTTACCCCAGACCGGCCCTTGCATCCCCTTGCCCCTTCACAGCCATTGTCCCGCACGTCAACTTCAGACTAACAATGTGCGTTTGTTTTCCTAAAGGGAGAGGGTATTCATACTATGTGCCGTCCCAACACCGTCATGACCAAAACCAAGTACAGAAATAGCAATGTCATCATGCTTGCAAGCCATGCCCGAGAATCCTTTTGCAACTGCCGCCGTATCCGTACCGACCAAAGCCCTGGACTCCGAAAAGCCAAATGACACAAATACAGCGTGGGAAAGCCAAACCTGGATCCCAGATGCCCTCGGAGCTTGACCTCGTAGCCGAGGATTGGCTCATCGGGGCTTTATAGCGGGGAACCCTTTCCGCTGGTGCAAGTTCATGCCGAACTCAAAAATGCCCTCCTCGGTGCCGCAGTACAGTCTACGCCCATCCGGGCTCATGGCGAGACCAGCAGTCCGCAACCCCAGCGTGGGGTCGTGCATGCTACGACTACCACGGCGGAACCCTATAGCCCCGAGACTATATGGCTCCGGGCCTTGCGCCTCGCGAGCAACACGAAGGCGTTCTTGCATCTGAGTGAGTTGTCGTAGCCGCCGAAGCTCGTTACGTAGCTCTGGCGCCGCAGAGGATCGCACGTTGTCTACCGCCCGTGCGTTGCGGGCCAAAGCTTCCTCAATAGTCCGCCATGCATCGTTTGTTGATGCAATCATCTCGCTGTTGTCTCGACGGACATGGGCTGTGATCGGATTGGGCGACCTCGTGGTTGCTCCACCTGTAATATTCCCAGTTGGGCGGCTCGACACGTCCGAAGTGCCGGAGGGCATGTGCATTGACGAGTCGCCCGCAGCACCACCCACGTCAACAAGAGCAAGAGATGCTTGACGGCGGGGTGTTGTACGTTCTTGTAACTGGCTTAACCGGCGAGTACTGTCCGACACAAATTCCGTAAAGGTGTCAGCCGTGTCTAGACTTGACATAGCTTCACGCACACGGTCTCTACCAGGTAGTCAGCACAGGCACGAATATCATGTACAAATAGACGGACATACCGTAATCCCTCCGCAGAAGTGTTGTAGTGGATGCTTCGGGGGGTAATGCCTTGCTCGCGCGCCTGGTTCCGCTGTCTAGTTTGCGTAGTGCCTCAAGAACTTGCCGCTCGTGAGCATCGAGACCATGCGGTCGTCGTCAGATTCAACCACTCCGAGCTGACGATGCAGTCTTCTGCGCTCTGCCGAATCGATATAGTCATTGGCAAGATTGGCGGCAGCTCCTGTACCGTCAGCGTTGAGCGTGTGGCGGTATGTTCGGATGAAGTTTGCTTCCCGGCGCAAATCATTCAGAGGAGGGTTGAGTTCCAACTCGAAATTTGCAATCTCCACCCTGGCCGTGCCTTCGTCTTTCGGGTCCAAAGTAAGGACCTGCCTTAGCTTGGCGCCGAAACGAAGATCAGCAATGCAGACCCTCGCTTGATCTTCACTCCAGATCAAGAAATCCCAAGGTGCCGGTGAAAACAGCATGGTTCTCACTGCACCTGCGCCGCAGGCACTATCTGGGCGAGTGGAGCTGATGAGCTGCACAACGGCATCCTCTCCGTATTCGCACCGCTTTAACGCTCCACATCAAAGACCGTGATGTAGCCACATTCCGAACCTACGGCACATAGACCACCTGAGGGCGACCAGGCAGTTGTAAAGTAGCCCGCTACCGACGAGCCTGACGGCAGGTACAGACGGACTTCCTGCAACAACGTCCAATCCAGGGGTGTCGACTCCACGCATCCCTCGGGTTTTGGTAACATTAGACCTCTTATCCTTGTTGCGTTGAAAGAAGAAGCCATTGCGCTGGTCCCCCACAGCTACCAAAAGTTGACCGTCCGGTGATATAGTCGCATGGTTCATAGGGAATGGAAAGTTTAGCATGGTCACCTCCTGTTGACGTGTGAGCGAGTAGATGCGCACTGTCTTGTCGTTGTTGGTGAGCACTGCTACCAAGTCTTCGTCTTGGTCGCCTTCAGCGGGAAGCTTGTGTATTGATATCGAATTGACAATATCATCTCCAATCTTCGCGAACGCCGGCGCGCCGGTTGCTCCAAAGGCTGGCGGGCGGGAAATAGCGGTACGACTGGCGAAGTCTAGCGGCAGCAAGGCATCCACCTGGGCAGCGTCCGCCGGAGGAAAGCCCTTCACTTTGATGGCAGCAAAGTGACCATCGTCAGCGCCACCCACACACACGTATCCATAGCCTGAAGTAGTGCAGCGCGCTTCCCAGGGTAGGGGTGCTATGAGCGTTTGCGTGCGTGTGTTCGCATTCAGGCAGAAGACGTCGGAACCACCGTCGCGGCCGGTAGGGTCGTCACGATTGCTGGCATAGTAAACCAGGTCTGTCTCTGGTGAGCTGATGAAGTGGCGTAGTTGATAGTGGCTGCACGTGTTAGCGTCGACGCAGTGGAGGCGGACTGGAGGAGGCTCACGCAATGGGAATCTTGAGGGGGTAGAAGGACCTGGGCGGCAGCACAAAGGCGTCGGTATTTCGACTTTTTCTATGCGCGTCAGTGGTTGGCAGACTACGCCTCCGGTGGGAGACGCACATAAAGTCATCAACGGCCATGCTTCAGGCGCAGATGGGTGGAGGCTGCGGGCATGTCCTGACGGTGGACGAACAACGCGGTTATGCGAACTGGCGCGGGCAGGCGGTGATATCAGCCACGTGGCGAGCAACAGCAACAGCAGTTCCAGCGGGCGGCTCCCGGCACGCTTTGCGCAGAGTAGGAGGCGGGAGGAAAGATGGTGGATGCGTAGGTTGCGCAGAGGTATGTAGGTGTAACAGGCTCCGTCGCCGAGCGCACACGCAGCTTCTCCGTGCAAGCTGTAGTCCGGTGTGGCAGAGTACAGTAAAGCTGGAGCTTTCCACAGCGAGCACGTGAGCAGATATCTCAACGCAGCGCTGGAGAAAGCCCAGCGCCTCGCATACAGAACAATTGCAACGCGGCAGCCCAAGCAAGCATTTCAAGCCGTCACTGCGCAGCCTCATACCCATCCGTCCACGCGGCTGCCTCACTGCTCGGTTGCCCCTTCCGCCTCCCTGTGCGCACAGACCGCCCGCAACCTCGGTGCCAAGCCGCTTTCCTTCTTCTCGAAATTTCCAATTCGACGACTAAAACTTCTCCTGTCAAAGCTCCCCATCGCTCCATCATATAAACATCCGCCTCTTCGTCCCTTCTTCTCCATCCATCCGTTTCTGTTGCTTGCGCCTTCTACTCGCAACACACCCGCACATTCCACAGCCATGTTCTCCTCAAGGATATCACGAACCGTAAGTTCTGCGCGTGCACCCTCGTCGCCAGGTCTGACCTCATCTGCAGCTTTTGCCGCGGGCGACTTCAGCTGTCCGGCGCACTCCGCCATCCGCCATCACATCGCCATTCGGCTCATCCTTTGTGCGAGGATATGCAGGTGGCTCGGATGAGAAGGTCAAGGGTGCCGTCATCGGTATCGACTTGGGTACCACCAACTCCGCCGTCGCCGTCATGGAGGGCAAGCAGCCGCGCATCATCGAAAACTCGGAAGGTAAATCATCACGGCGCTCATTGCTCCATGCCAGCATGCGCTAACTCTCGCCTCAGGTACGCGAACAACGCCATCTGTCGTCGGCTTCACCAAGGATGGTGAGCGTCTCGTCGGTGTCGCCGCAAAGCGTCAGGCAGTGGTGAATCCCGAGAACACCCTCTTTGCCACGAAGCGTCTCATCGGCCGCAAGTACACCGACGCCGAGGTCCAGCGCGATATCCAGCAGGTGCCCTACAAGATCGTCCAGCATAGCAACGGTGATGCTTGGTTAGAGGCACAGGGTCAGAAGTACTCGCCCTCGCAGATTGGTGGTTTCGTGCTCGGCAAGATGAAGGAGACTGCCGAGGCCTATATGGGCAAGAACGTCAAGAACGCCGTTGTTACTGTTCCCGCCTACTTCAACGACTCTCAGCGCCAGGCTACCAAGGACGCTGGTCAGATCGCTGGTCTCAATGTCTTGCGTGTCGTCAATGAGCCAACCGCCGCTGCGCTTGCATATGGTCTTGACAAGTCAACTGACAGCGTTATCGCCGTCTACGATCTCGGAGGTGGTACTTTCGATATCTCTATCCTTGAGATCCAGAATGGTGTCTTTGAGGTCAAGTCGACCAACGGTGACACCCACCTAGGTGGCGAAGACTTTGATATCACCCTCGTCCGCCACTTCGTCCAACAGTTCAAGAAGGAGGAGGGCATTGACCTGAGCAACGACCGCATGGCTATTCAGCGTATCCGTGAGGCCGCCGAGAAGGCCAAGATTGAGCTTTCTTCTTCTTCCCAGACCGATGTCAACCTTCCCTTCATCACTGCTGACGCGTCCGGGCCCAAGCACATCAATTCCAAGATGACCCGTGCCCAGCTCGAAAAGTTGGTAGACCCCTTGATCTCAAAGACCGTCGATCCGGTGCGCAAGGCCCTGAAGGACGCCAACCTACAGGCCAAAGATATTAAGGAGGTCATCCTCGTCGGTGGTATGACCCGTATGCCCAAGGTTACCGAGTCTGTCAAGAGCATCTTTGGCCGTGACCCCGCCAAGTCGGTCAACCCCGACGAAGCTGTCGCCATTGGTGCCGCCATTCAGGGTGCCGTCCTTTCCGGAGAGGTCACTGACATCTTGCTTCTTGATGTGACCCCTCTTTCCCTCGGTATCGAGACTCTCGGTGGTGTCTTCACGCGTCTAATTAACCGCAACACTACCATCCCGACCAAGAAGTCGCAGGTCTTCTCTACTGCCGCTGATTTCCAGAGCGCTGTCGAAATCAAGGTTTATCAGGGTGAGCGTGAGCTCGTCCGTGACAACAAGTTGTTGGGCAACTTCCAGCTTGTCGGAATTCCCCCTGCGCATCGCGGTGTTCCCCAGATTGAAGTCACCTTCGACATCGATGCTGATTCCATCGTGCACGTCCATGCCAAGGACAAGTCCACGAACAAGGACCAGTCCATCACCATCGCTTCCGGCTCTGGTCTCTCAGACTCTGAGATCCAGTCTATGGTTGACGATGCTGAGCGCTATGGAGACCAGGACAAGCAACGCAAGAGTGCTATTGAGGCTGCCAACCGCGCCGACAGTGTCGTGAACGATACTGAGAAGGCTCTCAAGGAGTTCGAGGATCGTCTGGATAAGACCGAGGCTGAGAAGATCAAGGAGAAGATTGCTTCTGTCCGCGAATTCATTGCCCAGAGCCAAGCTGGCGAGGGCACTGCCACCGCTGAGGAGATCAAGGAGAAGACCGACGACCTCCAGAACGCCAGCTTGACGCTCTTCGACCAGATGCACAAGGCTCGTTCTGAGAACCAGTCTCAGCCCAATGAGCAGCAGCAGCAGTCGGATGGTGAGGGTGATAAGAAGCAGTAAATTCTTCGATCTTAACCTTGCTTCGTCCTTTCTGTCTTTTGTTATTTCCGCGGCACAAAAAAGCAGGCGTCTTGCATTATGGTTTGGGTAGGTTTGGGTCTTTAGACGTACGTGTGTGTACAATTTCCCTTGTATTTTCTTGTACCTATACCTCACTTCGTTTTCTCTGCTCTTCTCCTTGGCAACATCTTGTTTTACTACTCCCTACTAACTTTACTCGAATTCTTGGGATGTATGAGAGGAATTTACCTCTAGAGATGACAGTGCACGGGGATTTGAAGAAGTGAACCTTCATGATGGGTGTGTGTTGATGTAATAGGGAGGTGGGTGGTTACCGATACCTGTTTTGTATTATAGTCGAGCTCGATGTGAGATGGTCATGTTAATGTCACTTCTTTCTCCGCTCTCGAAATAACATGACTGCATTCCTGTTCCATGCTTGCTCCGCTGCGGTTCTGTCACTCTCTGCATCTTTGGTTTCACGTCAAGCTGCCGTTATCCCTTCTTCTGTCATAAGACACTTGGCTACGTAATGAGCCCTTGCTAGCGCCCGGGAAAGTAATACCATCCTTTCGCCTTCTCAAACTTGATGTTCTGGATACACGGGTGGAGAACTGGATGGACCTGCACCTGCATACCACGGTCCACGTGACGGCCCTATGTCCACGGGTCGGAAGCAATGCGAACATTGAAGTTGCAAACTAGCCAATCTCAACAATTCATGTTTAAGCTCACTTAACGAGTTCGAACGCGCAATTTCTGTCATCAACCCTTTTACGCTCTTTTTGTTCACTAAGCAGGTCTGCTTTTTTTGTGATATCATGCCATCCTCCCGTAGGTAGATAAATAACGCCACACACATGTTGGGCGAAGCCTCGAAGCACACTGCAGCCCCACGCCCGATGCGCTAGCCATATCACTGCTAGCGTATACCACTAGCGTCAGCTAACGAGAAAGCGGACTGGTGAATGATTCACACCTCAGTCATGGACCGGTCAAGGGAAGCAACATCAGTATAAAATCCTCACGTCTTCCTTCATCTACTGCCTGCGCAAATAGAACCTGGCACCAGGACTATGGCAGAAGCACAGAGGCCGAAGATCGGCGTCGGCGTTGTGATTGACGACGGAGCTGGTAATATCGTCATGGGCGAGCGAATTGGCTCCCACGGTGCGGGTAAGATTTCTATGAATATGTCTTCGGTGTGAGGATGAGATGGCGTTGACGTGTAGTGTATAGGTACTATGCAATGTCCCGGCGGGCATCTTGAATACGGCGAGTCATTCGCCGAGTGCGCGAAACGGGAAGTGCTCGAAGAGACCGGCCTAGAGGTTGGCAATGTCAAGTTCCTTATTGCAACGAACGATGTGTTTGGGGAAGGAAAACATTATGTGACTGTCTTTGTGACTTGCTCGATTGTCGGCGAGGACAAAGAGCCAAAGGTATCCTTGCTCCTACACGTTGGTGCAAGATTGAAGCTAATTGATGTTGAAGCCACGTGAACCCGAGAAATGTGCGCGGTGGGACTGGATTCCTTGGTCACAGATGTGGCAATGGGCGAAAGAGCAGGCCGAGGCCGAGGTTACTGGAGAGGTGGTCAAGAAGTGTATGTTTCTGCCGCTCGTTAATCTCTATCGAGAATACCCGGAGATGGAAAACTGCCTATAAAAGTCATGCGTGCCATAGCCAATCCACGAAGATGAAGAACCTTGATCAAACCGAATTACCTAGGAGCTCCTTTGTTGTGGTGCAGCCTGCATGGGTTATCTTGCGATGGCTAATCTTGTGTTGGGGCGCGAGAAGAAAGCGACAAACGGCAATCGTAGGGGATGACTTTGGTAAGACGACAGGCCGAACGGAATCGAGCCAGCACAAGAAGTTCGGTGACCGTGCTAGTTGGCCAAAATTACGAGAGACAACAGGGTGGCACTGCCGTCCTTCATTATCCCTATTCGGGTGTCTGGAAGTTGAAATCTAAAATACACATCACAGGTTCGGAGCTCGCTTGGGATACACGCTTGAATTGAACGGGCTGGGCCGCATGCTTGAATATGATGATCAGACGCAGGACTTGCTGACTCCGCATTTCGTGCGTAGCCGAAGTAGAACCCCGGTCGAACTCGGAGTGGTTGTTCTAGATGCCATAGCACGGTCGTCTGCCGATGGCTGTTACTTGTTGTATACGGCGGATGCTCTTTCACAGCATCTATGCCTGACGTATGGTGCAAAGCAACTTTGGAAGGCCGCTTGGGAACCACTGTAGCCGTGATGTTGCTGCGGAGATGACCAGTGTGAGGCTGATTCTCGCTGACGGGATGAGTAGGAGGCTGACGTAGACGGGCCAGCATTGCGAACCGAACCTGCAGAGTCTGCGCACTTGTAAGGTACCTAGGAGTAGTGCTCAGGTGAGACCACAATCATGTGATGTCAGAACGGAAGTCGAAGGGCTTCCGCACTGGTGCGGGAGTTTAAGCACCGTGAAGGGATGACGCGCTAGTCCCAAAAGGGCAATGGACCCACCCGTGGACAGTGCCCATCCAGACCGTGTCTGACGTCGACCTACAGTAGCCACCGCCTCTACGCCCTACAAAGACGCGACGTCCTCGAGAAGAACAGCTCGCGTGCTTTGTTGTTGAGAAAGCAGAACTCGTTGTATTCGCTTGCGACCCTATGTTTCTAGAGAGTTTGCAAGCCAGAGCACCATGGCGCGCAGTTGCTACGAAGTGGAAGTGCAGCCAAGCCCATGCCAAGACGTCGCGCCTTGGCTACGGACCCTGTTCCACGTGTCGATCGTCCCATGGCCCCACCCATGGTCTCTGCGAACTGACCTCGAATATCTATTATTGCCGTTTTATGTCTCGCCCGGCGGATCACACTTGGACAGCCTGACGACAGCTGCCCGGCTGTTCGAGAGCGGTGGCCCTGCTCAGCGCTGAGACGGAACGGAGCACCGACTGCACACCATAATTACCACCATCCCGCATCGCACGTCTTCCCTACGAGGCCTAGAGCTGCATGCCGGCACCCACGACGTACGAGGGTGTGCATGGCTTTGGCCAAGGCCAGCAGCCTCTGCGATGACGCATGTGCCTGGGCATACGGCCGGCTCTTCGCTTGTCTTACTCTGCGACATCTGGCTTTTGTCACTTGCCTTCCGAGTTTGGACTCAGGAGTGCATTCCACCTGTCATGCTAGATGCGGTTCGTGCTACTAAT
Organism: Laburnicola sp. JP_R_19; assembly: GCA_031010545.1. Taxonomy (NCBI): domain Eukaryota; kingdom Fungi; phylum Ascomycota; class Dothideomycetes; order Pleosporales; family Didymosphaeriaceae; genus Laburnicola; species Laburnicola sp. JP_R_19. The sequence continues at coordinate 102,093 of VOIT01000126.1, read as the reverse complement.
GTTCGTTTTCCATTCAAGCCAATGTTCTCAGGCTCCCTTGATTCTCAACCGGAAAGCAGCACCACCAGGACGGTAGAGGCCGAAATTCGGTGAACTCTGCGCTTTGCCCCGGGGAGTCTAGGCCGGTGTGGCTCAGCTGCACCTTGGAGGACCAGCCAGGAACATTCTCTATTCCGCTCCGATGAGAGACCGGGTTTGAGCGAATCGCAGTCGTGTTCTCCCTAAAGAGCATTTCCGCCGAGGAGTGGCACACTTGTCCGCAGGGCACCCGCTTACTCTACATCGGGCCTACCAGAGGGCGCAACGGGATTCCTCGCAAAGCATACCATCAACTCTTCCCGGCATCAGATCAAGTGGCTGCCTTGACATCTCTCGCACTGTCAACAACGCCCGCACATTCTGTCGTGAGCCGACGCCTGCCTCGGGTACCTGCGTCTTCCCTCATCACACGGTTCACAGCTGCAGGCCTTGCACGCTTACACGAGACCGTGCTGCTTGGGAATTGGAAGGTAACACCAAAACAGATCATCTCTCGCATCAGACCCGTTTTCCGATCCTGGAATTAAACGCCATCTGCGCCGCCGCAGGACCGCGGGGCAATGATAAGCATAGGCATGGGTCTGCTCTCTCCTAGGCGGCCCTATCCTGCATTTTGCAAAAAAAAAAAAAATCATGTGTAGGTGGATTAGTCTCTGTGACTGCCGGATGAAGATCGCATGGTACTATTTGGGCTGTGGCAATACAGGCTTGTCTGGACGGTGCGTGTCTTGAGAAATGCAGATTCGACTATGCACGGTGCGGATGCGTTTCACTGATGCACCCCGCTGCTAAGCTTCTGCAGAGTGTCCGGTCTGACGCCAGGAACAGGCGTCGCTCGGATGGTGCATGCATACAGCCCGCTAGTGCCCGCCTTTCACCTCGCATGGACCATCGGTGTTGACTGCGAGCGTAACATGGCACTGGTATCCGTGCTTATGACCGACGCCAAGCGAATAATCACCCTACAGCCTCAACAACGCCCTGTTGCGATCACTGATTTGTGGTATAAAGCGAGGCTCGACCCGTCTTTCAAGTCCATCATCACAGCATCAACACCACCAACTTCACAGTCCTTCCTTACAGAGGCTTGCCTCCAGTCACTCTCTCTTTCAAACTAACTTCAATTCACTCTTTTGAGTCACTCTTTTCTCAGCCGCACTTGCAATACTTCTTTTTCCAACAACCAAGCAACTGACTATCAACATGTACGCTGCTTCTTATGTCATCGCTGCTAGCCAGCTCTTCGCCCTTGCTTTCGGTGCTCCTCTTCTCCAGAGCAGCCCTAAGGAAGCCCGTTCCCTGGTGGAGCGTGCTGTCTACAGGGTCTTCGGTGGTGATGGTACCCCGGCCCAGGGCTGGCCACAGGATTCTGAGTGGGTTGCTTTCGAGGAGGCATTCGCAGCCAATGCGGCGACCATGGGCATCTCTTGCACTCAGTTCAACCAGGAGAACAACAGCCAAGAGGAGATCGACAACATCAAGAAGGCCATTCAGGAAGTATCTTCCGAGACCAACATCAAGGCTGAGTTCATCCTCGCCATTGTCATGCAGGAGTCCAAGGGCTGTGTACGAGCCCCAACTACGGAGTTTGGATTTCAAAACCCAGGTCTCATGCAGACCTTCCAAGGCGCTCACACATGCAACCCCGATGGCAATGGTGTTAACCCTTGCCCCTTCGACATGATCAAGGGTATGATCCAAGACGGTGCGGGTGTTGGCCTCGAGACCGGGCTCGCGCAGGGTCTTGCCCGCTCCAAGGCCGAAGACGTCAGCAAGTACTACAAGGCCGCGCGCATCTACAATTCTGGCCATGTTGACCCCTCTGGAAATCTCGGTGCCGGTATCGCTACTCACTGCTACTCTAGCGACGTTGCCAACCGTCTCATCGGATGGACTGACGATGAGGCCCATGGCTGCGACGAGGCTACTATTGACAAGGCTCCGGCTGGTGCTCCCAACTCTGCTCCTGCCGGTTCTGATGATGGCAGCGAGCTCGAGACGCCTGCTGAGACTACCACCCCTCCTCCTACTGCTCCCTCTGGCGGCGAGGACCAGCCTTCCGGCACTAAGTTCGCCGGTGCCGCTGCCAACTGTTCCAAGTGGTACACTGTCAAGGTTTGTGTCTCCAACCAACACATTTTTCCAATGGCTGACCCTCTCTAGTCTGGAGACAGCTGCTCCTCCACCGGAGTCGACATCACCACCCTCACCTCGCTCAACACCGGCCTCCTCGCCGACTGCAGCAACCTCTGGCTCGACTCTGCCTACTGCATTGCTGTCTAAGTGGGCGATCTAATCAACCATCTTCTTTTCTAGTGACGGAGACTTGTGGACTGTGAAGGTATTGGTGGGCTGTGATAGACTCGCATCTCTTTTGGTCATTCTTCTTGTTCTCCTCTTTCTCGCATTTACAAACTGGGTTCTTTTCCCTCTTTTATACTCACCACCGCATTTTTGTGACCACCTTTTCACGCTTTTTTTTGATTACTAAGCAGGGGGCTCTGCTTTTTTTGTCATGTTATTTGCGATGAAAGCCTTTGTCGTGCTACCCCTAGGTAGTTAATTTAACGCCACACATACTCACCATTTTTTGTGATCACCTTTTTACGCTCTTTTTGATTACTAAGCAGGGGGCTCCGCTTTTTTTGTCATGTTATTTGAGATGAAAGCCTTTGTCGTTCTACCCCTAGGTAGTTAATTTAACAACACATACTCGTCATTTCACTACGGCGTATAGACAGTACGCGATGGAAATGCATGGACGAGCTTGTTGTACATGTTTCTTCGGTTCCGTTATTTCGGCTCCCATCTTATAGATTTCTCTAAATTCGAGGTTACCTGCTTAACTTGAAGATTGTTGCAAGTGCAAAGTATACCGACTTCGCAGGATCTCTCTACCTGACAGCCAAGCCTGATATGCGTCTGTGCAATGCAGGCCGAAATGGCAGGCGGGTAAGCCTCGCTCGCACCCTGGTCACCTAAAAGCTTCATTCAGCTCTGCAATCACGCCAAAGAGTTGGTCCGAACATGGGCTTTCTTTTGTAATTTCGCAAAGAAATCCCCGTTCGTATGCTTAGCACATATCCCGAAACAATGTTTCCATATCGGTCGGTTTTGCCCCTCCCTTAATGTCTACCGCCTGTCCTAGTAGGAGGAACCAAGGAACACCAAAATCGTGATTCCACCCACACGACCGTGTGGGGGGTTCCTGTAGTATGAAATTGTTCGCCTGAACAAGCTGATTACTAGAATCACGTTCTTTATCCGCAAAAAGCTGGCGCTGTTGCGATAAAGAGACCAAAAGCCAAGATGCAGAGTTTTCGCTCTGCCAAGACTTGGTCAAAACCTTTCACCCAAACTAAGTACCGCTCAGGCGACTACTACTACTTGTTCAAGCTTGAGGTTTTCCCCTACGAGGTTTTTACTCAAGGTACAAGGCAGCTTGCTAACTCGTACGAGGTCCTTCGTACGAGGTAGGGGAGGAAGACAGTACGGGAGCAGAGCTACAAGGGCGAGGGAGAGAGGGGCAGGACAACAACACCCTCACAGATGAGGGCCGGCTACTATAGGTATCTAGGTGCCTGTAGTAGCAGGTAGACCTATTAAAGGGAGGATGGGCTATGTACAACAAGGCTACTGTGGTAGCCAGCCGGCAGGCACGAAATGCTTTCTGTAAATACAGCTTAGCACGTCCCCATGCCCCATGGGAGGCTAGAACATTACGTTCCTGGACGTTAATCAATACTACTACTACTACTAGTAGGAGGAACCACAATCGAAAGTTTCAATACCCCGGTCTCGCGCTCTCCCCGCATGCGCGCATGCATGATAGCAGTGTCTTTTCTCTCCAGTGTACCTTATAATGGATGGACACACGCGCACATGGATGCAAGTGCCCTACGTGCGAAGGCGCCAAGGACATGATGTCGTGTATTCGGTCCTACCTGTTCGAGAGCGATGTATTTCGTCGGGAGGGAGATCGGGATCTTACGACACGTCTGCCGTCAGCTTGAGAGAGTTGCCTGGCCTGCAGCATATCGATAAAGTTATTTGAGGGGGTCTGTCCAATTTGGAGTTGATGAGCTCAGCTGAGGTGGACGTGTAAGCAAGGCGGTGTGGCGATTTCGGGCACAGCCTCAAGGCAAGCCCTGGAGGCAAGCGATCGATCCAGCTCGCATGACCGTCCTCGGACGAGCGCTGCGAAAAGTATTGCCTGGAAAAGAACTGAGGGTTTTGCCTCTAACGGTCCGAAACATACATCTCCTCCGTAACGATCGATCTCTATCCTCTTTTTCCAGACTCCTGCGTGCGTATTTTTCATGTCATAGTGCAGACAAGATAGGGCACGTGGGACTTGCTGTCTTCCATTTTACATCCAGACTTGCATGCAAATCTCGCAAAAGCACTCGGTCCATCAATCACCCATTACAAGAACAGGAAAAGGTAAATATCGGTATCTAAAAAATGTTCACTCCACGTTGCTCCACTTCCTATCCACCCGAATCTACCCGCCATGCTAAATGCCATATCTTATCGTCTCATGCTGCTAATCCCAAGTATATCGCACAGTAACCTCGTGGACCTCTCTACTGAGCACGTTCGGTGAGTGAAACGAGGGCATCTACGCACGTTCCCTCAGCCCCACCATTCTGTTTTGCCTATCGAGATATCGGTGTTTCGTTAACACGCTTAGCCAGAGAATCGGAATCGACTAGCCTCAATCTGCCTAGACCTTCGCGAGGCGCAACATTCCTCCGCTATAGCTCGTTGTAAAATCTTGTAGTATTGTTCGGATCATTTCTGTCCGGGGATCGGATGTTGTTCAGGAACGATCACTCTCTTGCGACGTAATGCTACCTGGAGGCAGCATTCCTACAGTTTGCTGCACCCATCCGCGACCTGTTCCGGCATCAACTCGAACAAGTCAAGCAACACACCCGAAGCGTCCGGGAAACATCCTTCGGGAAGCTGTACATCATGCCAGTCATAATGCGCTGAACGAGCTGGGTACCGGCGGCAGCCACGAGTTGCTTGACACGCGTCTGAATCTGCTCAGGAACCTCGTGGCGCGAGTTGTCGAAGCTACTAGAAGGCGACAGATTGCGACCGTAACCGAGGAGATCACGCAGAAAGTGAAGAGTGGCAAGGAGAGGCTCTTCTTTGAGGAGTGTGAGCGATGAGCAGGCGGCAAGGAGAATGCTCTCCATGAGCGGGGACATGATAGACTCGGCAGGATAGTACATTGCCATCTCGGATGCCAAACGAAAATAATCCTCGATGAGATCGGGAAGGTCTTCAGGGGGTAGATCGTTAAGTATCCTAAAGGAAGGTCTTCGCTTGTTGCTCATAGAATTGGAAAACGTCGTTTGAAAGACTCGCGTCGATGTCCTCCACGCCAGCGGAAAACTCGCGGACTATCGATGCTGTAGCCCATAGGAAGCATCCTTGCCTGGATGAGTCAAAGCCTTGTACAAGCTGGGCCGCGAGTTCCGGAAGGAGAGGACGCATCGCTGTCCCGTATGATAGAACCATATATCGCCAGCATCGGCATACTCGCTCGAGTATCGGTATGCTCTTGGAGAAGTGTGATATAATGTTGCCCAGGATAGGGAAGATCTCTTGGCAGTACTTTACTGCGGGATTTTCTTGACCGGGCGGTATTTGTGGTTTCACCACCTCAAAGAAGACGGTTAGGAGGTTGATTGTGTCCGCTAAGAGCTTCTGCTCCGGTTCATCCTTGGCTTGATTCGCGATGGCGACTATGTTCTGTACTACTGGATCGCAATATAGCTTCAACGTACGGTGTATTTGATCCACAGGGACCTGAGCAACAACGGAGGCGACACCTTCTGTGATCTCTTCCTGGCTACTGACAGGAAGGCTGTTCAGGTATTTGGTGTAGAATTGTTGTAGAGGTCCCGTGAAACAGACAAGTGAGCTTGCGCAATCATTGCAAAAGAACTTGAATGAGAGAGCTGCAGCTCGTATAACATCCTTGGTGGCATGTTCAAAAGCACCCATGATGAAATCCAGTTGCGGCTGCAAGGTCTCTGGATGCTGTGCAGTCCATTCGGTGTACCTTCCAAGAGCCATGACGGCCTGGAAAAACTTTGTGGTGATCCGGTATTTGAACGATGAGTGGAATAAGTTGGGTAGCATGACACTCTCATCCGTGGCACCATTCGGCCCATTGCCCGCACGGCAAATAACGGAGCCTCTAACTTCTGCCATTCTGGCACCTGATTTGGTCCGGCTCGGGGGCCATATGTCTGCACCCACGCCTGAATGAGGTTGTATGGTTTCTGGAGACATTCCGCGACGCCCATAACTTCGCAGCAGTCTTTTAGAACGTCGCCCATCTGATGCCGGAACTCTCGAAATCTCTCTTCTTGCTCGCGATCGCCCTCGAACAGATCTTTCTCGTCACCGCTTTCCGGCTTGGGATACTCCAGGTGGCCAATCATGATGTCAACAAGCTTTGAGTAAACATCAACGCTTTGCTGTCTGGCAGGCGTGTACTTTTCAAGCGTAAGATACTGCTTGAGGTCGTACCAGAACTTGAAAGTTTGGGATATTGCATCTCGCTCCTTGTCGAGAGCCGCTGATTCCAAAACAGTTTCGACGAGGTCTCGGAACTCGTTTGGAAGCCTCGCAATGAGTAAGCACCATGCCTCCCCTGCTTCGGCAAATATTCGAGCAATGCCCTTGTACGTCTCCGTATCTTCTTCGCTTGCAGCCTGCGCGAGCATCGGTCGCAAGCTCAGCACCTTGGGATACAAAGCCAGGATAATCTGCGTCGTCTCGTCCACGTCCCTAGTCTCGGCTATCAAGGCGCAAACGCATTCGACGGCGGCTTCGAAGGGTTCGGGGACAGACAGGGCACCAAATATTACAGCAAGAAGAGGAGAGTTTATGATGTTCTCCAAAGACACTTCTCGCATCCAGGAGGTAATGCAGTTAAATAGTTGGGGGTTCTGGGCGGCGGCAGCTGCAGAAATTAGCCGGGTGGCTTGGTTGGAAACGGACGTACGTACGTGAAGATTGCGCATACTGGACGAGAAGGCCAAGAGCCTGTTGGGCGTTGTCCTCAATCAACTCAACCGTCCTCATTTGTAATTCGGTTTCCTGACAAGACCACGCATTAGATTGTGACACTGAGATGATACCGCGATACCGCATCAAGGTGCCGGTAGGCTAGTGGTGGGTGGTGATTCGACCGAACGTACTGTGAGAGCGATTTTTTCGTCCATGCGTGACTTCTTCTGGGAGAACGCGGAGGAAGTCTAGGACGCAAGGTAGCGTCGATGGATCTGAGCCTAGAGCGGACAATATGAGAGGGAGCACATCCTTCCACTCGGTCATCTGAATGGCCAAGTTGGCCAGGCACACGCACAGCTGCAGCCTGATGGGCTTGGGGCCAGCGTGGAAGGTTGCCAGGTCTGCGATGATGCTGCTGCGTAGGTTCGGGAGCGTGTCGCGGGGTAGCTGGTGGAGGTCATAGACAATCTACAGCGGTTAGCGGGGAAGTGCACCGGCGGAGAGCGACGCACCTTGCCCTTGAGCGTGGTGGCGGCAAAGAGCTTTGCGGCGGCATCGACGTTGTTTGCTTCGAGCATGGCGAGCGTGGCCGTCCAAGCCTCTTCCTGTGCCAGTCTGTCAGCCCATGTTCTGCGATCAGCCATGCGGCGTTGCGCGCTCCGCCATACCGACTTCTGGAACTGCTCCAGGAACTGGTGCGCCTGCTCTTTCTTTGCGCGGTCGGCCCCGGACGACATGACGTTGTGCGCCGCCAGCACCGGCGCGAAGACGTTCTGCGCTCCGTTGGTGGCCATGGTGGGCGGTCCCCGCGCAGGCTGTGGAAGCAGGGAAGCAGACGGCGCTCAGCGACAGCGATGCAGGGGCCGGGCTGCGGTGGGCGACGACTGCGGCGGCGGCGGTCAATAGGGCTCGTCGATTCGAGGCGTGCAGGTGCCCAAGTTGGCGTATGGGCAGGTGCGGTTGCTCGTGTTTGTTTGTGAGGCAAGCAAGCAGCTACGTCGGCAGGAGACAGAGTCGTGCCTACGGTCCCGCGCGCCAAGCTCGCTTCAGCCTGACCGCCCGCCTTTTCCCTCCAGCGTCCAGCTCCACCTGCATCGACCTCCCGTTCACCCACCCACGCGAAGCTCGACACGCACAGAAGCTCGACATACGCACAGCCCTGCGAAACATGACTGGACGAGGAGGTGAGTGCGCCGCGGCCGTCGGTTGCGCGCACAAGCTAACCAGTCTCTAGGCCGCGGCGGGCAGAAAGGTGCGCCTTCCCCCACACATGCCTGGCTCGTCCCTTGGCTACTCACACGCATACAGTGCTCCTGCCGCCCATCAACTTCATCTTCAAGCTCCTGCAGCAGCGCGCGACCGTGTCGATATGGCTGTACGAGAACCTCGGCATGCGCATCGAGGGAAAGAGAGTATGGATATGCAGTTCACTGGGTGCAAGATTGGGTGCTGATATATACACCACAGGGCTTCGATGAGTTTATGAACTTGGTCATCGACGACGCCATCGAGGTCACATTGGAAAAAAAGGAGCGTCCAGAGGAACGGAGGAAGCTGGGTCAGTGCTGTCGAATTTCGAGATGCATCTAGTCGTGTATCGCTAACAAAACAGCAGGCCAAGTCCTCCTCAAAGGCGACAATATCTCGCTTATCCAAGAGGTCAAGAACTAAGCTAGCAGTCCGTCGACTCTCACGGAACACATTCACGGCGAGGGGTGGCATAGGCGATCGGGGCGTACGAAGGAGGTCGTGGCACGCCGTTCATGCTGTAGCTCTGCGTAGCTCTCCATCGCCTGTTATCAGTGCATCAAGGCGGAAGTCGGAGGCGTCCATGGGTACTGATTCGCCGGGCGGAAGCAGCTGCTCCGTCAAAGACAGCCCGACTATCGTGGTTAGTTAGAAACCCACCCAAAATGGAGACCATTGTTTCTTACCGCAAAAAGGCATCCGCGACGCATCGTGACAGCGGCGCAGGAAATAGTCGTAGAAGCCCTTTCCGTGACCTAGGCGACCGAAGTTAGAGTCGAAGGCCATTCCAGGCATTACAATCAGGTCCAGGCCGGCCTCTTGGCTCGAGACGGTGCTCTTTCCATCCGTGACACCCTTGGCGCCAAATGTGTTGGCGCGGCCTGGGATGGAGTGCTCGCTGGGGGTGGGAATGTTCCATTTGTCTGGCTGCAGTGACTCAAAATCTTGCATCGAGTGGAGCTCGAGCATGTCCATGATTGACTTGGGCTGGCCTTCTCTTGGGGCACTGAGGCTGTACGTGTAGGGTATGAAGACGCGTTTGCACTGGGAAAGGGCATCGCGGACTATGCCAGTCGTCGATATCTCACCGGACGGCATCGACAGGTACACGCTTATCCGCGTTGCAGCTTTGTACTCGGGCATGGATAGTAACACTCTAACGGCGTTGGTGGCTGTGACGAGTCAGAATCTGACCTCGTCCTACGAAGGTAGATGCAACGCATCGAAGAGCAATGGTGAATGCATTGACCTACTCTGTTTAGCAGCGACGGCCTCGGATACGTCGCCGAGGACGTCTCTGATCTTCTTCCTCAGATCTTTCTTCAGCGTAGTGACTGCCGCCATGGATAGAGAGAGAGCGTATGTGACGGAGAGTGAGATGTCGAGTGTCCCAGATGCAGCTTGCGATGAATGCACGAGGCGACGTCAATGGATTGCCTAGCGTGGCGGCCGTGCCGTGCGACAGTGATGCACAGTGTAGTGTCGCAGGCGCTGGTGCCCTGTGCTGGTGCTTGGGATCAGCCACTAGCGGCGGCCCAATCCCTGTCGCCCTGCCGCCCTGTCGGTCGCGGCTGCTCCGTTCATTTCTGGCCTCCTGTGGTCGTTGCCAGACCGGGCGGTTCAGCAACAATCAATCCATTCTACTACGCCCCCCACCCGCAGTCCTGCCGCCCGTCTTCCCCTCCATCCACACGCGCTTCTCGAATCCCCTACGCTCGTTTGTCCCTCGCATATACACGGTCATGCTCGCTTCTGTCGCGGCGCTGCTGCTCAGCGCAAGCGTCGCCGCCGCGCAGGCCGCATCCTTCACAGACCTGGTGGGGACGTGGAGCAGCAAGTCAAACTCGACGCTGACAGGACCGGTATGGACCTACAACGTGTTATAGTAGCGTGTGGAAGCTCACGCTCTGCACAGGGTTTCTACGATCCCGTCAACGAGAAGTTCACCGAGCCGAAGCACACTGGCATTTCGTACTCCTTCTCGGCCGACGGCTACTTTGAGGAGGCATATTACCGTGCCGTGGCGAACCGTACGTTCACGCTCTGGTACACTCGGGCAATGTGGAGTTGTTCCGCGTAATTGGGTTGCGAAGCTAACCGCACGTTGCAGCAACAACGCCAGCATGTCCCAAGGGGATTATACAGTGGCAGCACGGCAGCTTCAAGAAGAATGACAACGGCTCACTATCTCTCCAGCCAATCGCTGTTGACGGACGCCAGCTGTATTCCGACCCTTGCGCATACGAGAATTCCATCTACACAAGATACAACACCACTGAGATGTTCGAGGTATGCCGGCTGTCTTCTTCTGCTCGTGTGGGAAACTTACACGTGTCACAGCGCTACGAAGTCGTCATAGACAGTTATACGAAGAAGCAACGGCTGAACCTCTTCAAGCGTGACGGATCACCTCTCATGCCCCTCTACAAAGCATTCTCTCGTCCTGAGATGCTCCCCACGACAACTCTGAATCCACTCACCACCGCAACAGCTGGCGGGGCGAAGGCTTCCAGCAAAACCAAACGCTCCGACCTCCCGTTGAATGTTAACATACTCAGCAAGCGAACCCCGCAGCAACAGCAAGCTGATCTGTGGTGGTGGTTTGGGGTTTTTCTGACTGCTTCTGGCGGTGCTCTGTATTGCTTCTCTTGAGTATCCCAACCCAGACCCAGTAGGACGTTCACTCTTCACGAATAGCATGATGATGCCATGTCTTGGTCCTCCGACAGAGGGCCCACCGACAACGTAGGGGCGGTGATTTTCAAATAACATGTTTTGGTTGGCAGTAGATTTGGGGCAGCAAGACTGCTTGTATGGAGTGCTGGCGTTTTGAGGTATGCTTTATCAAGAGGCGGGGTTTAATAGCGTGCTTCTGGGAGATATGGTTTGGATAGTAACTGTAATATGCGAGCCGGTCGCAGATAGGACATCATCCGGATATCTGATTCACTGTATGATCATTGGGTTAGGTGTGACTTGAGACAAATGGCCGATCTGTACGTCGCCGGTGCTTTTGCAGGGGCGAGTCAAAGCGGTCGTTCATTATAGGTGGCAAAATATGAACCTGCTGCTTCGTACACCATGGCAGAGAAACGGTAATGATAAGTGTCTCGCAACTCATGCCGCGACCTCAACGGGATGGCATGCTCGTTGCGAGCACACTTGTCGGAAGTTGAATCAGTCAGGAGTGATGTAAAGTGGGCTGATTACTATACGTGGGTTAAGCTATGAGACGAACGGAGCACAGTGTTGCGTCGTGCTCTGAGTCTCAGGTAGTATCCGGGTTGACAAGTCGAGAATGCGCAGGTCCTGCTCAATTGCATCAGTCAACTCTCCCGAAGTAGGAACTATCCATGAATGAGGTTGCAGATCATCGAGAGATTTTCGTATTGAACTTTTGATACAAGGCACTGTATGTGTAAAGGGGTAACAGAAACCTCGCGAACGCCGACCATGATATGTCGAGCTCCGTCGCTGAATCGAACCATGAAAAAAAAAGGAAATGAATAGTAGACCGAAAACGAGAACCAGGCTATGCAGGGTAAAGAAACCTCCCAGAGAAACATGTATAGCAACTCCATCCATCCCGAGAAAAACAACATCGCTCAATCTGACCATGTCGTGAACATGTTCGCAGGGTATAACGCGCGCAGAACATGAAGAGGACATTTAAGCGTCCTGCGGATGAGCAGCGGTATCATGCTTATCTGCTTCCTCACTGGATCTCCCAGCAGCAAAGCTGCTCCGGACCCTCATATCCGCTTTGGTCTTCGTCATCAACGCATCGCGAATGTCCTGCTTGCTCCTTGCCATCCAGTCGTCAAAGCTCTTCTGGCTGAGCGGGTTGAGCGGCATGTTCATAGTGCTCTTGAAAAAGTCGGCCACCTGGGGGCGTGGATTGCTCATGATGTAGTCGAGGTCAGCCTCAAGTTCTTCGCAGAAGCTTTCGAGTGGGAGGTCATTGACGTCTTTCCCGAAGGGGTTTTCGATTTCGCGGCCGATAGCGGCGATGCCGAGGATGATGTAGGCGGCGAAGATACAACCAGGGATAGTTACCCAGCGGAGGTCATCCCAGAGCTGGAAGGGCAGCATCATGACATAGACCCAGGTTATCTGTGATATGGCGATGGAGTAGGCGATGGGCAGGGGGGTATTCAAAACGCGGTCAACGCCGACGAGAACATCATTGAAGGCGACAATGGACGTGACTAGTGTACATTAGTTCATGGCTCCCCTAACTACCTGGGGTCGAGCCAACGTACTTAACTGGTTGTGATACATGCCAATTGTCACCGTCTCGTTCTGGTTGACGTACTCGACATACGAGGACAGGTGGTTAAGGATCTCCAGAGGTAGGTTTCCGAGGGGCTTCTTGGAACGCTTGATCCGCTTACGCGGGTTGGATTCGGCAAAGGTAACACCCAGGTATTCACCAGCAGCCTTTAGCTTGCTGGGTTCTTTCGGATTCGGGATTTCGGCTTCGGCAGCTTTGGCAAAGGTCTCCAGATATTCGACGCGAGACTTGAGATCCGGGTAGTCGATGCCCGGCTCAAAGCGGAGCTTGTGCAAGAGGGCGCGGGAGAAGGCCACGACCAGGTTGAGGGCGGAGCTGAGGGGTGATCAGTACTCACAGTCCATGTAGAGGCAGCAGAGCACGTACATCTTAGCAAGCAAGTCCTCCTTGCCAAGGTCTCCCTCGCGCTCGTGGACGTGGATCCAGACGGTCCGGGAGAAGTTTTGGCCCACAAGAAGCAGCTGCGACCAGTACTTGCGGCCCTCGGTGTAGCGCTCATACGCCGAAGACGTACGGAAGGAGATGGCGAGACCCACGACGAAACCGAGCACGGTGAGCAGCAAGTTGCTGACCCTCAGCTCGTGGACCAATTCGCAGATGCACGTGATGAGGGTCGACCATGTGGCTACGACGGTCAGAGGCAGGAGCATCTTGGGAAGCACGGAGCCGTGCATGCGGAGGAAGAAGGGCCACTTGGAGTGCTTGGCCATGTCACGGGGACCGACCTGTGCATCTGTCAGCGCCAGTTCGCCATGTTCGCGGTGGAGACACGCACAAAGTAATCCTCGGCCTCTAGGGAGGCCGCCGTGTGCTGCCGCGAGGGCGGCTTGTAGGTGGTGGTCCTATGTCGCCAGGAGCGCGGTGACATGGGAGCATCGCCGCTGTTGTTGCGCGTCGACGCGGGGATCTCGATGGCGCCGGGCCTGAGCGTCTTGCTGCCGTCGGTGGAGGTGGAGGCCATGTTGGCTGGGTTTGAGGGGAAGCAAGGAAAGAACTGTCCAGCAGTCGGCGGGAGGCAGTGGTGCAATGTGGGCGCAAAAAGGGGCGACAGAAGGAGCGGGAGAACAGCAATTCACCAGGCAAAGGAGCGATCGGATGGTGGGAACGGGCAGCAAAGGAAGATATAGCGGGTGAAGAAGGTCTCGCCTCGCGAGAGAAAGACTCAGGGACGAGGGCGGACCCGACTGAGCAAAGCGTCCGACGTGCACAATGTCCCAGCGCGGTGAAAGCGACCCCTGCATCGGCCCCTGCAGGCCTGCAGCCAACGGCGGGCGCGCAGCACCGTCGTCAGGGCAAGGGGCCGTGACGCGGACCCTTGTTTCATAAACAAGCCTGCGCCCGCGCGCGCTGGAGGCTGGAGGTGAGAATTTAGCAATCCACTGCCCATGCCCATGCCCGCTGCCCCGTTGGGGACCAGGCGCGTCGTTAACAGCTACGACGGGCGCGCCGGCAGAGAACCGTCGCAACGCCGCCCCGGGAACCTGGGAAATGGGGAATGCACTGGTGCAGGCGGTCAATGGGTCTGGACCTGCTCGACAGCAGCGCAAGAGCGACGGGCTGTCGTGTGCGCCCCGGCCCGCCTCCAGGCGTCCTCGCCGCTCGGCGCCTCAGCGTACACACCCCTGAGGGGTGCAGCGATTGATGTCTTCACAAGTTTCATCCAAGCCCTGCAGCTGCTGACATGCCTGCCAGGCTGCCACCAACGTAGCCCGATGCGTCAGCGACTCGCCGGGGATGCCCACTATTGCCCCTTCGGTCCACCGAGGGACTTGGTCTGACAAGAGAACGACATTGTCGTCTTCTTCGCCAGCTTACTACAGCAGTACTACTCTGCATCCAAGTACCGCCGAGCATCACAATGACAAAGATAGCTGCACCTACACGAGCATGCCACCCACGACAGCAACAACACGCCATCACCCAGCTTCCATAAGATACGATCATCTGACCATGTCCCATCCATCGCATTGTACAAAACATATCCAGATCGCCGCCATGCCGTTTTCTTTTGCATACACCCCACTGCCGCTCACCACCCCACCCTCTCTGCAATCCGCCTCCTCTCCCTCTGCCCCCTCTCCAACTCCAACTTCAACTCCCGCACCCTCCATGTCTCACCCTCAACACAGACTCTCACCTTCGCAATCTTTTCCAACAATCCCCCATAGAAAATTCCTTTGAACTCATCGCCCGCCCATATTCGACTCCACACCTTCACCAGCTCCTTGGCCACCGTCTTCGGATGCACAGTTCCCGCTTGGATTCCGTCGAGCGGAAAGTCCTCGTCTAAGAATTGGTGCGTCGATGAGTTCGAAGAAGCCGGGCGCGGCGGGACGACGTTCAGGACGAGTTCGTCTACTGTGGTGTTGACGGTGATAGGAACTTCTGCTCGGAAGAGAGATAGGGCCCTTTTTCGAACAGGCGTTTCAATGCGGCGCAGATAGCCCAGCCAGTTCGATCCGCCGGACTGCTGTTCGTACGCCATTTAGCAGATCGATCGCCCGCAATGCGGATGTCGATCCAGAGCTGGCGTATGCGGGTCGTCGCGCTGCAACAGCCCAGGTAGTCGACACTGCTCAGCACGGGACTGAGCGAGCGCAGAGGAAACACGACGTATTTCCTCAGCATATTTTCCGCCCATTCGGGTAAGTATCCATTACTCCTGCGTGACAGTCTAAATGTGGTTTCCACAAGCGGTACACCCAACCATGTAAAGTAGTGGAAACTCTCATCCTCGACGCAGTCTAGCTTGACGGCCAAAAGCTTCTTCTGTCTCAGTCGTTCGATAGCTTCGCTCATCTCCTCGTTGATCTGCCGATTGCAGCAGAGAAAATTCGCGCATGTCGGCGGCGTCTCCTCGAGTGAATACGCACACCCAAACTCGCCTCGCAGGCTACTCTGCTGCTCATAGACCTTTTTAAACTGACTATTCCTGTCGTACACCATAAACTTCTCTCCAAGTGTCGGCCGTGCTCGTTCCCATAGCACCACCTCTTCATAGATCATATCCCGCAACTCTCTAGGCAATTGAAGGAACTGCGTCATTCTTCTGAGCTGTCCTTACACCTCCTCTTGAATCGCGCAATCGTAATAGTGAGGTTGCTCCGGGGTTTTCAATCGTCTCATGCACGATGGTCGGTTATACACAGTCGTCTCCCAGACTTCTCATCCTGAGGTCAGTAGCAGTAGCACGCAGCGTCACGGGAGCCGGAAAGCTCGGTACGGCCGGCAAGAGCTGGATTGCTCTTTGCTCACGTTCGAACGAGGTCTTCTTTGCAAATACCGCGCCCGTGTGGAAAGTAGAAGTAAGTGTAATAACTGAGCTTTGAAACCGAAGTCGGCCACCGACTTGCACGTCACGCGACGGAGGCGGACCCGGCGCCCGTGGATCCGTCGATCCGACTGCCCCTGTCGTCACTGACCTTGCCAACAGAGGAGGATGGCAATAGCGTCTTCCTATTACACTTTTTCTCCTCCTTATAATCTATTATTATGAAATAACCGTTATTGTAGAAGATGACGACCCAGTTGACAATCTATTATTTACTAAGTAGAAGGCTTGTGATGAATTGATGCCCGGAGGTGCCGCGGCCCTAAGGACTGCCCCGGAGATAACCCGTTATCTCCAGTGATAGTCCCAATTAGGACTAGGCCAGACTAGCGCGATTCTTATGCTAGGCGTGGGCACCCCGTGGGTGATCACTAGTATCCCGATGCAGTATCTCACTCATAGAGTTCGACTATCTCAACTCTAACTATCGATCCTTTACACTGCGTGTCAACTCTACACGCTATCATCCGACCTACGCTCCGATGCCCCCTTGATGAGATGAGAAAGGTCACCAACTGCCATCCAACACGACTATTAGCATGCGAGTTTGTAAACACATGGGAAATCACGTACCCGGAATCTCAAACGGAAAGTCCAAGCTAGCCAGCATGATAGCGATGAAGATCCACCAGCCAAAGAGACAAGTAACAAATGCGAAGGCTCCGGCGATAATTTGCAGCCTGAGACTGAGCTTGGCGTTTCCATTGTTCGCTTCGAAATATGACCCAGCTACACGCGAAGGCTATTCGAGGGTTAAAAAGATCATGAAGAAGCATAAATTGGTCCGGAGAGAGCAGATGAGATAAATAAAACAGAGCATGGCCATGGCGACGAAGAAGAAGGCTAGCCAGTTGCGTTAGTTGCATGGAGGCTGGAATGCAGTTCTATGAGGACCCACCGAAGCTGGAACGAAAGCCAACGGTTGCAATTCCATCAGCGGGATTATCCGTTGTCGAGTATGCGCCGTAGGCGCCATAGAAGGGAGTCAGGGTAGCTGCCCATCCGAGCCAGAAGGCACCGAACGAGCCGAAGACGACGAACGGAAAGGTGTTATCGATGAGGTACTACATCGAAATTTAGTAATTGGTACCACGCGATAGAGTGCCAATGGACTTACTTCTCCAAGAGAGCCCAGCGTCATGAGGAGGCCACCAAAGAAATAGTATGTGCCAGTTCCGGCTGCGCCTGCAAATATGCCGTTGGATTAGTATGTGTCTCTTATACCATAGGAGGCTTCATAGGGACGGCGCTCACCATTGCCGCCGGCGCCCCTCCAACCCATCAGGTCCATGCTCAGTGGCGTAAGTGAGATTAAAAACCCGACGAGGGCACTGTGTGGTCAGGGAACATGATCAAAGAATGTCATAGGGTAACATACAGTGGCGTTGGATTGGCGAATTTTTTCCGCAGATCGCCCGGTACATTAGTTTGCGGAGTAAGATACAGCTTCTCAAATAGCTCGGGCGTGATAGAGATACTGCCTGCCGTCCGCATCTTCCTCAGCGCACTCTCGGAATCGTGACCAGCATCTAGGTGTTTATGGTACCCATTGCTGTACGGGGCTGTCCAATCGTTAGTCTTCAGCAGCATGAAGGCTAATGGATGGTAGCACTTACTGTTGCTGAAATCCTTCTCCAGGGGTGCAATTAGGTCGGGCGTGGGTGCGGTGAGATTCTCGCTTTTCAAAGTCGTCTCATGTAGGCCGCCGGGATGTGACATGGTGACGAAGGGGCAGATGAGTTATGGGGGTGAAGAAGAAGGAACGATGCGTTGCTTTGGATGTCAATCAGTATATATATGTAACTCCCGTACACTGCCCATTCTGGGGTGGCCTAGGTCGGCCCCGCAGCGGAGTAACGGCGAGGTGACCTGTGTCAACCTGCAGCACTAACGTCTAAACGTTATCATTTTTCAACTTGCTAGGCTTCCTGCTATCTTATAGCAGAATCCAGGACGGGCTATATGCTTCTCAGACCTCTTCCCACACAATAATCTTCCTGAGACATCTGTACAACGGAGTGTATACACGCCGCAACCAGTCTGAGCAAGAAGTGTGAAGAAAGTATCAGTTGCTCGAAAGCGGTGATGCTCGTACGACCGTGGATCGTCAGAAACAAGAAGCTAAGCCGCGTTTGGTGACCAAAGAGTTAGAGCCGGCCATGCGGAGGCGGAGCCATTCTGGATTGCCACGCGGCGAACGTCTGGGAAGATCCACTCTTGCTCAGATGCGGGGAAGATAGCGCCAAATGGGACATCTTTGTTCGAAAGCTGTGTGAGCCCTGACTTCGTACATACTCGTAAGGCCTTGAGCTGAGTTACACCTCCTTTCATAAGACATGTGTGGCCCGTACGGCCTTGTCTCGTCGCCCAAGAACCTGGGACATGACTGTGCAGAAAGTAGATGGTTGCGTTGATCAGACAAGGTCATGCAACGCCGTGCGCTTACCAGTAAACAGTTTGACGGCCACGTATCTGGGTCTCGGGTAAATGGTGAATTCCAGGAACTTGGTGGCGTGATAAGGTGTTGACCAGTCGAAAGGGTGTAGTGCGCGCTCATCCGGCCTCGGAACAGGGCGGGTTCCGGGGTGTCTAACCTAATCCGGTGGGCTAGGATCCGATGCCGTCGCGTGGGGACATCTGGAGTCACCCTAAAGCATCAGATGTGCGAGTACGGGACGCTCACATCTCTTCTTGTGCATGAGCTTGCGAGTAACCCCTTCTACGGAATAAAATTTGAGTCAAGAATGATCAGCTCTTCGTAGACTCCCTTCCACACTATCTACCCTTGTCTCCATGTACGCTCTCTGCACGATCCAAGTCGAAGAACCCTCGTCATCATTCGCTGTCATTCGGATACAGTACCAGGAACAGTACAAATATAGTGTGTTGCCCCAGGATACGTAGTACGAATGCCGGATGTACTCCAACCTTTGTCCTGCCTGTACCTCAACTCGCCCCTTCCCCCCAAACACCCATCTCCTCCCTTGCAACAGCATCTAGATCCAACAAGCCCTCTCTCCTCTTGACAACATCATCATCACTTTCGTCGGCCTTTCTCACCTCCTCCCTGTTCATATCACCCCACCCGGCATCCTCATCTTCTTCGTTGCGCACATAGGGTCGTGACACGGGCACGGAGTCATCCATGAGACTCTGTGGCATACCGAGCGGCGTGGTTCGGTGTATTGTTTCCACTGGTGGTGTGAGAGGCATCATTGCCATCTCCAGAGGGCGGGAGAGCTCGGGATCGTCTCGCGGTGGTGTAGATGGAGGCGCTGGCTCTGAGATGATATATCCTGCTGGGAGTGAGGGAGGCACTTCGTTTACTGGTAGTCCCCGAGGTTCTCCATGCTCCCGTCGAGGTTGCTCGGCTGCGCATTGCGGGTTTACCCCGCCCGTGGAAGGCACGTCCACACTGGGCTGGGTTACAGGCAAGTTCGCTTGATGCTCCGTCTGATGCTGTTGGGAGAAAGGGAAGATAGAGAATAGCGTGGAGCTGACGCTATGTCTGTTCAAGGTAGCAGGTCTCTCCTCCTTCTTCAAATCTTCCGTCGTCGCATTTGGCGGCATCGAGGCCGAGTGAGCATGTGTTGGCTTCATGATTTTCTGCTGCACAGCACTAGGTGAGCTTGATACCGGATTCTCTGGTAGCTCGCCTTGACACAACTCGCAGGCCGTGAGATCCGGGTGGTTTAAGAATGTGCACCGCGGGCACTGCTTTTTCTCTGTCGGAGACAGTGATCGAACGTTCAGGTAAGCCCTGTGAACTTCTGCCTCTGGCCGGGGCGGCTGTTGAGGAGCGGCATTATTGGCGCCAGGAATATTGTATCCAGGAGTATATCTCTCCGCGACTTTCGAAGTATGGCGTCTCGGCGCGGACGTGTTTGGATTCGATGGTCCTCTCTGTGTACGCTGAGTAACAGCTCCTGGTATGGGATCGACTGACACGACGACCGTTACATCTCTCTTACTCCCACAATTCAAACACTGACACTGCCTGACTACACTCCTGGTATATGTATCAGTGATATCGCTAGGCGCATCGAACCTAATCTCAAATCGATCCGGCTTCCCACATGAATCTGCCTCTTTCTGCCTCCTCGTAACCACAGACTTCGTATCCACAAAGTTTGCACCCTTCGCCATGATCGGTCGGATAGGATCCACAGCGCCAAGAACAAGATGGTCCACAAACGGCACCAACATAAGGGCGCTGCTGCTCTTGATCTTCTGGTCAACTTCGGGCCTAACTGTGAAATCATCGACAGAGTGCAGGACCCGGAAGTACTTGTAAAACATATCGCCGTACCATCTTCGCACCTCGACGCCTTGATGCAGTAGCTCGTTGGAAAGATTCTTGGGAGCAGGACTGGGCCAAAGCGCATTGATCAAATGTTTCTCTCCTTCAGCGCCTTTCTGACCATCAAATCTAACCTACAACTCTCATACAATTTTTTCTCCAGCCTCTCGTGGATCTCGTATTTGGAATAGCGTATCACAATACCTCTGACGAAAGTCGCGTCCAGGTTCCATTTTCGGATACAGTAATCCAGCGACTCGAGATCTTTCTGCGCTTGAGCGTTTGCGGGCCTGAACGCCAGTGGAAACAACTCATTCCCCATAGCCCTCCACCGGTGTGGCTGCTTGGGCTCGGCGGTAGCTGTCGACCAGAGGGAGCGTATCGGGGCGTACTCCGCTTTGAAGTAGTTGTAAATGAAGTCTAAGAAGTCTGCCTCGTTGAGTGGCAGCATGGCATGTCCGCGTGGTATAGACATCTTGACAAACTCGTTTGGCGTCTCTATCGTATGGGAAATGGTAGCTATGGCCGGGAAGGAAGGTCGTGGTGTAGTTGAGCGGACCGGTTAACGATGACCACAGTCTATGTGAACAAAACTGCTGCCTAGAGGGCAGCTGAAGCTCCCGTATGTTGGCCCTTGTGCACTTATCAACCAAGATCTCCGCGCCACTCTCGTAATATCTGGTTTCGCACGCGGACAGACTGGTTGGGCACACGGGTCCAATAGCACCTCATGACTTTATGTGTGTTTGCAAGCAACGTCATCGATGTGGCGGTGCACGCTGGCATCACCCCCATGAAATAATTCGTGCCCGATGCCAGACAGCCAACAATACAGTATACAAACCATGTTTAAAGTTTAGTTAATATAGCTAGAAATAACGCCTTATACAAAGAAAGCTAGGTATTTCTAGCGATTACTTGACTATATCTAGCTTATAGGCAGCTCACAGGTGCTGTGTTGGCTTTGGGAGCATCTTGGCATCGGACACGAATTATTTCATGGGGGTGCCAATCCGCCATTGCGCCACCACAAGGCGGAAATCTCATAATCAGATAAAGCCGGAACTAGTCGCAATTTGTATGTGCGCAACGTGTCGGGTCTCCACGAACAGAAAGACTCCCTCTCCCTATAATGCCAAAAGAATACCCATCTATGAATACTGTGCTCCGAGAGTCCCCTGTCCAAGAACCAAAACTGTACACATATCCCAAACGCCTTCGCCATGCCTATGCCCGTTTGAGGAATATTCGAATCCGGCTATGCAAGAACATCGAGACCAGAAGCCTCTCTAGGTTCATGTGGGTATCATGCAAAAATCACAACAAAGCCTGCCCTCACATTGCGCTCCAGTTGTTCTCCAGTCCAGGCCCAAATCATCCCTCTGTTCCCATCTCCCTCCTATTCGGTCGACGGAAAGGATGCGCTTCAGTGTTGAATACCCAATCGTCTAAGCTGATCATGTCAGGCGGACTAAAGATCAGGTAAAAATACTTCAGTGTCTCTGCCAGCCAGAAGCTCTCCATCTTGTTCTCTGGTTCCACTGGGGGTTCGGCAGTGACGTCGAAGACCTGCCCGTTGCCATACTGCGTCTTGGTGGCTGCGACCACAGAAGTAAACATGTCCCATGCGTGGTCGAGGTATTCCTCGTGCCCCGTAATTCTGTGCATGATGAAAACGGACTCAATGGCTTCAGGCCGTAAAAGGTAGCGCTTGTCGCGAAGGGATGCAAAACCGGGCGGCAGTTTCTCTTTCTTAACCGTAGCTTCAAAATCATCGTGGTCGTGGCCGTAACTGCGGTGGAGGACGTCCTCTTCCCAGGCAGACGCATTCCAAGGACAATTCGTGCGAGATTCACAAGGGGTGAGGTCGAAGATCTCCGGCATGACACCGCTAGGCATCGAGTGATAGGCGTAGATGCAGCCTTCGGTAAGCTTCGCACCCAAGTTGACATGATGTTTATCGGAAAAGAGGCGTCCCGCAAGTCCATACATGCCACCGATGAAGCACGTCAGATGCTGCATCTCCGCATCAAGCTTTATCTTTTTGCCTGTGATGGACACATCGCCGCAGAAAAGGAGATCCTCGCCCGGTTCACTATCAGGGAGCATTGGCCGGAAGAGCATATGCTTGTCGATCATGGCACTTGAGTCTTTCCACAGCTTCTGGTACACGGGCTCCAGTCCACCAAGGAGGGCGAACATCTTGGGGAAATACTCGTACGAGCTGTCTTCCATTGCGCCTACTGTGAAGGACGTTCCGACAACCTCCTCTTTGTATGCATTTATCCAAACTGGAAACAGGCCTGGGATGCTAGTCGTATTCTGTACGCGGTCCAAGAAGGCCGTAACCTTGGCAACAACGTGGTAGTATTTGTTTTGCTGGGTGATCTGGGCTAGGCGTGTGAACTCCATGGTAAGTGATCCGAGGGCGGCAAAGCAGATGTTGCCGTCTGCATTGAACCCACCCTTATTTTTAGCCTTCTCGATAACGAGTCGATCCAAGGGAAAGTTGTTGGGCTTGGTGTCGAATGCGCGATACAGCATTTCGCCCACTTGTATGGCCTTGTCCAGCAACACCTTCTCGTGGCTCAAATCATATGCGGCCAGCAGGCCACCCAAGTATCTGATAGTGGTCTCGAACACACTTATCGCATTCGTCTCGGACATGCCGAAGTCAATACCCGCTACGGCCTCGACGGCTTCGTAAAAGTCCTTCTTGAGGCCCATGATCCACAGCGTGTCCAAAGAATCTACGAGGGTGGCGCCCCAACCCCCAAACGATTCGGCGCCTTTACCCGTGATTGGGGCGAGTTCGTCCTCGGTCCATGCGTACCTCCGATAGCTCTCCCAGCTGCGTACAAACTCATCGCGAACAGCAACCCGCCGCGCCTCTCTCCTCGCTTTCTGTTGCGACGTTTCGGGCGGAAAAGTATGTTGAATGGGCGGTAGCTTTTTAGGCTTGCTTGCGGGCAGCGGCGTATACTCGGCGATGTCATGATTGAATGGAGCGGTTCGCCAGTCGTACGAGTCCTTTGCGACGAAGCCGTCCGCGTTGGCGCGATCGTTCATGTATGCCTCGTGCTGATCCCATGGCACACCTAGCGGGTCAACGGGCGCGTGGACAGCATAGAGGGCGGCGAAGATGAATGCGACGATGAAGGCGTACGA
The DNA here is from genome assembly GCA_031010545.1 of Laburnicola sp. JP_R_19. Classification (NCBI taxonomy): domain Eukaryota; kingdom Fungi; phylum Ascomycota; class Dothideomycetes; order Pleosporales; family Didymosphaeriaceae; genus Laburnicola; species Laburnicola sp. JP_R_19. The sequence goes on along the minus strand of VOIT01000126.1, from coordinate 78,675 downwards.
GAGGTTACGTTTGTGTCGGCGCGACAAGGGCTGGTTCGTCATATTGCGTCGGGGCATTTTGATTCTAGGACGCATGGTAGAGTAGGAGCGGGAGAAGCAAGCGCTTCTCAAGGTAAGGTGTAGGGAAGATTCGAGCGGAATCAGCTATGTGTTCCCTGTACGCCGTTGCTGGGGCGCCTTCACGCCCCGTGGTGCTCAAGACGGGGAGCCAACAATCGGCAACGACGAATGCGCAGCGTAGAAGCTGCAAGGACAAGGATGCTGTTCAAAATGAGCGTATGGGTAGGCAATCAAGGAGAGAGCAAGAGGACACATGGGCCCAAGATGTCCAGGAATAACCCATGGGATGCGGAGGTCTCGTCTAAGCTGCCAATAGGGAAAGTGCGGCAGGGCTGGGTTGTGTGCCAGCAGGCAGGCCACAACGGGCACAACTCTCCACCCAGGAGCGGACTTGTTGGGCGGTCAATCAATAATAAAATGGACATTGTGGAGGCGCTGGACCGGAGACTGTGTCAAGAGTTGCATCTGGCGTGCAAGAGACCACTAAAACGCCGCCGTCCAGATTGGCTGTTTATTGGGATTTATTGGGAAGCTTGTGTTGCAGTGCACGTCGGCAAGTGTTTCCCGTGCGTTACACTGTACGCAAGCAAGCAAATTAGCAATCGCTATCACAGTGGCTGCATCATGTCAGACGAGAACTAGCTCGTCATCTTAGACACGATGAGATAGCTAGGCCGTCGTGCATGGTCAAGTCGGTCGGATTCATGCTCTCCCATCTAATCACTCGCTCGATACTTTTCCCGATAGTCATCCAACCGCTTTAAATCCTCGGCACTGCCCAAGCCCCTCAGATACTCTATCACATCATCCAGGGTCAGGATCGCAAGCACGGGTATTCCGTACTGTTTCCTAAGCTCTCCAATGGCACTCGGCCTCGGCTGTCCGTCGTCGTCGGTGGCACTGGGCGTCTTCTCCAACCGGTCAAAGGCCACAATGATGCCAACAAGCTCGCCCCCTTCCCTGTTGATGATATCGATGGCTTCGCGGATGGCGGTGCCGGCGGTGATGACGTCGTCGACGATGACAACCTTCTGACCCTTGAGCGAGGCACCGACGATGTTGCCGCCTTCGCCGTGGTCTTTGGCCTCCTTGCGGTTGAAGCTGTAGCTGTTGTTGGCGTACGTGGACATGTCGAGTTCGGCGAGCTTGTCCAGTGCTGCTGCGGCCAGGGGGATGCCCTTGTATGCCGGCCCGAACAAGATGTCGAAGCGGAACGAGGGGTCCGACTCGGCATGTGCTTTGAGGGTATGCGCGTAGGCCGAGGATATGGAGCGCAGCAACTGGGCGCGGTGGAACAGGCCGGCGTTGAAGAAGTAGGGCGAGATGCGCTTGGATTTGAGGGTGAAGGTGCCGAATTTGAGGGCGCCCGCTTGGACGCAGTCCTGCAGGAAGGCCTGTTTGTACTGGGGGAGCGCGGCCATGTGTGCGTATATGTGTACTGGAAATAGCGCGTGGGGTGTCCAGCGTGCAACTGTTGTTGTCCTGCGTACAGCGTGATTTCGAGAACAACGATTTGTTCCGTGGACTGTTTTCGTTCCGAGCTCGGAACCAGCGCAGGGCAGGAGCAGGAGCGCGTGCCCGTGCGGGAACTAGTCGGCCGGCCATCACTCCTGGCTGGAAACTTTTATCGCGACATCTGCGCCTGCCTGCCTGCACCTGTCTGCACCTGCCGCCCACCCGCCGCCTGCCCGTTGCGTCGCCATCTCCATCGCATCGTTGCCCACTGCAAACGCTCCACCACATTCGCCCCCCAGCATGACCATGTACGCTGCCCGCCGCCCGCCACGACCACTGAATGTCTCGCTAATGCCCGTCCGTCTCTAGCTGGGACACGCTGATCGGACGCAAGTCCTCGTCCTCGTCCTCGTCCCCGTCCCCAGCCGCGCCCGCCCCCGAACCGCACGACAACTTCACCCCCGCGCCCTTCGATCCTACCACGGCCATCCAAACCCCGTCAGAATTCATCCTCGATCCCACCCAGCTGCACCCGCTCGCCGGCTTGAACCAAGAATCGCTCGACTATCTGCAACTCGAAGACTCGGTCCTCTCTGACCTCCCCGGCTCCCGCTCCGCCCTGCCCTCGCGAGGATGGTCCGACGATCTGTGCTACGGCACCGGCATATCCTATCTTTCCGCCCTGTCGGTCGGCGGCGCGTGGGGGCTCGCAGAAGGGTTGCAGAAGAACCCGTCCACGATGCCGCCGCGGTTACGGCTCAACGGCGTGCTGAACGCGGTGACGAGAAGAGGGCCTTTCCTGGGCAACTCGGCCGGTGTCGTCGCCATGGTGTACAACGGCATTAACAGCACCATCGGCCACTACAGGGGAAAGCATGATATCACCAACAGCATTGTGGCCGGAGCGCTGAGTGGAGCCATTTTCAAGAGCACGAGGGGCGTGCGGCCAATGATGATCAGTTCGGGCATTGTTGCCAGCGTGGCAGGCTCATGGGCGGTACGTGCAGACTACAGACCCCGTCGTCGACGGTACTAACACCCCACAGCTCTTCCGTAAGGTGTACTTTGAGAGCGAATAGACCATGTGTTTCAACGGGCGACCGAGCGGGACCACGACGTGTCTTGGACGCCGAGGCTTGCAGTTTTCTCTTCGACTTGACACATTATTGCATCTACTACCTTTAGCCTTTTCTCGCTCACCACTCTCATGGGTAGTCCACTGTAAAATAGAACATATGACCGGGATGGATCCATCCGATAGAGGTTGGCAGTGGTTCGCTGGACTTTCGGCATATGGCCGCTTAGCATGTAAGATGATGAGGCGCGAGATAATCATGACATCTACCAAACATGACAATAGGCTCTGATACTTTCCCTCACAGTGTTGAGTGACACAACGTCCACGGTTACCTGCCAAACAATTCGTCAAAAGAACTCAAAAACATGTTGCACCGGCTCTCGACAGGATGGCGCCTACTGCAATTCATGCACTCTACCGCCCTTGGCCGCATATTTCCCTGCACCCTCCATTTCGCCGATCTGGTGCTCCTCTCCACCACCCAATTCCATCGGTACCCTCGAGCTGTACTGCGGTACGGCCGTGTACGCGGGTGTGGGCGCGTTATTATACGCATTCAGTTTCGCCGTGCCGTCGTCTGCCTCGTGAGCATCAGCTGCGGCAGCACCAGTATTGTTCTTCCGCCGTCTGAAGAACCAGATAGCTGCGCCCAGGAGTGCTAGACCGAGGAGGGGCCCGATAACGGCGCCGGCAATCCATGCATTGGACGACGAACTACTGCTACTGTCGCCATTGTCATTGGAACCACCGCCGGTGCTGTTGCCATTGTTGCTGCCTGCTGAGGACGACGATTCGGGCTTTGCCCCCGAGATGACGCCGTACATGGAAGATCCAATGTCCGTGAAGATGCTGGAAGTGTTTTGCAGATAGCAGTTGTCGAAACCACCTTGCAGCGAGGAATCGTATACGACACCAACACACCCGTTCTTGTTATCCGCACATTCCTCCATACAGCTAGTAAAGTTCTGTGCATGCAACATGGTCATATTAGTCCCCTGGTTCGTCTGCCCACAGTGCACAGCGAAGTTCTTGCTATCATCTGTCGTGCTCGTGTACCTGTCGCTGGACAAGCACTCCGAATCAGGGGTGTCGATGCTGGTGAGCGTGGCCGAATGGGCCACGTTTAACCTAGTTGCTGTCGTCGGAAGGGTTTGGGCAAATCCAGTTTTCGGCCAGCAGTTTGCATAGCCGATCTCAAGGCCAGGATTGAACACGACGCCTCGACAGAGTGGATGTTCCTTGATGCAGTAGCCCACACAATCTTCCAGAGATGTGGCGTGGTAGAAGGCCTGGAAAGGGTTGTTGTGACAGCTTGGGTAACCTAGCCAGCAGGTATCGTAAGCTCCTCCGATGTCCTTGTTGCACTGAACTGTGTATTCAATGCCCGGTATGCCATCGAGCTTGTGCCTGGAGGTGTCGGCAGCGGGGCAGTTCGTATCGAGAGGTTTCATCTGATTGCGGTCCACTAGGGCGGAGTGTATGCCGTCTTGGTCTATCAGAGATGTCCTTGTGTATACCGTCTTGTTGTTGGAAAGCCTGCTCGTCGTGGAGTTGCGTAGCCAGCAATTTCTATCTTCCTTCCACACTACGCCAAAGCAGCCCTCGCCCGAACCCCAATAGCGTGAGCAGCGCTCCATACACTCCTCCATCGATTCGACTTCAAAAGGTTCCATGGCATCTCATGCATTGTTAGCCCACAGCCAGTAGTACGGCGAGGCCACGGCGTCACTTACCGTTGTATGGATTGTTCTTATTGCAAGATATTGCGGTGAAGTTCAAGCCGTTGCGAGATGTGTACTGCTGAGGACATTTCGAGGTATCCTGACGACTCGCCAGCGGCCCCGCAAACACTAGGTATTGTCAGTTGACCCTCTCAACCCACTGCGATCGCACAGCTCGTCGACCTACGCGGTGTCGCCAACGCAGCGCTCGCCCACACCAGGGTTATCAGGCTCACACTCTTCGAAAGGCGCATCGTGTCCCAGGTGTACTCGCAAAGAGTTTCTTAAATGTCGAGCGTACTGCTGCTGCGGTATGGGCAAGGAATGTGACCTCCAGGAGGGACACGGACTTGGAGGTTCAACGAACGTAATAAGAGTGCGACACGCCGGACGGAGGCAAGACGGCTACTAGGGATGGCGAACTGTTATAGGCACCTGTTGCAAGTCCGAGGCCCCCTGCAGCCCAGGATTCAAGCCGCTTCAGCATAGCGGCCCCCAACCAAAGCTCTTGTCCCGCCCCAAGCTAGGGCTTGAACGAGGGCATGTGCCCTGCAGGATATGTGTGGTGGATTCAGACCGGTAACGCGGCAAGGCCGTAAGGCTGAAGCAGCACCGAGGCCATGTGGCTGCGAGGACTCGCCAGATAGCGCTTCAAAAGTATCATCCGGGTGCGAACTGCTCCCATAATATTTGTATACTCGTATGCCCGCTACCCGCAGCTATTGACGAAGATGGTCTTGTTGCACCGTCTCTCCTTTTTGTTAGCTGGCCGGGATAAAAGCTTCGCGAAATAAGCATGAATGACAACACCATCTTGGGTTACCAGGTACCAGGGCGCGCCGCCCTCTCCACTTGCCCTGCGACTGGAGGGTAACAGCCTGCATGGCTCCCTCAATAATCGAAACGGTTTTGGCGGCCTGACGTTAGAGGCGCCATTCTATCTTTGGCGCATGCTCGCGGGCATGTCACCCAGCTCTCTTGACCTTTATTCCCATATTCTGTGCAGGAAAATCAAGGGAACAAAACGGCCCGAATGTAATGGAGGCTAGGCCAGATCAGGCTGTCATCAATCAGCAAATAGACGCGCCCGACATGGGTAGGGTAGAGGTTGTGGTTGGTCGTGGACGAAACACGTCCGCAAACACCGCCCTCGCCGACTGCAGGGCTCACATAGCGTAACGTGCACTTATGAATCCCGCCTACCTACGGAGGTGCCTTTCAAAAGTCCTTGCCCACCTTGGCGAGCAGGGGTCTGCGCCACATTCTTAATTTGGATATATATCCGATTACCTAAGTCTAAGAGATTCCTACCCTCCTTATACTTGTTACCTCCTTCTACCTTAATAATCTTTTAATAAAACAGGAATACGCTTAATCCAAGCCTAGATCTTCTCCTAAGGTAGATCTTGCCAGCACTGCTCCTAAGCACGGACAGCCTCTGCTCTGCTCTTTAGTGCACCTTTCTTTGTAGTAGCTCTCTTTATCTATAGCCAGCAAGATTCAATAGCATTCAAATTAGGTAAATTGCTACACTAAAGTAGCTTTATAATATTATAGACGCTATACATGTAGCTCTAGACGTAATAATTGTAAGAAGGCGCCTTATCTTTCTATACAACTGTTCTTAGCCGCTCTACTTTGCACTCCTTAGCAAAGAGTATAAGCTTTAGAAGTAGGACAACGTCTAGTATTAATACTAGTTAATATCTAATCCTCTACCCCAGCTAACGTTTCTAGTCTTCTTATTCCACATCTATTAAGGTTGTTGTCCAGGCTTATTACGTAGAGCAAGGCGACGCATTCTATTTTCAAGCTCCTATTATGCCTTTATAATAGGCTCTAGCTCTTAGTTAAGCTCCTTAATTTAAGTAGTAGTAGCCTCCTTCACTTTCTTTGTTTCTGGCGTCTAGCAGTAACAGGGCCCCTTCTTATTATATAAAAGCACTCCTAGAATATAACTTAGAGTAGCCCTTCTACCTCTTATGTATATAACTTTGAACAAATGCCTTATTAGCCTTCTACTATATTCTGTATCCTCCACGCCTATAAAGGAGAACCACAAACGTTTTATTAGACTAGATAACATTCTTCTAATCCTTAATTATCTATTGTTTATACTAAAGGCACTAGTTATTCTAAGCCTCCTTTATCTTCTTTGTTAACCTAGGTTTCCTTATTAGCTTTGTCTTCTTAAAGCCTGCCTTCCTTAGGATGCGCCAGACAGTTATAGCGGAGATGTTAAATCCTTCTTAGCTAAGCGCGCCAGCAATGTTAGCGCAAGACTTCTTTTGTCTATAGCGGTTAGTGCGTACGCTGTTAACTACTTTCTGTGCAACATTATCCTGCTTTAAGGGCCTCCTAGAGTGATGGCCATCTTTAAGGTATTTATCTATAAGCTTAAGTAGCCGCTAGCATAGATTGAAGCCTCATTTAATTGCTTACGCAAATGTTAAGTTAATTGTCTGCTTTAGAATCCTTGTTAGACTAGTGATCTTGTTATTAGGCTTTCTAGTAGCCTTAAGAGTAATTATTAAAGCCCTTATAGCAATATTGTGAGAAGCTATTGCAAAGACAGTATTAATTAGAGAGCAAATAGTATAGAGGGGTTGTGAGGTTAGAAGCAAAGGCCACGTAGGCTCGGAGATGCTTCCTAATTAAGAATGTGGCGTATACCCCTGCTCGCCAAGGTGGGCAAGGACTTTTGAAAGGCACCTCCGTACATGTAGGTTTGTCTGAAAATTAGGTAATCACGGATTGTCCCACACCACAAGAGATCCGGTGTTTTTGTGCAACGCGCCTCGTCCTCAGAGACATGATAATCATACCTACTGCCTTACATACTCCTGTCAAAGCGAGAAGGACATAGAGCTAAAGGGTGTGAATCGCCGGAAAAGAATAGCGCTCAACTATCGGGTTCTCCGTGTACGTGGAAACAAATTCCTAAGATAAGGGAACATGGGCCGAAAGTTCGTCCAGTATCTTTGAGAGAGTACCAGCGGAGGACCTCATATTGAAGAGATATGCTCCCGTGTGAGATGAATTTGGTATCGAGGTGGACCCTTAACGCCGCTAGATGTTCTAATGCTCAAGCACCAATATATCATTGCATCATTAAACGCCCAAAATCGCACGAAAAGAAAGCAGCAGGCGCTTATCTCCTGTTTGTCTTTCCCATGCCACGTTTTCCAACAATCTACGTGAACGTTAGCATTGAACACGCCTAAAGATACGCGAGTACTTACCAGGTGCTTGACCAAAGATCCGGTCTGATGCCTATCGGCTTCACCCTGTCTGGCCATTCTATTCATCTTCTTCTGGGACAACTTCGCCAACTTTTCAGCCTTGGAACGAGAAGCATCATCAGTGACACCATCTGTCCTGCGGTTGGTGCTCGCACTTCTACCGCGGCTCTTGGCACGTTCAAGAGCAGCCTTGGGGGTATCAATATCCATGGCGTCACCATCGAGACCTTCTGAACGGCCACGGGCCAAGCTGCGTCCGCGACTCTGGCTACGGGCTCGAGCGGCAACCTTGGAAGTGTCGTAGCCAAGGCTTTCCAGATGGGTTTCCATTTGGGACATTTTAATGGCCTTTGAAGATCGAGGAATTACGGCCCTGTTCTTCAGGCTCTTGCGCATCTTCGCTTCGTTACGGATGAGTTGCCTCTTCTCGCGGATGAGCTCCGCCTTGTGTCTAATATCTGCCTCTTCGGCATCTTCGAGATCGTCATCGGACACATAGAAGCCCTCGGCTTCAAGCTTCTCTTCTTCTTCCTCCAGTGCCGCAAGCTTAGCCTCGATGTCGGGATCGATAAAATCGTACACGTTCTTGCCATCGAAGACCTCGGGAATTCTGTCTTCCTTCCATTCTGGATTCTCGAGAATGTAGTTTTTGCGCATATTGAAATTATACACTCCTGCGCCACCTTCTTCTTCTTCAATATCGCGCTCGAGCCTCACCCGGTCTGGATCAGTGGGGTCGTACTTCTTCTTGGGTCGTACTTCTTCCGGGATTGACGTCTCGCGAACAACACCACCCATAGGTTGAGCAACGTGAATGCGGCGGAGAAGGTCGGCGAGTCTCCCGGTCGGCTCGCCGGAGCTATTTGTGCCTGCCTTGAGTTTCTCTGCATTCCGTGCAGCGAGCAGGCGGTCACACGCGGCGTTTCGGACACCCATAACGCCTTCAGTCGTGGTGCAGGAGAGTTGAAGAAGCTCCACCTCGCCGGATTTGAGTATGTCCTGTAGCTGTTCTTGTGTCGCAGCGTCCAGATCTTCAGGCCTCGTGAGGTCAATCTTGTTGATTACGATAAAGACTAGTTTGTTTGCGAACAAAGGCTTGCTGTATGATCATCAGTTACTGGCATTGATCGAACCGGTTCTGGCATACATTGATTTGAACAGCGAGATCTGAGCAGACACCGAGTATCCACACTGCTCGGAGAGATCCATGAAGTACATGACGGCTGCCCGCAAGTGAGCAATCGCGCAGATGGACTGGTGCTCGATCGTGTTCATCTCTTCAAGCGGGTGGTCGAGGATACCGGGCGTATCGATGGCCTGGAAGCGCAACATTTTGTAGTCAAAGTGCCCGACAAAGAGACTCTTGGTAGTGAAGGCGTATGGCTGGACATCTACATCGGCCCTGGAGATGCTCTTCAGAAAAGAAGACTTTCCAACATTGGGATAGCCGCAGATGACGAGAGTACGGGTGTTGGGGTCGATGGAGGGAAGACGGCCAAGATGCTGTCGGACCTGCTCCAAGTAGACGAGAGGGTCTTTCAGGCGCTTGCAGATGGTGGCCATGCGCCCTAGAGCAGCACGCTTCAGGTTCTTGCATTGGAACAAGCTCTGGCTTGGGAAGATTAGCGTCGGTCCCATTCGCCAGCGGCCTGGTGCACACACCCATATTTGATAAGCCTGACATAGTCACGAGCCACGGCTTCGATGAGGGACTTGGCCGTGTTCAGCTGACCCAGAGCAATTCTGAAGTGGTCCGCATCGTACAGAGTGTTCAGCAGATCGCGGTGAAAGGGATGGATGTCCTGGAGACGCGGGAAGCCGTTGATGGTGGCAGACAAGCGCTCGGTGAAGGTTCGGACGTATTTGACTTTGCGCGTGTAGAAGGCGCGGATTCTGCTGATCTTGAAGCCAGCACGAATCTGCGTGGGAAGTCGCCTCTGGCTGCACACGGTTAGCCCCGCCTGGTGTGCGGCGCCCAGGGGAATTCGTACGTTCTCGAGAGCACGATGTCGAGGAACTCCTGCGACGTCGGCACGACGGGGATGTCCTTCCACTGCGTCTTGGACATGGCGGCAGCGACACGGGGTGGGAGTCGGGTGGGGGTGTGAGAGAGAGAGCACGAAGAGACAGAGGCAGGCGGCTATCGATTAAAAAAAAGGCGAAATCTCGCATTCACAAGGGTTCGGTTAGCCGAGCGCCGTGGCCCCGCCTGTGCCTGTTACCTACCTTGGTAAGCAACCTCGCACCTACTAAGCTACTTGGCTACCTCATCAGGCTACCTTCTACCTTCGAAGGTATGTCCAGGTGAATACAAGTCGTAACGTGTCGGGCCGAGTGGGACAGAAGCCTGTCCATCATGCCCCGCCCACCTCGGCAATGACCTTCTTGAGGTTGTGGATGTTGTGCGCAAACCGCCCCAGAAACAGGCCATCGACGCCCTCGACCATGTTCGCAATCGTGCCCGGTCCCGCACTCCCGCCATACAGTATGCGCGTCACGCCCTCGCGCCCGGCTGCCAGCTTTCTCAGCTCCTTGGTGACGTTGACGACGTGGTCTGCGTCGGCGGGCTCTGCAGCCCCGATGGCCCACACGGGCTCATACGCCAGAATCACCTCGCACTCGTCCGGCACGGCAGCGAGCACCGAGGTGACCTGCGGCCTGCACTCGTCAATGGCCGCGCCCACGGCGGCACTCGCAACACTGGGACGCGTCCGCTCTCCAATGCACACGAGCGGCACCAAGCCGTTCCTTGCCGCTGCCGCCGCCTTGCGCGCAACCCACTCGTCCGTCTCGCCAAACTGGGCCCTCCGCTCCGCGTGGCCCATCTCGACGATGCGTGCGCCCGCCTGCCGCAGCGTCACGGGCGACACTTCGCCCGTGTAGGCGCCCTTGTCTTCCCAGAAGCTGTCTTGGGCGCCGAGCAGGACGGACGAGGACTCGAGGATGCGGGACGCCTCGAGGAGGGTGACGAAGTCGGGTATGACGAAGAGGTCGGTGCGCGCGTTGAAGGCGTCGCTGTCGAGCTGGAGGACGCCGCGGATGTAGGAGAGCGTGCTGGGCAGGTCAAAGTACATCTTGAGGCTGATGCCGACCATGCGGCGGGGGCGGGCGAGGGGCGGCATGTCGGCGCTGGCTGCGGGCTCGCTGTGGGCTGGCTACGGAGAGCTGGTGGTGGACGACAGCGTATAGGTAGAGCTTGCTTGGCTATTCACTGACGTGGTTGATGGGGGCTGCCATGGGGACTGCCATGGCGTCTCACTGCAAGGGGTCACGCACGGCAAAGGCGACATCGGGCCTTAATCCCGCGCAGGGGATTCGTACCTGTTCACAACGCTGTCTGGGCCCCGCACGCTCGAGAGACGGACGCTATCTGCCATGCAGCATAGCATACCATGGCATAGCATGGCAGCATCATTCTCCGTGGGCAGCAACAAAGATGCATGGCAACAAAGTACCTGCACACGAGGCACCATGACGCCCGCCGACAACCCGGGAGATGGTGACAGTCGGTCAGGGTCTTGGCCGCTCCGATGGTGCGCCGGTCTCTCACACACTGCATCCAATCCGCCGCTAGCCAGCTTGATCAATTCATGTGCTGCCCGCCTCAATTGCGTCCGTCTGCATTCGCGGAGCTACGCTAGACACGAGTCGTCCTTCGTTCATGCATCGCCAGCTTGCGGATCGTTGGGCCCGCGTGCGCTACCTTGGATAGCTGAGCTCCCCTCTGTACTAAAGGTACTGCCAGGCGGCGACCAGTCTGCCTGCGCTGACGGACTCCGGTATGTCAGAAAAACCCCCCGAATGCCTCCCATATAGCTGGGAGCCAGCCCTGCAGTGGCGTCGCTGACTTGGGTGCCGCATACAACAGAGACCACACCCAGCCGCCACCTTCTCGCACACTCTCGTCCCCTGCACCACCCATCATGCACATCTCGCAGATGCTCGCCCAGTCCAAGGCCGAGGGGAAGCCCACCTTCTCCTTCGAATTCTTCCCGCCCAAAACCGCCCAGGTACGCACAAGCGAGCTGCTGGGCTGAGACGGGGAACTAACTCCCCGCAGGGTGTCCAGAATCTCTACGACCGTATGGACCGCATGCACGGCTTGGGTCCCAAGTTCATCGACGTCACCTGGGGCGCAGGCGGTAGTCTCTCGCACCTGACCTGCGAGATGGTCAAGGTCGCCCAGAGTGTCTACGGCCTCGAGACATGCATGCATCTTACGTGTACCGACATGGAGCGCTCCAAGATCGACGAGGCCCTGAAGACGGCCTACGACGCGGGGTGCACCAACATTCTGGCCCTGCGTGGCGACCCTCCGAGGGAGTCGGAAAAGTGGCACGCCGTCCAGGGTGGTTTCCAATACGCAAAGGATCTGGTCAAGTACATCCGCGAGAAGTACGGCAACCACTTCGACATCGGTGTGGCAGGCTACTCCGAAGGTAGCGACGACAATGATAATGTGGACGAGCTCATCGATCATTTGAAGGAGAAGGTGGATGCTGGCGGTACCTTCATTGTTACGCAAATGTTCTACGACACGGACATCTTCATTGACTGGGTGCACAAGGTCCGCGCAAAGGGCATCGACATCCCCATCATCCCAGGTATCATGCCCATCTCCACCCACGCCGCCTTCCTCCGCCGAGCCAAATGGTCCAAAATCCACATTCCCAAGCAATGGACCGAAGTTCTTGATCCCATCAAGAATGACGATGTGGAAGTCCGTGAGATTGGAAAGGGCCTGGTGGCAGACATGTGCCGGAAGCTGATCGATGCCGGCATTCTCCATCTGCACTTGTAAGCTAAGCTTTCGCCCTTTGCGAGATGCGAATGCTGACCTCTAAAGCTACACCATGAACCTTGCACAGTCCACACGCATGGTGCTTGAGGAGCTAGACCTCCTGCCGGATCGAAAGCCCGCTCCAGAAGCCTCTGCCATGGCGGCCATCCCTCGGTCTCAAGCGTCGCGAGGAGAACGTACGGCCCATTTTCTGGCAACCGCAACCGCTCTTACATTGCTCGTACGCAAGACTGGGACGAGTTCCCCAATGGTCGTTGGGGTGATGCCCGATCTCCCGCTTTTGGCGAGTTTGATGCGTACGGTATTGGTCCAAAGGCAGCAATCAGGAAAACATCAAATTGTGGGGAACGCCGACCTCGATCAAGGACATCGCCGACATCTTTGTCCGCTACATGTCGGGAGACCTCAAGGCGCTGCCCTGGAGTGAATCCGAAATCTCCAAGGAAGCGGACACGCTTCAGCAGAGCCTCATTGACCTGAACCGACGCGGTTTCTTCACTATCAACTCTCAGCCCCCAGTGAATGGCGTCAAGTCGAACCATCCGGTATACGGATGGGGCCCGGCTCACGGATACGTTTATCAAAAGGCTTATCTAGAGGTCCTCGTTTCGCCCGAGTATATCGCGGAGCTGATCACAAGAATTGAACGCGACCCTGAAATAACGTACTATGCTGTGAACAAGGACGGCGATCTGAAGAGCAACTCTTCCGAGGGACCTAATGCGGTCACCTGGGGTGTATTCCCTGGCAAAGAAATCGTGCAGCCGACCATTGTTGAGGCAGTAAGTTTCCTTGCCTGGAAGGATGAGTTCTACCGGTTGGGTCAGCAATGGGCACACTGCCACGCCTCTACTAGCCCCTCTCGCTACATTATCGAGGATGTAATGGACACTTGGTATTTGATCAACATTGGTGAGTGGTTAATTGTCTATCTCATCACTACGTACTGACCTCATGTGACAGTACACAACAACTTCCAGGAAGACAATGGCATTTTCCCACTCTTCGATGGTCTCGAGGTGGCCGATATGGAGAAGCAGCTCCACGAAACTGGCATTACGAATGGAGATGTAGTCAAAGACGAGGTTGTTGCTAACGGCAGGCGCTCCAGCAAGTCTACCCTCAACGACCTTGTCGAAGCTGCCAAGTCTGCCGCTTCCACGGTAACCAACGGCCTCAACAGCGTAGCCGCGACGACCTAGTATGTCAGTTCTCTCGGCATTATTAAGGTGTGACTTCATTCAACAAGCGAGCCCGGTCGCATACAGCGTTCAGTTATGGTGCCCCTCAACTCGCGGCCGGTGAGCACCTTTCCCAGTTCATTGCTTTCCGTTCGGATTAGATTGGCGTTTTGGGTTCCGCAGCTGTTCCAAATTGCACATGGGACATGCATGTGCATAGAGCTGGTGTCGATTCAACCATACGACCCTGATGAGATAACGAAGGCATGTGCAAGGCAAACGAACGAAGAAAAGTTGGTTGGTAGCATGTAAGATACCCGACTAGCCCCTCAACGGCGCTGGTCAAAACTATCGAAATTTCGGGTTGGGAGCATGAAGGACAGCATGTCTTGTTCATATCTATCAAGTTTATCGTGCAAGTGCAGTCCTGCAGGCTCCTCGCCGAGGGTCGGGACCAATGATGTCGTCGTGGTTTAGTGTTACGTCATCTTAACTTCTCCACAAACACGCTGTCACTTCCACGGAGCAATTGTCTTGTAAATTCGGATGCCCGCATGGCCACACAATCCTATACATGGTATACACTATTTTGCGATTACGTTGACGTGATATTCACCCCCATCACCTCGGCTTGATGTCGTAGTGGACAGTCCAATCGAGGTAGCAGCAGTCGTTCTCAAAACGTACATATAGATCTATGAAGAGGCTAGTGAAATCTCCCATTCCGGCTCACGCATGGGAGGCAGAAAGAACGGGTTGCAGACCTGATGCGTGATCAACAACCAATGAGCCCTGGGTGGGTTCCAAACTACCTTCTGGACAGTAAAGTGGAAATACACAGGCTAAGAAAAACCAAAGGAAAGCCTCCCACACCAACGCACGAGGCATATCCCAATCCCCACGGGGGTCCAGACACATTTTACCCCAATCGGCAAGTACACCAAGAGATGGCTGCACTGTAGACCTTCGACACATATCCGTATGATTACATGTCAATCTAGGCATCGCGAGCCTCGCGGTAGTTAGCCTGCTCAATCGACGAATCAGTGGGGGATTCGGGCACTTTTGCCGAAGCATAGTCTCAGAGCAGATCTCAAGGGACGTGGGTCATGAGGACAATGCGATCAAAAGCCCGAGGAGTCATGGCGACGCACCTCTTGCTCTACCTGGAGCTGGTCGACTACGGGAGCAAGCTCGGACAAGATCTCATATGCCTTCTTGTGGTACTCGAGCTGGGCGGCGATGAGGTCGGCCAGGTTGCGGAGCGGCTCGGGTGTGTCGAGGACCTAGATGGTGCGTGTCAGCCGAATTATGTAGATATCGGCACCAAAGGGGCCAACGTACGTTCTTCATGACGCCCACGGCCTCCTCCGTCTGGGCCACAAACTCGTCCTCGGCCTGTTCGATCTTGGCGCGCTGCTCGTCGGTCAAGTCTTCGTCGGCCAGGTGGGCAGGCTGGGCCTTCTGGCCGGGCAGGGCGAAGGCGCCCCCCTTGGCATTCGCCTTGGTGGCATCCAAGCCCAGGCGCGAGTTCTCGACGGCCTTGCGGGCGCGCGTCGCAAACATGATGTTGGTGTTGAGCGTGGTGCTCCAGCCGGCCAGGAAGCGGCTCTGGATCTGGGCGTCCTGGGCCAGGCGCGCCTCTCCGACCTTCTCGCTGGCCACGGCAAACTTCTCGAGGGCCGTGGCGAGCGGGTCTTCGCCGGCGCCCGAGTGCTCGCCCTGCAGCGTGTGCGAGCTGTTGAGGGCGGCGCGGGCGACGGCATGGCTGAACGTCTTGGGCTGCGGCTTTGCGGCGGGCGGCGCTGTGAGGGCGGCCTGGGCTTCTGCGGGCGACGTGGCGGCGGAGAGCAGCTGCACCTTCTCGCCGACGGTGCGGCCGAGGTCGTTGAAGGACTCGCGGATGTTGGTCGGGTAGTCGTAGGCTTCGTTTGCGTACTGGGACGTGACCTGCAGCATCGTGTTGTGCACCTTCTTCAGCGCATCGACGCGCTTCTCGAGCTCAATGTAGTCGGGGGGCAGCTGCGTCTGGCACGGCGTCAACACGGGGGACACACACGGAACATGGGCATCTTGTGCCCGCGCACCTTGTCATCGGCCTGGCCAAGCTGCTCCTTGACGAACTGCTGCGTGCGGGCCGCAAAGGGCGTGAACGAGGCCCTAGAGCAAGAAGCGGCCGTGTCAGCACATTCCCAACGCGGAGCGCAGGCGGAAGAGCGCAGGCGGGGCGTACGAGAGGTTCTTGCCGAACGCCTGGAACTTGTCCATGGCGAGCGTGATGAGGATGATGAGGATGATGATCTCTTGTGGTCGCCGGCGTGCGTTGGCGTGTTTGTTGTTGGTCAAGGTAGCTCGTGCACAGCTTTCATGTGCTCCGCACGCGCCTCCGCTCCGCTTCCATCACAGACCCCCTCTGCCCTGGCACAGCCACCGCTACGCCATGTCGGCCTAGCTACTTATAAAAAGAGTAGTTTTATAAATTAATAAATAGAATTTTACTTTATAGGAGACCCAGGGAAAGGTGCGCAACGAGTTGACCTGGGTAATGCTTTACGGTCAGGATGCAATGGTAACGTACAAATGTACCAGGTACAGTGCTAGGAGAATGCTATATATGTACCACTACCTCCTGAAGCGTCAGCAGCAATGCATATTGATACGCAGCCCGCCGGCTCTCCCCGTCGCCATACCCCATCGTTTATCAATCGTCTGTAGAGACACTACGAAACGCAACCCTACACGGCCATTTCAACGTCTAGTCCATGTACGGTAACACGGTGGCACCTCTCGCTATCTTGCATTGTGGAGGCTAGCAATTCAAGCTGCTTATCAACCTTGCGTATCATCTCTTTCGTGTACATCGGTGTGCCAGTATGGTACAATGAACGAATCTTCGACGTTGCCTGGGCAATCTGGTTTTCGTCGCTGGCGAGCGCTTCCCTACTTTTTCTACCCTTCGCAGACTCCCAACGGTGAACATCCCCTTCAAAGACATGAGCTAGGGCGGGCATGTAGAATCGCAAAGAGAAGGAGGAGAAAGGTTACTACACTCTGTATTAGCATAGTAAGGGGTTTTACGAGGAGAGCAAGGGGGTGAGAGAAGTGGGGTAGAAAGAATGCTTACTAGGTGGGCCTGGAGGATCTTTGATTCAGGGAAAATCTAAGAAGATAGAAGAACAGAGTGAGTGTACTGAGAGGTAACGGTCTAAGTAAATACAAAAGCACTTCTCTTGTAGTGGAGACAGGGACGAATGAGGTAGAGGGACGGAAGAGGGTAGAAGGTTGCTAAGACGAAATGTTATGAGATGCATTGCCTTTTTATATTCTCCAACGAAAAGAAATCCTGGCAAGCAGACACATGCTTCAATTACGCTAGGCTACATATGTCTACCTGTACTCCGCGCGCGCTCTCCTCAACACCTTCAGCTTGTAGCATCGGTTGTGCAGGAGTGGTTGGTGGTTCGAGGATGGCCTGGCCGGCCGCCTTGGTCATGGCCGAAGTGTACCGTAATGCCTTGGAGGGTGTATTGGCTGGGGAAGACTCCAGCAGCTCGGGATGCTTGAATATAGGCCCTGACACGGGACAGCATGCCTTCCGCGGCGTTCTACCGAACCTTCAACGTCTGGGTATCTTGCTTGCTGAAAAGCTCGAGCAGCGCCGCATCCGCCGATAGGAGCGGCCTGGTCTTGTAGCTTTTCCAGGAAGATCGGAATCTTTATGAGACAACACGTTGCCAACCTTGTACAGTTGCCCGTCGAGTTGTGCAAGCTTCAGGTCAGGAAAGGCTCTGGAGGAGATGTGTCCATCGCTATAGTTACTACTGCCTGTTACAGGCTGCTGCCAAATTGCGGCAACCTGCGAATATCGCGAAGTTCAAATTCTGCTGCTAGGTGGATGCCTCGAAACTTTTCCAACGTTGGCCTTCAAATAAATGTAAGATTCTCGAGTTTATATTGGCCATTACTAAGACCACGCATCGCCTCACCATCCATTAAGCCCTGGACGAAGGCTTCGCCAAAGATTTGAAAAGCATCGTTGACTGGGCGAATAACGAGCGGTGTACTGCAACCCATCACGATTGCAATCATGTCGCCAACCTTTACATGATTCTCCGAGCTGTGGTACATGTCGCCGGGTGCCCATCCCATGAAGCCGTTTTCTGTTGTCATGAACCTACTCCGCTTTGCCGAACGTTCAGCGCACCCATAGACCTCTGTATAGTCGTACTCGCTTCCATCAGCTGGAATCACATCATCGAAATAGTCTCCAAATTTGCAAGGGCCAAGTGGGAAGTCGTCGATGGCCTTGCGGAAAAGTTCCCATCGGAAATAATACCCTTCATGGCCAGCTAGCCAACTCCACCCCCTTTGCTCGAATTGTGGACCTCCAATCTTGAAGGTAGACGGGAGGTGGAGGATCGCATGGTGTCTTCGACCGGGCTTCTGCCCAAACCGAACTCGATCGGATACAAGAGTGCGTACCAAGGCTTCAGCCGTCGCTTCATTGTCGCCATAAGCACTCTGCCAGCTCGTGGGATAAACCATGCTGCTACGATCCCAATCGAAGTAGCCAGACTCTGCAGCTGACAGTCCAGAAATGCGATCAACAATGAAGCCTGTGCATGTGAGGCGAAGACCGTCATCGCTAAAAGTAACTTCCGAGCTGCGGTCGCCGCTCGCGGTATACGGAAGGAATACCTCGGGCTCATCTCTGGGTGAGAACAGGTAGGCCGGACCCCACACTGGTTGTTCAACTCGACTATTCCGCACCCTACTGGACCATAGCCAGTCAGCCACCCATGATGGACAGCCTGTAGGCCCCCATGGGTTACCTTCGCGCAGAGGATCGAGGTTCCCATATGCCAGAATGAAGGCCTGCGCAGTTCGCGTGTATACCATCGCCGTGGAAATGCTGTAGTCAGGGTGGAGCAAACGAGCGACAACATCAGGTACCAGCCCCAAAAGTGCATATACCTTGTCCTTGGGCTCACTGCACTTGACAGAATTGGCAAGGTCCAACAATCTTCCGAAGGCAATTTTTGGAGTGCCGCTGAGCAGTGTCAAGCTGAGAACTGAGAGGTCTTGGTGGATGAGATGAAGACTGCGTGTTAACCAATAACGGCGAGCTTTGCCAGACGTATCCTGTCGGAGGCATAAGTCTTTCACTAGCCAAAGATGTTCCTTGAGCACTGCAATGCCTTGACAGAATATTCTCCACTCTACTGTCGATGTGCCGCATTTTATACGGACACGTGCACCGCCCATCACAAGCTCTTGAATGATCCATAGACGAGTCCAGTACTCACGGTTCACAATCTGATGAAGTCCAAACCAGCAAGTGCCACCCAAAAATTTCGGGTCATTTCGCAATATGGTCGGCAGCTCGCGCTCGCAGCCTGCATCCCTGCAGGCTGCCAGGTATTGTACGAGTTGGATACCAGCATCACTGTCCGCCGTCGCCTCGCCCAACCATGCGATCACAGTCCAAGCTAAGCCGTAGATTTCTTTCATGCGCTGAACCTCGATAGCGCGCTCTCCGAGATCGTTCTGGTTGATGCACAGAGCGTCGACCCATAGCATAAACCGTCCTGAGAACAGGCCTTCCCCACGAAACTGTCTCAAGGCGTGCTCGAGGTTCGAAGTCACCTTGACTTGTTGGCCGTTGACGATAATCGTGCGTCCGCTGCTTTGGCTGCCCCAGACATAGCTCAAACTCGCGAAATCCCCCCAGGTAAAGCGATGAAGCTCCGCAAAAGGCTGTTGAGTGTCGACACGCTTCAGTGGTGCAAAGCTTGTAAGGCTCGTACGATCAATGCATCCGGCTCGTAATTTGGGGTCGGCGAGTGGTCCGCCAGCAGTCACATTATCTGTATCCCGCTGTTCCTCATGGTGACGATAGGACTTGGCAGAGAGGTCTTCAAGTGAAAACGTCGCTAAGCGACAACGAACAGTCTTATTGTCTGGCTGCGACAGCACTTTCAGCAATCGTATCTCTTGTCGGTTGCTGTCAAGGGGTCGGTAATAGAGCGACTTGGTCTTGGCGCTGCTTCGTGTGGTGGCCATGGAGGTGACTGGTCTTCTGCGGCGACGCCGGTGGCAACGCGGGGTGCGGGGGAGCTGCTCGCAGAATCGTGAATTGAACTCCGCTCCTGCACTCCTACCCTCTGCACCCACTGAATTGGTGGGGAAATACACGACAACACGGAACCCGGCGGGAACTCGGTTAGCCGGGGCGTATAGTGTGTAAGCGCCCACGATGCAGGCCTCCCCCTGCATATGGCAAGAAGAAAAACCAAGCATTACAAGTCCTATAACGTACTTTGCACTCGAGTCGATCATTCCATCGAGTCGATCACTTTGCCAAGACCCCACCAAAACGTACTATCAGCAATAGTACAACGCGATGCCTCAACCACACAACGAACCACTGGCGTTAAAAGAAGCGCGTATACAGCTTGCGATCTAGGCTATTAAACGAGACGCAACACTCTCTCAGCGACGCGCTGTAGCCCTCTATAACGTCTCTTAAAGTACACTTAGCAACCGACGCGCCGGAAAGACATTTAGACGCGACTGCGCACCCAACAAAATGAGACTCACTATAAGAGAGGAGCAGGTGATTGTGCAGCATATACTCGACCTAGACGCGCGAGGATTTCCGCCCCGGCTTGATGCTATAAAAGATATGGCTGATTCTTTACTGGCTGCACGCCACTATAAGCCAGTTGGCTAGAGGTGGCCTTATGACTTTGTTAAGCGCCAGCTAAAGCTTCAAGTCAAGTTCAATCGAAAGTACGACTACAAGAGAGCCCTCTAGGAGGATCCTAAGGTGATACGAGGCTGGTTCCGGCTTGTGGAGAACATGAAGGCCAAGTATGGTATCCTAGATAAGGACACCTACAATTTCGACGAGTCTGGCTTTATGATGGGCATAATATCGACTGGAGCGGTAGTCACAGGCTCTGAGCGTCGAGGACGGCCAAAGCAGGTGCAGCAGGGCAATAGGGAGTGGACAACAGTCATCCAAGGCATCAACGCAATGGGGTGGTGGATCCCACCCTTCATTATCTTCGGGGGCAAGCACCACCTCTCCGCCTGGTATAAGGAGAAGGATCTACCTCGTGATTGGGTTATTGCAGTCTCTGAGAACGGCTGGACGACAAATAAGCTTGGTCTGCAATGGCTGAAGCACTTTGATGAGCATACAAAGAGACGTACTACTAACGTGTTTATAAGCGTGCCGTCAGTATCGTGTTTGATCACGTAATGCACGCTATCGCGTAATGCACGCGCCCCACCAAAATCGCGAAATATTCAACCCACCATAACTCCACCAATATGGCTCCAATCGACGAGGCTCTTGCGGCAATCGAATCGCTAAAACCAGGAGAACATTTTACGTATACAGAAATCGCCAAAAGATTCGGGGTTAGCCGGTCAACTCTGTCGCGGCGCGCGCGTAGTAAAACCCTATCGATGGCGCGTAAGCTCGAAAATCAACAAATGCTCAACGCTACGCAGGAAGCAACGCTCGTACAGTATATTCAAGACCTCTCAGCGCGAGGGCTACCTCCTACAAGCTATATGATACGAAACTTCGCGTCAGAAATAGCTGGAAAATACGTTGGGACTTGCTGGCCGTCGCGCTTCATTGAGCGCCACAAACTCGACTTAATATCGCGATGGACATCCGGCATCAACGCCTCACGCCGCAGAGCTGATTCGGCCTTCAAGTACGCGCTGTACTTCAAGCTATTAGCTAAAAAAATCGAGCAATACAACGTTAACGCACCCTATATTTACAATATAGATAAGAAGGGATTTCTTATTAGAATCCTCTCTAAATCAAAGCGCGTCTTTTCTCGCGAGCAATACGAGCGTAGGAAGTTTAAATCAATGCTCTAGGACGGCAATCGCGAGTGGATAACTTCAATAGCCTGTATTTGCGCCGACGGCTCTACCCTCACACCTGCCCTCATTTATCAGGCAGCCTCTGGCAACGTACAAGACACCTGGCTCCAGGATTTCAACCCTGAAATCCACAAGGCTTTTTTCTCCTCCTCGCCCTTAGGATGGACCAATAACGATATCAGGCTCAGCTGGCTCAAACAGGTGTTCAACCGCGAGACGAAAGCAAAGGCAAGGACGTCGTACCGCCTCTTAATCGTTGATGGGCATGGATCTCACGTAACAAAGGATTTTATCGATTTCTGCGACGCCAATAAGATCCTGCTGGCAATATTTCCGCCTCACACAGCACCCATACGCTTCAGCCGCTGGATGTGGGCGTCTTCGGGCCTCTCGCGAGCGCGTACAGCAACGGCCTCGCGAGCTTTATGGACGCCTGCCAGGGCCTCTCCAGCATTACAAAGAGGGACTTTTTTAGGATATTCTGGGCCGCCTGGGAGCGCGCGCTAACGTCAGCAACGGTCCTTAAGGCCTTTGAGGCTACTAGGATCGTGCCCTTAGATCCCGACAGGATCCTCAAGCGATTTGAAACTCGCGAGCCTGAGCGCCCCAGCTCAAGCGAGAGCAGCACGTCGGTCCTTAGCGCCAGCGACTGGCGTAAAATCGAGGGCTTATTACGTCAAGTTGTTGGAGATATTTACGAGTCTCAGGCTGCCAAACTCTCGCGTACGCTCCACTCGATTTCAGCGAAAAATCAGATCCTTAAGCACGAAAATACTCAGCTCAAAGAGACCCTCGTTAACGAGCGCAAGCGCCGCCAGCGGGGTAAGGCCCTGGCGCTCGAGACGCCGGAGGATTACAACGGTGGCGCGATTTTCTGGTCGCCAGCTAAGGTCCAGAGGGCTCGCGACTGGCAGGCACAAAAGGATGCGGAGGAGAAGGAGATACAGCTTCAAAAGGACATCCAGTCCCAGCTCAGAGAGCAGAGCAAGCTTGAAAAGCAAGCCCTCTTGCAACAGCGACGCCTTAAAAAGGCTCAGGCTCAAGCAGAGCGCGCTCGCGAGCGCGAGCTGAAGGCTATTGAAGCTCAAGAAAAGCGAGAGGCCCGCGCAATTGAAAAACAACTCCGCGATGAGCTCAAAGCTTCCCAAAAGGGTAATCAACATAGCCTTAAACCTCCAGCAAAAAATTCAAAGGATATTGAGCTTGTACAGCCTGAGTTACAGCCTGTCAAAGTTGACGAGCCCGAGATGCC
This sequence comes from Laburnicola sp. JP_R_19, assembly GCA_031010545.1. Taxonomy (NCBI): domain Eukaryota; kingdom Fungi; phylum Ascomycota; class Dothideomycetes; order Pleosporales; family Didymosphaeriaceae; genus Laburnicola; species Laburnicola sp. JP_R_19. The sequence continues at coordinate 55,974 of VOIT01000126.1, read as the reverse complement.
CGAGATCGCGCCCACGACGCGCCCACGTCAAATACGCCTCCCAGAGCGCTACAGGTAGCCAATAGAAGGGCTATATTTGTTAAATAAGCTCTTCTGATTATTACTCTAGAAAATCCGACGATTTTACAATATATACAAGCTGTACAGCTTCAAGTTGTGGATGGGCGGAAATTGCCGAAAACGTGCATTACGCGATAGCGTGCATTACGTGATCAAACACGATACAAGCGAGCCGTCAACCCCACCAACTTTCCGTAACGCGCGATAAGCAAACTACAATGCCTCAACCAACTACAACTCAATTGCCCTATAACGAAGGAGATATCTTCCTTGCTATCTCAGCTATTAATAAAAATCAGATTCAGAGCGAAAATCGCGCTGCCTTAACGTTTAACGTCCGTCGATCAACGCTGCGCGACGCGATTACCAGCCCAAATCAAAGAAGCTTACCAAGCTAGAAGAGGAGGTGATTGTTGAGCAAATACTTGACCTAGATTCGCGAGGCTTTGCGCCCACTCTAGGTGCTGTACGAGATATGGCGAATAAGCTGCTCACTGAGCGCAGCGCAGGCCACGTTGGCCAGCAGTGGCCTAGGAACTTTGTCAAGCGAACAGACAGCCTCACAACGCGATTTAATCGACCCTACGATCGACAGCGAGCCCTCTGCGAGGACCCGACGGTTATACAGGCCTGGTTTGAGCTAGTAGCACGTACAAAGGCCACCTACGGTATCTGCGACGAGGATACCTTCAACTTCGACGAGACTGACTTTCTGATGGGTAAAATATCCTCCCAGCTAGTCGTTACTGGCTCAGAGAGGCGTGGCCGGCCAAAAGCGATCCAGCCAGGCAATCGTGAGTGGGTGACGGCGATCCACGGAATCAACGCTGCTGGGTGGGCAATCCCGCCCTTTATCATCTTCGCTGGCCAGTACCACCTCTCTGCCTGGTACGAGGGCGACGATATACCAGGTGACTGGGCTATTGGTCTCAGCGACAATGGCTGGACTACGAACGAGCTTGGTGTTGCCTGGCTACGGCATTTTATCAAGCATACAGTAGAGCGTAGAGTGGGCGCGCGTCAGCTACTGATACTTGACGGCCATGAGAGTCACAACTCGCTCGAATTCCAGGAGATCTGCAAGAAGAACAAGATCTACACTCTCTGTATGCCGCCACATTCGTCACACCTTCTGCAGCCGCTTGACGTTGGCTGTTTCTCGCCGTTGAAGCGGGCGTACGGGCGCCAGGTCGAGGGCCTGATACGCGACCACATCAACCATATCACTAAGCTTGAGTTCCTACCAGCCTTCCGCGCCGCCTACGACCAGTCAATTACAAAGGAGAATATCTGCGCAAGCTTTCGAGGCGCTGGGCTAGTCCCACACAATCTAGAGGCGGTGATATTAAAGCTTGATGTGAAGCTTCGTACGCCGTCGCCAGCAGCCCTACTAGAGACCCTATGGGAGTCTGCAACACCAAGCAACGCGCGCGAGCTAGGCGCTCAGTCAACTCTAGTTCGTGAGCGGATCCAAAGGCATCAAGGATCCTCTCCTATATCAGTTATCCAGTCGCTTGATCGGCTTACAAGAGGGGCTGAGAGAATGGCGCATTCGATGGTGATTATGCGCGATGAGATAGCTAGTCTACGAAGGGCAAATGAGGCAGCCACAACGCGTAAACAGCGCAAAAAGAAGCGGATCCAGAAGCGAGGCACTCTATCAAAGGCAGAGGGAGAGGATATTATTGCTCAGAAGGCTGTTGAGCAGCAACTAGAGGGAGAAACGCGGTATAGCCAGGCGCGGTCAGGTGCGAGCCGGCAGGCTTCAGCGCGCTGCACGCGCTGCAGGGAGCCTGGGCACAACTCACGTACGTGCAAGAAGGCTTCTATAGATACTGCTTGATTTAGGAAAGCTATTATATTAATAGAATTTTGATGTGTTGTTAAACTACGTGGCTTTTTAAGTGTAGAAAGTTGGTAGGGTTGACGGCTCGCTTGTACTGACGGCACGCTTGTAAACACGTTAGTGGAGCACGTTTGCTCATTATTGATAGCCACAGCGTTGACAACGTACCGTAGCGAGTACGGCCGCAAGTACGGCCGAGCCGTGCACAGATTGTATGTTGGCTAATTTCAAGGTTGAAAGCGCACTCTATACACCGTGCACGGCTCGGCCGTACTTGCGGCCGTACTCGCTACGGTACGGTGTCAACGCTGGATAGCCACGAAAGTCACAACTCGCTCGAATTCCAGGATTACTGCAAAAAGAGTAATATTATTACTCTCTGTATGCCTCCACATTCGTCGCACCTCTTGCAGCCACTTGACGTGGGTTGTTTTGCGCCGTTAAAGAAGGCATATGGGCGCCAAGCCGAGAATCTGATGCGCAACCACATCACGCACATCACTAAAATCGAGTTCCTACCTTGCTTTATTGCTGCTTTTAAGGCTTCAATTACTAAAAGTAATATTAAAGGAGGCTTTCGAGTTGCTGGCCTAGTGCCCCACGACCCAGAAGTTGTGATATCGCAGCTTGACGTCCGCCTGCGTACGCCTCCACTTTGTACTATTCGCGATAGTACATGGGAGTCGCAAACTCCGCGAAATAGTACAGAACTTGGGTCGCAATCGACGCTGGTTAAGCAGAGGATTCAAAGGCATGTAGATAGTTCCCCAACTTATATGGTTGAGGCGGTGGAAAAGCTCGTTAAAGGCGCCGAGCTAATAGGGCATTCTTTGGTGTTGATAACCAAACGCAACACCAAACTTTAAGCTACTACCATGTTTCATCACCCGACGATCGGCCCCACCTGACGATCGATTTGGCAGGGCCCGTGCGTACAACTTTTGAAGCTGTACAACGCAATACAAATTGTATACAGGCTAGATTTTTTGGTGGAGAGCTTTTGAGGGGCATAGGAGACAATCGCGATACTTTATTAGGTGCGATAACGCTCAGGGAGCCGTAAAGAGCGACCCCGGCGTGTACGCGCTGGCGTAGGCGCCACATCTACAACAGATAAAAAGTTGTACTCTACATCCTCCTCATTAATTAAAGGAGGTGTAATAGCCTTCTCCTTGCCCTTACGCGTCACCTTGGAGGTGTTTTGGAGTAGGAGAGGAGCTTCTTGGATGCCTTTGGGGGCCTTGCTTTTGGTGCCCGAAGCGCCTGGGTTGACGCCAGGGCCCTGGGCGCGCTCCTCCTTTTGTATAGCCTTTGTACGCCTCCGCTCCTCCTGGATAGCCTTCCTCTGCTCCTTCTCTTGCTCCTTAGCCTTTGCCTCCTGATCTTTTTGTGCCTGGCGTTGGCGAGCTTTCTTGACCTTTGTGGGGGACCAAAACATGGCGCCGCTAGCGTAATTTGTAGGTAGTTTAAGCAGTAGAGGCTTTCCTTGCGTAGGGCGCTTCTTCTGGGCTAGCGCTTCTTGTAAACGCTTATTTTTATGGTTCAGGAGGGCGTTGCGCACTGAAATTGAGTGCATAGTGCGGGAGAGCTGCTGGGACCCCGCAGCGTAAGTATCAGCGACAACCTGGCGCAAGAGTCTCTCAATTTTACGCCAATCTAAAGCGCTAAGTACAGAAGAGCTGCTATCGCTTGAGGATGGCCGCTCTGGGTCCATATTATTAAAGCGCTGAAGGATTACTTGGGGGTTGAAAGGCACTAGGCCAGTGGCCTTAAAAGGCGCTGCAGATCGTATTTTCTTGAAAGGAGCACTGCCAGGCCCTCTCAAACATAGCGAAGAAGTCGCGCTTTGTGACTCTTGAGAGGCCCTGGCACTTATCCAAATACTCAGTAAGTTCAGCAGAGTAGGCAGTGCTGAGAGGCTTGAATAGCGCGACGTCGAGCGGCTGGAGCGTATGGGTTGAATGAGGTGGATAGATGGCCAGGAGGATCTTATTTTGATCGCAGTAGTTAATAAACTCCATTGTAACATGCGATCCATGGCCGTCAAGGAGTAGTAGACGATAATCGCGGCGCGCCTTTGCCTTAGTCTCCCTGTCAAACACCTGTTTGACCCATGCTAGGCCTAAATCGTTGTTCGTCCATCCACTTGGTGATACTGCAAAGAGAGCTTTGTGTGAGGAGTCGTTAAAATCTTGTAACCAGGTGTCTTGTATATTGTTTGACTGCGCTTGATAAATCAAGCAAGGCGTAAGAGAGCTTCCATCTGCGCAAATACATGCCAGCGTCGTAATCCACTCGCGATTGCCGTCCTGGAGCATTTGTTTAATGCCGCCGCTCTCATAGCGCTGTCGGGAGAAGACACGCTTCATTTTGACAGCACCCCAATCAGGAAACCCTTCTCATCCATATTGTACATGTGGCGCTTGTCGACGTTATACTGCTCAATCTTTTACGTAGGAGCTCGAAATATAGGGCGTACTTGAAGGCAGAGTCGGCGCGTTTACGTGAGGCGTCTATACCAGAGGTCCAGTGCGAAAGTAGGTCGACTTTGTGGCGTCGTATAAATTGGTCAACCCAGTTTTTGCCAGCAGGCTTCCCAGCTATTTCTAATGCGAAATTTCGTATTATCTCCTTTGTAGGGGGTAATCCTCGTTCGCAAAGGCCATCAATATATTGTAGAAGCTCAGTTTCCTGTTAGGAGTTGAGGAGGCGCTGGCTGTCGGCCAGCGCGTCGCGCGTGCCCTGCACCCTGCCATGCCGGCGCGACAACGTATTGCGATCGCAGCCATATTTTTGAGCGACTTTAGTGTAATTAGGCTTCTCAGAGATGCTCAGCGAGCTCAAATAGTCAAGAGCAGCACTTAATTCGGCCATATTCGTTGTATAGAGCGTTGCAAAAGGTGCCGAAGTTGGGCTGTTGAGGCGGAAAATCGATCGTCCGGTGGGGCCGATCATCAGGTGATGAAACACGGTAATAAGGCCGCCACGCGACGTAAATCGCATAAAAGAAAGCGAGTACAGCGTGAAGGAGTCCTTACAGCTAAAGAGGGCTAGCGGCTGGCCACTCTAAAGGAGTTTGGGGCGCGTAGTGATGGGCAAAAGGCGAAGAAGAGGGTACGCGCTAATAGAGGCGAATCTGCTTAACGGCGCTATAGACGCTGTAGCAAGCCTAGGCATAATAAAACAACCTGTAGGTAGCCTGTAGAAGTAGATTCTAAATAGATTAGCCTATTTAAACTATTAAAAATAGTTCGTGTTAACTCTGTACTATTGTGAATAGTACAGAACTTGGTGGGGTCTTGGCAAAGTGATTGACTTGATGGAATGATCGACTCGAGTGCAAAGTACGTTACACTATTTAATAGTGCTGCTTGTCGCAGCTAAGTTCTACTCTACTAGCAATAGTTATATATAAGTAACGTACTTTGCACTCGAGTCGGACACTCTATCGAGTCGGACACTTTGCCAAGACCCCACCAAAACGTACTATTAGCAATAGTATAACGCGATGCCTTAACCACATAATAAACTACTAGCGTTAAAAGAAGCGCGTATACAGCTTGCGATCCAGGCTATTAAACAAGACACGACACTCTCTTAGCGACGCGCTGCAGCTATCTACAACGTCTCTTAAAGTACACTTAGCAACTAACGCGCTAGAAAGACGTTTAGACGCGACTGCGCACCTAACAAAATAAGACTTACTATAAGAGAGAAGCAGGCGATTATGGAGCATATACTCAACCTAGACGCGCGAGGATTTCCGCCTCGGCTCAATGCTATAAAAGATATGGCTGATTCTTTACTAGCTGCACGCCACTATAAGCTAGTTGGCCAGAGGTGGCCTTATAACTTTGTTAAGCGCCAGCCAGAGCTTAAAGTCAAGTTCAATCGAAAGTACGACTACAAAAAAGCTCTCTAGGAGGATCCTAAGGTGATACAAGACTAGTTCCGGCTTGTAGAGAACATAAAGGCCAAACATAGTATCCTAGACAAGGACACCTACAATTTTAATAAAGCAGGCTTTATGATAGGCATAATATTGACTGGAGCAGTAGTCACAGGCTCTGAGCGTCGAGGACGGCCAAAGCAGGTGCAGCAGGGCAATAGGGAGTGGACAACAGTTATCTAAGGCATCAATGCGACGGGGTGGTGGATCCTACCCTTTATTATCTTTGGGGGCAAGCACCACCTCTCTGCCTGGTATAAGGAGAAGGATCTACCTCATAATTGGGTTATTGCAGTCTCTAAGAACGGCTAGACAACAAATGAGCTTAGTCTATAGTGGCTGAAGCACTTTAATAAGCATACAAAGAGGCGTGTTGTTAGCACAACACGTTTGCTTATTCTTAACGGCTATGAGAGTCACAACTCGTTCGAATTCGAACAGTATTGCAAGAAGAGTAATATTGTTACTCTCTGTATGCCCTCGCATTCGTCGCACCTCTTGCAGCCACTTGATGTGGGCTGTTTCGCGCCTTTAAAAAAGGCGTATGGGCGCCAAGCTGAGGATTTGATGCGCAACCACATCACGCACATCACTAAAATCGAGTTCCTGCCTTGCTTTATTGCTGCTTTCAAGGCTTCGTTTACTGAAAGTAATATCAAAGGAGGCTTTCGAGGTGCTGGCCTAGTGCCCCACGACCTAGAAGCTGTGATATCGCAGCTTGACGTCCGCATGGGTACGCCTCCACTTTGTACTATTCGCGATAGTACATGGGAGTCGCAAACTCCGCGAAATAGTACAGAACTTGGGTCGCAATCGACGCTGGTTAAGTAGAGGATTTAAAGGCATGTGGATAGTTCCCTAACTTATATGGTTGAGGCGATGGAAAAGCTTGTTAAAGGCGCTGAGATGATAGGGCATTCTTTGGTATTGATGACCAAACGCAACGCCGAACTTTAAGCTGCTAATGAGGCCGCCACACGACGTAAATTATAAAAAGAAAGCGATTGCAGCAAGAAGGAGTCCTTACAGTTGAAGAGGGCCAGCGACTGGCTACTCTAAAGGACTTTGGGGTGCGTAGTGATGGCAAGAAGGCAAAGAAGAGGGTGCGCACTAATGGAGGCGAATCCGCTCAACGGCGCTGTGGACGCTGCGGCAAGCCTGGGCACAATAAAAAAACCTGTAGACAGCTTATAGAAGTAGATTCTGAATAGTTTAGCCTATTTAGACTATCGAAAATAGTTTATGTTGACTCTATACTATCGTGAATAGTACAGAACTTGGTGGGGTCTTGGCAAAGTGTCCGACTCGATGGAGTGTCCGACTCGAGTGCAAAGTACGTTATTTATTAATAAGTTACTAGGAGAGAAGAGTATTATATAAATATATTATATTCTTATAGTTATAGTATTAGGTAGTAAGCGTAATACATAAGTGCGCTAGGGTAGCAGCACGCTTATAGCGTAATTACTAATAATAGTAATAATAAAGTAAGAATTTAGTTTACTATATATACTTTAAGTAAATTTTAATAAGTATTAAAGTTGTTGGATAGGCTCTCACTAGTGAAAGGAAAGGGACTGAAAACGGATTACATTTGAAGATTTTATTGTTCTTCTTGTCTTCGTGTGGATGCTACAGAGGTGTACATGCTCTTGTCCAAGTAGGACCGAAGTAGGATCGAGGCGGTCTATTGGGCATCGTTGGGCAGCTAATGTATCTACTAATGCCTATAATCTAACACTAGAAATCTTTTCTTTCTGGATAGCTTGGTAGTGACTATGTGTGTCCATATTAACTGTGTGTAAAGCATTAAATATTAGAGCCTGTTGGCCTCTGTACCTAGCCCTTAACTTGGACTGTTAACTTATTCCTGTTAATAAGGTGCTTAAGGGCGCGGTTTGGTGATGCCTTGGTGAAAGCGTCCGCAGGATTGTCTTCACTATTAATCCAGCGGATCTCAGTGATCTCGCGACGCTCGTATGACTGGCGCAACGCCATGATGTCGATCATAAGGCGCTTTTCCTTTGTTGTCCTAAGCTTCACTAGACACTCGTACAGCGAGTACGAATCTGTGCAGATAACTAAGGGAATTACAGGTAGTCTAAGGCGTTCTGTGATTATCCTTAAGGTGGTTGCAGTAGCGATGCCGATGTTAAAACTGTTAACTATACTATAGATTTCTGAGGCTAGTACGCTTCGTGTGACGCGTTTGCATTTTATAGAGCTGTAGTAGATCATATTACTATAGATTGTAAAGGTGTTATTAACGTCTGTAGACTTATTAACAAGCATTAATACAAAGCCTAGCTACAAACTAAGGTTCTTATTATTGGCAAATAAGCCGTCTACAAAGACTATTAACTTGGCATTAATAAGGTCAACGGGTACGTAGCGCAGACCGCGGTCGAGGTTCTCCATCTGCCATTTAAGGCGCTTGTTGAGCGCCCTAATGTCCTCATCTGAAGGTTGCTGCGCTTGCGCGGCTACGGACAAATCAAAAGAAGCCTCTAGTTGGCACGTTGAGGCGATGTACGCCCCGCGGGCGCGCTATTCCGTGTACTGTTGCGCGCGATCGTGCGCCTTGATGTCCACAAGCTTAATCTTTCCTCCTTGTCCCCTCTGCTTAAGGTTTAAGATCGCTTTGCTATTTTCTATTATAAGTATACAACTGTTAAAGTCTAGTTGCACGTTTAGCATTAGGATAGTCTTTAGCTTTAATTAGAACTATGCGTCCTTAAGCTTTTTCTCTTTGAGCGACGAGAATATAGCTGTCCTAAGCATAAGGGTATTGTTGGTCTGCATGCTAACAAGTCCAAAGGCGTCTGCGTCCCCGTTTGTGACCAACAAGCAAGGGTCGTACGTTGATGTGGACATGTCCAATTCCTTACGGTGATGTCCGTGGTACGTTGTCCACCAATGAACCCCTGCCTCCGCGATCCCATACAGCGGTTTGATCACGTGAAGCAGCGTGCCTTCCGGATATTTTGACACTAGTTCTAAGGGGAGATGTGCAAGAATTGTCCTCTGGAGATTTGTCTGCGCTTAAGGGTATGCCTGCGTTATATCGCGCAGCTTAACAGTTATCTTACGTTGTACAAGTACGGGCGCCAGGGCCATAATCAGACGCTGGCTACAGCGTTGAATAGTTAGAGACTGTGTTAAGATAGCTTCCTTGTCGTGGTCCTAGTAGCCTTAGATGACTAGACGGGATTTCTCGTAGGGCTTAGTTGTTTTTCCTTTGACCTCTCGTACAAGACGCGATTTGAAAATTCGGATCCCGCCGTGCAATTCCTTATCGTACAGTTCAAACTCGAACACTCCACGGCCTACGAGGTCACTAATCTCTTGATCGTCGGACGCCTCAAAGGGTGCGCCTGGGGTCGTGATAACCCCATCGTTACGTAGCTTGATCGCTAGCTCATGGTCGGCCTCCTCCTTCTTAGTTATGTACACATTCGCCTTGCGCTTGTTTTTCGATCCTAGAGGACGGCCTCTCTTGCTTAGTTGCGCTGCTATAGGTACTTTCACATCTGCAAGTGGCTTATGTAGTGCGTGTGGCGCATTAGGGTCGCTCTAGAGGTGGTCTAGTCTGTAGTATGGCTTGACAACAGTTGATCTAAATATTGTTAGACTATTAACTATGTTAATAGTAACGTTGTAGCCATCTATACTAGCGATTTTATACAGGCTATTCTAGCTGTTACTTTCTCTTTAGATTAAAACCTTGCTTTGTAGTGGGAGTGCGAGTACGTCTTTAGTAGCAGGTCCGTTCCAGGTGTTTAGGGCGTCCGCGACCTAGCGCTCTGCGGCGATCTTGCGCAGGGCTTTTGTCGCCTTTTAAATGGCCTCGCTGCGCTTGGCCATTGACGGTGACGGCGGTGACTCCGTTATCATACGTGGGTACGCCCCAAAGACCAGCAGAGTCGGGACTAGCCCGTCAGGGCCGGCCGTATCGTTGACGGCTTTCACAGCCATCTGGAGGATCGCCTTGTCAGACATAGTGCCAGCGAGCTTAACATAGAGTATATCCTATGCGCGGCGTAGGGGCGCATAATACCTCTCAGTCTTGCCTATAGACTAGTGCGCAGGGTTGTCAACAACCAAACATGCCTCAATATTTTGTTTGAATTTTGTTTGAATTGACAACGTCAACCAAACAAAAAGCTGCTGCTGCAATTTTGATAGGTCAAACAAACAAAAGAGGCAATTGCAGTCAAAAAATTTGAAGTTTGTTTGAATCGCTTAGCATACTGTAATGATAAGGTACCCTAGAGTTGTGATATATTCTTAGTGTTGATGTAACAATAACTTTCCAACGCTGCAATTATATAGGTATTCCTATAGTAAACAGAGCAAAAACGGCTTCTTAAGTGGATTGTACCTGCGTAAAAAAAGCCCGCATAACGGATGTGTGCTTCCACTGGCCGCCAGCAACTGATATACATGAATTGCTATTCGGCTTTTAGCACCTCCTATCCTCTGTTCCTCCTCTTTCTTTACGTAGGTAATAAGCTGTTAAAACAATAAATATATATAATAATCTAAATAAGCTAATATTATAGTGTTGAGGTATTGTAGCAAAGTGAGTTTGCGCTGTTGCAGCGAAGCCTAAGTTATGTTTATATATTCTGAACCTAGTTACTACTCTTAAAAAATCGTTTGCTATAACCACGCAATAAATCTTGTCTTCTATAAGTTAAACTATTAAATCAATGTTGCTAAATTAATTCCTGTCGCCTGTTTTACTATATCTCTATTGTTGCGGGCTGCAGAGCGTCGCGCAGTACGCCTTGGCATGAAGTGGTAATGTTGGCTAGCCGACCGCGTACTTTCCGCGTACCTTGCGCGTCAACGCTTACACACCCACTATACTTTGGCTTACTTGCCTGCGCCTACAGCTTACTTTTTCGCGCCTTTGCTTACCTTCACGCTTCCCATGCCCCCAAAACGAAGCCGCGAGCCTGCTGAGGCATCCGAACCTATGCCCAAACGTTCCCAACGTGCGCCGAAACCCAGCCAGCGCCTTATGGATAGCCAGCGGCCGCTTACTCCTCGCCAACCCAGCCGTCTATGAGGTAGTTGACGAGCCGGAGCCGCCTATTGAGGTGCTTGAAAGTACTCTAGAGCCGCGCTCAATAGAGCCACCAACCGAGCTAGAGGAGCGCGCCCGGAGGCCATCACCACGGCCTATACTACAAGCCTTACAGGCCGATGAGCCAGCTTGGGAGTTGCTGTTAGTGGCTAATAAGCCGCCTATAGCTACTAAGCCGCCGCGCGCGTTTAGTAATGCTGCCACAGAGGCTTCAGTGGAGGAGGACGCTGCGCCTAGTGTTGACTTCACCAACTACGAAGGCCTTGACTTGAAGCGCCTGCTGGGCTTCAATGTGCCTCTATCCACACCCACAGGCACATCAGCTGGGTCTTTAGGCACGGCTATCGCCTTCGAAAGCTTGGTACTAACCCTGAGAAGATCTACTTCCAATGCAAGCACTGTCACATCAACAGAAAGAAGGGCGGCCTACACCACCACTCTGTCAACTACAGCCGCCAACAACCATTTGAAGCAAGACCTTCCCGGCCATCGCTCACCAAACAAGGCACTATCGTACACAAGAGGCCGCTCGAACCTGGCCAGAAGTCGCTGCTGCGATGGCGGAAGAAAACGGGGTCACATTAAGCCAAGATGCAACGCAGGAGCTGGGTAACTTCGACGTACAAGGCTTCAGGCAAGCTGCAGTGTTATGGCTCGTCAACAACAACAGGCCATTTACGCGAGTTTGAGACTGAGTCCTTCGCGCGATGATCAGGTTCGCCAACCCAGAGGCAGAGGCGGCGCTATGGAGGTCTCACAACAGCGTTTCGAGGTTCGTGATGAGGCTTTACAGCTGGCTACAACCTCAAGTCAAGCGCGCCTTGTCTGAGGCCTCTAGCAAAATACACATAAGCTTTGACGGCTGGACTACCAAGGGGGGGAAGCGCGGCTTCTTTGCAATTTGTGCGCACTACGCTGACTCTCAAGGCAATATAGTTGACCTTCCATCGCCTTGCCGCAGCTGGTTGGTGCGCACACAGGCTCAGCGATCGCGGAAGCTGTCGTACGAATCCTACGCTACTTTGAGATTTCTAGCAGCAATTTGGGCTATTTCGTGCTTGACAACGCCTACAACAACGATACTGCAGTTAATAACTCGGCACAATGTACGGCTTTATCGCCAACGATCGACGCCTCCGCTGCGCTTGCCACATACTCAACCTCGTTGGGCAAACTATTATGTTTGGCACTGACTCCGACGCCTTTGATAACGAGCCTGAACACTACAACGAAGAGGAGTTTATATGAAGCAATGGCGGAAAGATGGTCCGCTTGGCGTGTTTCTTGATATTGTTAACTACATTAACACGCCAAAACAATGGGGTATATTTGAGGATTGTCAGAACAGCGAAGCAGTTGAGATGCCTGCTGGCGCTACAGCAAGACGCCGTGAGCCTTTCAAGCCTGGAGTTACGCGTTGGAACAGCTATCATGACTGCTTTAAGCGCGGTGTTGAGCTACAACACGCCATCAACAGCTACTCCTCCTACCACATACAAGAGACTGAGCACGCTGACGAGCTTGCCAAAAGCAACAACACTAAGCCGCCTATTGTGCCGCAGTGGATGCGATCAGGCGGGCTTGCAGCTGCAGACTGGGCGGTGATTACCGAGTACATTGAGGTGCTTGAGCCGCTGAAGTCCGCAACTAATCGCTTGCAAGGTCGCGGCAAAGCTGGCACTCACGGCGCGTTATACGAGGTTATCCCTGTGTTTGAGTCTCTTATTGCTGACCTAGATGCCCGCCTTAGACTGTTTGAAAGCGTCAATTACCTGCCAGACGAGGCGCCAGAAGATCACGTCGCTATCAACGTACGTGCTGCGCTCAAGAAGGCGAGCAAGTACCTTAATAAACTCCTCAAAATCCCGTCTACTACACTGCCACGGCACTCCACCCACGCTTCAAGAACTACTTTAAACGCTTCTGGCGTGAGAAGCCCGCACAGTTACAAGCTACGCACGCGAGCTTCGAGCAGCTTTGGGCTCGTTACAAGCCCGCCCTAGCGACAGCAACAACAATAACAACTGCGCCTAAACACGCGATGAGCAGCTTTGACGACGCGATCGATTCGGTACTTGACAACAGCGACGAGATAATAGGGTGGCGGATGAGTACGAGAGCTGGCTTAGAGAGCCAACATGGACATCAGAACAGTACAAACTGGCTGTACAGCTGTCCAATACTGGTACCAGCTCAAGCCGAGGTATCCAATTTGTCACGATTGGCGCTGGACGTTAACTATCCCTGCCTCCAGCGCTGACTGTGAGCGAGTCTTCTCGGGTACTGGCGACGTACTTGAGCCACAGAGACGCAAAATGGGCAGCCAACTATTGGCTGCTTTAATTTGTACTCAACGATGGATTCGAGCAGGTTTTAAACCTCCAAGCGCAAAGGTGGTGGCAACGTACGATGACAATAAGCTCAACGAACAGTTTAGCATACATGAGTGGGAGGAGCCGCCGCCTATAACACCACCAGAGTCTCTTTCACAGTCCTCTTAAAGTACTCAAAATCAAACAAACAATCAAATAAAAAGCGCCTCTATAGCTCCATCAAATCAAACAAACAAACTACAACACCAAGAAAGTCGTCAAACAAACAAATTCAGAGCCTCAAATTTTGTTTGTTTTGTTTATTGACAAGTCTGCTAGTGCGCCTCTATAGGCACTTGTTTACACGTTACTCCTATAATCTTTACCTTAGCGCGGAACTCTACGCTTGCGAAGTTGGTGCCTATATTGTGTGTAATAATATCTAGCGGGCCTTAGTAGGTGTTAATCCATAACATCTGTAGTGCCTTCCACGTCTTCTTGGCCGAAATAGCGCTAAGGAACTTCGCGCCTTGAAACGCAGTAGACGCATCGACTACGTGTAGTACAGGCTTGTTGCCTAGGTATATTACGTCAACAAGGATTTTGTAATTGAAGTAGCGGTTGTCCTTAAGGGTAAACTTAAATCGGCGCGGCGCAGAGCTATTTAGTTAACAATAATAATAGAACTTTGTAATTTCCTTAAGAGTTCTTTATTTAAAGTTGTTATAACCAGCATTCTTTAATAGCTTGACAAGTCGTATAACAGCTAGGTGCCTGAACTAGCGATACAGCTGTCTTAACTCAGTCTCTGTTAGAAACATCGTTGCGCGCTCTCTCTTGTTAAGATAGAACCACGGATGTCCCTATTTGTGGATCACTAGGGTGCGGTGTTCTCCTTGTACAAGCTTATCTGTGGTGTTATTAAAATAGACATTCAACCTGTCCATATCTGCAAGGCACAGCAGGAACGGTGTGGGCGCTTCAAGCACCTCGAAATCAATTTTGCCAATCTCCGTAGGGACCTGCGCGGTGCCAATAGACGTAGTAACACAGCCCTTGCCGAATCTGATAGACGCTTTTCCTGCTATAAATATGTCTATTGTAACTGTTAGGTCTTCTTGTGTTAGCGCAAGGTATTGTTCCTTGCTAACCGTGGATACATTAGCAGCGCCAGTATTAGGCAGAATTCCCAAGTACATAGATCGCGCATATCAGTCCTTAATAAGAAACTGCGACGCTAGTATTAACAGTGCACGTCTGCTGTAAATGTTGTTGCCAGAGATATAGTGTAGGAATGCTTAATCTGCGAGGCATTGTTCCTTAAAGAATTGTTGTTCGACGTACGCAGCTGTGACGCTATTGTTGTCGTCCTTGTCCTTGTAGGCTTCCTCTTCTCTCCAGCCTTCTTAGTTGTACTAGGTCGCGTGTTCAATCCCTTTATACTCTGCGAGGTACACAGAGAAGTCTGCGGGTAGTTATGTGTCCGCAAAGTGACATGCGGAAAAAAACTGCGCGTAGGTGGCCTTGCGTTCTTTGTCCGTATAGTTGGTCAACTAGTAGCCTTCCTTCTAGCAGACAAAACACTTCTTCTTCTAGCGTGGCGTGAATCTACGTGCGCTGTTATAGCTATTAAAGCGCTGACTGCCTCTGTTGCTTGCTTAGCCTCCTTAGAATCTACCGCTGAATCCACCTCTGCCTCTAAATTCTCCTCTAAATCCTCCTCTGAATCCCCCTTGATCTCTTCTATTGCCGTTGTAGCGGTGGTCTAGGTAGTACTAGTCCTCTATAACTATCTTACTCCCTATTAGCATTTGTGTTATGTGCTAATATGTAAGGTGTGTCTTAATTACAGACTGTAAGTCTAAAAAGAGCCCTTTGCAGATTAGGGCTAGCTTAAATAGTGCTATTTTGAGTTCAGGAACTCTATGGCACGCATTAATGACTGTCGTACGCAAAGCATCCTCGCCTTCAAAGTTCTTCCTAAGCGCGCGTTGGCACAGCTGCAGCTTATCTAGTAGGATCTACAACACCTTGTGTAGGCTATTTTTAGGGTTCTCTATTTGTGTGTGAGCAAAGCTTGTAGTAGTCTAGTCTGTGTAGTAATGCTGATAGTGGACGTTATAGTCAAAATAGTTCTTAATCGCTATGTACGCACTAGCGAAGCTGTCGTCCCTTTGTACGACCTAGATGTAGAACATCTCTGCGCGTCCAGTGAGAATACGAGGAAACACTGCATGAAACTCTTCCTCTTTAATGTCGACCTGCTAATAGATGCTAAAAAAGATCTTAATCTTGTTATCTAGGAGATCGTACGCGTCCCCTGTATACTTCTTGCTGTTGTCCTAGATCTTTAAGAATTGCGTAATCGTGCTGGCGTTAAGCCTGTTGTTGCGTAACTATCGTGGCGGCAGCGTCTTGTACGGGTCGTAGGGAAGTTCAGGCGGTCTGTAGGGTATGCCAATTGTTAGCTGCTGCGGAAATAGCGTGATTTCGCGATACGCGGTTGCTAGTGGTTGTGTGTGAGTTTAGGGTTACTATTGTTGTAATTAGTTGTCTTGTGCCTACTATTTTTAAGGTTGATGTCCTCTAAGCGCATCGCTTATGTACGGCGACTCTGGACCATTAGGGCTCTGGTGTACCAGTTGTGGCTCCTGGCTTCGAGCGCCTTGCCTTGCTTCGTACTGCTCGCCTTGTTGCAAGCCCTGCGAGACCTGCCACGACGGCGGTGGCTGCATGTGCGATTGCGGTTGCCGTGTACCAGCTACTGGGCTAGCCTGCTGTGGTTGTTCGGCCTTGGGGGCTATCCGTTGCGTGTTCCTTTGGCGCTCGTACGCTCTAGACTAGTGGTTGAACTTTATCGCTTGAAACTCCGCAGGGTCCCATTTAGGGGGGTTTTCTATGGCTAGTGTCTTGTATAGGGAATCTACTACCCTAGCGCGGTTGTTGCTAGTGTAGACTCCTCTATTTCGCAGCACGGTTTTGAGAGACTTTAGAGTATTTCGCTTAACCTTGAGGAATAGGTCTCTTGTCTATCCTTTAAAGTCCACTTTGTAATCGTCGAAAAGCTTATTGTCCTAGACTATTACTATATTGTAGTTATAGACTATTTTAGCGACCTAGGTTGTTGTGTGCGTCTTGTTTGCATCCGCTAGTATAGGTACATCCTAGAGAGATGTGTTGATAACATTGAGCGCAACTGTGTATAGACAGTCTCTTATAAGATACTTAGTGGTGAACTTAGCCTAAAGGGAAGGGGCTTCCTTGCGTTCGCTTGTGCTGTGCTCTAATAGTTTGTTAAGCAGCTAATTCTAAGCATTCACTGCATCTATGGCGCTTGTATTGCTTTAGTTGTCCGCTATTGTGCTAACATGTGTTAACGCGTTGTTAGTGTTGTCTTGCTAGTTAGTTGTTTCCAGCACTTGTTGTGGTCGTATGTAATTAGGTCGTCTAGAGACGCTTGTACTAAATCGGTATGCGTTGCTAACGCGCTCTGTGTCCGCGGATCGGCCTGAACTAGTAGCTTAGAGGGAGGTTAAGAGTGCTTTGTGTTATCTCTGTCTCGCTCTGTTCTTAGCATATATGTCTTGTCCCGAGATTTCTTACGTTGGGGTGTTGACAGTTTGTCTCTTTTACCTTACTGTCTGTGATCGCCTTAAGCAATCACTGATTAGTGTTAGATAGGCTCTCACTAGTGAAAGGAAAGGGACTGAAAATGGATTATATTTGAAGATTTTATTGTTCTTCTTGTCTTTGTGTGGATGCTACAGAGGTGTACATGCTCTTGTCCAAGTAGGACCGAAGTAGGATCGAGGCGGTCTATTGGGCATCGTTGGGCAGCCAATGTATCTACCAATGCCTATAATCCGACAAAAGTGCTTATAGATAATAAGGGGTAAGTATATAGTTTATAAGCTATTATAAACTATTAGTTATAAACTATTATTATATTAGCAAAGACTAGTAGACTGTATTTTTAGGCGCTAGACTAGAGCGGCCTTTCTATCCCAACCTATATAGGCTTAAAAAAATGTGGTTAAAAAGGGTGATTAACACTGAATAAACAATGCGACCACTATATAACTATTGCTAGTAGAGTAGAGCTTAGCTGTAATAAGTGGAACTATTGAATTAAATTAGCTATTAAAATTAATTTTAGGTAAGTTTTGGGGGGTTAAGGGGAGCAAAGCGATCCCACCGCACATAAACCCAACCGACATACTCAGCGCCCCCCACAACCACACAACCTGCCTCACCCTGCAAGCCCTCACAAAAACGCACGAGAAACTCGCGTCCACCGAACCCACTACCCTCAAAGACACATTCTGGTACGGGCGGGAGCTGTTACTATTCGGACAGGTACGCGCTGCACCTCGACAGGGGCGCATGCTGCTGCCGCCTAGCAAATCCTCCTACCTAGGTACCATCCAGATCCCAGACTCGTCATCAACACGCCCGACAATAACGTGTTTATAAGTGAGCGGCGCATATAAGCGAGCGGCGCACCCCACCAAGTCTCTTAGCCTTTTGCAGCGTATAAATTCACAACGCATTAATATTCTATCAATATAATAGCTATCCTAAATCAAGCAGTATCTAGAGAAGCCTTCTTGCACGTACGTGAGTTGTGCCCAGGCTCCCTGCAGCGCGTGCAGCGCGCTGAAGCCTGCCGGCTCGCACCTAACCGCGCCTGGCTATACCGCGTTTCTCCCTCTAGTTGCTGCTTAACAGCCTTTTGAGCAATAATTTCCTCTCCCTCTGCCTTTGATAGGGTGCCTTACTTCTAGATCTGCTTCTTTTTGCGCTGTTTACGCGTTGTAGCTGCCTTATTTGCTCTCTATAGACTAGATATCTTATCGCGTATAAGCACTATTAAATGCGCTATTCTCTTAGCCCCTCTTGTAAGCCAATTAAGCGACTGGATAACTGATATAGGAGAGGATCCTTAATGCCTTTAGATCTGCTCACGAACTAGAGTTAACTAAGCGCCTAGCTCGCGCGCGTTGCTTGGTGTTGCAGACTCCTATAGGGCCTCTAGTAGTGCTGCTGGCGACGGCGTACGAAGCTTCACATCAAGCTTTGATATGACCGCCTCTAGATTGTGTGGGACTAGCCTAGCGCCTTGAAAGCTTGCGCAGATATTCTCCTTTGTAATTAACTGGTCGTAGGCGGCGCGGAAGGCTGGTAAGAACTCAAGCTTGGTGATATGGTTGATATGGTCGCGTATTAGGCCCTCGACCTGGCGCCCGTACGCCCGCTTTAATGGCGAGAAACAGCCCACGTTAAGCGGCTGTAGGAGGTGTGACGAATGTGGTGGCATGCATAGGGTATAGATCTTGTTCTCCCTGCAGATCTCCTGGAATTCGAGCGAGTTGTGGCTCTTATGGCCGTTAAGTATTAGGAGCTAACGCGCGCCTACTCTACGCTCTACTGTATGCTTAATAAAATGCTATAGCTAGGCAACACCAAGCTCGTTTGTAGTCTAGCTATTGTCGCTAAGACCAATAGCCTAGTCACCTGGTATATCGTTGCCCTTGTACCAGGCAGAGAGGTGGTACTGGCCAGCAAAGATGATAAAGGGCGGGATTGCCCACCCAGCAGCGTTGATTCTGTGGATCGCCGTCACCCACTCGCGATTGCCTGGCTGGATCGCTTTTGGCCGGCCACGCCTCTCTGAGCCAGTAACGACTAGCTGGGAGGATATTTTACCCATTACAAAGCCAGTCTCGTCGAAGTTGAAGGTGTCCTTATCACAGATACCGTAGGTGGCCTTTGTGCGTGCTACTAGCTCAAACCAGGCCTGTATAGCCGTCGGGTCCTCGCAGAGGGCTCGCTGTCGATCGTAGGGTTGATTAAATCGCGTTGTAAGGCTGTCTGTTCGCTTGACAAAGTTCCTAGGCCATAGCTGGCCAACGTAGCCTGCGCTGCGCTTAGTGAGCAGCTTATTCGCTATATCTCGTACAGCACCTAGAGTGAGCGCAAATCCTCGCGAATCTAGGTCAAGTATGTGCTTAACAATCACCTCCTCTTCTAGCTTGGTAAGCTTCTTTGATTTAGGCTCACAGTCGCGTCGCGCAGCGATTCCTGCGCGTCGGCGCCGGAGCGTAGTTTCAGGGATGCTGTACATAGTAGCAGCGCGTCGTCCACTCTGAATTTGATTCTGTTTAATAGCTGAGATAGCTAGGAAGATATTTGCCTCATTATAGGGCAATTGAACAAGCGTTGGTGGAGCCATTGTAGTTGATAGGTAACGCGTCGCAAAAAGTTGGTGGGGTGCGCCGCTCGCTTATATGCGCCGCTCACTTATAAACACGTTATACAGCCATGCTCTAATCTACCACAAGCTTCTGCTGCCCCACTCGATGTCCCATGCCCATCCCTTGCAGCCGTCACATTGCACATCTGCGGCCTATCGACGACCATGCTGCAACCAAGGCAGCATCCAACTCGACGTCAAATCAAGGTGCTGCCGAGAACTGCATTCGGCCAGTGCTAGGAGCCCGTCTCGCTTGCGGGAGCTGGAAAGAATCTAGCATGCTGCACGCTGTGTGGTACGAGGTGCCAACGGGACAAACAGCCACCATGCACCATGTACCCAACACGCTACATGTCGACTCCCTGAGTGTGTCACGAACGCCACTTGCATCGTCTGGGACACCTCCAGGGTCGTGCAATAGAGTGCCTCCGCACCCGTCTCGGCATATCCACCTAGTCGTAATCCAGCCTCTTGTCATCTTGTCCGACCGTGGAGAACGACTCTGCTTCTCATTGTCTGGAGAATTGGCCCCATCCGGACGAATCTGCGCCAGAGTACTTGGTGTCGTAGTTCCACTCGTAGTCTGGTGATGAACCTGTGTAAATCACCGTTTCGTCCATACTGGCCGACGCTTGTCCCATGCTCATGCTTTCCTCTATGGTGGCGTTGCTCGACGTGTCGTCCTGCGGAGAATCCGAAACCGTGAGGGTACTGAATATGCCCCGCATCTCCCGCAGGTTTTCCGATACTTCGTCTTTGGGGGCCGTTGTCCGATCTCTGATAAAGTCTTTGATGGAGCGAATTATGGGTGGGCAGCTTTCGTCGTTGGGTAACCACCAGTCCGACGGGCCCATGCCCCAGCTCTCCAGAAATCGGTTGCGCAGAACGTCAGAGTAAATGTAACTAGAACCATGGTCAGCACGAACAGGTCAACCAACCGACGGGAAGCCTAGTACATGGCATCGTGAAAAGTAGCAATTCAACTTACCCTGCACTTTCTATCCTCGCTAGAGACCGACGGCACCACTGCACTGTTTTCGGGTCCTTAGGCAGGAACATAGTTGCAATGGCAAAGGTTGATTGCGCTTCGATGACTGCCCCCGCCGGCGCGTCGGGGTAGTTTCGAATGGCTTCGAACATCTGAGCGGCCTGGTATGCTCGTTGGGTCATCTCTGGTTCAAACGGCTTTCGCAGAGCTAAAGAGCTCGAAACGTTGTACATGGAAATGATGCCCCACATATCGAGTAATAGGTAATTGGACATCCAATAACTTCCACCCCAGATCACATTGGTCTCGAAAGCATTGACGATGCTGTCAGAATCTGGACTTCCTGGGATCGCGTGTACCTTGTGCTTGGGGTCCAGAAGCACCTGATTGATGTTCCTTTCCAAGTCATGTACTCGTTCGCCAAGTCGTGGTAGCTTTTCCATGAACTCTTCGTCACTCATCAACCCTTTCCCTTTCAAGACGAAGAAGTCGCTCGACTCCTTAGCCACGAGTCGCGAATAAGCGAATCGCTCGTCGTATTTCAGGCTCAGGTCGTTGGGGTTATCATGGGATTTTCTCAGAAAATGCTCGTGCACTGCAACATACCAGTCGCGGCTGAGTATGGCTTCCCCTCCAGACTGGAAGCCGACAAATAAATCGAATCGAATGTACCATAGAAAGACTTTGAGTAAAAACTCGGATTGGGTAATCGAAGTAGGGTCGTAGAGTCGTGTCAGCATCTCTTTGGCAGCCTTTTGATGACCCATCAGATTGACCCAGTCACCGAGTACTTCCTAAGCAAGACGTTAGCAAGCGCTTGGTGAGATCGAATTGCTTTTCATACCTCAATAGCCGCGAGCTGCAGTATAGTCAGAAGAGTGGAAAGCCCCTGCTTTTTAGTCTTCATCATATTCGCTCGGAGTCGCGAGATGGATTCGTCGTAATATCGTAAGAATGTGTCAATGCGACCATTTGGCTGGCTGAGTGTATGGAAGTAAGCAGCGTAACCCACAATCGCGTACAATAATGGTGGGTACTTCATCGCGTGCTCAAGATAGTCGGTCTGTAGAAATCTTGATGTGTGCTGCTTCAACGAGTAATGATGTGCAGACATGTTGTTCTTGAAGTAATCGAGATAGAACTGAACGTCTTTGCTCAGCGCAGGTTTTGCCGTCGCCGCGGGCTGCGAGGTTTGATGGCTGCCTTTTCGAGATATCGGTGGCCGTGTAGCTATGGGTGTGATTAAAGAGGCTTCCGTATATGGCGAGGGGCTTCGATCGAGCGTCAAGGCCGGCGTGTCGGATGCTTCCCGTCTTCCTTGGCCCTTCGGTTCCAACTCTGTCTCTTCGTCCTCATCTTCGTCGTCGTCGAGTATGGGGGGCAGTCTTTCTCTGGCATCGTCATTGTGGTCTTCTGGCGAGGAACCCTCCACAGAAGACGATTTTCCTGATTTGGAATCTCTGCGGCCAGTCTTATGATCCGCTTGAGGTTCCGGATAGACGCACTCCCGGTTACCCTTGCGACATCCTAGAAAACATGATGAATACCACGGCAGTCAGACCATAGAAGGGAATAAGACCTACTCTCGCAAACAGGGTGCGCTTCGTCACACTATGCACAGTATTAGCATACCAAGATGGCTGTGGCAATGTTTGCAGACACTCACCTTCACCCTCCGTTGCCGGCAAGTAAAACATCCACTTCGCGTTCTCCGATGCTTTACATGTTCGCCGGGCCCGGGGCGCCGCCTTATCCGCACGTTTGCATCTTGGGAAGAAGCCATGGTACTGGAAATGTCTTCGTACTGGCCCATGTACGTCTGCTGCACGTGTTGCTGGTCCGGGTAAGGGACAAAAGCTCCGGGCATGGTGTGGTACACTGGGCTCTCAGGCAGGCCATGTGCGTAGGAGCCGGCCGGGGCGATCATGGTGGGAACATTGGGGAGATTGGGATTCGGAGGCACATTGGGGTTGATGTTGTAGTACTGCGGCGGAATGTTCGGGTTTGGGGGGTAGTATCCAGACATGGTGTTACTGCTGGCGTGGGAACTGGGCAGCCGAATGTAAAGGATGGTGAGAGAGTTGCCGAAGGGCGATCAACGTCATCCGTGCCCCGGGAAGGCCAGGATGGAGCAGGGATCCGAGGACAAGTGCAAGCGCTCTGCAAGCAGCAATGGGGACCTGCACACGGGCGTCAGGCACGGGCTGTAGTGTGCTAGCAAGGCGTGTCTGAGGAGTCGCGCAGCGGTTATGTAGGCGCCGCTGGGCCGTATTTGAAGACGACGAAATGCACGAGATGAATGATGAAGCTTGCGCTGGGGCCCGTGCTAGCTCGACGAGACCCCGGCCGGCTTTTAAACAATACCTCAGCGCCTCGATGCTCACCTGGCACTGGCAGTAAGGTGGACTTGCGGCGCAACACAGGCGCGGCCGTGGGCGGCAGGTGGAGAGACCGTCTGAAACTGGAGGGGTGCTGTCAACGGCGGTGGGACACAGCAGCGCGGAGAGGCAGGCAGTGCGTCAGTGTCTGCTTGTGCCTGCGACAGAAGCCATGTATGATGTACTGTATCTCAACAATGGGACGTCGAACCAGGGTGAGGCACTGACGGGCGGCGTGCTCACCAGACAGCCGCGGGGATGAAGGCCACCCTGGCCCGCCGCTCCACCATGCAGACAGACGTGCCTCTCGCCCTGGGAGGCTGGGACGGGTGCCAGTGGCAGCCATCAGCAAGGCTTGGTTCACGCCGGACGAGATTCCGCTTTCCGCTGCCATGTTAGCGCAGCCCACGCTGAGGGCGGCCCACGGGCGGCGCTATAGCAGCGTCTGCTATAAGGGTCCACCTCAGCAGCGTCTACTATAAGGGTCCACCTCGGGGGACGATGCTTCTTCCTGTTGACTGATTCAGTGCGGAGCAGGCCGAGCAGCCCTGAGCGCTTTGGAGTTTGCGGCAGCCAGGGCATCCGAGGTCCGCCATTTGACATTCGATGGCCATCACATCCTGTTTCGATTGCGCGCTGGCCGTCGTGGAGCCTAAAGCCAGGATCGCCTTTGCAGCGAACGGCGAGCCAGGTGTGAGGTGGGGCCAAGGCCGTGTGAGATGACAGCAGGACCGGGAGCACCTAGTGATGAGTTGAATGGATCAGGATGCCGGTCGACGAATGGCAGACGCGGCGTGGGGTGGGGACGACTCGACGGCACTTGGGCTTGGTGTTCGTGTTCGTGTTCCCTCGAATCCCTCCCAGGCTCCAGGCTCCACGGCTCCCTTACTCAATTGTCGCCTGAGGCCGGCGGCACGAAGGGCAGCAAGCTTGTGGATAGACAGTACAGTAGACTCTCTGGGAGGCGCCCCGAAGCGGTGCGAGCGCCGGCGCGCGACGGGCGGCCATTATTGCTTGCAGCCAGCCATGGCCCTCGTCCGCGTCCGCATCCCCGTCCCCCTCGAGCCTCATCCAGACGGCGTCAGATATTGACTGATATCCATTCGCCCAACCCGGCTAGCTGCAGGCCCAAAATAAACGCCCCCTGTTGCCGTGACAGACGTTGTGGGCGGCAGAAAAGAAGCAAATGCTGGCTGTAGTCCGTCAGCCCGCCGCCGTCCCGGTGCTTTGGACGTCCCAGCAGCGCATCCGCCCCGATCCAGCACGGCGCCGGCGTCGTCCCTCCTCGGGGATTCCTCTCGAGGCGTTGGACTCCCCAGCGAGGGACGACCACACCACAGTACCCCCTGATGCCGCGTCCAACGCTCTCCTGGCATCATGCAATTCCTCTTGTGCGCCGCCAGCAGACTGTTACTGTGGTAGAGTTGCGGGAGGGTCCACTGTGCAGGTATACAATGATACATCAGACATGTATGCATGGTCAGACCTAAACCTTACCTCCATCGAACATGAACGAAGATCCCGCACCTTTCTGCTAGTGTTGCACCGCGGCCGCTGCCATCTGAGTGGTGGACATGGACAGTCCGAACAGTGAGCGCGCTAAAAGGTACAAGGCGTGGACTTCGGTCGAGGTTTTGGATTTCTTCTGCCTTTCTTTGCACCATCCGGCCATCCACCATCCACCATGCCGCTCGGCAAACGCCTGCCGTAAACACCCCCCTACACCGAGAGCGGGCGAGCAGCTACCTGCCGGCAGCTGCTGGGTGCAACTGGCGGTCCATCCGACGCGGTATTCATTTCCTAGTGCTTGACTCGCACAGAACAGACAGCGGACGGCCAAGAGCCCGTACCGGCGCTGTGGAATGCCGCCACGTGCATGTCCAGGCTTGACCCCTGCTCCGGCGCTCGTCATGAGCCGTGTCGATCGACTGTGAAACGCACATTTGGCTGCGAAGCTCTTAAACCCGTGCGACCCTTTGCCGCGCCATGGCCAAAAGGACAGACAGACGTTGGTTGCTGATATGTTGAGCGCCGTCCTCAGCAAGCTCCCTCCCTGCGACTGTACAGCGTAGCAGTGCGTACAAAAGGCAGTGACGCAGGCTAGTAATCGGTGTAGACGGTCCAGGGATCCGTCCGCTGCTGGTGACCGTCACGCGTCTTTGTACAGCAGAACGCTACATAGAGATGCCAGACCGACGTGAGCTTCGGCGCCCAGCAAGGTTGCCTACACACTCCGAGTATATGGGCAATTTCCGTTTTATTACCAGAGTAGGATGCCTCTGCCCTTGTCGCAAATGTACCACATGTCTGCTGCATCGTAAGAGCACAGCATAGAGTTCACCCTCTGCCTTTGTGCTGCCGTATCAAAGAGAGGCACGGCATGACAAACGGTCAAGTGACAGTGCGCATAGAACCCCGACGTCAGGTGCAAATGTTGCGTCCGCTCCACGGGTTACGACTCCAGTCCTGTCAAATTCACCCGACTAACACTCCTGCACCGACAAAGTTTACTGGTGGCATTCTGTGACACACATCTCATCCTCCGTATGCGTATTTGGTCGTATGAGGTCTGCTGGTTATACGACCTCGCTGACTCTTTGAAGTCAAGTGCTTAGGATAGGTAGCCTAATAGGTAGGGTAGGCGGGACCGTAATCCGAATAGTCGGAAGAAGCCAAAGGTCAAGCCCGGGGGTGGCAGCAAGCGGGACGTGGGCTCCGATATCTCCACTCCCCTGCTCGTCGAAGGCTATCGATTCATCCTGCGCTGCGGCTACGCCCCGCCCATACATACATATCCGCTTGGGGTAGAATTGCCGGCGCACAGAAGCCGTTTGTTAGGCGACTGGAATCACCGTAAGCGCGGGGATTCAACAATCTCCACTCCCTGGTATGCCATCTCCACTCCCTCGTAAAGTCATCTCCATCGAGCATAGCCGTCACATCAAAATAGTATCAGCAAATCCTTTCATCATCCGGTTCTTCTCCCAAGTCCTCGTCCATGCTCAACCCCCATGCTTGCCTTCTCGGGCTGCCGCCTCTGTAGCAACTCAATGAACGAGCATCCCTCCGAGATCACAGTTCCGCAACACCATGCTCGTTCCCTCTGCTCGTCATCTCCGTCCGTCGCCTCGCATCTCGGTACTTTTGTAACAGACCCTCATGATTCATGGCACTTGTAGGCCCAAATCGCAGCTTCTTGAATTGCCCTTCCCTAGCAGGCCCATTACCCACCCGTCCGCGTTAGACCAGCCTCTACCCCCACTCAGTGCAGGTCCAACAACAATTCTATGCAGGCCTGTATCTCCTTCGCACACGCTACAGAGAAGGAGAACCCAACATGTCCCCATGATGATCCACTTTCTTCCTCTGCGATCCGCCCACGCCACCAATCCGCCCTTCTCGCCGCGGAACCGGATCAGTTTGCTAGCGTCATCTGCGAACGAGGGAGATGCCTTTTTGATGCGCCCCCGTTCCCACTAATGGTACGATACATGTATGGATGTTTGCTCGTGATACCGCGGTAAACGTGACATGTCCGGAATGAACGTAAATTTGAGCCATCGTAGCTGTGGGCTTACAATTTCCTTGCGTGATTTCCCCTGAACACTCATGTCACTGGCTAGTTCTCGCAGCACACCCATTAGGACGTTCACATGTTTTCATTGTTGATCGAAGCCGTAAGTGCACGCCGATGCTATGCCACGTCGCATTAGAAATCCCACACAAGAAAGCCATATACATCGGGTTCAGTTTCCGGGAACAAGTATTTATGAAATGGTCGTAGCAGTCGTGCACGCTTACATGCGCCCCAGAAACCCTTTTCGCCGTGGGTATACCCCTAAACACAAGTCAGGCTTCGGTGCCTGTTTGATCGCTTCCGGAAATGCCGAAAGTCCCGGTCCCCATATTTCCCTGGAGTTCTGCCTGTATCCCTACCCATAACACAGGGTCTCTCTCCCTGAACCGCAACTAGAACGCCGAACGCTACAATTGAAACCCTGAAATTACAAGCTGTAGGTGCATGCACTCAGGCAAAAGATGATGTTGGTAACGAGGTGAGAATCGGTACCGGGTGTATCCAATGAAACGGAATCGTACGCTCGATTAGGGTGATGGACCAGTACGTGAAGGAATTGAAACCCCTTTGCGGGGGTACCAGGCACAAAGCCCACAGACCAAGATCGTAGCTGAGGGTTCGATCACGCACCAGGCCATCACGCAACGGTTTGACTAGAGGCATCGGAAACGTTGGGATCGGGGTCTAGGTTTGTCACTCGAAGCGAGCTGGTCGTCTCATCGACACCTTGGGCTCTGCAAAGAGGACAAGAATTGCGACCAGTCGTCAACCACTACCTCGCGTTAGCAGCCGTCAGGTGGATAAAGAAGCGCGAAACAGACCTGATCAATGCAGTCCTTGTGGAACAGATGCCCGCATTTTACTAGCCTGCGAGCTTCTTCGTTGACCTCAAAGTCAGATAAGCAGACAAGACAGCGCGCATCGGTGGGAAGCGCAACAATGTCAGCTCCCCCCTGGGCCTCGCCAACCAGCGTTCCCGCTTGCAAACGAATCTTGAAGAGTCCAGGCGCGGCAGCAACATCTTCTTCGCTCGCCACCGGTGGTTTCGCAGGCCCAAGCAGGCTCGAGAGCAAGAGCATATCCTCGTATGTGGGCGTATCTGTGAAAAGGCTTGGTGTGGTAAGTATGGGATGGTTCTCGGGATAACTACCGCCAAGCACATAGATGATCCAACTCCTGGAGCCCTCTCCTGGGTTGTTGTCGGGCTCGACAACACCATTTCTACGTGAGGAACCGGACCCAAACCTTGTAAAGTCAGATTCGCTCAAGCGACGTTGGCGAGGCGTGCGGCGGTAGATCTGAGGTTCTTCGGTGGTCGGCTCCAAATTTGATCCGGCCGCGCGACGTATAAAACTTCCACGGCGGGAAGGACTGGAAGGCGGGACAGTGGGAGAAGGTGGAGATGCTGCGAGTGTGGGCGTGGTTGCTCCGGAAGAGACGGTAGATAGGCCAGCACTAGCTGGCGTCGATGGAGGGGGCAGAGGGCCAGCTGGAGAATCGGTCAGGGTAGACCACGGACGCGGTCGTGCTGAGCGGTACCGCTGATTGTCGTAGCTGGACGAAAAGTTGTTCAGGCCTCCCATAGATGCCCTCCGGCGATGGCTGAACCTTGTAGTGTTGGGCGGCTGAGGCAACCGCCCATCCATTGCTTCGCCTCCAGGGGCTGCTAGAGGAGTAGGGAAGCTGGACAGGGCATCGAGAAAGGGAGGAATGTTATCGTCCCGCTCACTGCCGCTGCCGCTGCCTGGGTTGATAGACCTGATGCCGACGATGATGATGGGGATCATCCTACCGTCGCCCTCGTCCTCTCCTGGAGCCTCTCGGACGGTGTCAGGACTGGCGGGGTCCGTTTCATTCTGTGGGTTCGCAGTTGAAGATCCAAATCTAAACATCCTGAAGAAGTTGAGCGGTTGGCTGCTGCCGCTTGCACTATCGGCTCCCTCTTCACCGCTGTTGCTGCTCTGTCTCAAGGTGGAAGCAATCCTCCCGTTCTGCAGTGCCTGTAAGAAGCTGTCAAACGTGCCATCTTCACCATCGCCCGCTACGTTTCGGGCCTCGGATACTGCTCTGTGGTCGTCGCCCATTAGCGAAGCCGCGGTGGCGGCTGCGACCGACAGCAGGCGCGAAAGCATGGCGGCCTGATCTTCCTCTCTGCGGATGGGCGAGCGGCGCCGGCGCAACGTGCTCGTCATGTTCCGAAGACTCCGGTCGGGCCTGAAGGACGGAAGCATCGAGTGGGCTCTGCCATCCCGCCTAGCAGGGCCCAGGCGGAACGGTGGGTTGGCAGGCATGGCGGTGGTGCCGTTGGCCAGCTCGTCAAAGTCGAGATCCAGCTCGGGGACCTGCACTCTGGGCAGGTAGGGGCCGCGCTCGTAGCCGGTGCTTGTCGTGAGTCGGTGCCGGAGCCTCTCATGGGGCGGGGCGGCGTACGCGGCCTCGTGCTGGTCGTCTCTCGGCCTGGTCGACGGGCGCCTGTGCAGCAGGTTTGGGAGTGCGCTGAGCGACGAGCGGGCGCGCGTCATGCGGGAGCGGCGGCGTTGCAGGCCGCCGGCGACGTGGGCGGGGGCGGACGGGGCGGCGTCGGCATGCTCGTGGTGGGTCGACAGCATGTTGAAGGGGTTGAAGCGCTGCGAGGCGGGGCGAGAGGAGGAGGCAGAGGCAGAGGCAGAGGCGGAGGCGGAGGCGGAGGCGGCGGGCGTGAGCTGGTGCACCATGTCTGACGCCCACGACTGCGGCCGGGCGCGCGGCCGCTGCTCGGGAGGAGCGGCGCGAGAACTGGCCTGTCCCATGGTAGTTGACGGCCAGCCAGCAGCAGCAGCGTGAGGCCGGTGGGACCAAGAAGACGGGCGGGAGCGAGGGGAGAGAGAGGGGGGAGGGGGCGTGGCAGTGGTGCTGCAGCAAGGCTCACGGCCGGGGGGCGGTGATGTATGCAACGATGCAGCGGCTGGCGCTGAGGCAGCGGCGTGGCGGTCCCGTGATGGCCTTCCCCTGCCGCCTTTCCCTGCCAAGTACCACCCGTCAGCAGTCCCACGCCCAACGACCACCACGCGGCCATGCAGCACTTTGCTACGCCGCTGCGGCCGGCCCAGCAGACGTCGCTCTCGCTGCGCGCGGGCCAGCAGCACAAGCGAAAACGCGCCCACGGCCACGACGACGAGGACGACCACGACAACAACGACAACCACCACGACAGAGCCTCGAGGGCGTCTTTCAATGCTGCCACCACCCAACAGGAGCTTGCCGGCCTGCGTCCTGCCATCTACGCTGCCGATGCCCCATTCAAGCGCCAGCCAGCGGGCGCGAGGAGCGACGTGCCCGCCCTGAGGCGCTCGCATCTCGACGTCTTGTCGACCGTCATGCACCGCTGTCTGCTCGAGGGAGATTACCACCGTGCAGCAAGAGCCTGGGGCATGATTCTGAGAACCCAAGCACGCGGCATGCCCATCGAGCCCCGGAACAACGGCCTCTGGGGTCTGGGGGCCGAGTTGTTGCTTCGGCGAAAGCCTCCGCATCATGCCGACCACGTCCCCACCCTAGGCAGGCAAGATGAGCCCCTCGTCGACGACTGTTTGTACTCGGACCTGGGCTTCCGGCTTGCGAGGGAGTATTACGAGCGCTTGATCCTCCAATACCCCATCCACAAGACAAAGCGTCACCCCCATAGCGTCGATGCGACAACCTTTTACCCGCCCCTGTTCTCTGTTTGGATCATGCAGGTGTTGGAGAAGAGCAGGCGTGCACGGAAACAGTACGAGCGGACGCTTGCACAGTCCTCAGATACAAGCACGTCTTTTGATGGAGACACTGCAATATTGTCAGAGCAGAGGCGTGCTTTTGAAGCAGCTACACGAGAAGAGGAGCTGGCAGGTGCAACAGAGATATGTCACAGGTTAGATGAGCTTGTGGAATCGCCTCCCTACGACAAACATGTACAGTTGCTTGGACTGCGGGGTAACATCGGCCTCTGGATCAGCGACTTGTTAATGGTCCAAACAGGATCGCAAGAGCAAAATCAGGATGAGGACTACATTTCAAATGACGAAGATTTTGAAGAGATGCCGATCCTGTTGCTGAGAGAATAGGAGGTGTTCCGAGAGCCTGAGAGCTGTACAGCAAGCTCAGGCCTTCTTCGACCGAGCCGCAGACATAAGCAATGGTGCTCTAAATGACACGACTTCGAGTGTAGAGATGAAGATGCAACACATCACCAGACGGATGGCGGTATTAACTGGTGCGGGGTGGGATGCCGGCGTTTGAAAGTAAGCTCCCCCCACGATAACCCCCTACCCATAAATGCTGCGCACAAGCGATACATAACCACGATCCTCACTCTGATCGACATAATGAGCCCTTACCTCTTAGTTGCCTGATATGACAGATAAAAGAGGCAATTTTCCCACATATCCTTGTTCAAGGTATCCCATCGGTACTAGGCATATGTACTCCCAGAGCATCAAACGTGACCACAGGAATTTTTGTATGTACCACAAGGTTTACATCATCTAGTGATTGTAAATCAATGAGGCTAACGGTTGGCGTTTGGTCGCATGACGAGCCGAGCTATGCGAATGCGGGAAAGGCCGTTTGCCATGTCCGTAGACTTGCACTACATCCATCAATCCTTCCAGTCCAGACTCCGGATTAGATATCATTTACTATAGGCATTTGGCAGTGCAAATATTCAAGTTCTCGGTTGCGACTGATCTTGATGGCTTGTCCGATGACTTTCGTACGAGTTGTATGTCATGCTGGAATATATTGTTGATACGCTTGTATCTTGTCTATCTTGATGTTTTTAACGAAGAGAATGGCAATTAATGCTGTGCCCCCAGATTCAACAACCCCGAGGCATCAGACCATACAGGCCCACCCCAGCTCTCCTGTATTTGACATCCCTGCCCACGACATCCTTTTTTTCTGATGACTTGTCAACACCCCCAAATCCGTAGCATACTTCCTCATCGTAAGCCTTAACCTCCGCCCCTCGTTCCCCTTCAAAGACCTCCGCTCCTACTCTCCATGACATGCCCTCACTCACCCCTCATTCTCATCCACAAACTGCACAGCCTGCTTCCTCGCCTTAGCTTCTGTACTCTTCCTCCTCCCCACTTCCTCCCTCTCCTCTGTGATGAATTTCCGCACAACCTGCTTCACGTACCCTCTCGGCACACCCATCTTGACCGCATCATCGATACCCCTATTGATCCTGTAGACGTACTCTTCATGCGGCTTCGATTCCGTGATTCGCTTCCTATCGATGTACACCAGCATCTTCTTCGTCGCTGTGGGGGCACGGGTTACATCTATCTTTTCCCCGTCTTCACTTTCCCAGAAGTCGCAGGTGAGAAACTCTTTTGTGTAGGCGTACGGGACGCCTTCGTTGACGTCGAGACGAGATTCGTCTTTGGGTTGGAGGGTGTAGACGAGACCGAAAACCACGTGAGAGTAATCAGATGAAGAGGATGAGGGGGTTTCGACAATGTTCGCATAGCCGCGGTCATCTACATACAGAACGGAACGGGACCATCAGTAGTTGCTCATCAGAAGGGTGATAGAAAACGTGACAGCAAGCCCATTTTGGACCATGATCAGCATTGCTAGAGTATTTTACTTACTATTGGTCGGTTAGTGAGCACTGGGGTAGCTATGGAGCCGCGAGATTTACCTGATGATCCATTTGTAGTTGCTTAAGCGGGCCACGCCGATGTATGTTGAAGTCGGGCAGCGGATGGACATTTGGTGGAGCCAGAGGTTCGAGCCGAATCCGAAGTAGACGGTGGGGGCTGCGGTGGTATTTGAAGCCATGTTGCGGGCGCGCGAAGACATCCGTCTGTTGGAAGATTTTCAGTGGTGAGGCATGCACTGCAGGTGGAGAGTTGCGTCGTGATGCGCTAAATGTCGAACGTCCGTAGTCTGTTTCAAGCAGCTAGGGAGAAATCCCTGAAGGCTTATATAAGTATGGGGTTGACAAAGGCGTCTTCAACCGTGGTTGAGTTGATCATGACTCATTGATGTGCGCCCTCGGTAGCTGGAGCTTCACCTTCCGGCTGAATTCGATTGTAGGTTTAATTTCACATGGATAGTCACAGAGACAAAACC
Source organism: Laburnicola sp. JP_R_19 (assembly GCA_031010545.1). NCBI lineage: Eukaryota > Fungi > Ascomycota > Dothideomycetes > Pleosporales > Didymosphaeriaceae > Laburnicola > Laburnicola sp. JP_R_19. Next base: position 23,420 of record VOIT01000126.1, on the reverse strand, counting down.
CAGAGAAACAGATATAGCTACTCACCTCATCTACTATAGAGTAGTTGTTGAATGCAGCTTTGTTCACGCATATGGGCAAGCTTACATGGGGCTGAACTGCGGGGTGTCCCGTTCTTTGCTCGGAAACTAATTAGTTCGGAATCAATGCGCGGGGCCGGAATCGCGAGCATCCTTCACTGCTACACAAACGCGAGGGATCTCCAGCTCTTACCCTGGCACGTGCCTGGCTGCTGTCCAAGGGTGTAACTTCCTTCGACATCTACCTCGGTCTACCTTTCTCCTCTGCAGAATACCGTGGGCGAGCCCAGCGTGTTATTGGCTTCTAAGCCCGTCTACGCCGTGTTTTTCACCTCTCGGTGCTCAACCTCGAATCATGCCTTACTCACACCATAGCCATTCCGGGCAGTTTTGCGGGCATGCAAAGAATACGCTGGAGGAAGTGGTTCAAGATGCAATAGTGAAAGGTTTTCATACCTTTGCGCTGACCGAGCACATTCCGCGACCTGCTGAGGACTTCTACCCAGAAGAGGTACATCCTCCAAAAGAAAGAAACAACGTGCTACTGAGACAGAGGAGCTGACTATGCTCAGGCAGGTGTGCATACCGTTGACTCCCTTGTGAAACTCTTCGATGATTTCCTAGTCGAGGCAGAGCGCATTCGAAATGCTTATTCTCCTCGAATCAGACTCCTCATAGGCTTCGAATCCGAATGGATCCGTCCCTCCACACACCAACTGATACAAGACGTTCTCGCCAAGTATCGCTTCGACTTCTTCATCGGATCTCTGCACCATACCCATACGATACCGATTGATTTCGACAGAGCAATGTATGAGAAAGCCCGGACAGCAGCGGGCTCAACAGACGAGAGGCTCTTCGAGGACTATTTCGACTCCCAGTACGATATGCTTCAAGCGTTGAACCCACCCGTGGTTGGGCATTTCGACCTGATCCGACTGCTGAGCGATCATCGGGATGCTGAATTCAAGGGCATGAAGGGTGTTTGGGAGAAGGTGCAGCGCAATTTAGAATACATTGCGTCCTATGCCGGGGTTCTGGAGCTCAACTCAGCGGGCCTCCGAAAAGGTCTCGCTGAGCCTTATCCTTGCTTGTCCATCTGCCACGTGCGTCACACCGCTTCCTCTCTGGTATTCGCACCAACTCTTATCATACAGGCTTTCCTTCGCATGGGCGGTCGCTTTGTGATGAGTGATGACAGCCATGGCACTGACCAGATTGGCACAAACTATCCTCGCTTGATGAAGTTCATACAGAAGGCCGGTATCAGGGAGATGTACTACGTTGATAGAGATGCTGCGCCCACCGACAGCCGCTTCTCCGCCGGTTTCTCGAGCATCACTGTGGACAAGCTACTTCAATTGCCTTTCTATACAAGCACATGAGGGCAGGAGAATCTACGGAGAACGCGTCATGTCCGACAGTGGCACTAGGTTAGCCGAAGTAAAGAGCCTCGCCGCCATGAAAACCCCCGAGGGAATCTTTCGTGTTTCATACAGTTGAAGTACATATATACCATACAGTACTTGGTCAGCGCACCACAACATGGCGCGACCCATCCGTACTTGGGGCTTACTTTTTCCTCCGAATGCTGCCATGACATAACGTCAGGGGGTTCGTTGAGCCTCGTCAGGGATGCCATGAATGGCTCGAATCGCTGCAAGCGCATACCCAAAGTGCTCCTTGGCCAATCTTGTTGTAGGAACCACTCCAAACCAAGTGTCCGGGATCCCGGGCAACCACGATCGCCTCGAAGGGCCACCGGCTGCGCAGAGCGACACACTCCACGTGTGGAGGCTGGCGGACGGAAGCGAGCAGGCGTCGATCCTGACAGCGCCCATGGCGCTGTGTCGCAGCCACTAACTCACTGCCCTTGGTTCAGCCCAGCTGAAATTTTTGAGAAGATTGAATTGCGTTCCTTGGACGGTCCACCGGAGGATGGAATATTCTTTGGAGCGTTTACCGCGAGGATTTGGCTAGCAACTGCTGGTTTGGGGAACCTGTGTAGGGGTGCAGGCGGAAGCAGGGAATCGGATCCGCTGCAGCTGTGATTGGCGAATCCTACCCAGATGGAGGTACCCAGTGTGCTTCTCGAACTCGAAAGCTAACTTGGATGCGACGCGCTTTGCGCGCTCGTCGTCGCAAACGGCGGATAGCCTGTCTGAGGAGACGGTGAGTGATGCGGAACACTAGCTTAGGTAGACTGTGTATCGCAACCGAGATTGTGCAGATGGCAGCCCCGGGACAGGCCAGGCGCCGGCCATGCATCGAGACGGTTGGGACTCGAAGACAGCAGACGCCGACTGACCACAGGAGCCTGCCCTTAAGCAGGACAAGCTCGCAGGAGCGCACGAGGCGTAGCGTGATGACTTGGCCTCTGGGAGGACTTAGCAACGAAGAGACCACCCCACCCATCGACCACACCCCACCTTGCTTAGCTACACACGACGAAGCGCAGCGAGGAAAACAACTTTTGTCGCCATCGCAAGCGGCGAGCCAGGCGTGGTTCGGGCGCAAAAGGCGCGTGGAACGTCGCCCTGATGCAATCGCCTGGAGTGAGCGCGCGGCCATCTGGGCAAAGTTTCACTCTCCGTGGGAGGGCTTGGGAACATACCGACATGGACTGCGGACGGCCTTTGCATGCCGCGCTGCTGGGATGTTCGCAAGAACGACGGCGACCAAAGGGCTAGACTCGCCTCTGCCCTGGCGCTCAAACGGCGTGGGCGTCGGGCAGCCTGCCCCGGAGACGGACGGGCCCTAGGAAAGGGGGTGGATGGCGGATGGCCATAGCGACCCTGACAGCCTGGGGGGCATGGAGCCGCCGCCTATGCGAGGGCTAAAGTGCTCGATGCAATCGTCATGCCAATCTGTTCCACGATCTTTGTAGTCCTGGTCGTGTGGGAGCCTGCACATAGCACTGAGCACCAGCCAAGCTCCAGCACATCCTATACGTCTACAGAGCCTCCTGACCAAGGGTACATATCCTCAACCGCCGTTTAAAAACCTCAGACTCCATCTCTCGTTTATCCTACCTTTCATTCCCCACTTTCTCCAGCGTTCTCGTTGCAAGCCACTCACTTTCCCGTGAAGCCCGTCCGACAGTACCTTAGGCAGCGATTCGTCCCTCAAGGCTACTGATCTCGTCTCGACAGCACATCTTACAGCTCGTAGCCCTTGTTGACTACCATGGGCGTCGAAAAGATGGTCCTCAAGGAGGGCAATGGCGTGGATATCCCAAAGAAGCACGATGAGGTCTCCTTCGAGTATACAGGTAGCACAGTGCCTCCGATATCATTGGCAAACGTCTTACCGGTTATCTAGGCTGGCTTTACGACGAGAACAAGGCAGAAATGAAGGGGAACAAGTCAGTACTTTGTTAGCCCATCTCAATGGTGCTCTCATCCGTTCTGGGCTGAGCGTTGATCATAGATTCGACTCATCAGTAGGCCGTGGGGATCTCGTCACGGAAATCGGCGTCGGACGCGTTATACGTGGTATGGATCTATACCTGCACTCAATGCAGCGCACTTCTCGAGGTAAAACATGGGCTAACGTTCTGCTGCACAGGCTGGGATGATGGCATCCTGGGCTCCGGAGGGTCAGCGCCCATGTCGCTAGGCGAGAAGGCGACCCTGACTATCACAGCGTACGTCAGTCATGTGCGTCTATTGTAATATATATAAGTCACTAACGCGTTGCGGAGTTTAGCGACTACGGCTACGGCGCCCAGTGAGTTGTTGACATCTCTTTGCTGCGCATGCGAGATACTTCTGGCAGAGTTGTGTACCCCGGAGTGTCGTTGCTGGCACCTTACCACGCACCATTATCCACCGGTTCTTGCAGAGACGGCTACAAGATAGCCTGAAGCTCGAGCATAGTGACCTCATGCGTATATTTCGGGCTTGAACGCAGCTGACGAGATCCTTAAGTGGTTTTCCCGGACATATTCCTGCCAATTCAACATTAGTCTTCGACATTGAGCTCAAGGCTATCAACGGCAACAAGGCCTCATAGAGAAAGCTTCGTGGTTTTCAATAACCCGACCACCCAACAAGACGCTCCTCCGACTGGCCGATTCGAGCCCTGTGCTTCCGCGGAGCAATGGATGCCCGAAACTGCCTCAATACTTTCACTGAGATTATGTTCGCTCTCAATGTGTTGTGGGCCTTCTCTTGCTTATTATAAGCTCTGAACCATCCCATATCAAAGGTCTTTGCTTTAATTAGCTTTCTTTTTCTTCCCGACTCCTTTGGTAGGTGGATAGGATGATTCGAGGGAGCTTATCCGACTTGTTTGCGCCAGCCAGCCAACTTTTGGTAAACACACCAATGGGTCTAGGCGTTTCTGGAGCCGGGTGCAAGCTTTGGACAGATTGGCCATTGGGTCGCTTTCGATTTTGACACTTTCAATACAATCCACCTGGAGAAAATGGTCTTCACAACTCGATACACTCGCCGAACATCAACCCGAATTTACCCGCTCAACTCTCAAGTTTAGTTGGTAGAGTCCAAGTTGATTGAATCTCGCTATGGATCTGCAGTTTTGCCGACGTTGTGTTCCCTGCCTCATTTCAACTTCGAAGTCCTCCGCGCTTGCCGCGCTCAGGTCTTTCCTCTAGAGAGAAATAGGCAATGTGTAGATCTTTGGCGTCCGTGCCAAAAAAAAAGCCTGGATGAGACAGTGCACGCCGACATTATTGCGCCACCATCAAGGGGTGATTACCTTGTCGCTCGGCTCTCCTCACACCCCCGAAACGTACCTAAAATTAACTTTAACAGCTAATTTAATAGCTCCCTACTTAGCTAACCCTACTAGTATAAAATACCTACTATATACTTTAGTTACTAGTAAAAATAGCTTTTCTATTATACACTATATATATATATATATTATATAATCTATAGTAGAACTAATATTAACCTTACTATATAGCCTTTATCTTACTACTACTATATTACTAATGCTAACTATAACCTTAGCCTTACTTATAATATTGATTCCTATTCTTACTATTATTCTACTAAAGCTATTTTTTACTTTTACTACTACTAAATAGACTACTATTATATCTACTTTAACTATTTTATTATATAAATAAATACTATACTAATACTAACTAAAAACTAAACTAAATATAAAAATACTTATAAAAAGACTAAAGACTAACTAGCTATTTAGTACTCTAGGCCTCTTAATAAATAGCTATATAAATAAGTAAATATAGTCTATTAAGCTTAACTATAGCTTATTAGCAACGCAACTAGCGTACCTATATATAACTATTGCTAGGAGAGCAGAGCTCAGCCGCGACGAGCGGCACCGTTGAATACATTCGGTTTGCCGAAAAGTGATCCTGGCAGCCAGCCGATCGACAACGATTGGACAAGCAGCATAACGGTGTCCCGTTCGGCGCGGGTTAGTTGCATGAAGTTGTCATCAGCCTTCCTTCCCTTCTGTGTCCCCCAGTGTGTCATATAACAGTACCCGTCTCCTGTACACCGTGCTCGGTCAGCTAATCCTTCAATCGCAGCGGCTTCAGATCGTTCTCATCTGGGCCTACCGTAATAAAATTGCCCGCCCCTGCTCTTATCTCCGCAAAGACGAGCCGAACCCCCAACAAGCTAACGGCGTCGAGAGTCACGAGCGAAGAGATTCTTAAAGCATCATTTGTTGTGTCTCTCGTGTGCTCTGTCCGTAGCGAGTATAAGAGTCCGAAGTTTCCGGACGCGCGTCCACTACACCCGACCGATCCCAGGCCGGGCTCATCTTATCAGATGTGCTGGCCGGTGGGAAGCGAATGAAACCTTGGACGCACGGTGAACACTGGACGTTGCCTTCATCCTGGTCGCCGGCCCTTGTCGTGGCACTTACTAGCCAGGCCCTCACCGATGGCGGGCCGCAGTCTGACAGTTGCTGCTCCTGTACCCCTGGATGCATCGCGTTCTGCCAGCAGTTCTTTATGCTTGAAAAACCGCCTTTGCAGGGATGTCGATTCCCAGATTCATAGGATCGGCGATAAGAATCACGAAAATGAATGGCAGGCCTAGAGTCGGGAGTTGAAGAACCCGAAAGCTGGCCGCATGAACCAGGCTGCGCGCCCTACGCTGCGATGCAAACCCCACTTGCGGATTCGAGGACGTAGGGCGATGTCGAACATACAATCAAGACCGCATCGCATGTTATTGGAATGTACGCTACAGGATGATAGCATGCGGTAGGCGGGGTAGCCTGGCTCGTTTAGACGTGAATGTGCTGAGCTTTGGTCAATTAAAGCGATTGTTCGTCCAGGTTGATAACGTGTGTCGCAATATTTGGAATGCCAAGAGAGAGCTTATTGAGCGGTTCGGCAGAGAAAAAGCATTTAATTGGACGAATTATACACAGCGTCTCATTTTCTTTTAATCTAGTGTGCTAATTTAATAGTGCTTATTTTTTTTGCTAACCTTTACTCTTTTAGTAATATTTATATATAAATATATTAGTTACTTTAATATTTTTTTAATTACTTTTAATAAATTTTATATAATTACCTTTTACACTCTTTTTATTTACTAAGTAAAATACTCCGCTATTTTTTTATATTATTTAAAATAAAAGTCTTTGTTATTCTACCTATAAATAGATAATTTAATAATATTATAAAGACGCCACTAGGACACCTAATAGTTAGTAAGGCAGAATAGAATAATATTAGAAGATAAGTAGTAATAAGACAAATTACTACCTACTCTTATCTAAAGTAAAAAGTTTTTTTTATTTAAATCTCTACTAGACTTAAAGAAGGTATAGTTTGGATTTTTTTTATAACTAAGAAGATTTCTAAAAAAAATATTATAATAATAGTAGATATCTCTCCTACTATTATTAACACAAAAAAGTGTTTCAAGATAGTATTAATAAAAAGAAGTAAACTTATTTATAAAGAATTTTTTTATAACTTATACTTATTATTTTCTAAATATAAAGCTTATCTTATTAATCTAGATTAATAGAGTCTAGCTATCTAAGTGTAGAAATTACTCTAATTAGAATAAATATTATCTAATAGTAATATATACCCTTATTAGGCGCTATAAGAATAGAATACGGCCTTATAAAACTAACCTATTAGAAATAGCTAGAATAGTTAAAAGTGCTAGTTAAATTAATACTATTTTAAAATAGTAGATAAAAAAGAGATCTAGGGGGCCCTTTTTTATATAGAGGGCGGCGTAGGGCATAAGACTACGCTAACTACTATACTAACACTAACTAAAAAAGGCGCCTTTAGAAAGGTAAAAGGCGTAGATAAAATAAAGTGTAAAAAAAAGTTATAGAATATACTTAGTAGAGAGGCTAGTATAAACTATTATATAACCCTCCTTTTAAGGTCTAAAAATAGAAAGAAAAGTATATAAAAATAGAGTATTTTAGTAGATTTTTAATATAACTAATACTATTTTATAGCTAAAGAAGATTATAATAAAGATAATAAATCTCTAAAGTTCTAATAGTAGCCTTAGTATTTAATTTAGTTACTATTTAGTAAAGATATTAAAAAAGTAGTTAAAGGTAAATTAGTAAATTTAGAATTAGTGCTAAGTTAGAAACTATATCTTAGTGTTTAGCGTTTTACTAATAGAGTGTATTCTTAGCTCTAATACTATATAAAAATATAGTTAACTAAAAATTTTCTAGTTAGTTTATTATACGCTAGCGTAATTATATTATATAAGATTTTCTAATACTATAAGAGAGTGTTTTTTAAAAAAATATTTGCCTAACTACATAGTTTTTAATAAGAGTAAGGTAACTTCTAAAGCTATAAAGGTTACTAGTAATAAAAGGGAATAGCTAGAAGGTAAAGGATCTATTATGGGGGTAAGAGTTTATTTAGTGTTTAAAGGTACTAAAAAGCTATAAGTATCTAGTAATAGGTATAAGCCTAAGAGTATATAGGTATTAAAAAGCAATAAGCACTTAGCTAAGTATACCTAATATAGCACTTTAATCCTACCTTTATAAAGATATTATCTTTAAGAGTAGGCTCTAAAAAGGTGTCTTTAAAGGTAGTGTTTAGCTAAATAGGTAACTATTTAAGTAGACTAGCTTATTTAGAGTATTCTTAATAGTAAGTTTTAATTAGTAGAGAAGAGTTACTAAAGTTATTAGTAGGGTAGTAGGTTAAGTTAGAGTTATACCCCTTCTACACTACCTAGTACTTTAGTATTCTATAGTCTACTTTACTATTAAGAATACAAGAAACTAGCCACTTATAATAGACCTTAGGGTAGTAAAATATAAACTTTCTAGTGTTAGAAATCCTTTCTAGTAACTAATAAAGTAAAACTTTCACTAATTTAACCGCCTATAGGCAGTATCTTAAGGAAGAAGTAGATATTATATTGCTGTCTATAGCTAAAGAAAATATTAGTCTTAGAATAAAATAAGAATAAAATATAGCTTTATAAGACTAATCTATTAAGAATAGTTAAAATAGTTAAAAAAGCTAGTTAAATTAATACTATTCTAAAATAGTAAATAAGAAAAAGATCTAGAGAGCCCTTTTTAATATAGAAGGTAGCGTAGGGTATAAGCCTATACTAACTACTACACTATACTAACTAGAAAAGGTACCTTTAGAAAGGTAAAAGGCGCAAATAAAGAAAAATAGAGTGTAAAGGAAAGGTAATAGGGTGTGCTTAGTAGAAAGGCTAGTATAGACTATTATAGACGCTATTATACTACTAATTAAGATAATATAATATTTTATTAACTTTAGCCTAGCAAATAGGTATAGGTTAGGTTAGAGTTAGATTCCTTATATAAGATTCTAACCCTAACCTAACCTCTACCTATAGATTTTGTGCTAGTAATAAGTATAGGTTAGATTAGAGTTGTACAGACTATAGGTTATATTAGAGTTGTATAGACTAGCTTGTATTAAGTCTAACTAATTATATTTTTTATTAGCTATATGCAATTTTTATAGTAAATTATTATAAAAAATCCTCTTATTATTATAGTAGTAATTATTACGTTTACTTATTATAGTAAAAGTATAGCTTTAGTATTAAATATATATATTAAACCTAACTAAGCGCCTAACTATTTTAAACCTAACTAAGTGCCTAACTATTTACCTATCTATATACTTTTTATAGTACCTATTTACTAGCTATATATTCTTAGCCTATATAGTAATTTATTTTGCGTAAATAGTATTAATATTAGTATTTAAAGGTATTAGTATTTATTTTTTAGTAGGAGTAGAGTGTTATAAAGAAATACCTTTAAATATTCTAATTAGAAAAATTTCTACTACCTTTTAGAAAGTAGCTAGTATAATAGACTAGAAGTGTAGTTCTTTTTTATCTTAATCTTATGCTATTTCTCTAATAAAGTAGCAGAATAGGATTTTCCTAATAAGGGGCTTAATACTCTTTTAGTATTTTTTTATTTTTTTAAGTGTAATAGGTATATATTGTTAGAATATATATATATAATAAATAGCGTTAATAATAATATACTACCTGCCTTATAGTAGCGCTTTTTTCTTAGTAGTCTAAATAGTGTTTTATAATTATAAGGCGCCTTTTATATAGCCTTAGTAGCTAGTAGCTATATTAGCGTAATTAGATAGTTTAAAGTGTACTATTATTTAAAAATTAAAGTTATATAGTAGCTAGGAGAGTAGTAAAATAAAGTAGCTAAGTAGATAGTAAGGTAAGTAAAGAAAATATACTAGTGTTATTAGCGTCTTGCTTATATATATGGGCCCCTATAGCTACTTTTTATAATAATAATAATATTTATATTATCTCTATAATATTAACTATAGTTATTATATACTATTATTACACCCTATATTATAATTTTTATTAAGAAAAAGTCTTCTAGTATTTTAAAAAGCCTTTTAAGTAGTGGTCTATAAATCCTAGTAAATTTTAAGCGCAATATTACTAAGGTATTTAATAATTATAGCCTTTTATTATATTATATACTAATATAAATAGGGCTTTACATTCAAAAATAAAGAGGTTAGTTCTATTCTTTTATATTATAAATAAGGTAGCTATTAGAAAAGGCAACTTACTAACTATAAAGTACTATTTAAAGGTACACTTAGTAATAGTACCTATACTATTATATAGGGATCTTATAATACACTTTATAGTAAAGAAGAAAAAGTATTAAATACTACTAAATTAGCTAATTAAGCTGTTTAATATTACCTTAAGAAGAGGCTTTATAATAATAAAGACTGCTAGCTTCTTTTTAAAGCGTAAAAGTATTAACAGCTTATATAAAAAGAAAAAGAGCTTATATAGTCTTACTTTAATAATTAAAAGAGTAGTATATTATTATATATTATTATTATGTATTAGTTAATTAATAAGAAGTAGACAACTAGTAAGAGGCAAAACTAATAGTTATATATAAAAAGTAGGATAAAATTAAAAATAAAGTTAATCTAAGGGCCTACTAAGCAGCCCTAGCTAAGCGTAAAATTATTACAAGTAAAGGGAAAGGCCCTTTTATATATCCTATACTATAGTGTTATATAAATAACTAAATTCTTAGTTATAGTAGTATATAGTTTTTTTATAACTAAGGGGGTTTCTAATAAAAATATTACAATAATAGCAGTTATTTCTCCTACTATTATTAACACAAAAAAGCGTTTTAAGGTAGTATTAATAAAAAGGGGTGTAGTAGTGTATATAAAAAGCTCTTACGTAATATATATAAAGTAGACCTAAAAAAGCTTAAGACTAATAGCTTTAAGAGTATAGCTAATAAGAAAAAGTAAAAGGACTTCTATAATAGTGTAGGTAATATAGGTCTAACTACTAAAAAGTTAGTAATAATTACTAATAAGGAATTATTATAAGTTTATTATACTTATTTATTATATACTTTTACTAGTAATTATTAGTTGCTATAAGCGTAGTCCTTTTACGAATCTTATTAACTATAGTAAGGATAGTATACTTAATAGGAATAAGGCATATATTAAGAAAAATAATAATAATACGTATAAAGAGAAAATTAAAAATAATAGGAAGAAGCTTAAGGCTTATTTCTAAAGGCTGCTAAATAGATATAACTCTAATATTATAAATAAGAATATAGACTTTAAGGGTTTTTTAGACTTTAGAAACTTAGGTACTAAAAAAAGTTTAGATAATAAGAGGGGCTTAACTACTAAGAGGGGCTTAGATACTAAGGGGGTTTTAGATAATAAAGGGGTTTTGGATAATAAGAGGGACTTAGGTGCTAAGAAGGTTTTAAATAATAATTAGCGTATAGGATAAAATAAGCTAGAGTTGCAATTTTGCTATAGCTAATTATTATAGCTAATAATTATATACTAGTTGCTAAAAATGCCGCCTGGAGTATTATAGAAATATGCTAATTGCTATCTAAAACTAACTTTATAATAAAGGGCTATATACTAGTTTAGATCTAAAACTAACCTATTATTAGTATGCTATGCGCTATACGCTATTTCTAGCTAACCTTAATATTAGTTAAATATTAGTATATTTAATATTATAGAATTTAGTTTATTCTATTCTTTTCTTAAACTATTCTTTTCTTAAATAACTATTTAACTAGTTATTATATCTTTTTATTATTCTAATATTCTTAAGTGCTATAGTAAGTGCTATACTTACTTTAGAAATTAATATATAGCCCTATATTAATAAATTAGTTGCCTTACTATTAGATACTCTTCTTAGATATAGAATGTTAGCCCTATAGGCTAATAGGTTAAGAAGTAGGATAATTTGTCTTATCTAATATCCCCTTTTAGACTTTTAAAAGTTAGAGATAGAGAAAAAGGTATTCGCTATATAGAATATATAGTAGTCTAATACTTAATAGGCTAAAAATAAATAAACTTATAACCTATAATAGAACTTTCTCTTTTATATAGATATTATCTAGACTATATTCTAGAAGGATATAAAGTACTCTTTTAGTTATTTATATATATTCTATCTTAACTATAGCTATATACTATAATACCTAAGTATTAACTATACTAGTACCTAGCTAATTAGTACTAAGTACTTTCTTAACTATATAAGGTCCTAAGTATATATATAGTAGGATAAGCCTATTTATAAAATAACTTTTGCTCTTTAGTATAAAAAAAGTAAATAGCTATTTTATATTCTAAATATTTTTTATAGGCAAACTAAACTTATATAAGTAGTAATTAATAATAACTAGTCCTTTTAAATAGTAAAGTAACTATTCTTTTAATACTTTTTCTATTTTCTTAGGCCTAACGCTATAATAACTAGCTAATATAGATTTTACTAGATATTTCTAAATAAATTTAATACTACTAAGGTAGCTATTCTTAGTAATATTTATAAGGGTTCGGACTCGCAATATTTAGAATAAAAGTAAGTTAATTTCTAGTATATAAAATACTGCTATGCTAAGTAGGTAGGCAGGGCGGCAGCACCTTATAGTGCTGCCAAGCTAACGCCAAATCGGACCTAGCGCCGGATCAACGTTGTTCCGGGCCTGGTGCCGCTATAGATCCATAACAATCTTAGTAGGGTAACTAAACTCTTTATTTTACTTAACGCGTAGTCTATAGCTAATTACTTTAGCTTTTTAGTTATTAATAGTTACTATATTAATAATACTTAGTAGCTTAAAAAGAAGCTATTTAACTTTATACTAATATATAGTAGCTATACTAGAATATTAATAGTATTAGTAGTACTATAAATTCTTAAGAATATAGAAACTGCGTAAAAGCTTCTAGCTATTATATATAATAATGCTAGTAATAATAGTACTTTAGCTTAAACTGTCTAGCACACACTATTAAAGAAGAATATTATCTAAAACTAAAAAAAGAATATAATCCTATATCTTGCTTATATTATTAACCTTATAGTTTAAAATATTATTTATTACCTTAAGTTATTAGTACCTATTAATCTTAACTCTAAAGAGATATTATAGCAGCAATATATAAATAAAATTTAGGTGTAGATATCTATTTTAAACTCTCTTTATAAGGTATATTAGCTATTATTATAAAAAGTTATTATAGACTAACTAGTGCGTAGCTCTATGCTATTTATATTGTAATTAACTAGTTACTATAATAATTTAAGCGATGTTTTACTATATAGAGTAACACACTACTAAAAAAGTAATTATTTATAATATAAAATATCTAAATAAGATAAAACTCTACGCATAATATATATAAGTGTGCACTAAATCTTTAGGCAAATATTAATATATATCTAGAGAAAGAAATTATTATAAAGACAACTAGAAGATTAAACGCTTCTACTTATAGTAATACTATAAAGACAGACTTTAAAGACCTTAAGAAACTTTAACTATTAGCCCTAATATAGTTATATTTTAAGTTAATTACCTCTATACTCTAAAAGTTTAAAAAGGCTATAAACTTTCTAAGTAAAAACTAGAAACTTTAAGTTCTATATATTTAGCTTATATATAACTAGCTCTTTAATTTCCTAGATAAGATAAATAATAAGCTTATTAAAGAATTAAATAATATTAGATAGCTAAAATAGGATAAGAGAAGTTGCGTAAGTATTACTTAAGGATAGATAGAGAAAAGGGTTTTTTATTTAATTATATAATAATATTAGATTCTTTATAAAAGCTTATAGCGTATAAGGTATTATAAATATAGCTATTTATTATAGTTATATACTAATACTTGTATAGAATAAAATATAAAAGATCTAGAATAAGTATATATACTACTAATAGTTTCTAGAATATCTTAATTACTATAATAGCCTAATAGTTAGAGACCCTACTCTAGTCTTAAATACTAACCTAAAATAGTTATAAGGTAGTAAATACTTTTAAAAGCCTTCCTTACTTTGTAGTTTATAATTTAGTAGTCTTTTTACCTCTAGCTAAAGTTTAGCTACGCTAGATATTAATTATAACTTAGGCCTAACTTAAATAAAAGGAAAAATATACCTAAGTATAATTATAATTAAAAAGAGTAATAGGTTTAATATACTAGCGTAGTAGTCGCATTGTTTATTTAGTGTTAATTACCTTTTTTAATACATTTTTTTAATTTGAGTCTGCGTAGATTGGGATAGAAAGGCCGCTCTAGCCTAGCGCCTAAAAATATAGTCTACTACTAGTCTTTTCTACTAATATAATAATAGTTTATACACAAACTACGCACTTACCCTAAAGTCTATAAGTACTCTAACACTATTAATTTACTTTAAAGTGTATATAATAAACTAACTTCTTACTTTATTATTACTATTATTAGTAATTACGCTATAAGCATACTACTACCCTAGTGTACTTATGTGTTGCGCGTACTACCTAAGACTATAACTATAAGAATATAATATATCTATATAATACTCTTTTTTCTTAGTAACTTATTAATAAATACCTTCTCTTACCTTTTAACCTTGCCCTTTATTACTACTATTCTAACCTATAGTAATATAAGAAACTATAGTAGCAACTCTATATATCTATTATTATTACGCCTATAGTTACTAATTTATTGCTAGCCTAACTAGTATACTAGAACTACCTTATATAGGCTAAGGTATACCTTCTTTTACTTTAACCTATTAAAAATTTTCTAGATAGAGTAGCACTCTAGTGTAGGCATAGTAACTTTAAGTAGATAGATTAGAGTATACTTTTAGGCGGCGTTAATAGCGTCTTTAGTATTAGGGTTTAGATAGATAGTAGAAAATATAATAGTAGTAAAAGTCTCAAGATTAACTTTAATATAGAGATAGAGTGTTAAGGTTAGTATACCTATAGTATATAAGCTTCTATCTAGTATATATCTTATAAGTAGCACAAACCTACTAATATAACTATTAGCTATTACTTCTAGTAATATTTTTAGAAATAATAGTAGAGAAGAAAGATAATAGTTGTAATAAGTACCTTCTTATCTCCCTTTTTTCTACTCTAAACTAGTATAGTAATATGGCCTTACTATGTTTTATATGTGGATTTTTTTTATTAGAGTAGACGCGCTAAGCCTACTAAGCTCGCTTATAACACGCTAACCTCTTTTTATTAATACTACCTTAAAACGCTTTTTTATATTAATAAAAGTAGAAGAGATAACTGCTATTATTATAATATTTTTATTAGAAACCCTCTTAGTCGTAAAAAAAAACCGAAACTATATTATTGTAGTAAAAAGCTTATTAAATATTTTACTCTTAACTTGTATAGGTTATAAAAAATATTCTAGTAGTATAGATTTTATAGATTAGTGTTAAGCGCGTTTTTAACACTAGTAGAACTATAATTAGAAATTAAAGGCATAATCTTACTACTTAAATAATTTAAAAGGTTATAATAGTTAAGTTTGTAATTATTAGAGATTGCCGCCTATTAGCCTATAGGACCTTTGCTTGGCCCGACGTTAATCCGGCTCTGTGCGCTAGTTCTAATTAGGTAGTTCTAGTGCACTCTTAAGGCTACTACTATATAGATAGTATGCGGCACCTAGTATCCTTATTATAGCAATTTAACCTATTTAATAATAAAGCCAGATTACTCTCTTATAGTAATAGCTAATAAGCAATTTATAAATTATTAGATTCTAATATAAAAAAGAGGTATTTAAGAAATATTATGCTATTAAATGGAAAATAATATATACAAGCTACTAGCTAATAAAAAAACTATTAAAACTATATAAAATTCTAAGGTTTTAGATAGTAAGCTACTATAAGAGTAGTTAAGACCTTAGTACTACTATAATATTAGTAATAATAAGATATAATAAATATATATATTAATAGTAAAAAAGCGTTAATTTTATATTTACTTAGATTTTCTTTCTTATACACTATTAGAGAGTAAATAAAATTACGAATTTTATTACTATTAATTTTATATAATATAAATTATAAAACTCTAATAGGTACTTTAATCTAACCTATACCTAAGAGTCTATATAACTTAATCTAATCTATACCTAAAGTCTATACAATCTAATCTAATCTATGTCTAAAGTCTATATAACTTTAATCTAACCTATACCTAGGGTCTATACAACTCTAACCTAACTCTATACCTAAGCTAGATACCCCGAACCTATTTACTAGCCTAATTAACTTTAACACTAAGCTTAAGTAATTTAGAACTACTTAAGTTATTCTTTATAGTAGAAATAGTAAAAAAATAAGAAATATATTTATAAGACTATTAAAAAGCTTATAAACTATATAAAGTAGGTATAGTTATTCTTATAGCGCTTTTTATTAACTAATTACTTCTTAGCTTACTTAAGCCGTATACTTAAAATCTATATATTTATAGTTTTTTTTATAACTAAGAAGGTTTCTAATAAAAATATAATAATAGTAGAAGTTATCTCTTCTACTATTATTAACACAGAAAAGCGTTTTATAATATTATTAATAAAAAGAGTTTTTATATTTATAATAGTAATAATATTTATAAATTTACCTATTACTTTACTAAGAAGTATACTTATATAAATATAAAGTATAAGATTAAGTAATGCTATTATAAAAAGGTAATTAACTACACTATATATAAGGGTAAAACGCCTAAATATAATAAGGTCTATAATTCTACTTTTTATTTTATACTATTCTATACTAATATAATTATAAATTAAATATAGGCTTATATATTATTAAAAGTACTAGAATAATAGTAAGAGCCCTACTTATAGTTATAGTTATAAATAGAGTCTTTCTAGCCTTTTAGTAGTGCTTTTAGCCCCTTTAGAAGTCTTAGGCTAATATATATATAAGGAAGATCTTTAAGAGTATTATACTTTAGAGTTTTTAAAAGTAATAGCTTCTTATAATATAAAAGTCTATTAGGACTTAGATAGCGCCTTTTAGTAGACAGTAATACCCTAAAATCTTAAATATAAGTTCTTAGAATATTTTTTTAGCTCTAAGTAAAGTATAATACTCTTATAGTCCTTTATAGTCCTTTTTAACTAATTTCTAGTACTACTATAATTTTTTTAAGTTAATATTATCTTTATACTATCTTATACTATTAAACACCATTATAATTATAGTAAAAAACCCTTTAGGGAAAAAATAAATAATGTATATATTTGTGTAATGCACGGATTCGCGTAATGCACGGCTTTTTACTAGGAAATAAGAAAAATAAAAGTTTAAAGTAATACAACTTTTAAACTACTAATTATTTTTAAAACGTTTCTTAACTAGAGTTATAGCAAAAGATTCAATCTATAATTCTAGGATTTTAGTCTTTTAATAATAATAAAGTTTAGAAAAAAAGTATAATAGTAGAAAAATAAATATTCTTAAAATTAAAATATAATAATTGTTTAGGAGTAAACTATATAATTTAAAATACTTTTTATATTAGGTATTTTTATATAAAATAGCTAGATACAAAGTTATACTAAGTTTTTATTTTTTTAATAAGAAAAAATTAGGAAACATAATTTATCTTTTAAAATAAGCTATTATATAAAAATACCTAATATAAAAAGTTTTCAAGATTATATAGTTTACTTCTAAGAAATTATTATATTTTAATTTAAGAAACGGTTATTTTTCTACTATTATACTTTTTTTCTAAACTTTATTATTATTAAAAGACTAAAATCCTAGAATTATAGATTGAATCTTTTGCTATAACTCTAGTTAAGAAACGTTTTAAAAATAATTAGTAGTTTAAAAGTTATATTACTTTAAACTTTTATATTTTTTTTAAGTTTTCTAGTAAAAGCCGTATATACGCAAATCCGTGTATTACGCAAACGTATATATTAAAGGTAAGAAGTATACTTTCTATAGTAGTTTTCTAACTATATAGTTAATCTAAGTTTAATCTTTTATTTATAAAAAAAGAAAAGAAAATTACTTAAAAAAGTTTTTTTCTTTTTTTATCCCTCTTTTATAGTTGTTTAATATAAATAAAAGCCTTTTTACTATTATTCTAGAATATATTTTCTTTTCTAAAACTTTTTAATACTATTAACACTTAAATTAGTGCCTAGCTTCTATAAGTTTTCTTTTTCTAGGTAACCCTTCTATTTAATAAAGTATTCTTTAGTTTTAACTAATAACTATTTACTCTTTAGTACCTTTTTTATATAGTATATATTATTACTAAATATATATAGAGTGTTTATTATAGAATTTACTTAAGACTTAATAGTTCTACTTTATTTATATAGCTATAATAGGTTTTTTTTACGACTAAGGGGTTTTTAATAAATATATTACAATAATAGTAGTTATTTCTTCTACTATTATTAAGATAAAAAATCGTTTTAAGGTAGTGTTAATAAAAAGAAGATAGCTCTAATAATAATATATAGGGTTTTTTTGAGACTAAGGGGTTTTTAATAAAAATATTATAATAAAAGTAGTTATCTTTTCTATTATTATTAACGTAGAAAAGTGTTTTAAAGTAGTATTAATAAAAAGAAATTAGCGTATTATAAGTAAGCTTAGTAGACTTAGTGTGCCTATTCTAACTAAAATAAAATCTATATATAAAACTATACGTAAGGCTATATTACTATACTAGTTTAGAGTTAGAGGAAAAGATAAAAATAGCGCTAGTGCTATAACTAATATAATACTATAACTATTATCTTCTTTACTATTATTTCTAAAGCTTACTAGTAATAGCTATATTAGTAGGTTTGTGCTACTTATAAGATATATACTAGATAGGAAGCTTATATATAATATAAGTATACTAACGTTCTATATTAAGCTAGTAAGCGTATTATATAAGTGTGCTGCGTAGCAGTGCACTAATATGGCATAGTCGCTAATAATAGTAATAATAGAGCAAGAGTTAGTTTTCTATACACAGTTTAAGTAAATTTTAATAGGTATTAGAGCGCTTATAAATATTAGGCAAGTGTATAGTTAATAAATTATTAGAAACTATTAGAAACTATTATAAACTATTATAAACTATTATTATATTAGTGGAGACTTAGTAGACTATATTTTTAGACGCTAGACCAGAGCGGCCTTTTTATTCTAACGTACACAGGCTTAAATTAAAAAAAAATTATTAAAAAGAGCGATTAAAACTAAATAAATAATACGACTTATAATAATATATAGAAGACTAGATATATATTTAATCTTAGAAAGTTAACTTTATAGGCTTTTTTTTCTATAGAGTACTTAACTATATCTAGTCTAATAAACTTCTAATTAAGTTTATACTTAGGTTAAGTAGAGTTTAAATATTTAGTAAATATAAACACTTAATTCTCTAGTTTAAAACTAAAGTACTTTCTTTTCTTATTAGTATATATCTTCTAGTACTTATTTACTACTATAATCTTTATTCTATATTACACTTATAGTATAATAACTTTTACTATAATTAATATATCTAGTAGTAATTCTCTATTACTAAGTAGTATTATAGGCTATTTTAGTATATAAGGATCTACTCTATAGTATATATAAAGAAGTTACTTTAGTTATTATATTTATACTATTATTATACGCAAATTTTATAATTAGTAACTATCTTACTTAGTTATTTTATTCTACGTAGCAAAAATAGTAAAGGTACTACTTAAGAGTCTAATTTTACCTTTTAGTTTACCTATCTATTTATAAGTAAGGCTAATAATAATGCCTTTAAAGTATTAAGTTAATATTAAAAAGTTCTAATAGTAAGAGTTTATTATTATATTTTTATCTAATAAAATTATCTAAAAAGTGCTATATAATCTAATAATATTCTAGATCTAGACTTCTACTAAGTTTTTTGTATTCTAATCTATTCTAGTAAGTATATAATAAGCTATCTTTATTAAATAGTCTACTATTACTAAATAGTATTATAGACTTAGGTAAGTGTTTAGCTTAGGGGTAAGTTTATAATAAAATCTAAAGTAATATTTTTTTAAAAGCTATTTAATATAAGTAAATAATTTACAAGACTATATAGTTAGTGTTAGGGTATAATAGATATTATATACTTTAAATAGTCTTAATAGTAGTTTTTAACTTTATTTATATTTCTTTCTATTAAATACCTTCTTAACTTTTCTAATATCTTCTTTATCCTAAAATGCCCTTCTATAGGGCTATTATAGCATATTTAAAGGGCCTTTACCTTCTCTATACTTATTATAAGTATTTTAATTCTATTTTGCTTTATTAAACTTTTTTTAATAACTTTTTACCTAACTATTAGGGCTAAGGTTCTTTTAGAGCTTTAACTTTTCTTAGTCTTTAGGTTAGATTTAAAGCTACTATCTATAATAATATTAGCTCTTCTATAATTACTCTCCTAGATTTGCGGCTCTTTAGCTACCTTTATATCTAAAATACTACTTACTAAGACTTTATAACTACACTAATTAATTAAATAGTTAGTTTATTAAAAGTATTCTTATTTAATAATACTTCTAAAGGCTTTATATAAGCTTTATTTCCTTTCTCTACTAGATATTATACTTTACTTATATAGTTAGGGCGTTTTAATAGTCTATTTACTAAATTCTTCTTTTCTAGTTAGTAAATAATAATAAAATTATACTTTACTATCCTTTTATAAACTCTAACCTACTAGTAATTTAATTACTTTATATTTATAAACTATTATAAGTTATTATAATCTATAAGAATAGTAAATAGAATACTTAATAGGTAGTATTACTAATATTTAACACTTTTATTAATAGCTAGTAATTCCTTATTATATATATTATATTAAAGTTGTATACTATCTAGCTTTTATAAAAAGAAACTAATAGGTTTCTATTATAGGGTTCTATTAGATTTAGATATATTCTAGCTTAATACACTAAATATTATGCTAACTAAAATATCTACCTTAGGTTTTATCTTTTTATTAGACTTAAAGTGTACTAATATAGGCACTTTTATAAATATAGCTTTTAATTTTTTAAAAGCTACTCTTACTTATATATCTAGATATAAAAACTAGCTTTTTTTTAAACTTATCTATCTTAGGCAGCACTAGACTTCTTTTAAGTAAGTTTAGTAAGAAGTAGGGCTACGTTTAAAAACTTTAAAAAAACTATCTAGTAATAGTTTATAGTTTGTTTTGCGACTAAGGGGGTTTTTAGTAAAAATATTATAATAATAGTAGTTATTTCTTCTGCTATTATTAACACAGAAAAGCGTTTTAAGGTATTAATAAAGACGGGTGTAATAGTTTTAAAACTAATAAATACTTTAATATTATATACTATTATAATAAGTAGCTATTTTATAATTATTTTTTTATAGACTTTATATACCCTAACTCTATTTTTAGCTAATAATATAGCCTAGATACTCTATCTCTTCCTAATAAACTTATACTTACTAAGTTTTTATATATAGTTTAGCCTTATATAGCCTTTAGAGGATTTTTTTTATATACTATTAATATTTCTCTTCTATATTAGAGAAGATAAGTATATTATCTAAATAGATAATATATATTATATTAATTAGCTTTACTAGGACCTTATTAATATATTTCTAGAATTATACTAAAGTATTATTTAAACTAAATAGTATTAATAAGTACTTAAAGTGTCTATACTTTGTATAATAAGCTGTCTTGTATTTATTACCTTTTTTATTTTTTATTCTATAATATGTCTTTTAAATATTAAGCTTAGTAAAGAACTTTACTTTTACTAATCTGTCTAAGGACTTAGTAATTAAGAATAATATATAATAATTCTTAATAGTAATTTTATTAAGGCTATAATAATCTAAATATAGTCTTAATATACTATTTTTCTTTCTTATAAATAGAATTAGTACTATAGCTAGTAGTTTTAAATATTATATTTGGCCTCTTTATAAATAATCTATAGTTTTTTTTAGCGTCTAAGGGGTTTCTAACAAAAATATTGTAGTAATAGTAGTTATCTCTACTACTATTATTAACACAGAAAAGTATTTTAAGATTATTAAATAGGTACTCTATAGCTAGCTATATAGATATTAATATCTAATACTCTATATTAATAAGTATAAAGGGTGTATAGGATAATTATATAACGAAAAAAAAATAATATAATAAAATAACTTAGTATTAATTACTTATCTCTAGAGAGAGTATAGATAGAAAGAAGAAAATTCTATAGTGTATATGTAAGGGAGCAATCGGGCTCAATTGTTGAACAGGTTGAATTGCTATAATGAGGATACTAGGTGCCGCATACTACCTGTGTGGCAGCGGTCCTAAGGGCGCGCTGGTACTACCTAATTGGGACTAGCGCGCGGGGCCGGATTAACGTTGGGCCGACCGGAGGTCCGATGGGCCGATGGGCGGCGATCCCTAACATTACCCCCCCCCTCCAAAAGCCTCAGCTCCGGCGAGGCAAACCAAGAAAAACCATGCCAGAGCGCTAATCGCGTGGCTTAACAAATATCGTGAACCATTGTGATTCATTATGAACCATTATGGACCATTTAAGACCATTCAAGACCATCCAGAAACATTGTAACAAGTAAAACAACCATTAGATAACCTCCCCCAGTACACAAGCTGGT
The DNA here is from genome assembly GCA_031010545.1 of Laburnicola sp. JP_R_19. Taxonomy (NCBI): domain Eukaryota; kingdom Fungi; phylum Ascomycota; class Dothideomycetes; order Pleosporales; family Didymosphaeriaceae; genus Laburnicola; species Laburnicola sp. JP_R_19. The sequence continues at coordinate 864 of VOIT01000126.1, read as the reverse complement.
GAAGTGAGCGCCCCACCACCGCGCGTCACGGTGGTTACGTCCAACAAGACGACCCAGGCGTCTCCTCAGGTGTAGCCCAGAGAGAGGCCTGTTACCCAAAAGGTCGTCCAAAACAGCCAGTCAGCGGGCGCTCCACATGCCTGTCCTGGCAGTCTCGCGGCATGACGTCGTGTCAAGAGGTACCTTAATCTCACGCATGTGCGTACGTGAGGGCCAGAAGCTCGGGGTCCCCAACTCTATCGTCCTGGAGGTACATAACTATAAGATCCTTGTATAACGCCAGATCTTTATACAGGGCATGTGGGCCAGGTTTCCCATCGTTGTCCCTGTGATATGCTTTGACAGCTTTCTCGCAACCCAACATGTCTGTGTAGGGCTGCCACTCGGGTTAGCGTTCCACTTGGGGGAGTTTTCATACCGGACTCTATACATGAGTAGCCCCTTGTCGCCCGTCAAAGGATCCTTGCAGCGACGGTCGACCTTGCTGTCGACTACGGAGTCGACGTAGTAGTCCTGCAACCCCCCGGTGGGGTGACAGGCGCGTCTGTCGCGACCGTGCCCTCCTTGTCGGGAAGCTGGACGGCCTTGGGGGCGTCATGTAACAGCAGGCGTGAAACCATGGGTGTACGTCACGGTAACTCGTGGGAAGCTCCAACCGGTACGTATGGTCGCGAAAGACCTCTGCGATGGGAAACGGTCCCAAATTCTTGACGTCCAGACCTTTGTTGGGACGGAGGGACGGAATATTGCGCGCGTCCAAATAAACCATATCCCCAACGGCATATGCCGGTGCGGGTTGTCGACCCTTATTCGCGTAAAACTCCATTTTCGATTGGCCCAGGCCAGATTTTCATTCATAAAGCG